>OZ026622.1:81364364-81989364 GCA_964020975.1 Hermodice carunculata
CAATGTATATAACCTGATTTTTTTCTTAATAATGACACTGGAAGCTATATGTTCTGTATCGTATATGAAACATGTATAATGTACTTGTCCTTACGCTTTCTAGAGTTTTGTTCCAATGAGTGGTTTATCTCTAGTTTTGGTGCGGAGGACATAAATTATTACTTATAGTTACTATACTTATTTTAACATACGAAGATTATTTGATTTATAATAAGGATGCCTGGTTATTTGTATATATTTTGGACGCATCATGGAATTCCCCCCGTTCCCTTGGTGCCCCCGCTGTAAAGGGGAAGTTTTCCTAATAAATTAGTATCATTACCGCCTGCCCGCACATGCAGCAGCCAGAAAAATCCAAAAATACTGGATGCAATACGTGTTGTTGTCAGGGAGGAGGTTGCACAACTAAGAACTGATTTAGAGTCTGTTGTAACTTAATTACAGTCTTTAAATGATAAGTTCAACGAACTGGAAAAGGGCATGTACGACTGTAGTGCTAAGCTTGAAGCAGTCATTAACTCATTACTGCCCAAACTCTCCTCCAAAATGCAAGAGCTTTCCACTGCCCTCTCCATGCAAATACTGGACAATGACATCCATAAGAGGAAGTGGTCACTGATCATAAATGGTCTGACAGGTCCAGTGGTGAAACTCAACAAGATACTACGGGAAGTTGTATAAATTTTGCTAAAACACAACTGACAGATTCAAGATGCTGACTCGACTCAACTTAAAGCATGTCATCGACTTAGTCAGCAGAAGGATGCTGGCATAATCATCAGCTTTGTTGACCTGGACAAACGAAATGAATGGCTGGCTGGGGCCAAACACCTGCGGAACCATCCAGGCAAGATCTCTGTGTCTCCCGATATGCCACCAGTTACACGAAAACTCAAAAAGGATATTCTGGATTATAGGCGAAATTTATCTCCTGATCAGAAGAAGAAGGCTAAGGTGAGGTACCTAAAAACCTGGCCATATGTGAAATTGGACATCCAGGGTGAAAACCCTTACTTCCCTTAAGCTGCCCAGAGAGAAATAGCCCAGAGAGAAATGGCCCGATACCTACTGGAACTTGATCTTGAAGCAAAAATAGAAATGACCTAAATTTCTGTCAACCAGGTTATGAAACCTCCAAAGACACTGACAATGTAATCATTAACTGCCAAAAGTGAACTCTCCTTAGGGGACTTTTTCTTTTCTATACCACATTTTTTTTTGTCGCAAACATGTGTTTGCTCTTGACTTTCTATATGTTTTTGTCTCTTTATTTTTTCAGCTTGTATGTATTTTTGCCGTTTGACAATTTTCACATTCATGCTAAACTCACTCTTTGTGTTATCAACAATTATCTTTCATGCTGTGGTACTCCTTTCAGCATCTTATAATTCATATTTCATCATGATTGTTACATTGTATATTAAATGATGAGACCTGAAATCAAAAATGAGGATGTGTTGAGAAATTTTTGGGGAATCTCCACAAATTGCTTAAATTAGCGCCTAAATGACACAAATGACTTAGAAAATATTATATTTATAGCCTCTGACTCACTGTATATTGAAACTAAATATTTAGCTGAATATCTCAAGCCATTAAAAGACACTTTTTCTGTACTAGATCTAAATATTCAAAGTTTGAATGCAAAATTTGATAAGTTCCACATACTGATAAATGATCTGGCAAAAAATGACTTTGAATTTGATGCTTTTTGTCTACAAGAAACTTGGCGAGATGGAGACTCACCCAATGTTTCACTGTTTAACCTGAATAATTATGCCATGATTACCCTTGGGGCTACTTGTAGTTCGCATGGTGGTCTACTTATATACTTGCATAAAATTTTGAATTTTTCTCTCAGAAATTATTATAGTCCGAACAAAGTTTGGGAAGGACTTTTTGTTGATGTATTTATGAATGATACAGAGAAAAGGATAACACTATGTAATATTTATAGACCACCTAGAGACAGAAATGAGGATATTGACAGGGTTACAACTGAACTTAGCCCAATAATTGAAACTTTATAACGTGAATCATCCGAAATAATCATTGTTGGGGATTTTAATTTGGACTTGTTAAAGATAAATACCAGACAAAAATATGCTGAATATTTAGATATCATGTTATGCAACAGTTCCTATCATAAAATTACCTTGCCAACCAGACTTACAGAAAGAACTACCACCCTCATAGATCAGGTTTTCTGCAAATAATCACGTTCACTTCGTTCATGTGTATCTGGGATTTTACTTTTGGACCTATCAGATCACTTATCTATTTTTACTTGCATTGAATGAAAGCTCAAATGCCCCCCAAATTTGTAAAAATTGAAAGTAAAGACCCTCATGTCTTACAACGTTTTTATGATGAAATTAACAATACCAATATTATATCTAATCTAAATACTGACTTATATTGTAGCCCAAATGAAAATTATGACAAGTTAGAGGAAATTCTTGTTAATGCCAAAAACAAACATCTTCCAATTAAAACTGTCAAATTTGATAGATAGAAACATAAGCATTCTTCGTGGACTACTAATGGAATTTTGAAGTCAATCAAATATCATGATGGGCTTAATAAAAAATTGAAAAGTACTTCTCAAATTGATCCCCAATATAAAACCCTGAAACAAAATTTGAAAACTTACAATTCAATGTTAAATAGAAATATAAATGATCTGAAACACAGATATTATCATTCTGAGTTTGAAAAATTTAAACACAATACTAAAAAAACCTGGGATACTATAAAAATTATTCTTCACAGTAACAAAAATAAAAAAGTCCTTTCTCCCTTTTTTCAAATTGACAATAACAAAACTAGTAATAAAGAAATAATTGCAAACAGATTCAATCATTTTTTCTCACATATTGGCCCTAAGCTTGCAGCCAAAATAAATGTTAAGGATGGACCATCTTTTACATCATATCTAAAAACACACATTGAGCATATTTTTTCTTTCTTGCCTGTGCACTCATCATGCATTGCTAGCATCATTCAAAATTTGAAACCTAAGACCAGTACAGGACATGATAACTTATCAATGAAATTATTGAAAGGTCTCAACCTATTCATTACTGCACCACTAACTTTGATTATTAATCAGTCCTTGGTAACTGGCATTTTTCCTGATAAATTAAAAATTGCGAAAGTGATACTTTTATTTAAAAAAGACGACGAGACCATTATCGAAAACTATCGCCCAATTTCACTGTTGCTTGCCACATCCCAATTTTTGAAAAAGTGGTATACAATCAACTAAATGAATATTTTGTGTCAAAAATGTTATTTTACAAAAGTCAACATGGATTTAAAAAGTTGCACTCCACTGAAAGCGCTGCCTAAGAGTTCACAGATCGAATTATGAAAATTCTTGATCATGAAAAGCTACCCATAGCTATTCATTTAGACCTAAGCAAAGCTTTTGATACCTTGGACCATAAAATTCTTCTGTACAAACGTCAGTATTATGGCATAACAGGTGTGGCATTGGAATGGTTCAAAGACCACCTATCTAGTATGAAACAGTTTGTTTATTTTGATGGTTTATGTTCAGATACTTTACCTGTAACCACAGGGGTACCCCAAGGGTCCATTCTTGGCTCGCTCCTGTTCATCATTTATACAAATGATATGTACTTAGCTTCAACTCAGTTTGATCCCATCTTATATGATTACATTGGATGTGGCCATTTTACAAGCGTAGAAAGTCAAGTTTGAATAAAACTATCTATAATAGTTTTGAAGTTATTCAGCACTGTAATTTTGTGTATTTGCATAAAATAAAAACCTATAAGCTTGATTTATGTTTTCTTGGATAGAGCTATGCCACAAAGTAGGAATGGCACCTGTATAATTGTTTTGAAGCTATACAAGATTTATACTTTACATACTCACCTAATTAGCGTAATGGATCATTGGATGTGGCTTTGCCACAAATGTATAAATTTAAGTTGGAATGACATCTCTATTTATAATAATTTTGGAGATATTGGGCTTTTAAATTTTTCAATACCCCTTATTGACATAATT
The DNA here is from genome assembly GCA_964020975.1 of Hermodice carunculata. NCBI lineage: Eukaryota > Metazoa > Annelida > Polychaeta > Eunicida > Amphinomidae > Hermodice > Hermodice carunculata. The sequence continues at coordinate 81,368,403 of OZ026622.1, forward strand.
TGAAATTCTATAACTTATATACTGACCCATTATATTGGCAGGTGTCACAAACCTATATGTGCACATTGAAATTTAGAGTCTATCAGCGATGGTTTGGAAGACTTGGAGCTTTAAAAATTTCCTTCCCCCAAATTTGCATAACTTTAAACATCATGACTATTCCAAATGAGATCCACAATTTCACTGGTTAGGGCAGTCACCATGCCACGTTTTGTGGTTCTCACAACAATGGGGTTGGAGAAAAACTCCAGACCAACTTGGGTCGTAGGGGGTTGGTGGCAGAGAGAGAGAGAGAGAGAGAGAGAGAGAGAGAGAGAGAGAGAGAGAGAGAGAGAAGAGAGATATTACTCATACAGTTAAATATCTCTACAGTGGGCACCCTTGGAACCAGATAAAGTGGCCACTCCTCAGAAGGTCAGTCCTTCTGGGCAGTATGGTTGAGTATACCATGAATTCATTTAATTTCGCTTATTTCGCTGATGCTTCAATACCCTAAAAATAACATTCCAGTAAAATATATTTTTAGGATGGCATTGATAGGAATTATAACAAAAATAATGAATTTTTTCAGTGAAAGGTCCAAAGTTAAAAAACCATGAAAATTAATGCTCGTGAAAGTAAATGTATTCACAGTATTTGGATGTACATATACATATATACATTATTCATACATGGACATTTACATGTTCAGTGTGTACATATTGTAATTCAAGGGGATGTGAATATATGCAATACAAAACTGTCTTTGTTCCTTTATTATGTCAGCAAATTTTAACAGATGCTGTCATAAAACTACATATCCATGTACCTGTGAACTGACATAAGCACTATTGTGTCTCAGTACTAACCATGAAGAACAGGATTCATCTCACTGGTTTCCAGAAATGAATGAAAATGTCCACACTGAGATGACACAAATCCACACAGTTTCAAAATTAACAAAGATGTGTAAACAGTCATTAAGGACTGGAAAACCATGCATACTTTGATGGGTCTAGCCAACTCAGCAGGTAGTCTACTTTCTACAGTGGGGTACACTCAGGCTTGTTCTGCCTAGAAGTCAATGCCGTGCTCCCCTGGGAATGATAAGTCCAACAGACTCTTAGCCTCGGGCAAAAAAAGGGGACCAGCTACAACACTAATCTCAGGAGTGGTGCACTGACAGCTCTGTCTACCACTAGTGGGAACTATAGCCTGCCTAGTACATATTACACAGTGTCATTACCATATCCAAACGGTAGTCCTAATGAAACAAATCCAGGTCAATTCCGAATTAGTAAGGATAGCAGTCACATTTCAAGTTGGTTTCCAGAAGTATTTTTGAAGGGAAATTTAAATGTTCAAGAAAGCATAGAATCCCACAAGTCGTCTAATAAGTCAATTATTAGGGTAATAATTTAGAATTCAAAAAATGTAGTATGCCATTGTAAGTCATCTGCAAGTCAGCCAAGCATAATGTACATCCAACTCGTGGTACTATAAAGTTCAAAAGGTCAAAATGTATTGCAGCATGGAGCAGGTCTGTTCTCGCATGAAAAGAAAGAGATTCTCTGTATTTTATCGACAACCTCATTACACAGTTGTTGGGAGTTGTCACCCCCCCATTCCATTTGCTACAAGTCCCAAACCTTCCACCCCCGCCCCCTACTTGCATGCATGGATAGAAGGCTGCCTATGAGACTCTTTGTCTCCATGGTAACACAGGACAGTGTGGTAGACATTAAAGCAGATAGCCACATAAATGTTATCACATGTACTCAAAAATGCACAAAAACATTTGTAAAATATTCTCAAACCACTGAAGCAGCACTATTTGAACAAACGTGATTGACATCTACCCATAGCACATGCTTATCAGTTTAAAGTGATTCTGTCCAGGGGATTTCGGAGAAGTAAAATGTGAATTGTTGATAAGAGATAAACTGTATTCGTATTCAAGTCCACTCTGGGACCATATACAGACTTACATACATGACGCCATCTGTCGAGCATAGTACATTAAGTGGCATAAATTAAAATAGAATAAAATAGAGCTCTCTGGCGATCATACAATACATTTAGTGGGATAAATTAAGATTAAAATAGTGCTAAAAAAGAAATCTACACAAAACACACGATGACTAGATACATTAAAAGTAAAATGCAAGAACTGCAATAAGTAGACTGGATTCATAGTCCATGTGTGCAATAACAGCAATATGTAGACTTGTCTCATTATCCGTTTGCATTTGTATCTTGCATTTGAGATCAAGTCAAGTCCACTATACTTGTGCAGACATGCTGTCGATTTGCATATCCATTACAAACCAGTCCTCATATTTATGTTCTTTTCAAGTATAGTAGCATGGTGGGTACTGAAACTTAGCACCTAGCACCGTCATGAGGTTTGTAAGTTGAACAGAGTGCATGCACCAATTTTGTAAGCTTAAGGTCCATTTTTGTTATGCTGGAGATATAAAACACACATTGATACCATGGAACACAGACTCTAACAGAACCCCATACTATTAGATTAGCTGGTCGACTGACAAGTCAGCTAAGCTAAAAACTTCGGTACATGTATCTCAGGTACAGGCCTGCCCATTAGTGTACAATGTAACTGTTAGACTGTAATGGATGACTGCATATATACATGTGCTGTCACAGTTCTGGACCACAAATATTGTTTGTTTTATCTTTTAACACATTGCCCTCCATCAGTGATGACCTTGTGAATACACTGTTCACTATAATGGCTGATGAAGTAAAGTTTGTGGGTACGACATACAAGGGTGGGGGTATGTACTGTACATGTGTATCTCTAGCTAGGTAGATATATCATCAGTGATGAGCTTGTCAATGTGCTGTTCACTATACAGGCCAGGTGATGTTTTTCTATAAAGTTTGTGGGTACAACATACATGACTGGGAACTAATGTACATATGTATCTATAGGCAGGTATAATGTATCATGGTCTAGTCTTTGAGTTGATTTTGAAAAGGCGGACATGGGATGAAAAATCAGTGGACATGCAGCTCAGTAGGATAGTACATACATAAAGTATACTGTTTTGTGACACTTTTTGAATATCCTAGTGCCTACATATTACAAGGTCTTGTTATATCTGATCATTACTTGTGTTAATTACCCTAACCCTAAAACATCTTACCAGGTCTTATAGTAGTCTTGTCACCCCCAGGCCTTTCTCTTATGCTAATGAGCCAGCTACCAAATGTCTTTCTAGGTCTGAATATGTTCTTATCATCTCATTATGCTAATGAGCCGGCCACTGAAAGTCTTACCTGGTCTGAAAATTAACTGGGTGACTCTGCTGCTTACGCTCATGGTCATAGCAAGGCTTGATTTCCTCTTACTCAGTCTGATCCACTTTCTCTTTTTCTGACTGGGCAAGAAAAATATCTTAGACCATCCTAAGAGCCTTAAATAAGATACCGTAAGACTAAAGTAAGGAAGAAAGTTTGCCTTAAGATGTTTTCTGGGCTCTTAGTGTTATATATATATATATATATATATATATACCTACGATCTGTAAAATTTAAATGAATTATTAAAATCAGAAAATGAAAGCAATGACACGGCAATGTAAAACGCACTGGCCCACATCATGCCAGTTAAGTGTGCAAAGTTTGAAAAGGATCCAATATAAAGCCTGGAACTAGTTGCGGATACATGTTCAGTGTTACAGAGGGACTGACGGACGGAAGGACGGACATGAGGATTCCAATGTACTCCTTGCGGGAGTATAAAAAGGTTAAGGGTTGGTCAGACTATGCTTTTGCTAAGCATGCGGTATATATGAAATTGCATACCTTACCCGAATTTAATTTAATTCTTATAAAAAATTGAATGAAATTAGTTAAAACGGGGTTCGACCTATATTTCTGCCTTCAATTTGTTGTCCGATAAACGTTGTATGAGTAAATTCCACATGACAGACTGGGAGCAGTTGAAGTAAAAGAAAAACTATGTATCTGCTTGTGATATGCGTTGTCCGAAAAACATACCAAGGTATATTTATTTGCATGAAACATGGTCTATTCTATATGCGCTTCCATGCATGAATTTTGGTGGTGGGGATAATTAGCTTCAACACAGATCCATTAAGTCTCATAGTGCTGTTAATGTCTAGTGGACAAGATGCGCACTAAATTCTCAAAATCCCCCATATATATATATATATATATATATATATATATATATATATATATATATATATATATATATATATATATATATATGTTAATTTATATATATATATATATACATATATACATATATGTGACCTATATGGGCCAACGAAATGAGCTTAAATATGTAACTTTTAACACATAGCAACACCTTTGCAGAAACAGACAATCTTGAAGTAGCCACAACGTTACACATGAACCTATAATTTTAGATAGATTATCGAACTGGAGACGGCACTAATTTCAATGTAACCCCAAAACCTGTCGTCATGATATTGTCATTGCAAAGTAATATATTTGACTTGATTTGAATACATCATGATCAAACCAAGATATGCATTTGATAAAAGTTCTATTGGATTCGTTTGGAATTGTGTCTTAATTGTTGTCATGATATGGCCGTAAACCCTTGTGAATAAGGTCCACCTGTATCATAAAGTCATCTTTATATAGGTATTGCATAGTGGAATTGATGACATTCAAACAGAGACCATTTGCATACTTACAAACAGTGATTCATTGAATTACAGTATGTTAAAGACTTAAATTATGGCAGTTCATTTTCTAATTTGGATCATGAATTATATCCAATGGACCCGAGGTACTAAACCTGTCTTAAGAGAACAGTATGCTAAGAGTAATTATAACACACAATATGCTATGCTACAGCACTATACTTCAACGTTACTCAGCCTCCTTGGAACGATATTTGGAAACATGACTTTGATGCTTGGTCTGTAGAGACAGATTTGGCTGCCATTGTAAATACTGCATTATAAAACAATAAGTCTATAAGAGGATGCTTACTACATTAAAATTCAGTGATAATGTGTATACAAGAACACAGACTTTTCAAAGTGATATTTTTGTCCAAATGAATCATATATGTATGCTACATATCAAACAAGCAAAGTAGTTTTGAGATCTATATCTGAGTCTTGACAAATTGAAGCAAATGAATAAATAACAACCACATGTAATCAGTCATCATAGTAAGAGTAAGTGCTCTGAACAATCATTTGGTCCATGAATGATGCAGTATATACATCAGTGAACAAATATTGCATAGACTGGAATATGACAATTAATATCCGAAAATAAAAATGTTTATCTTTAATAAAGCTAGCACAAAATTGAAAATTGACATTTACTTTTACAAACGAGGCAATAGAAGTAACTCATAAATATTGTTATTTAGGTATAGAAATAAAAGCAGATGGGTCTTTTGCAAATTTCATAAAAATACTCAGCAATTAAGCAAATGTCTGTTTTGTAGCAGAATAGAAGAGTACTTAAAGTTCCCATTTGAAAAAATACAATCAAATTTCTGGTTTTTTTGCCTAGGAATCCACAAAAAAATCGACAAATATTGCAGTGTTAAGTGAGGTCGGGAGACACCCACTCACGTTAAAAATTTTAAATTCAATGTGTGTAGAAATTGGCTAAGAATAGTACATATGAAACCTGATTCACTTTTTTACGATTATTTTCTCTGCAGTGCAGAAAATATACATACGGGGGAAATATGTTGGATAACATGTGTTACAGATACGTTACGCAACCTAGACTTCACAATGATATGGGAAAATATCGGTTTACTGACAGACGACTTTCCAACATCAAATTGTGTCGGAAATATTAGAAAACTACTGGCAGAGAGAGATGGATATCAATTCAGGCGCCGATAAAAAATTACGAACGCATACGAAATTTAAGACAAAAATTTGAAGTTGAAAATTATCTTCTTCCTTTCAAAGATCGGCAAATAAAGAAAAATATTACCAGATTTAAAAACAGTGCACATAACCTAAAACTTGAAACGAGGAGACATAGGAGACCACAAAAACACCTTTAGAAGAAAGAGTTTGTGAAATTTGTAATAAAAGTGAAGATGAAATACATGTAATGTCATACTGCAAAACATATGATTCTGAAAGAACTGTTTTATTTAATGAGATAACAGATATTTTCCGTATATTTACCCCACTTGACGATCAAGAAAAATGTAAATTTCTCATGAATTTGGATGATACAGAAAAAAATGAAGTAGTAAAAACAAATTTTGTGAATATTCTTCAGAAAAAAAGATCCCTTTAACTTTTTTTAAAGATTTAAAATGCAATAGTGACAATGTCATGTAACATAGCTCCATTAATATAGATATAGGTTTTTAGCGTTGGTTAATTGTAGTTTGTTTGTTTGTTTGTTTTTTTAATGGTTTTGTAGTTGTGTGTTCAATACATGTGATATGTACACTTTCGTCATGTATGGTCCGGTTTTGTAACTTTTGTACATATGTACCGTGTGTTGACAAGTTACTACGGTTGTATTTGTGTGGTGCAGTTAATAAAGTTTCATTCATTCATTCATGCATTCATTCATCATACTGAACGGGCTTTCGGAACTCTCAAGGCACATTACTGGCGACAGTCACCTCAGCAATTACACAAGGCTGTGCAACTCGGGTCAGGCTTATAGCACTTACATTGTCCATGGAATCCTTTCTGGCTGCCACAGTACACAAGCTCACTGCAAGGTTTTGCAGCTTCAGGCAATGCAGACAATAATAGTTTCCTGGGCTGATCAACCTCTGCCGTCTCCAGTCACTAACGCTTGGTAACCTTTGTTGTTGCAGAGTTGCCTGGGCCCAGTTATACCAGGTTTGATTCACTGCCCTCTTGGTGTGCTGGAACAGTGCATCTCTTCTTGGGTGTGTTTTCTATGGCTCGTGTCACCTGGCTTAATAATTGCCGTCTTGCCATATTAACTTCACAGACAATAATTAATTCAATAAATAACTGCCATCATGCCACATTAACTTCCCTGACAGCAGATGTTTTACAGCGTATCAAAAAATGTAAATCGTTCAATGTGTGCAAAGTTCTCATCTGGTATTCTACAGATATCACAGAACTGACATAACTACACTATTTGGAAGTCATGATACATACAGTCTCTACAGGAACTGCATTGATTCTACACTTGCTGGCGGGGCAGGCTACAGTGCATTCTATCATTAGAATTTCTACTGTGCATTTTAACACCAAGCGAAACTACTACTGTGCAATCCAATTCTATGCCATCTACTTCTACATGTTACACAACTAGCCAGTCTTCAGATAGCTCTGTCTTTCATGCATTTGGATGACTATAAACCTGCAACAAAAACAAAAAACAAAAACAAAAAAGAAGAAGAAGAAGAAGATATATTTACATTTCCTGCATTTATCACCAATAACCCAACCCTAGTATTAATTTGTTACTTGTGGATTACCACAAGCCCTGGCATTCTTTCACCTTCAAAAATGATATTTAGATTTCCTTTATTTACTATCAGCCACTCAAAAATTAGTCATTTGTTGTTTTGTTGAAATACCCCATTTTGCTGTATGCATTTGCATCAATAAAATACAGACACATATTGCCACTTTATAAACCTTCAAATATTGGACTGTTTTGACCTTAAAAGTATGCCTAATAGACAATATAAAGTTCATTTATGCTAACCTAACCTTCAATGCACGTGAACCACCCTGTTTATAAGAAGTTACATAGTCCTGTAAGTGAAAGGAAACCATTTTTATCTAGTATAATACTACGAATTGTGACTTCTCTCTGACCTTGATCCGTATCAATAAAGCTTTGGTCACGGCCACATTTACAAAATTCCAGATCAGCATTATTTCATTTTGAACAGCTATTTCAAACACATGTATCCATTCATAATAATACAGATGTTTATTAGTAGGTATTAGAAGAATTGTTGACTGTTTGTCATGTACTGATTTTAGTATTAAGACCACAAAGAACTTTTCGCAATCAATTGCTAGAAACTTGCTCAACTTGTTTAGACCAAAAGTTAGATCCGAAAGCTCCTCCGAAGTATATTCAAGTTGAAAATAAGCATCCTGATGCCATTCAAAATTTTGTACAGGAAATGAACAACACGAATATAATGCAGGTTCTTGACCATGACTTACAACATGACCCGAATCACAACTATGATCAGCTTGAAAGTATTATACAACGTTGCAAGAATAAAAATCTTCATGTCAAAACTGTTCGCTACAACAAATTTAAACACAAACTGTCCCCTTGGATAACCAATGGCATCCTAAGTTCAATTAAATTCCGTGACAAGTAAAATGTGCCAATCCTAGTTCCCAGTCATTTCTCACTATTAAGCAAAATCTGAAAGCTTATAACAAAATACTTGACAAATCTATTCAACGTCAGAAACAACAGCACTACCATTCGATACTCGAAAATGTAAAAAACAATTAAAAAAAACATGGGACGTCATTTGCACAACTCTGAATATGAATAAACGTAAAACAGATTTCCCTTCTTTATTCATGATAGAAAATAAAAAAGAATCTAACAAAAACGAAATAGCTGAACGTTTTAATTCGTTTTCCACAAATATTGGCCCAAAATTGGCCGCTAAAATAAACCAACAAAATTTACCCTATTTTACAACATATCTAACCCACCAGTGGGAAGCTTCTTTTACCTTCACCAGTATCTGTACTTCACATGTTTTAGCGATCCTGAATAGATTCAAGCCTAAAACTAGCACAGGACATGATCAACTGTCAATGAAGCTTATCAAGAGAATCGGTTCCTCATTAGCCGATGCCCTATCTCTAATAACAAATCAGTCTCTGAAAACAGACATTTTTCCTAGCAAACTAAAAGGCGCTAAAGCGTTACCAATACATAAAAAAATGATCAAAAAGTCCTGAATGTCTATAGGCCAATTTCTGTTCTCCCGGCCCTGTCCAAAGCTCTTGAAAAAGTGGTATATCATCAAGTTTAAGACTATTTTACACAGCATAACATTTTCTATAACAGCCAACATGGTTTTAAAAAGCTTCAGAGCACCAAAACTGCCTCCCTAGAATTAATTGATGCATTATTTAAACATCTACTTATATGGATGATGATCATTGTTGAGATGGTGGTTGCAAGTAGTACCTTTTTAAATACTGAATTTTATAGACATTTTCAACAAGTTAAGAACCTCCGCTTACAAATTCTTTGATGTGATGCAAATTTTGGTCCCTTTTCATAAATTGTATGGTCCTGTATGTGCATGAATGATACAACTGTTCAAGCCAATTTACTGAAATAGGCCTATAATTTCAAACAAAACTTTTTGCATTCTGTCATGTGAAAACTAGATAAGGTTTTTTTCCCCCTATGGACCTTTGCACTTACGTTTTGGTCTCTTTTGGGTAAATACGAACTATATATGTTTCAGCTATACATACCAAGGAACATTGCCTTTGGTCGGAATTGACTTGGATTTGTTTCATTAGGACTACGGTTTGGATATGGTAATCACACTGTCTAATTTGACTCCGGTGAAATACCCATTACTATATTTTTAGACTTACCTAAAGCCTTTGATACCTTACATCATGATATCCTTCTCTAAAAGCTAAATTATTATGGTATCTCTGGCACTTCTCTTAAATGGTTTGAAAGTTATTTTACAAACAGATCTCAACATGTTCAACTAAATGATGCTTGCTCTAAACTTCTGCCTATTACTACTGGCATGCCCCAAGGTTCGATTCTAGGACCACTTCTTTTTATTATATATATAAATGACTTATATCTGGCTGCCCCTAAATTTGCATCAACTTTATATGCCGATGATATCACACTTATTAATTCACTTTGTACCTTTAACTAAAAACCCAAACCTAATACTGAAGACGTTTCGAACAACATAAATTCTGAACTTGATAAAGTACATAAGTGGCTTGCAGCAAACAGACTCTTAACATATCAAAAACTAAATATATGCTATTTTCTTTTCCTCAACGAAAGTTAGAATTAAACATAAATCTTATAATTGTTGACACATATTCAGAAAGGACGAATGAATTGGACTTCTTAGGACTAATTATAAATGAAAACTTAAACTGGAATGCCCACATTAATAAAATTCTAAATAAAACTTCTAGAGCTATTGCTATACTTAAACGACTACGTAAGTTGTTACCTACAAATACTCTTCTGCTCATATACAATTCTCCTTTATTACCCCATATTAGTTATTCTATACTTGCCTGGGGTTTTACTTGTGACCGTGTTCTTAACCTGCAAAGAACTGCTATTCGATTACTATGTCACACACACTTCTACGCACACACAGAACCGTTATTCAAAAAATTAAATGTTTTAAGGGTTTCTGACCTTTTCAAACAAAAAGCTCTCAACTTTTATTATCGATACTGTAAAAATGAACTTACTGGCTATTTTCGTGATATGTTCGCTACCTTACCCACCACTCACCAGTATTCTACAAGACATAGAGATTTTGCACAGTACGCTACTCCACAACATATTACAGCTGAAAAGTGCATTAGATATGAAATTCCTAAATTACTAACTAGTACACCTTCACTCATCACAGACAAAATTAATACACATTCTTATTCTGGATTCTCACAATATATCAAGGTATTCTCAATAAATCAATACTCTGAAACCTGCAACATCGTCAACTGTTTTGTCTGCCACTATCAACGATAACTGTTACTCATTCCCATTATTATTATTATTATTATTATTATTATTATTATTATTATTATTATTATTATTATTATTATTATTATTATTATTATTATTATTACTATTATCATTATTATGATTATTATTATTATTATTATTTATTTATTTATTTATTTATTTATTTACTTATTTATTTTTATTTATTTCTTTTTCTACTAATCACAATCTTGTTAAAACTTGTCATTATTTTCAATTAAAATCAGGTGTAACTTACCAATCAAACTACACATACACAGGTGGCCACAGTGATAGCAGATGTTTACATCCTTAGATGGGTCATCCTGACTATGTGTTTGCATATATATTTATATATATATATATGTATATATATATATATATATATATATATATATATATATATATATATATATATATATATATATATATATATAAATGTAATTTGATTGATGCACATAAAGATGAGATGAAAAGGAATTTTAATATCAAAATTTCTGAAGAGGACTCCTCTATTCCACTTTTGTTCTGGATACCCAAATTACATAAAAACCCTTTTAAATCTAGATTCATAGCTGGTGCTTCAAAATGTACTATAAAGCAATTATCAAAAGAAGTAACATTGTGTTTGACTGCAATTCGGAATCATTTTCGTAAATACTGTAATGCAATTTCTAGAAACTGTGAAATAAATTGTTTTTGGAGTATTAACAATTCTTCCGAGTTTGTATCTAAAATCAAAGATGTAAAGGCAAATAATATCAAATGTTTTGATTTTTCTACACTGTACACAAATCTACCCATAGATGAAGTCAAAAGTGCACTTTCAGAATTAATTAGCAAAATGTTGAAACATAATGGTAAACCATACATAAATATTAATTCATATACAAAGAAAGCATACTGGTCACACAATAAATATTCAAAAAGTAACGTTAAATCTTACACTGTTGAAACTTAGATAGATGCTATAAAATTTCTCTTGGATAATACTTTTGTTCAATGCGGACCACTGGTTTTTCAACAAATAAAAGGCATTCCAATGGGTAGCAACTGCTCCCCTTTACTGGCAGATTTATATTTAACCTGGCTAGAATTTAAGTACATGAATAAATTGATGAAAAAGGACTTTCAAATGGCTACAAAATTATCAAATAACGCAAGATATATTGATGACATTGCTTGTGTAAATGTACAAAATTTCAGTGAAATTGCTAAAGAAATTTACCGAAAAGATATCCCTTTGGAGGGTAACAATTCAGATGGTTTCAGAGATGTGTTTTTGGACTTGGATATTCAGGTCACTAATGACAGGTTTTGTATTAAAGACTATCACAAAATAGATGAGTTTAACTTTGAAGTAGTTAATTATCCTTTCCCGGAGAGTAATATTTCCGATACTATTGGATATAATACATTTTTGTCACAAATTTTGAGATTTGGTCGTATTTGTTCTAAATTTCAGGACTTTGCATCAAGAACCAAATTTATTTACAATAAACTTGAGTCAAGAGGATTCAAAGGTGTACTTTTGATCAAATATTTCTACAAATTTTGCTGTAAATATCCCGAGATGGTTAGAAAGTTTGGCTTCAATAATTTTAGAGATTTTAGACTTGCCTGTTTTGCTACTTAATTTCATCTTTTGACACCATTATGTTTAAACATTCACCTTTCGGACATTTTAGGCTAGCTTGTTTTCTGTTAGGTAAACCCCCAGGGGCTACAGGTAGCAAGAAGCGGCCTACGACAGTTACAAGCTTGCCTAATTGTACTTGATATCTGGTTAATATTTTCATTGAATTCTTTTGACATAAATACAAAAGACTTCCATTCTTTTCTGACTTGCCCTATAATTCTACTGTTAACATCCAAAGATTATTAGAAAGTCTGGCTACAATAATCTACAGTTTTTAGACTTGTCTGTTTTGCTACTTAACTTTATCTTTTGGCATCTTTCTGTTTTAATATTCACTATCAGACATTTTAGGCTTATATGTTTTCTGTTAGGTAAACCCCCAGGGGCTACAGGTAGCAAGAAGCGGCCTACGACAGTTGCATGTTTGCCTAATTGTACTTAAAATCCTGTTAAGAAAAATTGTTTTGATAGCATGTTTTTGGCATAAATGCTAATGACTTCCATTCTTTTCTGACATGCCTAAATGCACATTTACTTACTATTAAAAAATTACTCAAAATTGACAGTATTTTCTCAAGTGTCAAAAACCTGACACAGTAAGTTGACACATTGACTCAGGGTTGGCAGTTAAATAGAGCTTAATTGTTTGAGGAGTAGGTGTCATCACGGAGTTTGTTTTACATCTCTGGTACAGGATGTACATTGTTGCAGTCCTTGTTAGGATTTTCCTTGGTCTGTACAGGTGGTCTAGCTGCAATTGTTTATTTTACAATCACTGGGACTGAATATAATGCCCCAGCTTGTTTCCACTTAAGTTAAACATTGGCGGATGGTTTAACTAGGAAAAGCTGTCCAGCTAGAAAGGGTACATTTTGGTTCAGGGGTAAGTCTAATTGTTCTTATCTGAACCTGTACTATGAAAATTTGATAATTATGGTTTGTTTGACAGGTAATCTTCTTTGATATGAAGCTCTGCATTTACAAGCAAAACTTCACATATTTAGCTAATTCATCAATTGCCACGTTCATATTTATTCATTATTATGTGGGTTGTCTTTGCTGAATATTTAGCTTAGGCAAGGAGCCGCTACTCAGAGAGACGTGTACGGGTAAAAGGCTCCGAAACATGTTGAGTAGTTACCCGCTGAAGACCCTTTAATTTATTTGGGCTGATACAGCCTATGTCAAAATTTTACAGAGGAACGTGTGCAATATAGACAATAGTAATTCCATATATATACAGGTTAGACAGGGACAGGTTAGCTTATGGAGAGTAAAGAGTTCGAACTGCGGAATAGGATATTGACTACTAGGAAGTGGTTCTGGGCAAAAAGACACAAATACAAATATATATATCCTGTAATTTTGATAAAATCGATTTTGTACACTTCTTTCTTTTGTAGTATGTAATACCATATACCTGATATTTGTATCTGCTGTTCTTATGTATAAGTATATATATGTCTAATAGATAGATGTGAATCCTGAATCCTCAAACATGAACAATACTTTTTGCAGAGCTTGCTCAGACTGTGATAAAATATGGTCATTGGTGAATTAAAGATATATATATTGGCAAATTTTGCTTAAAAGAAATAAAAGTAGAAAACAGCTGACCAACTTTTGTGACATTGATATTTTTGTAGGTCATCAGATTATTTTGTTTACAAATGTGCAGCTAAACATCTTTATTTTTGCCAAAGGAAAAGTTTTTCCTTTGCACGGTTCATAAGCTAGAGCAAAATTAATATTTTTTCATATTTCTATTATTTTGGTGGTCACAGTGTAAATGTGGTCTCAATTTGTAAGGCTATCTGGTAAGATTGAATGTGGTTCCATCTACAGTATTAAAGAGAATGTTTCAAATTACGTTTGTGCAAATTTTCATGCTTTTATCGCTATTTAACAATTTCGCCGAGCCCACCAGAGAATACTTGATATATGGTTTGGCCTCAGCGAATTTTAAGAGTATATCATTTTATCCAATTATTCAAAAACGTAAGGTACTTTCAGACCTGTATACACTATCGGAGCAACATTCTCCACTAAGCTATAACTTTGACTCAGTGGGAGCTTTTGGCTCCTGTACCCAGTGCTGCTACTTGAATCATAGCCAGGGGGCGACTTCAGTGTCTGATACAATAGCCCTATTCTGGGGGCCACCATCTGCAACAACTGGTAACTTCACGGCAGTCCCTTTATATATTTTACATTACATTCATTTGACAAATTAACATTTCGTTAACACCGATCTCACATATAATTTGGATACCACCTCTACAAAATATCCAGTCGAGACTAACCCAGGGACTTGGTGGCCATTTTGGAAATTGTGGATTCCGCAGCCAATGGTTTGTAAATGAGAATAGTTTTTGGACAATCTTGGGGATTTATAATGTGTGAAATCAAAAGTGTATTTTTTGAAAATGTTTCAGAGCATCAATAATGATATGATATATGCTGTGGCCCTGATTTGCTTTGATATCCAAATCATATGAATTTTTGTGCGACTGTCCCACAGTGCATTGTGCTATGTTCAAAATGGCAATCAGCAACACCTGCCAACTCAAGGAATCGTGTCAAATTTGGATTTGTAACTGACGATGATTACTGCTTCAGACGCAACTGAGGTGGCAGATAAAAGTTAAAAAGATTTGTCAAGTTTTTAAAGACTTTAACGACCATTTGCCCTGGTATCTTGAAGAACGGACAGTTGGAACTCAGCGAAATATTGTCATATCCACTAACGTATGATAAGCCGCTTATCAGCTGCCTATTGTCATAGAAATGAGCGGGCTGTCTGAAAATACGTTCCACATCGCATTTATTTTTATGTAAACTTGGTCATTTTTATCTTCAATAACCCATGTGCAAGTATACAAGAACAATGGCTTTATTGGCCTGTTAAAAGCTGAATACACATGTCACGTCCCAATGGTCTTGCCTGATGTCCTGCAAGGGTGTGGGTATTTTACAAAGATATACAAATACACTAGGAATATGTATATTTTCCCTAAAAACTGCCCACAGAAACCAGGGATAGACTTTGTATGAAAAATGTTGAAAAGAAAGTTCTTCAGTCACACTTAGTGCTTTACATACTTAAATTATGAAATGCCCAGTCAATAGTGGAATACTTACTTTATTCAAATTATCAAAGGTTTTTCTATTGTTCTTCATGTTCACTCATGCATTTCACGCACATACACTATTGTATCGATATGATCGATCACAAAATCAGGAAATGACTCTGAATGCAGTGTCATAATGCTAAATTCTTCTACAGAATAAAATTTGGAGATATTTTGATGATTGTGACTGGGTTTGGGTTATAGTGTTGTGTTTTGGCTAATGTTCAGCTTACATTGAATGGGTATCCACAAATGCTAACAGGTAAATTCACCGAGCAATGCCGGCTTGCAACTAAGATCCCCGGATGTGTGGATCCAAGAATAAAGATAATGATCACTGAACAACCAGTGCTATGCAGCTATGCGGTTTCCCAGGCCTACGTTAACCCTCGAGACAAGTTTTAAAAAGGCTGTGTTTGAGTTGGCTTTACACCAAAATAACGGCACGCGGTGGCCCCTTTCTCGATAAAATCTTTCAACCGGGGCTATGCTGGCCCACGTTAAACTCCCAGACAAGCTGAAATAAAATGCTCTGTTTGGATTGACTTTACTGCAAAATAACGGCACAGGACGGCTACTTTCTCGATAATATCTTTCAGCCACTGTCGATCAAGTTTTATTACGCAAGGGTGACGTGAAATTCTTTTATGTTACATAAAATGTATTTAAGGTCGGGCCTTTTCAGTAGTCTCAGTCGGGTTACCTGAACTTTACATATATTTTTGTTACGCCTTAGGTAACTTGGACATTTGTTAAAACTTGTTCAAAATTTATGTTTTTTCCCCTTTCAAACATTACATCCTTTGACATCAGTTTAATTTGTTACATGGCCACCGCCGGATGCACTTGTATTTAATTCAAAATTGAATAATTCATTTTAGAGAAATATTCATGTGAAAGGGACATTTCAGAGCAGATAGTGCCAATAAGGAAGATTCAAAGGTTAACACGGTGCATTTACAGCTATGTTAACACTGATAGTATTTGGTTATTTTCTTCAGATTATCTTGGGACTAGACCTAATTAATTGGGCATATGATACACAATATATATGTCTATTTAAAGGTCCCCAAAGCTCAAAATAAGCAATTTTATTCACAACTGGTTGGATTTTCGCATTTGACCCAGTATACAAGCCGGGTCAGGGCTTCCTGCTTGAAGGTCATATACGGGCTGTCTTGTAAAAACACTTACAGTGCTAGGGTTCTGCCTCATACCCCTCAATTTTGTTCCTTTGAATCTCTCAACGTAAAATAGGAAAAATGGTTTGTGAGTTGATTTGTCCAGGTTATGTGGAATGTCAGTAACGCCTGAACGCTTGGTTGATGCATTGCATACAGGCGCCATCTATTGGCTGAACGTAATCAAACAAACGACCAATTCATTGCAGGCTTTGCGTGGAGAATTTATTGTTAGAAAATTAGGCTGTGTATAGCTCTTTTATGTTTTAACGAAAGTGCTGACGAGAACCTGATCCAAGTCCGTATTGCATGGCTAAGAAATTTAGGTAGACTCTGATGTGTAAAATATGTTAGTTTTAATTTTTGTGAACTATCAGGAGTAACGAATTTTATGTCTTTTCTGTCCATTGAACGTATGTTAATTGTCTCTAAAACCATAAGGCTGGAATGATTTAATGAGACGACCTATACCATCTGTATTATTTTCCACCAGGGTACCTTTCAAGTTACACTTTATCTGCAAATCATGCAAAATGTGTTGAAATGGAATATGTACATAAAGGGTGTCAAACTTTTTGAAAGTAAAGTATGTAATAAAATATTAGATAAGGAGCAAAACCCTTTCAACGAAAAGTCGTGTGACACTTATGGACTAATATTTACCCGCTTAGCAATGTGTCGATGAGAACAGACAGGTGGCTCATAAACTGATACCCCGTCACATTAAAAGACTAAGACATACACTGCACTCTGCATACTCTTGCGCTTAAGAAGCTGTTTGCCATCATTAATGGACATGTTGGCTTTGTTTTATACTTCCCTTCAAACCTGAGTGACTATATTGTCCAAAACGAAAAGTTGACAATATTTGAAGTCACCGGTTTTTGTCAACCAGTTCGAGTGAATAAGTACGAGGAACTTTCTAATTTTCATCCTTACTATCAACAAATGTTTCCTCTGCCCTTGAGTTGCACTGAGCAAATGATTTAGCGCCATATAACAGTGACCCTTTCTTACAAAGTCATATAAATTGGCTTTTTAGAAGAAAATGCATAAAATCGTGTCCGTTTGAGGCGGACAAAAGTATTTTAATGAAAGCGATAGCCATGAGCCCACCTTATAAAGCATGTCACCCAATATGATAAATAAATAAGATAAAGGTAATTGTGTGCTCATTCTAATCTCGTTGAGGGTTTCCAGCGTATTAACCTCTATAATGAGCAATTTGTAACACTTCATGTCGCATAAGATCTTTATGAGCATTCACTCTCGAAAAGTAAAATTGTCCGTTGCCTTCTAAAGCTCCAATTATCCATGCAGAATTTTGGGCAGTGTCGATGTTCAGTTAAGATCATATTCAGACATAGAACTAATCATGCAAGTCGGTAAGAAGTTTAAAATAAGGCCGAACTGTTTGATTTTTCTTTATTTCATTATTTTCGTTGGGGGTGGGGTGACTTTTTGCGTTTTTCACTATTTTCAACTTCTTCCATAACTTTTCAAACATTGTGTTCAAACTTAGTAAAACTGTACCTTGTGAAAAAGGTCAAACGAAGTCGTTCGTTCACCAAGTGGTAATGATCTTGATCCCTGATATTTCACGATTTTTTTTCAAGTTGGGCACATGTCAGTTTCTGCATATATTCCTATTGATTGCAGTGTAAGTCAATTGGCAGTGGATATTCATATTTCCGATTTCTCCTGAACTTTTGGTCAGATCCAGATGAAACTCATCGGGATGTACCTTGGGTGGGTCTCAAGTACATTTCCTTGGATGATCACACTCCATTGACTTTTAAATTTCTTGTGATGGGGGGGGGGGGGGCGTTTTAGGCAAAATCTTCAAAAATCTTCTTTAAAGCCGCTTGACATTTCGCTAGGCTCATTAACCTAACCTTTTTCATTAGGTGGTATCGTGTTTTTTTAACGAATCTTTGTGTATGTTAATTTTTGTTCAACCACCGCACTGCTGCACTGCGTGTTAGATTCTCTTCAAACGTAATGGGAATGTACCTGGACCCGATCTCGACAAAGTTTGTTCACTACATGGTGCTGCTGACATTTTCTAACTATTTAACGAATTGTCGAGTTTAGTAATTATTGGTAAGAGTATGTGTACATATGAGTATTGTTACTTGCAAATATCGGCAAATATGACATATTTGTTTATATCTCGGTAATGGTGATCCAAGGTCCATGGTTACAGTGACGACGGTCTTAGAGACAGGTGACCTTGATATCATTCGAAAGGTCACATGACAACATCAGTCTGTGAATCCATGGTCAGCTGGACATGGAATGGTCGCAGTCCTGTTGTTTTGGTTTGGTTTGGGTTTTTTTGTGGGAGGGGGCGGAGAGGTTTTGTTTGGTTTGGAGGTATGTTTTTTTTTTTAATCTGCAAGTCTTTTTTTTGTTTGTTTGCTTTTTTGTTTTTTGTTTTTTATCTTTTGGTTTTTTGCTTTTTTTTGTTTTTTGTTTTTGTTTGTTTTTGTTTTTTGTTTTTTGTTTTTTTTTGTTTTTTTGTTTTTGTTTGTTTGCTTTGTTTTGTTTTTGTTTTTCTCCAAAATTTGAAAAACGACATCTCCGAGCATAACTTGTCAGTTGCTCTGAAATTGCTTATGGCTACTTCCGGGTACCTCAATACTTTAATTTGCTTACACAAAAGTATTGTAAATATGTAAATGCTGACTGTGCAGCCTGTGAACATTGGTGCACAGGGTTCTCACTCTGTCACAAACGGGTCTGACATTACTTATGTTCATTATTGGGATAGTAAATTGACTTATAAAGGCTACTGGAAATCTATTCCTCGATTGATATTTGTAGCCATATCAATAGCATTATGCAACATATGCACCTAAATGTGAAGATATTTGAGGATGCTGACTCTCAGAGAGTTTTCCGTGAATCATTGGAACACTTCATAAGAATGTCGATAATGCAAAAAGAAGAATTCGCTACGAAATTCATTGGCATCACCTACAGTTTGACGGAAGACGGATCAAAATATGTTGAAATGACATTTTGATCCAAAAGACAAATTTAATCAAATGTGGGTGACCCTGACCTATTTTCTAAGGTCATTAAACACCTCTGTAAAGGACACTAAATTCAAAATCTTGCGAAAGAGGCCAACGATACCAAATATACTACAAATTTTATATTAATATTATACTTGTCAATTTGATGCCGCATAATTTTGGGTCAACTATACATATTTTTGGGGTCAACGTGACAAGTTTTCGAAAGTCATTAAGCAATAAAGTAAAAGTCACTAAGTTCAATATGTTGAGAAAGAACAGGACTAATGATACTAAATGTACCCCAGATATGTTTGATGTGAATGTTTGTTATTGCACAAGGTGCATTACCAAAAACTAGTTTCTCAAAGTCACAGAGGTATTACACTTGAGGGAATGAATAATTGACGATTGTCGTCCTATTATATATCAGAAGAGCATTGGACCCATGGGCCTGTTGTTTGTAAATCTAGTGTACGCTTCACTCCTAAGCCTAAAATTCAGTAAACAGCGTTTCTTAACAGCAACCCAATGTCCGATGAGTCTTTTCTAAGATTGTCATTTAGATAAAGAATTACACTTTTGAAGTATTACATTTGACAACAACCTCTTTTAGCTCGCCTGACAGAAAATTAGGCCTTCTGATCAAAATCACATTTCGATACTTCTATTTGTTATTGCTTGGCACCGAACAGTTTAAGCAGTATGTACTCAAGAGTTGCTCACATTTTGAGCTTTGCTAACTTGTGACCCGGCTGACTTTGAAGAGTCGTCCGTCGTCCATCTAAAATTCACATTTTCAGCTTCTTTCCTAAAACCGTCTATCAAATCAACTTCAGCCTTAGTGAGGATTTACCTTGGGTGGGTTTCTACAAAGTTTGTTCATATGGGCATGCCGCCCGTGATTTTTAAAATTTTCAAAGAATTTTCTGCTCATTTTTGGCAAAATATTATAAAACCACCGGGCCAATTGCGTCGTAATTGCATAGCAACACTTCCAGGGACCATTAGACCTTAATTTGCTCAACAGATGGTGCTGAGAATTTTTTTTTTTTAATTTTTACGTGTTTCTGTTTAAACTATTTTAGACTTCTCCAAAACTGTGTTGTACATTGTGCTGACACATTGTTAAAAGGGAGCTTGTCGAAGGATCAAATAAAGTTGTTCACCAGGTGGTGATGTTGTTATTCCCTGTTTTGTTTTTTTTTTCTTTTCGGGATCGTAGGTGGCACTACGATTATTTTCTCCATTTTTTATGATTTTTCCCATTTTTCCCTTATTCTTCTTCTTCTTCTTCTTCTTCTTCTTCTTCTTCTTCTTCTTCTTCTTCTTCTTCTTCTTCTTCTTCTTCTTCTTCTTCTTCTTCTTCTTCTTCTTCTTCTTCTTCTTCTTCTTCTTCTCTTTGCTTCTCCTGAACTGGAAGTTGGATCAACGTAAAACTTACTGGGACTGTATCTTGACTTGATCTCCACCAAATTGTTCACGACCTGGTGGTGCTATTTTTTTTAAATTTGTAGCAAATTGTAAAAATTAGGAAAAAATCAGTAAGGTGATATGTGTTAGTATTGTCACTGTGCAATTGGGAAAGCGGCAAATCTGACACATGGCCATGGTTATCCTTAAACGTTAATCGGAAAGTACATATTTGGTTTCTTTTGGTGTTGACTATTTGGGCCTTGAGTGACACTGAATGGTCATATGACATAGTGGCTAATATCTCGGTGATAGTGAATCATAGGGCCGTAGTTACCCTTAGAAACTAGTAGGAAAATACCTATGGTATCTCTTTGATTGTGTTAGTTTTGACCTTGAGTGACCTTGAAATGTCAAACTGACGTATTGGCATATATCGTGGCAATAGTAGACCCTGTCATTTTTCCTTGAAAAATTACTTGTGAACTTCATTGGTGAAGGCTGATATTACAAACAGTGATAACGGTCTTAAGGTCCACCTTGATATTCTGATGTTCACTGACCACTTCAGGCTGTACATGCAAGGTCAGCTTAGCAGGACTGTCACAGTCCTCTTGTTAACTGTATACACATATTCAGGAAACATTTACTTGTTAAATTAACAAAACAAAAATGGTCATTTTGCTTACATAAGCAGAAACCTTCTTTGTATATTTCGACCTAAACAAAATGAGAGGTATTGATCAACTTCAGTGCATTTTTACACTATAGCTAGAATGGGACCACGTCAGCTACATTTCATAGCGGTTTGTTGATAAATTCAAATTATTGTACAAAGACCTTCATTGTTATTGAAATTTTCGTTGCTCCACAGTTGACAAGGCGACAGTGGTTCAACAGTGCGTATAAACCTCGATATGCTTTGAGTGTGTGGTTTGTGGGCGAGATAGGGCGGCAATCGGAACCGGATCGATGCACCCCCAGTGAACAAGCAACTCTGGCCACACATGTGAAGAGAAACTGTACAAGCAGGAGAAAATGTGTGACATCTGACCAATTAATTTGAAGCAAAGAATGAAAGGAATATTCGCGCAATAATATACATTTATTTTTCTTTGTAAACAAAGAACATATCACATAATTGTTTGTCAAATATTCAACTTCAAATATAGCACTGAGACTTTGTACAGTGTTTAGGCAATCCAATCCATGCACAAGAACAAAACGATAACAATAGGAGGTATTTATAGTAACTTGGATCCTGAGCTGCCACTTGACAAGAAGGAGGGCAGATTCATGTATTTTGCAGGGCTAGATGATCTTCTCTGATGACATTAACAGCTTGAGAAAGCAAAAAGCTGAAAAAGTCATTCGCTGAGCTTTAAAACATACAAGATGGCAAAAGTATTTAGAAAATTACATTGGTTTGATAGAAATAGTGTTACATCTGAATCATGGTTAAGCATCATAACTGGTACAAGTGCCCTCATTATGATTGCCGCATAATTCAGTTGCCTTGAAACTGAGGGGACCACATCAGGTCTGCGGTTAACAGAGCTAAATATTAATACCACATATCACACTTCTTATCTACTTGCAAACGACTTGTACCAGAGGTGAGACTAAATGACAAAATATGCTTTTGTTCTGTTTCACATCCATAACAGCCTTGCAAGATGAAACTTTGAATGCAACATTTTTATGATACATGGTGCATTTGAGTCCTTGTTGTAGACATGAGTTCAAGCTCCATTTACAAGCACCATTTTAACACGTTTCATTCTGTATAAATATTACAGTATAGAAACAGATCATCTCTGGTTGCTCCAAATATGTGTCAATGAGGGACTGGTGGTTGTAATTTATGCATTTTACATTGTGTGTTTTGTGTAACATTAAACCTTAATGCACTTATGGTGGCAGCAGAGTACCAGTGTACTACTTTATGCAGGGTTAGATTTACGGTGACATATAGTAGACTTACTTTGGTTGGACTTTCGGCAGCAGAGTGACAGTAGAGTGCTTAAAATTTGGCATTATCATAATTTACACTGTAGTAAAACATAAACACAAAATCTTTTGTTATATTGACTGGCTTTTTGTGATATGACCATCGAAAGTTCATATGGAAATGGAAATGCACTTATTTGTTCAGTTGACGTTAATAATGGCATCTCTCTCTCTCTCTCTGTCTCTCTCTCTCTGTCTCTCTCTCTCTCTCTCTCTCTCTGTCTCTCTCTGTCTCTCTCTGTCTCTCTCTCTCTCTCTCAGTCTGATATATCTGAAGTTCATCCAAAATATTAAGAGCTCATAAGTATGCCTAATTAGCATAAAATCAAATTTTACACACACACACACACACACACACATATATATGTATATATATATATATATATATATATATATATATATATATATATATATATATATATATATATATATATATATATATTATATAAATGATATGTTGACTTCATTGAATACTTTGAGTATTCAAAACGTTAAATCTTGAATATCTTCACACCTATAACAGAGATCCGTATATTTCCAACTGTTACTTTCCGATATATGCAGTTTGTTGCATGTTAGGATGGAAATAAACTTTGTAGCAGTTAAATTTTCCCAATTATAGGCATTTTATATTTTAAAACTTGAAGATCGTCAAGTTAAGACTTAGATATACACACAATTCCAAAGCTTACTGATAAATTGAAACCTCTCCACAGAGGCCACCCTTGGGACTGGCAAAAAAGTGCCAGCGGTTGGGATATAGCCACCAGACGAGGGTCGGCCTTTTTAAGTATGGATGAGTATGTACATGCAGAAAGAAACATTATTTGTACTTCCGTATACAATTTTCATACAATGATCCACGGAAAAATAGCTGACTGTAAAACAAATAGCTATTGTATAGATGCATCTATGTTAAAACTTAACTCTGTTTGTTCCTTTATCACATAAAAAAGAAAAAAAAGGATGAAACACTAACACGAGAACTGATCATATACTAGAGTACCCTTGAAGAACAGGTCTCACCACCGAGGTTACGATAAGAAAAACTAAGAAAACAAGTTGCAAGATCTGCTCTTTAAACAATCTAGAGGCCAAGGCTGGGTACAAGATGGCTGCGACCCTCTTTCATCCGGTAAATCTTCCTCATATTTGACACAAACCAGGGCCAATTAACAAACAAAGTGCTAATACTCCTGAAGGTCACCCCCAGAGTGTCCTTATTGGCCTCAGTGTGGTCCGAACTAGGCGTTTGGCTGCTACTCAGCCAGAATAAAATTTTTTGGGTCCCTTAGCCCTGCAGACAGTCAAACTCATATATATATATATATATATATATATATATATATATATATATATATATATATATATATATGTGTATGTATATATATATATATATATATATATATATATATATATATATATATATATATATATATATATATATATATATCCCTACTAGTTGATAGACAATATCATCTATATAGACATATATTGATGAATAAGCTGTCCTCTGTGGCCCGGACAGATTCTAGGCTTGTTTGTTTTTTTAGCATAATTCATCCATGTCTGTCTTTACATTAAAAAGGTTTCCATATTAAAATATGTGTAAAATGATGAACCACTCTACTAAGCAAGCAGCTAGAAAATGGAATGAGATATTAAATTTGAAACCTCTATCAGGTACCATTTTTAACATTTTCCACATTTTGTCATTTTATAATTCACATAGCATAATTTTCAACGCCTCACCTTTTGATGACTGATCACACAATCAGATGAGCCCACAAATTGACAGCTGGAATGGCAACTCTATTTGAAATAATTTAGAAGATATTGAAGAATTGAATTTTGTATGCTCCCTTACATAACTAAATGAAAATGCTACAACTTTGTTCACTGTTCATACAAAGCCTTCTCTTTCTAATTGCTCCACATATCAGTTATGTGACTCCGAAATTCATCAAGTTGTGAACATGAACCAGTCATTGAGGACTGGAAGATTGTTAAGCTTTTAGTGGTCAAACCAGCCCTCACATTCCTAGGCTATTTGTGATGTGAATGCACATGATAGCCTTTTATCAAGAGATGCCATGGTCACTTGTGGTGAAGGGCTGGCTGAGACAGCCCCAGGCACAATGCTTTTTCCTATGGAACCTCATGCCCTGTAGCATTGTGATATGGCCACCTAGTTACGTGGGCCTGAGAGACATAGTAGGAAACAGTAAGAGATTTGTTGAGAACCTAAGTTATTACACAGTTGTTGGATTTTTTTCTTATTTGCAGCAATATCAACATTTTTAGTTAAATTTCAATCCTTCTAATTTGCATAATTTAAATTTTTTTTAATTATTCTTAATCAGAAAACGGATTTTAACAATAAGGCTATGGTTATGCAACAGTTTTTTCTTGATTATTATGTGCTCCCATACCCCCAAACATATATATTATGCTTCACAATATTCGTGGTCATCATTTTCATGTATAATTACTTCCTGTTCTTCACCTGTCTACTATTAGTCTTAGTTACTTTGAATTGCAGTTTTAATCCTCGAGCTCCCACCACCAGTATTCGCGTACTAATAGCCCTTGCCTCTTTCAACTACCCAATCTTCTGAAATTTCATGCATATCGTCTTCCTTCATCAACTTTCAACACTTTACGAAATTAATTATTATTCTCTCCCTTCTCGTCTCATTTCCCCCATTCCCCTTAACTCACTATAAGCTATTCTTGCGCACATCTTACATTTGGTCATTCTCTCGTAAGGACCATCTCCCCAATTTCTAAACAAATCATGTTTCAGTTTATAAAATGACATCCCACCCCATACAGTCAACGTCAGATAAAATTAACATTTACACTTATATTCGGACTCCAGATTTAAAATCAGGAATCAGGAATGTTTCATTCGACCAAAACCTATCCAACACACAGCCGAGAGCTTGTAGCACTATAAACATGATACAAAGAGCAATAACAAAGCAGAGAATCAATTTTTGGTCCGTCGACTCGCACTAAGGTTATGAAGCAACCGCTATCATGCAAGCCACCAAAGATAAACTTAATATAATGGAAATATAAGAGTAAGCCAGTCGACAAGACAAACGTTTTAGAATACACTCATGTATCTAATCAATGCAGCTGTGTCGGTAGATTACAGGTGTAACTATTTGGAATTTGACAGGATTTTATTAAGAATTGTTTGGTGTATGAATATAAACTCCCAAGACTATGGGTGTCTAGTCTTGGGAGTTTATGTTCATATGTGTGTACTTGTTGACAACTAGCTTCTGTCACTTTGTTCAAATGTGGTTTTATCTCGTCATATATGCAAAATTTGGAAAGGGATTATTTACTCTTCGGACAAAAAGCTTGTCTTTTTCTCTAATATTATATCATGGATATTAATTTGATGGTATCATGGACAAATTGTTAAAATAAAGTGTGAGTTGATTATTGATCAATTCAAATAAAATAGTGGGTGATTGTAAAGATTTTTCAACTTCAATAATTTCAACTGTTTGAAAATTGGCTAGTTATATGCATTCTGATAACTCTGCTTCACAATACGAACTGCCTTTTTTAGATGCAAAACATCCATCAAGTTTGTGTCTCAGGCTAATGGAGAGTAATTAAGACGAGACACTTCAAGACAGTTGTGTATGGATACAAGTATATTTTGCGGTACATAGTTTTTAAGTTCATAATACCAGTTACCTGAGAGACTTTGCATGAGACTAATTGTGTGCATTTGTTCCAGTTTACATGTTTATCAGGAAAAAGGCCATAAAGGTTGAACTCATCTGCACAATCTGATTCACTATTTTCTATTTTGAGACAGGGGATGTTTATTTTTTGTGGTTAATAAAAAGCATAAATTTGACATTTCCAATATTAAGTGATAGCGTTTCTTTTAGTCATATATTTACTTCATTTAATTAAGAGTTAATATATACTGAAATGTCGCCTCCATTCGGCATTTGAAAAAGACTTAGTGTACTGAATGATGTTGTGTCATCCACAAAAATTATAAATTTGAAAAGTGAAGATGTGGAAGGTATGCTATTTATGCATGTAATGGAGGGCCAAATATGGAGCCTTGTGGGACCCCAGTATATATGTTACTAAACCTAGATTCCGCATCTTCAATAATGATAAATTGTTGATGATTACTTGAATAACTAAAGAAAAGTTCCAGAGCATTATAAATGTAATATTTGTGGACAAGATAGAATCCAATGGTAGTTCAATAACATAGATGATACTAACTGTATCATTTCATATATATATATATATATATATATATATATATATATATATATATATATATATATATATATATATATATATATATATATCAGCTTCCATAATGGTTCACTGGTAGAATAAAATTTTTTGGTGTTTAAAAATTACATGCTTGCTACTGCATGGTTATGTTCAATGATAAGAGTGAAACCGGCTCACTGTTTGTCTTTGACAACTGCAGTTCAGTTTGTTTTTTTGTTTTTTGTTTTTTTTTTAACTTCTTGCCATCTCAGAGAAAACGGAAGACTCATGTTTATCCTTCCACACATTACGACTTTATGCCCATTTATGTGGATATCCTCATGATATCTAGCTGCAGTTGCCATCCGCTGCCTTTAATAACCATTTGGACTTTTGGTTTTCCTATTCGTGCACTTAAAACCTTGCTGGTGGTCTGTCCAACATTTCCCACACGATTTACACCTATTCTGACCCCGGCATGCACATCCGTTTTCCTGTTTCAACACATTTCTAAAATCCCCTGATTTCCTTTCTGTTGCTGCTGCACCTTATGTCACACTCTCTGTCTCGCCTTCTCTCTAATTCTTTCCATGATCATCCTTCCTATGCCCATTTCTACTTCTATACTCCAGTAAATTTGCCCACCCCGATTATCCCTTTATGTGATAACATGTTATAAATAAACATTATATTTCAGTTTCCATGCAGGTCTGTATGCAAAACCAACCTTCATATATACGCAGATTTAATACACGTTGTTACTTATTCGGAAGCAATGTATATGAAATATGTATGAAAGCCAACAGACTCAATGTTCAACAGCTGGTGATACAAAAATGACCTAACAGCTGAGTTAGAAGTCATTCAACCCTCCCCCACCATACCTTCTTGTGTCCCTAATAAAAGGTTTATCATCTCATATTGACCCCTTCCATCATGTTCTACTTATATGAGACATCCTTAAATTCCATATGACTTTCATTCGCCTTATTGCGTGATGAGCTCTTTGTTCAATTTCACTTTCACGTTACAATGTCCCTTTCCATGCACGCGCATTTCCTTCACAAACTCATCAGCTGATTTAATACATTCTACTTCCCCTGTAGGAGTCACAGTAGATAAAACACACTACAATATAGGTTTTTATTACCCTTCTTATATCCATCGAAATGCTAATTTAATACACACACCAATATAAATTTTTATTTCCCTTCTTATATCATTGAAGTGCTTATCCTTCGGATATTGTTTTAAGGACATATGTTAGGTTAGCAGTGACTTTCACAAATTGTTACAAATATCCCTTGATTCGTGTAAAGGGAGATAAGGTATACATTTTTTCAAAGCTAACAAAGTGAAGATACTCTTAATTACAAGTGCCTCTGGCTGTGCCTAGGTAAGACATTAAACTGACGTCAAAGGAGATAGTGTGTAAAAGGGGAAAGAACATCAATTTTAACCATGTTTCAATAAATTTTTAAGTTACCTAAAGCCTAACAAAAATATATGTGTGGTTCCGGTAACCCAACCATCCCTATTGAAAAGCCCCGACCCTTAATAAATTGTATGAAACATAAAAAAAGCCTTCAAGCTACCCTTCCCTACCACAAATTGACCGACCCTGGGTGAAAGATTTTATCGAGAGAGTGGCCGTCCTGTGCCGTTATTTTACAGTAAAGTGAACTGAAACACAGCATATTATTTCAACTTGTTTGGAGAGTTAATTTGGGCCAGGGAAACATCATTGTTGCATAGCCAGTGTTGCTCAGTGCAGCAGCATAGCCCCAGTTATTTGGTGATCATTATCGTAATATTTTGCTAGGCCCCAGATGTCCATTCTCTGAGTTACCAGCAATCTTAACTTTATTGTGCCCACTTGGTTGTATCTGAAGCATTTATCATCATTCATAACAGATACAAGTGCGACATGATACCTTGAGCCAGCAAATTATGCACATTGGTGAGCGCCATTTTAACACGGGGCAATGCATTGTGGAACAGTTGCACAAAAATACATTTGTTTTGGATATCAAAGTGAATCGTGACCACAGCATACATCATATCATATCATTATTGTTTGCTGTGAAATATTTGTAAATATATACTTTTGGTTTCATATGTAATAAAAAAAAACCAAGATCGTCCCAATATATCCTCATTTACAAACCATTGGGTGCGAAATCCACAATTTTGAAAATGGCAGCCAAGTCCGTGGGTTAGTCGCGATTGGATCCTTTGAAGATGTAGTGTCCAAAATATATGTGTGATTAATGTTAAGGGAAGGTTTATTTGTTTAATGAATGTAATGTGAAATATATAGTAGGGCTTTTTCAGTGTGAGCATTACCTAAAAATGTAAATACTATGCCTTGAAGATACCAGTTGTTGGTGGCAGTGAGCCCCAGAATAGGAATATTTTATCAGACAAGGAAGTTGCCCACATACAATGAATTAAGTTTTGCAGCACTGGACACAGGAGCCAAGAGCCCCCACCGAGTCAACGTTGGAGCTCAGTGGACAAGGCTGCCCTGATAGTGGATACAGGTCTTAAAGTAATATGTTACACACAACATACTCATACTTTCCCAAAGATATTGATTAAGCTTATTCAATTTTGTAAATAGGGACTTCAAATTTGCAATAAACTAAAGTTTAAGCAATGAATCAGCGTGTCTGAGATTTAAAAGAAAACTGCTGCCGTTTTGTCATCAGAGAAAATCAAAACTAGCTTTCCTTTGTGGTGTCTTCATTCTAATTCCAACCATCTGTATGTCGGGAACAACAAAAATATGCAATGAATCAAAAAGCGTGTCTCGGATTTTAAAAAAAATGGTGTTGTTTTGTCATCGGAGAAAATAAAAACTAGCTTTGTTTTGATATGTCGCCATTATAACTGCAAGCATGTGTATCTCAGGAATAAAAATACAAATATTTGAAATTTGGGACTTTCTTTAATTTGAATTGCGTTTTATGGTTCGCCATAAATTTGCTGCAAAAATATATGAAAATGTATAATTGAATCGAAAATGTATATCAAAGAATGACAATCACTTATCTACAGTTTTATAACTGCTGTGCAAACACTGCTTCCAAGACACAAGTTGCACAACACGAATCTTTGGTTTATTAGGCTTTCTAACACAATATACTTTACTACACATTTTAAACAAATTTGCAGTGTGATATACATAAACGAATCAGTCAGCATAGAGATAACTGATAACCTAACATATATTCTTAATTCCTTCCCATATTCTTTCTTCGCCTCTGTTATAACACAGTGTTTCTGTTTCCTTTTCCATCATTTCCCATCTATCCAATTTTGACGATCTTCTGCGGTCTTGTATTGGATATTTCTGTTCTATTCCATTCTCCTATTTACATGCACGGAATTGTGTCTTTCATTTCATATTTTGTGTTTGATTTTTGCCCCCTTCCCCCCTCCCCCTTATTCAGTGCTGGTTCTGTTGATGACATCTCTTAAGCATCTACAATAGTCTTCCTACAACAGCTCACGGATTGTCAAGGAGTCTATCTTGACAATGTATGCACAGATTCATTTCTCTTCAATTCATCTAAATTTCTTTACAATGAATATTGTGGTCACATCTGTTTTTACATAAAAATGTTGGAGTAGCTATATTATACCCTAACACTTGTTTAAAACAACATTTGTGCATATCAAGGCTTGTACCGCTTTCTCTGCGCATTATATCCTCCATTCCTTTTCTTGATTATTATGTGCTCCCTTAACCCAAACATATATCTCATGCTTCAAAATATTCATGGTCATCATTTTCATGTATAGTTACTCACTGTTCTTCACCCATCTACCATTAGTCTTAGTTACCTTGAATTTCAGTTTTAATCGTCTCATTACCCCCATTTCCCTTAACTCTCTACAAGCTATTCTTATCACACATCCTACATTTGGTCATTCTCTCATAACCACCATCTCATCAATTTGTAAACAAATCAGGTTTCAGTTTACAAAATGACATCCCATCCCATACTGTCAACGTCATATAAAATTAACTTTTGCACTTATATTCGAACTCCAATTTTAAAATCAGGAATTAGAAATATTTTAATTCGACCAAAACGTATGCAACTCACAGCCGAGAGCTTGTAGCACTATAAACATGATACAAAGTGCGATTACAAAGCAGAGAATCAGGATTTGGTCGACAACTCATATTAAGATTATCAAGCAACCGCTATCATCCGAACTACCAAAGATAAACTTAATATAATGGAAATATATGAGTAAGCCAGCCGACAAGACACAAGTTTTAGAATACACTCATGTATCTAATCAATGCAGCTATGTCGGTAGATTGCAGATGTAACAATTTGGAATTTGACAGAGAAGTTCATAGGAATTTATTGTGAATTGTTTGGTGTATGAACAGAAAACCTCCAAGACTATGGTTGTGTACTTGTTAAGTAATAGCTTCTGGCATTTTGTTCAAATATTGTACTATCTCGTAACATTTGCACAATTTGACAAAAGAATGATTTACTCTTTGGACAAAAAAGCTTGTCTTTTTCTCTAATATTATAATCATGAATATTAATTTGATGGCATCATGGACAAATTGTTACAATAAAGTGGGAGTTGTTATTGATTAATTTATAATGAAATAGTTGGTGATTGTAGAGGTCTTTCAACTTCAATCATTTTAATTGTTTGAAAATTGGCTTAGTATGTGCATTGTAATATCTCTGCTTCACAATACGAACTGCCTTTTTGAGCTACATAAACTCCATGAAGATTGTGTCCCAAGGCTAGTAATTAAGGCGAGACATCACATACAGGAGAGTTGTAAATGGCTAAAAGTATATTTTGCGGAACACAGTTTTCAAGTTCATAATACCAGTCTCCTGAGAAACTTTGCATGAGACTATTTGTGTGTATTTGATCCAGTTTACATGTTTATCAGGGAAAAGGCCATGAAAAGACACATATGCACAATCTGATTCACTGTTTTCTATTTTGAGACAGAGAATATTTGTTTGTTTTGGGGTGTATAAAAAAGCCTAAATGGTCTTTCTAATATTAAGTGATAACTTTTTTTTTCGTCTATAGTGCATATAGAAGACAATAATAAAGGTAAATATCATATTTGACGCAGCAAAGATGACAATTTGGTCATTATTATTATTATTATTATTATTATTATTATTATTATTATTATTATTATTATTATTATTATTATTATTATTATTATTATTATTATTATTATTATTATTATTATTAGTTCTCCTTGTGGTCCTGACGGTATAGGCAACACCCTTCTTAAATACTGTGCCCCTTCTATCTCACGTTCTCTCACTGATCTATTCAATCTCTGCTTATCCAACTCATATTTTCCAGATCCCTGGAAGAGGTCCAACGTATGCCCCGTTTTAAAGAAAAGTAACTAACAGTCAAAGGAAAATTATAGGCCTATTTCACTCCTCTCAAATGTCTCTAAAGTACTTGAGCGTCTAGTTTATAACATCGTCTATGAGCATCTAACCTGTAACAATTTACTGTCTGTTAAAAACTCTGGCTTTAAGAAAAACGATTCCACTATAAATCAACTTGTTAGCATATTTCATACTATTTACAGTGGCCTTGAGTTGGGCCATGAGGCCCGCATGGTTTTCCTGTACATATCTAAGGCCTTTGACAGAGTCTGGCAGCCTGGTCTACTTTTTAAACTGACACAATTGGGGTTTGAAGATCCTGTGTCACTATTTATAGAAAGCTCCCTCTCAAACCGACTTCAACTCGTTACCATTGGAGGACAGACCTCACCCTGGCTCCCTATAGAGGCTGGAGTGCCCCCAAGGTTCCATCCTTGGTCCCCTACTTTTCCTCGTTTACATTAACGACATCACTGTCAATATCACCTGTGACATCCGCTTATTGGCGGATGATACCAGTATTCTTGACATTGTCCACGAACCAATGGCCACAGCTGAAAGCCTTAATTCTAATCTTATACAAATTTATCGTTGGGGCAAGCTCTGGCGGACGACATTTAAAGCCATAAAAACCATCTCAATGCCCTTCTCAGCTGAACGACAGAAGCCAGATTATCCTCAACTACTTCTTGGAAACACACCGATACCTGAGGCTACTCTACATACACATCTTGGAATTACACTTTCAAGTAATTTGTCATGGCGCCAGCATATAACACCCATTGTTAATAAAGCTAGCCAACGGCTTGCTCTTTTACGCAGACTCAAATACAAACTCCCGCGCCAGACACTCACACCGTTGTACAGTACATTGATTCGTCCTATCCTCGAACATGGGTGAGTCCTGTTTGACAATTGCACTGAAAATCTGTCACAATCTATAGAAGCTGTGCAGTATGAGGCAGCCAGGATCTGCCTTGGCGCAACTAGACACACTCCACGTGTCTTACATCTCGAAGAGCTTGAATAGCAAACTCTGGCAAATCGGAGGAAATACTTCAAACATATTCTTTTCTTTAAAGTATATAATAGAATGACTCCACAATACCTACATGATCTCGTTCCTCGTGACGTTGCATTCACTGCTGGACGTCTATTGAGAAATCGTACTGAATTACGCCAAATTAGGTTCACCACCAATCGCTTCGGCGCTTTTTTTCCCCCGTCTGCTATCAAATTATGGAATTACCTCCCGGTTGATGCTCGTCTCACCGATTCCCTGCTGCAGTTTAAATCTAAATTAAATCTATAACTCTTAAATGTTGACAAAAAGCCCTCATACTTTAAACATGGAAGTCGTTTCCTAAACATATGCCACACGCAGCTACGTCTTAACTTTTCTGTTTTAAATGCCCATCTATATCATGTCAATATCCTTCCAGCCTCTATTTGTGTATGCTCTCATCCTACTGAAGATACGAAACATTACCTTTTGTTCTGCCCCAAGTTCACTGTGCAAAGGGTCCGTCTACTAAACACTGTGTGTCACTTACTCGCTCCAGGTGTAAATCCAAGTCTAATAGTTCAGTACTCTAGTGACATTTTATTAAATATTCTCTTGAAAGGTAGTGAGGATCTGCTAGATACTGATAATGTACTCATCTTTGAGGCTGTTCAGACACTCTTATCAGAATCTAAACGTTTTATTTACTAATTTGGTATATGATCTAATTATAAGTCTCCATTATTTGGCATTAATTGTATTATTCGTGTACAAGCCGTATATTTAGTCTTCTGTTCTCGTACAGTGTGTATTGTATATATTCCATTGCGTCCTCTTATGTACTGGAGAAACTCCAGATTAGTCTTTGTGTATTATAAGGCAATCCAGAGAAAATAAATATGTTTATGATAATATGCGTCAACTAAGTTAAATATACATATGATGCCAGCATGCAAGGATGCAGGCAGGCAGGCAGGCACGCCACACAGTCCCGGATCCGCTCTGGGTAAAATAAGCCTTATCATTTCTTAAGATCATGAATTTCATAAATCTCACAAAATAATAACTTTTATTTGTCTGCCTCTTAAAGGGCACCCCTAATTATGTATGGGTGCCAATATACACATTTTATTTTTCCAAGAATTCTTTCTTTCTCTCTTGCTCTCTTTTTCTCTTCTCTCTCTCTTTCCCTCTGTCTCTCTCTCTTTCTCTCCCTCTTTCTTTCTCTCTTTCCTTCCCTTTCTTTTTTCTCTCTAATCACACCCCAATATATACATATATATATGTATATATATATATATATATATATATATATATATATATATATATATATATATATATATATATATATATATATATATATATATATATATATATATATATATATATATATTTTTTTTTTTTTTATTTTTTTTTTTTTTTTTTTTTTTTTATCCAAAAGCGCATAGCCAATTACTTTAAAATTTGGTAAGGACATTGCCGGAGATCCCAAGACAATAATTTGTTTAACAAGTAGCGTTGTGATTTTAAATTTGCTTTGTTTTGTTTTGTTTTGTTTTGTTTTCCTTTTCCTTGCCTTCTCCCAAACTATAAGTTGGATCTTCTTCAAGCTTATTGGGGATGTACCTGGTCTGATCTCCACTAAATTTGTTCACAACATAGTGGTGCTATATTTTGTTACTTATGACTTACCAGGACAAGTTCTGCAGGGGATCTGTAAACGCTATTATTGTCAATGCACAACAGGGATTGCAGCAAATCTGATATATTGGCTTAAATCTTGGTGATTTTGGATATTAGGCCCGAGGTTACTATCATATAAGCACAAATAGAAAAGTACCTACCGGTATTCTATTGCTTTTGCTGTTGTTTAATTTAGCCAGGGCAAACGTTTGAATGCATCGCCATCATTGTATAATAGCGGCGGGAACTGCGACCACCGCGTCTCTCATTATTTAAGAGGCCAAAGAGGGTAACATTACAAATTAATGTGCAAGTTGATCAAGCATTGGTTAACTTTAAAAGATAACGCGACCAGCTGGATTCAGATACGCTTCTGGCGAAAGTTGGAAGTCACGCGTGGAAGGTCTACCTGAAGTACTTCAACAGAATTAGTCTTATCATTAATTTACCAATGTAGCTTCCTGTTTATTTCATCAACATAATGTCATTAAATATTTAATATTTTCCCTAAATATTTAGTGTTATGATTTATCCACACCAAAAGGGAGCGTACTTTTTCTAGTTCCAGAAGTAATTAATGCTATATTTAAATGGCTATAATCTTAACACCAAACGGATTTTCAACATAATTTCAAATAACGGCTACTTAATCATAACAATAAACCGATATAATGTTCCCATGAAAAGGAATTTTACTTATGTCTCAATAATTTCCCATTTAGACTTGGGTATCGTGGAATTGTTTTGATAAAAGGTCTATCATTAAATGCAATAAATGCATTTAGTGATGTCATTTAAAGATATTTCAACAGAACAATAAATGCATATAATGATGACATGAATTCGATTTAAAGTTGTGAAATACTTAATGATATGTGCAAATACAAAAGGAGCAACGGGGTTCCTTAATATAGGCCTATATGTATAGATAATAATATTGTTGTCGATGCGAACAATACCAACGAGCACTGGGTGTCATATGCAGAACGAGGGAGCAAAACGACCGAGTTCTGCCATATGGTATCTAATGTGAGTTGATATTCTTCGTTTCGACAAAAAATGCTATGATCTGTGTGTCTGATGTTTGAAAGGATCATTGTGAAGGTCTATTTCAATAAGTTGTGCCGCACCAGATTGTTCGAGCGGATATTCAGCAATCTCGCTGACAGCACACGACGCCATCGTTACGGGGAAGTAGCTTAGCCTTTAATATTGTATCGTATATCCGTACTTCCGGTTACAGATACTCTGACGAACAGTAGGCCTATTTTGGCACTTTGTAATGACTCTATTATAGGGCCCATCGTGGTCTGGCCGATATGATATTTATACAAATGCTTTATAGCACTAACTCGACCCAAACGTTATATATATATATATATAAGAGTCTTTAGAAATAAAATTTATCGTTACAAATCCCACATTAAGAATTTCAATACGGTTAATCTAAAACAGCCTAAAGTTTCTAAAGCAGTCAAAGAACTACAAGATAGATTTGTAGTCACTAACATAGATAAGGCAGGTAACAATTTTGGGATCATCTGCAAAAAATATTATCTGGATGTTTTGAAAAAGGAACTTGGTATAAACAATATTTCAGACATAAGAGGAAATGACGTTTATAAATTACACAAACAATCCATTGATAATTTGATTGATGCACATAAAGATGAGATGAAAAGGAATTTTAATATAAAAATTTCTGAAGAGGACTCCTCTATTCCACTTTTGCTCTGGATACCCAAATTACATAAAAACCCTTTTAAATCTAGATTCATAGCTGGTGCTTTAAAATGTACTACAAAGCAATTATCAACAGAAGTAACATTGTGTTTGAATGCAATTAGGAATCATTTTCGTAAATTCAGTAATGCAATTTCTAGAAACTGTGAAATAAATTGTTTTTGGAGTATTAACAATTCTTCCGAGTTTGTATCTAAAATCAAAGATGTAAAGGCAAAAAATATCAAATGTTTTGATTTTTCTACACTGTACACAAATCTACCCATAGATGAAGTCAAAAGTTCACTTTCAGAATTAATTAGCAAAATGTTTAAACATAATGGTAAACCATACATAAATATTAATTCATATACAAAGAAGGCATACTGGTCACACAATAAATATTCAAAAAGTAACGTTAAATCTTACACTGTTGAAACTTTGATAGATGCTATAAAATTTCTCTTGGATAATACTTTTGTTCAATGCGGACCACTGGTTTTTCAACAAATAAAAGGCATTCCAATGGGTAGCAACTGCTCCCCTTTACTGGCAGATTTATATTTAACCTGGCTTGAATTTAAGTATATGAATAAATTGATGAAAAAGGACTTTCAAATGGCTACAAAATTATCAAACAACGCAAGATATATTGATGACATTGCTTGTGTAAATGTACAAAATTTCAATGAAATTGCTAAAGAAATTTACCCAAAAGATATCCCTTTGGAGGGTAACAATTCAGATGGTTTCAGAGATGTATTTTTGGACTTGGATATTCAGGTCACTAATGACAGGTTTTGTATTAAAGTCTATCACAAAATAGATGAGTTTAACTTTGAAGTAGTTAATTATCCTTTCCCGGACAGTAATATTTCCGATACTATTGGATATAATACATTTTTGTCACAAATTTTGAGATTTGGTGGTATTTGTTCTAAATTTCAGGACTTTGCATCAAGAACCAAATTTATTTACAATAAACTTGAGTCAAGAGGATTCAAAGGTGTACTTTTGATCAAATATTTCTACAAATTTTGCTGTAAATATACCGAGATGGTTAGAAAGTTTGGCTTCAATAATTTTAGAGATTTTAGACTTGCCTGTTTTGCTACTTAATTTCATCTTTTGACACCATTATGTTTAAACGTTCACCTTTCGGACATTTTAGGCTAGCTTGTTTTCTGTTAGATAAACCCCCAGGGGCTACAGGTAGCAAGAAGCGGCCTACGACAGTTACAAGCTTGCCTAATTGTACTTGATATCTGGTTAATATTTTCATTGCATTCTTTTGACATAAATACAAAAGACTTCCATTCTTTTCTGACTTGCCCTATAATTCTACTGTTAACATCCAAAGATTATTAGAAAGTCTGGTTGCAATAATCTACAGTTTTAGACTTGTCTGTTTTGCTACTTAACTTTATCTTTTGGCATCTTTCTGTTTTAATATTCACTATCAGACATTTTAGGCTTATATGTTTTCTGTTAGGTAAACCCCCAGGGGCTACAGGTAGCAAGAAGCGGCCTACGACAGTTGCATGTTTGCCTAATTGTACTTAAAATCCTGTTAAGAAAAATTGTTTTGATAGCATGTTTTTGGCATAAATGCTAATGACTTCCATTCTTTTCTGACATGCCTAAATGCACATTTACTCACTATTAAAAAATTACTCAAAATTGACAGTATTTTCTCAAGTGTCACAAACCTGACACATTAAGTTGACACATTGACTCAGGGTTGGCAGTTAAATAGAGCTTAATTGTTTGAGTAGTAGGTGTCATCACGGAGTTTGTTTTACATCTCTGGTACAGGATGTACATTGTTGCAGTCCTTGTTAGGATTTTCCTTGGTTTTTACAGGTGGTCTAGCTGCAACTGTTTATTTTACAATCACTGGGACTGAATACAATGCCCCAGCTTGTTTCCACCTCAGTTAAACATTGGCGGATGGTTTAACTAGGAAAAGCTGTCCAGCTAGAAAGGGTACATTTTGGTTCAGGAGTAAGTCAAATTGGTCTTATCTGAACCTGTACTATGAGAATTTGGTAATTATGGTTTGTTTGACAGGTATTCTTTGATATGAAGCTCTGCATTTACAAGCAAAACTTCACATATTTAGCTAATTCATCAATTGCCACGTTCATATTTATTCATTATTATGTGGGTTGTCTTTGCTGAATATTTAGCTTAGGCAAGGAGCCGCTACTCAGAGAGACGTGTACGGGTAAAAGGCTCCGAAACATGTTGAGTAGTTACCCGCTGAAGACCCTTTAATTTATTTGGGCTGATACAGCCTATGTCAAAATTTTACAGAGGAACGTGTGCAATATAGACAATAGTAATTCCATATATATACAGGTTAGACAGGGACAGGTTAGCTTATGGAGGGTAAAGAGTTCGAACTGCGGAATAGGATATTGACTACTAGGAAGTGGTTCTGGGCAAGAAGACACAAATACAATCCTAATTAGGCATACTTTTGTGCTCTAAATGTTTTGGTTGAACTTCAAATTTATGAGACTGAGAGAGAGAGAGAGAGAGAGAGAGAGAGAGAGAGAGAGAGAGAGAGAGAGAGAGAGAGAGAGAGAGAGAGAGAGTCGTACAAGGAACAAATAAATATTAAAGGCTTGCCTCAGCCTGGAGACCCATATGTGGTTATTCGTCTAGAGGGAAATTTTCATTGAAAATTATCCTTATGTCTGTGGCAAATTTTATATCTAATAAATGTTAATAAAAATCCACCTTTCTTCACTTTCTTTGCAATGATCTGTTAAGGAAAACAAACCTTTCCAGGCTGGTATAACGGAATTTATATATAGCCAACCCACAAAAAAAAAAATTCCAATTCTCGTACGTTAATAGCGACACAGTATACTCAGTCTCCATCTGGCTGTACAGGGGTTAAATTGATGTCTTGTTTGTTCAATCAAGTTTCGATATCATTAATTTGCACTGCGACATATGAAGCTTTCAAGTACGATTAATGAAATCAAAACGATATCTAATGCTTTAAGGTATGTGGTGGTTTTTATGAAATAATCATATGGAGGAATAATAATAATAATAATAATAATAATAATAATAATAATAATAATAATAATAATAATAATAATAATAATAATAATTTATTCACCCCAAAATATTGGGGAAACACAGATAAATAGTCACATATACAATCGCATAATGATATACATATATACAAAGACGAACCATTATTGCTCGTAAAATATTAAAAAGCCGGGATCAAACTACCAAGATCTGGAGAAGAGCTGCTGTTATGGGCAGGCAGAGGCCGGGCAGGCGGGCCTGCTCACTAGAAACACCTAGTGAGCAGGACCGCCAGCACATGCTCCTCTGCCCATGGCTTAATAAAGTTCTCGTGGCAAATCAGGTACCCTAATGAGTCCACCACACCGTCCCGCGGGCGCCCCGACTCATGGACAGCCGAGGGACGGTTGAATCTAGTAAGCGCAACACTGGTCGGAGATAGGCCGAGATCGAGAATACGGTCGATTATGGTGCCTTTATATCTTCGCCCAGAAACGATGTATTGGGCCAAAATATAAGAATAGAACGACAGTAGGGGAGAATCGACCATAAAGATACGATTGAACAGAGACAAAGTCATATATTTTACACGATCAGAAATGGTTTGAATGTCACAGGCCTTCAGCAGAGCAGAATGGTGCGAGCGCTTACCAATACCAAGGAAGCGCTTAACTAGAGTTCCCTGCGTAGATTCCAGTTCACGGAGGGAAGTGTTTGAAATGTTTACAGTATCAAGACCATATGTGAGAACAGGGGAACACATAGTTTTTCATAGATAAGTTTTAACATTAGTGTCCAACCCAGGGTATAAGAGGCCAACATTACCAAGGGCATAATAACTCTGTCTGCATTTCTTGATTCTGTTCTCAACATGAACTTTACATGAGTTCTTGGAAGTAAAAGTTACACCAAGAATGTCAACATATTCATTCGCCTCCATAGATTCGCCACCTAACAGAAAAATTGGAGACTGGCTCAATAGTTTTCGACCCATAATAATACATTTAGACTTAACAGGGTTAAAGTTAAATCTCCATTGTTTGGAATACTCATAACAAATGTCAATAGATGTTTGCAATCCAGTAACGGTGGCACTGAACAGGGTGACATCGTCTGCGTAGGCGAAGGCACTAAATGTGTCTCCACCCACGCAGACACCACCCCGGGCAGCATCCACCGTCTTAAGCATATCAATAATAAAAATGTTAAAAAAAGTATGGCGAAATGACACTTCCCTGGCGTACTCCCTTCGAGATGGGGAAGACATGGCTATACTCGCCATTCCATCTGACAATATTACGTGAGTG
Source organism: Hermodice carunculata (assembly GCA_964020975.1). Lineage (NCBI taxonomy): Eukaryota > Metazoa > Annelida > Polychaeta > Eunicida > Amphinomidae > Hermodice > Hermodice carunculata. The sequence goes on from OZ026622.1 coordinate 81,409,971, forward strand.
TTTATACCAATCATGAACTAATAACCAGTGTGACTTTGGCAAAATATTTAGGAGTTTATAAAGAAGGCCGTCATGCCAGACACTGTCAAAGCATTTCTGGGCATCTAGAGTGCAAACGTACACTGGCGAGTTCATATCATTAAAAACGGTAACCAGGTCATGTAAGAAAGTACAACCAAACGTGGCACTGCGACCTCTTCTAAATCCCAGTTGTGAATTACACTGGGATTCAGAAAGGGACTCATCGTCAGGAGTAATGGCAAGTTCGATTATTTTAGCATGTACTGAACTCAAAGTGATGGGCCGGTAATTCTCTTGGATATTCGGATTAAGAGTACTCTTCTTCAGAATAGGAATAGTGATACCAGTTAAAAATACATCCGGCACAATACCATATTGTAGAACAATGGAATATAGGGTGACCAGATGATCTAATAGAGGTTCGGACTCTCCGTAGATGAGGTGCTCTGTGGAGATACCGTCACATCCAGGTGAGGAGTTTCTCTTCAATTTATGAATAAATTTTGAAATCATGCTAGAAGTAAGTTTAATGTCATCTGGAGAAGAGGTAATCTCCTCAGAGAATAAACGACATTTAGACTTGACAATATCTGCTATATCACTCTGATGTGGGGTCAGGTTCTTAAAATTATCATTCATCACTTCCGAATAATATTTCGCTATTTGATCTGCATGGCGAACGGAATTAACCCTTTTCCGCTTCAATTTTTTAATACCATTCCAGAAAAAGTGGATTTTGCGTTCACGATACATATTGTTAAGTTTGTTGTACTGGATAGCTAATTCATTATGCATACATTGTCTAGAGAACTTACGAAAGACCTTTTTTATGCCTTTGTAGCATTCGTATACAACTCCGGTATTAGGGCGCCCATTGTCTGTCCATATACGCCACCAGAATTTCTTTTTCTTTGATAACTGGCTAAGTTCAGGGCACCAATATTTTTTAGGAGTAAAAGAATGTTTAACAGTACACCCAGCCTCACATGCAGCGTGGTGGATGGCATCATTTATATAAGACAAATAGGCATCCACGAGAGACTGAATATCATCCCTGCTATAAGTATTACAAACGACTGGGGGCTGAATTGATGATAAACTCTCTTTCAAAATACGGTTATACTCATCAATACGAGGTTGACTCCCCCATGTGGGTGTCGGAAAAAACTTTAATGTAGGATGAGAATTACGTGCACGCCCTTTAGTTAAAGCAGATCGCAAGTCAAATGTGAATTCCGTCAAAACTGGCAAATGGTCACTTACGTTAGATGCAGCTAATTCCATTATTTTACACTCGGAAACAGATGAAGCATCATATGAAGAGACTAAAACATGATCTAACCATGTAAAAGTACCATTAGTAAAACAAAAGTAAGTGTAATTTGGCGACTGAGTATACATGAGATCAGCTGCGATCAACTTATTAGCACACATGAAGTCGTAGAGTATACAGCTATGGCGATTAAAGCCGTTGTGTCGAAACCATGAGTTGTTTATCTTGTCATTATTAGGAAGTTTGACATTAAAGTCACCGAAGCACTTAATAGGGCATATCATAGCAAAGCTATCCAGAAAAGCTTGTAATGAGTCTATAACTTCAACAAAAAGATCAGTTTGTCGATGATCGTGATTATAAAAGGGCATATAGACATTGACAAGTATTTGGGCTATGTGGCCGTGCTTATCAGTAACAGCTACTGCCATTGTTCTTTCGTTATGAGTGTCTAGTTCATAAAAATTTAAGTCAGTCTGGTGTTTGCAGATGATGGCTAAACCACCAAAGGGTCGGCCTCTGTACTCGGGGTCCAAGTCTATCATACCGGACTTTGCATATACTGAGTAGAGACCAGACGGGTCTTTGCAAGATAGACTATGTTCGATTAAGGATAATTCATTAGGGTGCAGCCAAGTCTCAGTAAGACATATAGCGTCACATTGGGTAAGAAGTTCTAAAATATGATCAGCCGACTGTAGGAAACCCTTACAATTAAAACTAACTACCTTTAAAAGTTTATTAGAAACGTGTTTAACTAAATCAATCGAGGTATCTTCGGTGCTGGTAGTCAAATATGACTGGGTAGTAGGTGCGCTGTGTTGGTCTTGACCACGCGGAGTGCCTGGCGGCTGATGAGCCTCCGTGAAGTCCCGATGAGAGTTGGTGAGGCCTCGCATCCGAGTGTGTCGACATGGTTCCACAATAGCTTTTAGTGGATTTTGGCGGGGGGTTGTATTCAAACAAGCGCACCTCCAGGCTCTCATTTATAGGCCAGTTCCTTGTTGAGAGAACCTTTGTTTCGTCTCTCTTGGGAACAGTGACCTTGAAGGATTTAGATGAGGCGGATTTACTGGTCAGCTCCTTGACTGTGTCAGCCTTAACGCCAAGTGAGTCCAAGTGGGCAATGATGTCCTTGGTCGTATTTGTGCGACTAACCCCACCGATATATATATGAACATTGGAAGCTGCACCTTGTATAGGCTGAGTTGCACCGCGAAGTGGTTTAGCAGAGACGGATGAGGACTGGGCAGTCTTTAGGGCAGGCTGCGCCATACAAGACAATGACTGTGCGGCCTGTGATACACTGGATCCAGTATGCACTGTAGGACTACCGACTTGGTCTTGCTGTATCGGGACCTGGGATGAGTGTGAAGTATCGAGTTGCTGAGTAGCTGATTTGGGTAAACTACATACTCCGTCAACCTTCGCGACCGACAACAATTTCTAACACCAGTATCAGATCTTTTTCGTCTTTTAGTTTTACGTCTGAATTTACTCTGAACCTTTTCCCATTTAGTTTCTGGGTTTGAAAAAATGGATTCAGTGTCAGTATCACTAGTGCAGCCATCAGTATCAGAGTGTAAGTTGTCTACAGTTAAGCATGTATAGCGGTTATTTGGCGACTGAGCCATTGTCGTTGATGAATCCGTTTTCTTTGGAGCAGTATGGGCCGTATTAGGAGCCTCAGTATTTTGTCCCGGGACAGTGCGCTGAGGAATGTCAGGGGCACAATGTTGTGACATGACGTCCGTGACTTCTGACACTGTGACAATTTTGTTGAGAGCAACTTTGAGAGTAGAAATAAAGGTGGTAACAGGGCCACACTCAGCTGTCAAATTGGCAATCTGGGCTTGCATAGCCGATCTCTCGACGGCGGCAGCGTTTAACTGATCTTGTAATCTAGAGTTCTCACTAGTGAGATTATCCACTTTCCTAGATAATGTGGCCACAGACACAATCAGTTGACTAACTTCCTCAACATTTAGAGCTGGGGTGGTATTTTTATCTGTGGCACTAGATTCAATCTCGACAGTCTTGGCAGTCATGAAGATAGTATCGAGAGCACTCGTGGAACCACCATTTATTAGACTGTAGCCAAGGTGGAATATGTCTGAAATAACAGTATGTTTGGCCCTTCGATTAATGGGGCGTCTGCTGGAAAGTGAACTGAACTTAACTTGGACTTCCTTACACAAGCTGGAACACAGGGTGTTAAGTAGAGCAATGTCCACCTCACTGAGAAAATCATGTACATCCTTAGAAGAGTATTGGTAAACTCTGTCACAGTTCTCAATAAAAAGGTTCGTAAATTGTTCTGAGTCATTACATTTCAAATCTTTTAAAGACTCTATCCTTGGGGCTCTACTCACTGAAGGGACAGGTCCCACACTATTGTTCGTGTTTACCTGCTCGGCCATAATTTACATGTAAGTGGAAGTCGTCTTAGCTTACGCAATCCACTGGTGACCTGGGTACTTGTGTGGAATGTAGAGCCAAGCCCGGGCCGGGTGGCCAGAAGAAGAAAATGTCGAAAACAGCCAAAATACACAGTACCGGATGATGAAAGTCTCCCTGTGGTGTCTCTGGCTTGGATGCACCGATATCACAATAATAAATCTTATTTGGCAGTTGTAAGTCAGTAAGAAACAATTTATCCAGCAGGAGCAGATTCAGGCACTTCTCTCCAACTTGCACATGCGCACCCTATGTATGCAACATCAATAGTGTTTAATGATTTAGTTGGAGTATTATATACATCTTTAATGGCATATAATATATAAGGAAACGGCAGAATACATCCGCATCCTAACCCGATTATGTATTTCATAATTTGAACAGATTGCCCGTAGCCTCTACAGATTTACTATTCCACATACTATGAGCCATTATGTTTGTTCGTTTGTTTAATTTTATCATAATATAGTTAGTTACTTGCTTTTCATTATTTTCTATCAAAAGTAAAATAAAAGATAGGCTTTTATAACTCCTGCACTTATCGGATTTACAAGTGACTTGCAGTATTAGCATCAGTTGTGAATACCAGATGACAGGCTTAAAATGTCACCTCCAACTATGAAAATACTTGACGCTGAAAATGTGGTTCATCGGACATACAACTTGTAAGTAGTCGCAAATTATAAGTATTAAGTCACCAAGTAACCTTTTTATGCGTCATAGTCTTACAATGGCAGGGCACATAATTTCTCGTGTAAGTTTGGCTCAAATTTATTCTGTCTGAGGGCAAACAGGACCCAAGTGTCCATCTGGCTTTCCATGCAAAGATATTTTGCGTTATTTCATTATGACTCTCTTTCTCAATCAGAATACTCACTTTTTACCTCAGCTAACTTAAAGTATGGTTAGTCATCCGTATGTCAGTCCGTATGTCAGTCTGGCCATCCGTCTGTCCACAATTCATATTATCGACTTGTCCGAAACCGTCAGCCAGATTCACTTCAAACGTGGGTGAGAGTTTACCAACTGTGTTAACATGTTCATGCTTTAGTGATTTTTAGATTTTTTTATGAACTTCGTTATTTTTTTTGGGGGGGGGGCGAAATTTTGAGAAAATTTTCTTCGACACTGCTCAGCCAATTGTTTTGAAATTGCATAGGGACACTTCTGGAGATATGACAGCTCGCTTCAGGGGCGCATTAATTTTTTCCAGCATGCTGTCTCAAACCAGGAGATTCAATTCTTGGATCTCTGCATTTTGCTGTATTTAACTTTTATTTCATTGTGGGGTTGAAATTTATGAATTTGAGTAATGTATTTCTGAACTATAGCCAAACAATTTTTGTGACTTTATGTGCTCGATTGATGACATCCCTGTCTAGGCAAAACTGCAGATACCATGATGAACCATCCTCCATATCGATCAACAAAATAACATGCATGATCAGCTGTGTAACGGGTCCGTTTAGTCTACCAAACTGGCCAAAATAGTAACTCCTCAGACAACATAACTTTTTTCCGGTATTCCGATTCCAGAAAGTATGGTCATTTGCATATTCGAACAGCAAATGATCTGTATTTCTTTCTATTCCACTGCTTTGCCTTAAAGGAGTCACATTTCCTGTCTCTTTAAATCTTTTAAACAATTACCACACTAACATTTGTGACAAACCAAATTAATTGGCTGCCCGTTGCAGGGTATATCCTGCTTTGTTGTGTACATTAACATTTGTAATTTTTTTTTATTTGAAACTTAAAGACATCACACTTTCCCCTGCCCAGTTATATTGACCTGTTGTCTGTGGTTTGCCTGCTCAGCAGATCCCCAAGACTGACCCTGTCTACTTCAACTCATCATTACTTCACAAAACCAACACTGATCCTTATCCACTCAACTAAATTAAAAGTCCTTACAGCAGGGTCATGACCTGACAAAGATATAGGCATGGTACAAACTTAAGAGGAAGTAGTGGAATGTATTTGTCATTACGAACTCCACTGTCCAGTATAATAATAAAGGGTTGGTGACTTCATCATCCATTGTTGCTCTATCTGACATATATGGTCGACAGGAATTACAACAAAGAAGCCATTTGGTATTAGATAATTAAAGCTTCATGAACATAGTTTATGGATAATGTAACCAGGTATTGATCAGTTGTTTATGTGGATGACGTCAACAGGTCCGCATATGATAATATACGGAGAGAGGGTGTATTTAAGAATTAAACTTCCTCTCTGGTGTAATTACGGGCATACTTCTGATGACGCGCTACCGCGCGTCATCAAAGAAATGCCTGTCACACAAACTGCAACCATGCGCCCGTAATTACACTAGAGAGGAAGTTTAATTCTTATATTTACATTTAACATCAATTTCTATTGACATAAGAGCAATTATTATCATTGATAGTTGATTTAAAATCGTTTTTAGCTTGTTAATTTACAAAAAATCGCCTTTTTGTTTACTAGTGGGAGGAGCCAAGTGGGCGGGGCTACTACATCAGCCATCAGTTGTCAAGGCAACTCCTGGAACACAAAACTAGGAAAAAAATAGTTCCGAATAACACAACAACTTTATTTCAATAAAGCTTGCAAAACCGGTAAAAGAAAACATTTAGGCAAGTATTGACGAGTAGATATGCAATTCTTGATCATCTGATACCGTCTTCCCATTATGCTTAGACCTATGAATCAAACGCTTCGGAGGCGCTAACAATTGGGAAGTGAAAATAGTCCCAGGCCAAGCATGAGGATATTATTGCGCAGCACGTTGGTTGCACGAGATGCTCTAGTGTAACCATGGCCTCATGAACTACACTACTGTTCCTATTCTTTCAATGCTAACAAAAATAACAAATGTAAATATTTCATATTATTCCGCAAGAACTAAATACCTTTTGCACTCGTTTTATCAGTAATTGAAGAACACAGTAAGGTTTCTGGCAGTGTTTACATTCTTTTCAATATGTGAAACACCCGTTTTGTGTCGATATGTAGGAAAATTAATCCATTTGACAACTATATAATCAAGATATATTATAATATACAACAAATCAGTAATGCAGTTCCCAGCAGTCAAACCACCATTCCTGCCATAGGGTATCTGTGAAACCATGTCCATCTTATGCAATACAACCAAATGAATACACATATTTTACAAACCACAAAATTCGCAGAAAACCATTTAGTATTTGTTACGGCTAGACTTCAGTAATATTTTCAGTGTTAAGATGTTACAAAGTACGTCCTTGCGAAATGCAGTATAAAGTTTTTGGTGATTCGAAAAGTCATCTCTTTGTAAAAAAAATGTATCAAACCAAATATGCTACATTAATTTATTAAACCAATGTATTTGATTATAGATTAGTATTTGTAACATGATAGTCGGCCTATAGAAAGCTTGTCTGTATCGTACACCATATTTGGACTTTGGGTACTGCATCCGTCTCGGATAAATTGTATTGTATTGTATGTTCTTTTTATTTCAGACACATAATACAGCAAACAGTATAAGGTCCATAGTGAAAAAAGTGAACATAAAAGGTATACATGTAAGGGGACGCAGATGTAAGAAAGCCCGACATACAAGTCGAGGCAAAATACATAAACGCTGTAATCAGACAAACAATAAGTATCGCAAGAAAACAGTACATATGGAGAGAAAAATGACACATTATATCAATCCTGTGGAAAAAAAAAACAGAAGAAAAACTTACATAATGCAAGTATAACAAGACTACAAGTTTTTCCAGTATCTAATTATATGGAACATATATAAGATATCAGAATATAAAACACTTTGAACCAGAGCATTATTACTGTGCTGCAATCTCAGTCTCAAACTAAAGGCTTGTTTCTTCCACAGTGTGTCCATGGTATTCGTTCTATTTGATACCCACATTTCACTGGCACTTCATTATCGGGCATAATTAAATAATCTCCTAAAATCCTGATTATAACCAGCCCGCAACTTGGAAGTAGAGTTCTTACGAAAACGAGTCCACAAAGACGTTCAATACAAAGATGGACAGTATGAATTAAATAACATTATTTTCACTTCATAGGAGCAGTCGTAAAATTTTCTCAATACTATATTAGCCTGCATATAACAAAAACTCTCGTCTGTCGCTGTATATCATCATCTTTACAAGAATCTGAAAGGATTATACTCAGATACTTTAGGTCACTCACATATTTTATCATATGCTCATTCAGACACAAATGAGTTAATGTATGCAGCTTGAAAGATAATGACTGAAATAACATACAGTGAGTCTTTTTACCATTAAATAAAAGGTCATGTTCTGCAGCAAAACTACAACATATATTAATTACCTTTTGTAGACCTTTGGTAGAGGGACAAAGCAGCAGCAGGTCATCAGCATATATCAAATGTTTAATTGTAATACCAATAAAACCTTGCGCTGACTGGAAAATCGTCAGACAGCGCATGCAGGGACTGACGACTGGTAATAAATGTCTGGAAAATCGTCAGACAGCGCATGCAGGGACATCTTTGTGCTGCTAATGTATATAATCGTTTTTTGGTTTTTTGGTTTTTTTTTTTGTATGCGTGTAACAGTACTTTCATTACGTAAGAATGAGAATATCATTTGTGCATATACAGTGTATAGTATTTAAAAGAGCGTTAAGTAAAAGTGGCCCCCCAAAACATTGGCAACGTACACCAACAATGTCAAACACCATACTGTCATTTGATTACTTTTGCTAATTTTAGGGGCACCATGAAAATAAATGTTTAAAAAGTACATGTCAGCATGAAACACCACGAACATTACAAAGAGCCAAGCAGCCTATTAAAATTCTACATGCAACATTTCAGAGATGCAAACATCCAGATAAGGCATGACTAAATTGTTAGTCACATTTGACAGGAATTTGCTTCTCATTTTGAGGTCATCCCAACCAACACAGTTTGCAAAAATGTCACAAACGTTCAACAGACACGAATCATTTAAAGGGTAGCTGAAATAGTGTTCATAGACGTTGGTGGTACTGATGTTTCCATATTTGGTGGATTTGTGCATCGACATAACTTTCCTTTTAATTGACGCCTAAAACTTTTGCCAAACAAAATATAGAGATAAAAGTTCACTGAAAAGTTTAAAATTGCAATTGCATCCCATAGGTCATAAAAGTGGAGCAATGCATGATCACAAAATTTAATGTGAAGATCAACAAAGTTCAGTGAACGGACTGTGGTTACACCAAGTTGAAAGACAGTTTGTACGGTCATTACGCTGACAAGCATTACGGTGATGCTTTTGCCCGTTTTGTCCTTCCTGTCTGTAATATCTCCTCTGCGGGCCAATGATGCACGTATCACAAAGAGCAGGCGAACAGTACAAACGATCAAAATCAAACATGGAACTGCTGAGGACAACGTGTAGAAGATCACCTGCTTGTATATTATATGGTAGTACCAGTGTCGTAAAATGTCGCGGTCCATGTAGCAGCTCTGCCTAAAGACACCTGGTGGCAGTGGGGGTAGTTTGTGTGGCAACTCTGGACCAAAGTTTCTTGGGCGCCAATATCTGGTTCTGGGGGGAACTGGTCGCAATAGCTCAGTTGTATTCGCTGAGCTGTTCATGAGCTTTGCCGGCAGCTTTGTTGTTATTCCCCCGAGAGCTTTGTCTGGTTTGCCTGTGGTCATTCGCATCGTGGTTACTGTGATGTGCCAATTTGACTTACTATAATTGATATCTATATTATCGGTCTGATTCCATGCTACTGGTGGTGAGGACACTGTCCTGTTATTAATTGCATCAGTTACAGAGAAAGGAGAGCCATTTCGAATTGACCTTGGAGGTGCCGGGTAGAAAATCCACACACAAACCTGTTTATATTCAAACACGGCTGGCAAACAGTAAGCAAAACTCATGATAAAAACTATAAACACTTGCATTCGAACTCGGCGAAGACTGCACAAACGGGCCACATCAAATGGTCTGTAGACTGCAATGTATCTATTTACGGCGATAAGTACCATGGTCCAAAGTGACGCTGTATGTCCCAGTATAAGGCCCGGAGTAGCAAATTTAACGATATACGGTTGAGTGTTATGAATGACGGTTAATGCCCAGTAGTAATTGATTCCCATCATAGCTGGTCCAAATTTGATAAATACCATGCAAATAAGCGCTATCGAGTCAAACACAGCCAGCGATTTTAGCAGCTCAATAATGGGCCCTTCATTCCTGAGCAGCCTAGTTGTGTACAAGGTGAGCCCATTGCCAATAAGGCCAAAGATGCATATGATGCTAGCAATTATTCCACTTGCTAGTTTTATGCGATTGCATGGCGCATACAGTTCTGCAGGATCAGGCTTAGAGGCTGTTTGTTCCATTTGCAAAAGACAGCTGGATCAAGTAGAAGTATTATTGGCAGTAATGCCTTTCCCAAAATAAAAGTAATGTGAATGTTTAATGTAACGTAAAAGCACTCCTGGGGTAGGTCAGTTGAATCTCATCGTATATATATCTGTAACAGAACAAAATAAATTATCAATCAGGTACTTGCAGGTCCAGAGGAATGCAGATATGTATCAAAACAATATTTTCGACCATGATACATTCGTTATCATCACCCACATTTGCAATTAATCTTAACCCATTCCTGGTCAGAGTACGACTGAGTCAACAGCCTTCCTTGGCGCGGGCTGGGCGCAATTCCCCCAACCCGCACCAAGGAAAGCTATTGACGTAGGGTGCGCCATCATGAATGGTGTTACAAACAAACCTCAGCAAAAATGTTTTCTAAAAACAAGAAATTGAAATACAGCAGACGGCAATTTACATCCGGGCGCTTTGCGGCGATTTTAACGGGAAAGGATTAAATTCATTTCATTTTGAAAGGAGTTTGTGGTAGTTCTAACAAAGATTTGTAATGTAACTTAGACTTTTAAAACGTTTTCCGTTGGACACATCAATTGTCAAAAAGAATATTGTCTGTTTGACTGGTCGATGGGCTGGGGATTTTCCCATATCCAGTAATAGGAGAGGTCACAATTACCAATTATCTGTGTACTCAACTGAATACACAATCCAATACACAGAATATTTCAGGGCTACAGATGTGTATTCCCATAGGATTACATATTAAATAAACCTCAAATTAAAAGATTACTTTCAAACCTACGAGAATAAAATTCACGTGTACATTTCAACTACGTACATAATGTTACCACAAAAATTTTATTGTTTCTGCAACAAATGGTTTTAAAGTTATTAAACAAAAATTACAATGAAAAGTAGTGGGAATACACAAGTCTAGCCCTCAATGACTGAAATGCCCTCCACAGAGGAGCAGTAGAAGCTTCTGTTCTTGCTCTTGCCTGTTGGATTCTAAAAAGGCTCAAATTTTCTTCTGTACTATTAATATAGCTCTGTCATTCATTTCATTGGGCCTTCTTAGGAGTGTTTGTTTGCTTTTTTTTTTTTAGGGGTCTATTGGTTATTTTTCACATGTATATGGCATTCTCACGAAAACGCTAGCAATATCAAGAATTTCACCCTTACCTCCTTCATGAGTCAGCTGCAGGTCAGCGTCCTTTCCACTTTTAACCAGGCCACTGCCAAATCATATCAGTTTGTTGCATTGTACCAATGGTGAAAATGCAGCTGGCTATTGGAGTAGTAGGGCTGGTAAGGTTCACTGATTCCTTGTTTTATTGGTAGGTTTATTCCTGACTTTTACCTATAAATGCGCAATGGTATCATTTAAAGGTTTGATATTTGATGCTTTCTTTAAGAAATGCACGATTATGTTACGCGACATGCTGCTGGCCATTGCTGAGCTTTATTTAATAATGGACAACTGTAACATTTTCTTGCATCTATTAAAGCAATCAAAAGTAAGCGTAATTAACTCTACTGAGTCGTTGAGGATATGTGCATGGCAAAAGGTGTAACAAAGTTTAACTGCAAGTAGCCGGCAGAAGTGAAATGAATGAACACCATTTATAACGATCATTTTACTAAAGCCTACCCCGATAATCCAATAAGACATTTAAAAATCAAAAGCCCAGACTACTAAAATTGAGTAAAAGCAAAAGAAAAACCAGGTTGAAAGAATAAAAACAACAACAAAATTATATATAAAATCGCACCTTATTTCATGAAGTAAAAACATGTCAAAACAAATATTTTAAAAAACATTAGCTACAAATGTTTGACGTTTCACTGTCTGAACAAGTGATGATTGGCGTAGGGATGGCATAGTAATTAAACCCGTGTAGAGAGTGCTTGAAAAGAGATGAATGTGTTCCCTTCAGATGTTTGCTTTGCTTATATACTTAAGCCAAGTATGTTCAAAGTGATTAGGCAAACTTAATACAACAGCAGTAATGCCTGGTCCAATGTGTTCACTGAAGCTGTATGATATATCCGATGATGAAACAGATCATGCTCCGCTCCCCATTTCACTGTTTCAAGCATAAATGTAGAAAAGGTAATTTAAATATTTGCCAAATGATATAAAACGAGAAGTCAAGTAACTAAATAACCATTACAAAATAAAGATTCATGCACATATTTGTGATGCACCAGAGCAAATTGTCAAGAAATATAGCAATTTAGCACATTCATACTCACAATTTGGTCCTGGTGTGTGGCATAAAAGATACCACAGTCTTTCCGTCTTGTCAGAAGCAGGATTGTGCTTCATTTTCGCATATGTGATGCATGCCGTGTTGCAACATTTTTGAGTAATTTATTCGAACCAATGAGTTTGGTAGCCGTTTGAGCTGAGTTCATTTTTACTGGATTATTCCATAATTCGAATGTTGTATGGACCCTTATTGGATTATTGTGTTAACGTAGTCCATGCTTAAAATGAGTAAACATAGTCATAGTCTCATATTGAGTCAAACCAAAAGCCCCCAGTAGTTCTAAGTAAGGAGATCTCTATGCAAGATTTCGAAATCTTCAATTTATTATGTATAGTAGCTGTATTTGTCTTAGCTCTAAATTTGCTGCTCTAACTGCACACACGCGTCAGCGTCAGGTTGACATATCTATGTACATTGTAACTTTACTAAGATAATTGCTGCTTTGATTGGCGAACTAGTCTACATAGACCAGTAATTGTAAATATTCCACTTCCTTTTATATTCTGAAATGTCACTAAAGCTTTGGAGGAACGAGAGGAAACTTATCATGCAAGTGTGTGAAAGGCTTCCATCTCAAATTCTGGCCTGAGTTTTGTGGAAAGTTTATCCACCATATATATGTATGTATGTATGTATGTATGTATGTATGTATGTATGTATGTATGTATGTATTCATGTATGTGTGTGTATGTATGTATGTATGTATGTATGTATGTATGTATGTATGTATGTATGTAAAAAATTTAAGCTAGTAGAATGTTAAATTCTAAACGTTCTGATAAAACAAATCAAAGAGATAACTGAAATCACATGTGAGATAACAGTTTATACACTTTGTTCCCAATGAAACCTTATTGACAGTCGACAGTTTCTGCAAATTCTCAACGTGATATGGATACATTTTCTGATGCAAATTGTCGGATTTTGGTCAAATAAATAATTTTCTTATGAATCTCTCAGGTTTAAAAAAAAAACATTTCGGCATTTTTGCAAGTTGCCTGATTCCTCTATTATTTCATGATAACAGCACATTTAAGGAACATTATTGCTAAATCACACAAGATTGTATTGGAATACTGATCGATAACATCGAAAGCAGAAGCATATTTATGTGGACAGTAGATAAAGAAGTGGTAAGTGTCTTCTCCTCTCTACATATTAGATTAAAGGTCAATGACAATATTCTTGGTTTAAAGTGTATACAGATAAGTCCAAATATTTTTAAACTCTTGACACTGTTAGTGGACAATCAAAGTGAGAAGTACTTTTATAGGGACAGTAAATAAGTATGTTGCAAGTTTTTTCACTTTTCTATCGATTAGATTGTGCTTCAATCCTTTATGTTTTGCTCTCTGTATATATGTTATTCGTACTTAACGCCGGTTCTTCCATTACAGAATTCTACTATAAAGAGTGACCCTGTAATTAAGTATGAACTAACTCACTTATATTGGATGCACCAGCGATCTAAACAAAATCTGAAATCTAATTATAATCATAACGCTGTTTTAGAGAAACAATTCAAAGCATTTGGCAGTGTGCTGACATCATATAATACGGCACACACTATTCTCAGTGGAATTTGATCTTTCAGTCTCCCTCTGTGAATATTGCTTTTAGCGCACTCTTTAGAGAAAATGTTTTAAGATTTTGCCTAACTCAAAGTTAAGAATCACTGAAAAAGTGAAATTATTGTGCTCGCCCCCTCTGGGAAAAAGTGCAGAGATTAGTAAGTGTGAGAGAATCCAGTGAACTTTTTATGAAAACATTAAATATGAATTGTTGATAGAAGCCGGACGCACCATTGCGTGCACACCCTGGCTCAACCTGCGGGCAAATCAGCTAACTAAAGACAAAAACGTTGTTAACAGCTCAGCGTGTTAAATATTCACCAAATACAAATTTGGAAAACATTAAGTATTTTCTTCATTTGGGAACCTTACTAGATTGTTTGCTTCACAAAAGAATTTCGTTGCATTTTAACAATAATAAGCATTCTCATAATCATAATTTATTTTGTGTAGTGTCAAATCCACAATGACGCGCTCTAAGAACACTATTGATCTCAAATAGGTTTGGTTATGTTTCCAGAATGAGGAGTGGAGACCAAGCTGTTATTACCAACTGCATTATACAATGTGGAACTGCAATTATAATAGCTCATTAATATAATGAATACCAGGGATTAAATTACATGACACTCCATTAAACTGGGGCCGCTCCCAATGGCCAGCCTAAAAGGTTCAACCTCAACAGATCAAGTTTACTGAATACACAGACACATAAAAGAATATCATATTATAGGCTAGAGTGTATCTTTTATTGCTGAAGGTTTCAGCTAAGGTGACTTCCATCTGACCTGATGAGTTTACTGGTGGGTCGTTGCATGTCGTCTCACTTCAATTAGATTTTCATATTTTTTAAGTAGTGTTGTTTTTCTTCAAATTTGATGCGGTGTTTCTCGCAGGGGTCTTACCAAGTTTGTTAAATAGCTCATGCTTTATGAATGTTTTGGACTTTTTGCGATAGATAGAGAAAATCGTTTAAACGCATTTTTTCTGAAATCACTGGAGCTATACTGTGTACACCCTTTCAAGAAAAGCTAAATTTGGTTTTGAAATGCATGGTGGGAAAAGCTCATGTTCTATGCAATTCCTGTGATGTACACACCAACTATACCCAGTGGGATGATATTGCTCAGTAGGGACTCCCTTCCAATATGAGACATGCATATTCATTTCCCGCTACAAAGCACGGGGCTCACTCTTGTAAATCACCGTGGACATATCACGGGCATATCACTGTCACAGACACGACTGGATACCCGTTTGCGACAAAGTTAGCGTCTTTCATTGGATTTAAGTTTACAAATACCAAAGTCTTATTCATTTAGTTCTTCCTAAATTGGTTACATGAACAAATTTCTATTTGACTTTACTAAGTACTCTTTATTTCCAAAATATTAGTTATATACTGCCTCCCCGCACAGACAGCAACCCGTATCTCGCCAGGCGAGACTATGGTTACTAAGACAACCAGGTATGCAGTTGTGGCGGGAAAGCAATATGCATGCCTAGTATAGGTCCCACCCCACTTAGAAATCAGCTGGTGTCCACAGTAGGAGGTGAGTCTTTATCCAGCAAATGAGGGATGTTCCCGTAGGTGGCAGTACTGGTTCAGATGATATATTTTTATGATACACCACTTCATGTTAACACTCCTTAATCAATAGGAGAAGTCTAGTTTGTTTATCCCCCAGGTGACTCCACCTGTAAGCATTAGCAAACCGGGTAATTAGAACAGTGTTGTCATGTAGGAGAAAACGTCCCATTAATTAATTACTTTCACTGCTTGACCGGTGATAACGTACTTGAGAGTATGATTACTTCATGTGTTATTAATGCGATGCAATAATTACTGTATTATCATTCACTCAGCTTTTGTATGAGGGTATGTATAGGTCATAAAAGCTTTTAAAGTTCACAAGAACATGTATGGGTAGCGCAGACCATATTTTGTTCAACAGGTAATGCTGCAATATATTAATATTTTTCATGAGGTTTTTGAGGTGAAGGGAGGGGTTGAACCTATAAACTGGTGTCTGATTTACCTTCATTGTCTTTTAATTTCAGATGTCCAGTAAGGTGAATATTGTGTCCCGCCATTCTAAAATTTTGTTTAACTCAATGGACTATAAGCCAGCTGAGCATGCAGAATGGTCTCTCCTATACTCTCTTCCTTTCACCATATGTTAGTCATCCGTCATTGTGCGTTTACATTTAAATTTCAAAATATGTCTCCAAACCTGCTGGCTGAAAATATGCCCTAGGTGGGTTTCTGCTAAGTCGGTTTGCTGGGTTGCTGCTTATATTTGTATATTTTTATTAATTTTTGAGGAATTCTTCAAAAGTATAGACCCATATCTTTTACATGGATTGCGAAGCAGGCCAAGCCTATATTAATCACTCTCCATGGCACAGATGGTGGCGTATACTTTCCTACCAACATGCCTGGTGAAGGAAACCGAAGGACTCGGAGAAAACCACCGTGCACAGTCAGAGTGGTAGGAACTCTTTCCACATGCTTCCCTGGAATCGAACCCGGGCCGTAGAGGTAGAAGGCAAGCGTGTTGCAGCTCCGCCAACCGTGCACACCAAGTCTTCAAAACTGTTCTTTTCTGAAACTGCATAGCCGTTTTCTTTAAAATTGCAAATTCTGTTCCAAAATAGCACTGCATCGTCTTTATTTTTAATGAATATTTATATGTTTCTGTAAGTTTCGCCCTCCCTCAGTGATGCCATACTGTGGGTAAATTATTTAAATCACGCGAATGTCGCATGTCAGGGCAGATAATATCGAAATACAAATGTACATGCAGGAAACCATAGACAAGATCCACTTTAAACCTGGTGGGTATGTACATTTTGGTAAGTTTCTACCCGGTGCATCCAATAGATTTTATATTTTATTCCTGCGAATTTGGTTTTTATGATTTTTGTTCTTCTTTTTTTGGGGGGGGGGGGTGGAGGGGAGAGGCTTTTTTAAATCCCAGAAACAAGTTGGTCAGTTGCTTTGAAATTGTATGGTTACACTTATGTGGTCTCAAGTTCTTGATTTGTTCAACCAGTGGCAGAATAAATTTTGGTACATTCTTCTAAATCTTTCGCTATTTACCAAACAGATGCCGAGTTATGTTGAAACTTAAATTATTTACTCAAGTATTAGCTTATATGCATTTTAATTTACCCAATCTGGAAACACTGGAAGGGAATGTAGCTAGCGTGGAAGTAAATTGTTTACTAGGTTGCACTATTGCTATTTACTATTTCTAAGGATTTTCACACAGATTTTGTAATCATTGGCGGGACGAAATAATTGTTTTTACTTTAGTTGTTACATCTCCTTTGGTATTTTGTTTTTAATTCTTGTATTTATATGAAATACAGTTGGCGCCTAGAACACAGAGGGAGAGCTTGGATCTTGGCTAATGTATTTCTGGTCTTGATGCCATGAAAATGTTTCTTGCAAGACAATTAACATTGATGCTGCTTTCCCCAGTTTTAATGAAGTTTTCCTGATGCTAAAATAGCCTGTGGCTTTTTCACTTTTGGCTAGTACAGGGTCTCTGGACCCAGTCGGTGTTGTTCCAGGGTTGCTTTTGATTCCATAGGGTAAGCTTGGGTCTTTGCTACAGTTATGGTGGGTCAGGAGCTATATCATGTTGGGTGCTTCTTATGATGCCCTTCGTGCTCTGCATAATTTACCACCTATGTCATACAACAGCACGGCTAATTAGTCACCTCTGGCTACACCGACAAGAAACTTCTGAAAGTACAACATGCTTCTGTGCTAAGCTTTTTACCAGTGGGCATAAAGTTAAGCTTAAGTTAACGTACTTTCCCTTTGGGGAAATATGTACACTGTAATCAGCTGTTTCCGCTCCGGTGACTGAGAACGGGTTGTAGGCATACGAAAAAAAAAACTACTCTTAGAAAGTCGACATGTACAGATATAGATTAGACTGTCACATATAAATATACTTGAAGCGGTATATTGATTGATAACACCAGAGGATTTGGATGCCACTGTTTCCTATTTCTCAATATTTAATCTGGAAGAGTAGTCTCTAAAATAAACGATCATTCTAAAACGAACCCTGGGTGGCGCATACAAATTAATATTTTAGATTTGTTGTCAATTCATAAAACCCTACGTTCTGTACCAATTAATGTAAGAGCACCATGCACCCCAAAGCATACTTTCTGATTGATTCCAAAATAAAGACATTATAGTGCCGCTGTTTTGGTATCTTAGTTGTTTGTGTCTTACCATACCAAACATTATTTTTATTGTTTTTATAAAATATTATGGCAAAGAAGACAACGTGCGCAGATTTTGTTGAAAACAGTATCTCACGATGCATAGATGAATTGATTAGAATACTGTGTCAAGGTGATTGATTTTTCTATCACTGTAATTTTTATAGTGATGATAAGCATCAGGTTACTAGGAATCCTTTGGCCAAAGACAGGAGTTTTCTTCAACTTTGCACATGCGTAGGCACACGTGTACATGAAGTAGGCAAGCTGTGAGGTGTGGCAAACCTGAGAGGCATGAGGGCATATCTGCAAATGGATGTAATTTTTATTTATTTCCTAATCATTCATTTTTCGACTTCTCCAATAACATTCACCGGATTTTCTTCAAACCTGGTAGGATGGGAATGTACATTGAGTTCATCTGTACTACGTTTTACACTAGAAGAAGCATGGAATACCTAATACATATGTATTATATCTCATGCTACATAACCCCGTGCTATCTACTGTTTTTGCTGGAAAAAAATGTGGTTGCCACAGCAACAGGGCACATTCCAAAATATATTTTGTCTATAGCAGAATAAGTACCAAACAGAAGAGACAAATTTTGGTATGTAATTTGTGATCGTGACAGGATGTGTGTGTGGTTCCATTTCAGGTGGCAGTTCTGTATCTAATGTACCCGCCTTTTCCACAAAGGAAAGGTAAGATTCAGCTCATGTTGATCGCACATTCCGGCAATGGGCATTTGCTGATTATTCCACCGTGAGGATCTAGTCTCCATTCTACTATATAAATAAAAGACAAGCTTAAAATAAAGGAAGGTATCTGTGATGTGGACTTGAAATGCAATATTTATTCTGATATGTCGTGTCACTACTTCAAGTTCCACATGGATAATTATGCCTGCGCCGACGTAACATAGATGGGTTGGTGCACATAAAACATGGCATCTGGGGATGCAAGGTGCTGTATTTTCAATACATTTGCGATCAGAAAGGCAGATTTTGGTCTCATTGTGGAATGTACAGTTTCAGCTGAATTTGATTTTATCAAGGCATATAGCCTTACACTGGCAACAGTATGCACAGTAGTATAGCTGGATATGTCAGCTTGTTGGCCCATTTACATCGCAGGCAGTTCTATATAGAGTTGGTCACCATGGCTATTACATTTTTTCCATATATATATATATATGCGTACTTAATTGTCTTGACTTAATGCTAACAATTATAGCCAACATTTTGATTTATGATACACATATGTTTGCAATCTTTAAATAAAAGGTATGTAACCCTACACTGGCACCAGTGTACACAGTGGTACAGCTGGAGGTATCAGTCTGTTGGCGCGTTTACATACAAGATACAAGATACAAAGCTTTATTTAAAGCCGGAATGTGTACAATGAGAAACATTAGCCAAAGGGTTATAAAAACCGTCGAAATACATACATAATTTAACGGTAGACAAATACCTATCAATAAAAATGGCAGCATTTGTACACAACTGAAAACGTAGCACCACAAAGTTACAGATAAACAAATATCAGGCAGTCATGCATCTCGCCCATCTGGGTATTTGGACTAGAAGGTTGTATTACATGCTCCGCAATTGCATGACTCGAAATACATACATAAACTAACGTTAACAAATACTTATATTTAAAAATGGCAGCATTTATACGCAACTGAAAAAGTAGCACCAGAAAGTTACAGATGAACAAATATCAGATAGTCAAGCATCTCGCCCACCTGGGTATTTGGACTAGAAGGTTGTATTGCAGGCTGCGCAAGCGCATGACTCGTTAAAGGTCCAGGTGGCAATCAGTTTTTTATTTTAATTCTGTCAAAGTTAGAGCATCTTTTATGTTATGATGGACCTGGTTCTAAATTTTGACACTTTGGTAGTGCAGAGTTTTTACCATAAGTCATCTTGTTATATGTAGGATGGCTTAAATACTTAGATAAGCGGGAAACTTTATTTGACATATATTGTTTGAAAATGTTTTGTAAATAATTTGCGTTATGGTCCACAGCTTTGTAGTGTTCAATGGAAAGTAATCGGAGTCTACCAATTGACATGGGAGACAAGTTTGCCTTTTTCAAACGTGAATGATAATCACTTTTGTGATCGTCGTAAGCAAAACGTATGCTACGTTCCTGGATTTTTTCTATTTTTGTTGTCAGAGTTGCCCCACAAAAGTGCCAGACAACAGGGAAGTAATTGAAATTAAATAAAATGAAAATCCCGAATATCAGTAACTTACATTTAGAATCTAAATAATTGCTTAGTCTCTTCAGGACATTGAGCTGTCTAGCGGCTTTCTTGCACAGCTCAGCAAGATGAATGTCAAATTTGAGCTTGTTATCTGCATTTACACCGAGGAGTTTCACATGATCCTCAGCACTAATGACATCATCCTTAACTCCAAAATTCATATTACAAGAGTCCTTTCTATTGGAGCATAGAAACAGAATTTTCAGAATTTGCCATCATTTCCTTTCCTGAAAACCAGTCTATAGATTCGTAAGCTTTAAGTTCAAGTTTAAGTTGAAGACTTTCAGGGTGGTGATGACTAGAAGATAAAGTGTTGTCATCTGCATAATTATACAGGCAACAACCGTTTATTCTGTGGTACATATAATTGATAGAAATGTTGAAAAGGAGCGGCACAAGAATTGAGCCATAGAACACACCTTTCAAGACAGTAGCTTGCTGCACCTATCACCAATTTTAACTCTCTGTTTCCTGCTACTCAAGTAACTACTCATGAGTTTAAGGGGTTCTTCTTGTAAACCATGTGCTTTAAGTTTGGAGAGGAGAAGAGCATGGGGGGAGGCAGTCAAAGTCCCGAGACAGGTCCCTAAGAATTGTCCCCACATACTTGTCATTGTCAAGTTCCTTTCTCTAGTCTTCAGTAATTTTAAATCAGCAGGCTCTTGCAACTGAAACCTTTACGGAAAGCTGACAAAAAAGTGAGAAGACTGAATCAAAGAAATCAACAAGCTGATCACTGTTGATGCTTTCAAATTTCTTTGAAAAGTATGGCAAACAACTTATAGGTCTGTAATTCTTTTTAACCAGACCATCATTCTTTTTGTAGGCTGGTGCAACTTCTGCTAGCTTCATGTTATGGGGGAAAAGTATAGGAGTCAATTACTTTGTTCATTATCACGGTCAGAGGGGGAGCTAGGATAGCAGCAGAGCGTTTAACTAATTTGGGGGAAATTTTATCATAGCCAATGGCTTTCTTGGTGTTAATCATATGAAGTTTTTGACAACCTCCTCGTTTTCAACTTTACGAAAAGTGAATCTGTCAGAAGGCACATTACATTGTTCATAGATTGCTAACACACTGGAATTTTCAGTATATGTATCCATGTCATCAAAGGGTAAGTGACTGTTCGTATTTTTGCCAATGTCTTGAGCAACGTTTACATAATAGTTGTTTAAAATATTACAGATTTGTTCTAAATCTGAAACAAGTGATGAAACATCACTTAAGATAATATTTTCATGAGGACGGTAGCCCTTATTGGTTAAAAATGGCTGAATAGTAGGCCAAAATGTGCTCTCAGATGGCTCGCCACTGCCGCAATCATGGAAGTATCTCTTGATGGCTTTCGTATGTAGACTGGTGCATTTTTTTCTCTGCTTTCTAAAACGTTCCCATTTAAGAGGTTTTCAATTGTTTGCGTTCAAATGGGCATTTCTGTAATCCCTTTTTTAAAGATGTTTTGTTTTTCTCAGCTCAGTATCTGCAAATGAAGCTTGTTGTGACCTCCTCATTTTGCGCTTTAAATGTGCATGTTCATCAATAATCTCTTTGAATAGATATGTAAAAACCCAGTAGGAATCATCAACTTCATAAAAAATCTCAGACACCTGGAAGATGATCCCATTTAGTTTAGCCAAAAATATTGTTTCATTAAACTGTTTATATGATCGAAAAGATATGTATTTAAGTTTCTTTCCAGGTATCACTTGTCTAGTTGAGGTATGTACAAGATGGGTAAAATCCCACAAACCGCAGTCAAAGGAGCCAATATTCTGGAAAAGTGATGGTTTGTGAGAAAAAGATCAATTAAAGTGCCCTTAGCTTCTTTTTTTAACATGTTGCCTCCATGACCAAGTTTGTAAGATCAAAAGTATCACACAAAGCTTGTAGTGGTGCTTCAGACGTCATGTTATAGTTTAAGTCACCGACTACAACCATGCTGTCGCAGCTGATGTAAGCTTTTTCAATAACAATAGAAGCTTCATGTATACAGGCTTTTGGGACTGTGAGGGTGGCCTATAAAAGGCAACCAGCGACCACTGCATATTTTTTAGTAAGGTCAATGGGATATTTTCAATAACATGTGATTGATTACTATCAAGTCCACGTGAGGGAATATCAGACCTAATATAATTAAAAGGCAACCGCTATGATCATTTCGATCCCGTCTACAATACTGTCATTGGGTACAAAGAACTGACGATCCGGAAAGGATCCATCAAGCTTAGTTTCAGTAATAACTAGGCAATCCACCAGATTGTCACATAACATGTTATAAATGTCACCAAACTTGTACCTAATGCTGTTAATATTGAAATGTGGAAAGCGAATGCACAATGGTTTACTCTGATGTAATTGTTTTAGGGGCTCGAAAAGATCATGTCGAATTTCTATCACAGGATTCCATGACGTCATTAAAAGGCAAAGAATCAGAGTTTTATTCTGCATCAGTGTTTGAGTCCCAATCATAATCCTCACCTAGGCTAATGTGTGATCCGTACAAGGAAGGAAGTTAGCGAAGATACACTTGGGACAGCGCCAGTCAAACTGCTGTCCTTTCTGCTCTGGGTATAAGTAAACTTCAGGTGACACATTTCCACATTTGATATGACACCGCAGATGACATTGATTACATAGAATGCCTCTATGGGTCCTGGCAACCGGCTTGCAATAACACCACATTGGTTCTTGACCGGTCCTGGGTTTGTAGAGATATATCCACTAAGTAATAACGTCATGATTGAAGCAGACATTATATTTTTTATCATAGTCAGACCCCATGTAATTTGATTGTTGTCACGATTCCCAGTGTGAAATGTTGAGTACTTAGTGCATGTGCAGTTGTCCTGGTAAACAGAGTGGTGACCTGGTTTTAATAATAAGAAGGCATGGGTCAGTTGAGTCTCTCTCTCTCTCTCTCTCTCTCTCTCTCTCTCTCTCTCTCTCTCTCTCTCTCTCTCTCTCTCTCTCTCTCTCTCTCTCTCTCTCTCTCTCTCTCAATAACCGAGCCAGCTGTGCTAGACGAGCTATGTTTCGCCATTGTAGTGTAGGCTGGGGTTTTCTTGGTCTGAATAGTGCAGTTAAATCTTATTTATGGAAAACCATCGATGTGCCTTCTTTAATATACGGGCTTCTTAGTATTTAAATCAAATATTCATACTCTGGAATCTTTACAGGGCAATTCAATTAAACAGTCCCTAGGTTTGAGTAGACGAGCTCACCATTTTAATATTTTGTTAGCATTCGATATTCCTAAAATTTTTCAAGTAATAACTCGAGACACTCAGTCATTTGTTAAAAGGATTGGCGCAGTAAAATAACTCGAGACACTCAGTCATTTGTTAAAAGGATTGGCGCAGTAAAATATCCCGTGCAAAACTTGTATGCTTTGAAATGTGGGAATATATTATCCATGCTAAACGGGTTTCAGGTAGCTTTTCAGATAGATTAATCACCTTTGGTATCTCGCCCATTTTCAGCTGTACTTTCTGACTATGGAACTTCTGCGGGTGACCCCGTCCTGACTCTTCCCGTGACAGCGCACCGG
Source organism: Hermodice carunculata (assembly GCA_964020975.1). Lineage (NCBI taxonomy): Eukaryota > Metazoa > Annelida > Polychaeta > Eunicida > Amphinomidae > Hermodice > Hermodice carunculata. Next base: position 81,434,000 of record OZ026622.1, read on the forward strand.
GTCAGGACGGGTGGCCGGCTCGCTGAGGTACTTACTATTGTCGCCCGGTTACACTGTAAATGGATCGAGTGAGCACAAATGACTATTGACTCAATTTTTAACTTTATATTATTTTTTAAGGGGTGGTGGTGGTTGACTCCTTTCGCTTCCTTTTATTTTTCTGAAGTATTTCGTAATAGTGTAGAGTATGTTGTGATAATGTAGGTTACTTAAGTTCTCTGTGTATGTTAGTATCCTGATATTGTTTTATTGTATTATGATGTATATATTTCCCCGTTTACCGGGAGTTCAATAAAATAAAATTAAAATTAAAAATTCCTGTGAGGGCAGTTGAGGTGAACATCAACACTGTGGGGTCTCGCATTCTGTCTAAGAAATTGACCAGACAGCAGTAATGTCCACAGTAATACAAAATGCAGTGCTATATCTGTGCAACCCAGTTTGTGCATCTAACGTTCCTCCGTCTGGGGGTCAACAACCAGGTATTGAAAGATCCAATGTATTGTCTGTGTTGTGTGTAATCCATTATTCACCGATTCTGTGGCACTTAATTTGGCTATAATTGATGTTTGACTATCCCGTGAAACAGGTATGTATACAGCATAGACCAATGCATACAAAAACTAAAAGTTACATCAGTTAGTATCAACTGCAGAGTCTAAGAAACTTCAAAACATGACAGGCCCAGATCCAATTCTTGTAAAGTCCGTTTGATTGGTAAAAAGTTTTAAAGCCTGGCTAGAGTATTGCTCTATTTTTTACACATCATCTTGCTTACGTCACAAGTGGCAGTATACATAGCTGGTCGTTATGTCAATTTGCTAATTTTTCCATTCATACTCGTGATTTATGGTCTTTATTTGATGTAAAAATTCTGAGAAACGTTTTGAGTTGTAATACATATAAGTTTGTAAGTTTGTGATCTTTTAATAAGAGGTATGTAGACCTACACTGCTGCCAGTATACAGTGGTACAGCTGGAGTTATCACTCTGTGGGTGCGTTTACATCGCAAGTAGTACCATAGTAATATGCTTTTTTATTACTCAGAATCTGATGGACTTTTGTCCGTCATCGGTGTCAGCGTCAGCGTCCTTCCGTCAGCGGTTCACATTTTCCACTACTCAGAAACCGTGAGCTGGATTCACTTGAAACATGTTGGGAGGTACCTTGCGTGGGTGTCTAACATATTGTTTAATATGGTCATTCTCCAATGATTTGGGATTTATATTTTTCTTCCTTTTTTTCACTATTTTAAACCGCTAAACCAATCGCATCGAACGTGTGCAGGGATGCTCATGCGGACCCCTGGACCTTAATGTATTCATCAGGTTGCATTGCCAATTCTTTTTTAATTTTTGTCCCAATATGTATGTGTTGTCGCTATTTTCGTCTTGTTTTCAAAACTGTCACTTACATCTTTCTGGAACTCAGTGGGAGGGTTAAACTAAATTGTTCTCCAGTTGATGATATTCTGCATTTCTTTTTATTCATTTATTTTTTTTTTTTCAGTTTGGGTACTTACGGATTTTTGCAGACTTTTTCTCCAAATCCGTCAACCAGATTCACTTCAAATTTGGGTGGACTTTACCGATTTTACTCAAATGGTCACGGTCCAGTGATATTTGGAATATTTCGAAATTTTTAGTTTATTTCTTTCAGCAAAATCTTTAAAAGTCGTCTTCTTCAAAACCGCCAAGCCAATTGCTTTGAAATTGTACGGGGGCACGTATGGGGATGCTTACACCTTAAGTCATTTAACAGTTGGTGATGTGATAATTATTTGCTTGTTAAAAGATTTTGTTCGTGTTTTCACTTCTCTTGACTTTTTCTCCTAAAGCGTAAGCTGTATTCTATTCAGACTTGCTGGGAATGAAAGTGGACTTGATCACCAAATCTGTTTACTACATAGTGGTGCTCTCATTTTATGATTTTTAACAAATCATTAAAATTCGGAAAAATCGGTAAGAGGTTATGTTTATGTTAGCAACAGTGATGATAGTCTTGAACAAAGGTGACCTTGATATCATTCCAATATTCATAGGACCACTTCAGTCTGTGCATGTAAGGTCCCCTGAGCACAGGTCTGTCACGGTCCTTGTTTGTTTTCGATGCATATCCGTACCTTATTGTGTTTATTTCATGTAAAAAAATAGTAAAGAACATTTTGATTCATAATACATGTATGTTTGAAAGTTTGTTTTCTTTTAATGAACTGCAAGATGATAACGCCGTTCAGCTTTTCACCTACCGGCGTGAAACCTTTACCTTGTACACAATCATGTGCTTCTATTTTTCGTATCAGTGGACGTTAGGAGGAAAATATATTTTGCCTCCAAAGCACTGCAAGCTCCATATTACTTCTAGCGGCACTTTGAGTGGAGACAGCAAGGAGATTCGTCTGTTTTGCGGGTAAATCTGCTGTTAAAAATATCGCATTTATACCTTTTCCCAAAGCACTGTCAGCATGCTTTGAAGTGGCCCAGGGCTAATGGTACCCTATTATTTTGTGTCCCACGTGCAGTTTCTCAAGTTACCTATGTGTATCCATTCGCCTGTATTACAATATGCTTGGATCATGTAGATCTTCTGAATCTTTCTGACCATGTAGCATTCCTTTTGTTGTCACAAGTTGTTCTGCTCTCTTGGTGAACCTGATGTAAACATAACAAGCGCTGAGAAGTGACATGTGTTCTTCCACTGGATGTAAAGAAATATCCCAACAGCACATCTACTGATTGCTGCATCCTAGTTTCAGAGAAAACATAAAGATCATACAATTATTTGTATTTCATATATGATGTCTGCATATATCATCCTTTATGTCCTGAATTGAGGTTTTCTGAGGGAATTTAAGTGTGTAATTTCTTCATGCATCTTTTAACACTACAAGCAAAGCAACCTCCCTCTTTATGACTTGTCTTTTATGCCACATAAGGCACCAGCCTAATCACAATGCGCAGCATTATGACCTGAAACTGCGTAATGATAATTTTTCGCGTTATTCTACATTTTCACGCAGGTATACTACTATATTAGTGCTTTTTGGAATTATAGTGTCCGAGAAAAACGATGGGCTAATTTGGCTGGAAAGAAGAAAGTAAATGTACCCAGAAGTGTTTTTATGCCGTGTTCAAACACTTGGCCAAGCGGAGAGAAGACTTTTTATATTTGCCCCAAAAGGAAAAAAAATACTGGAGCATCACTGATCATTTGAACGAACGTGAAGGAGACACACCCAGGTGCATCCCTACCACATTTGAAGAGAATCTGGCAAGCAGGTTTGGAGAAGTCGAAAATGCGAATGTCCACTGCAATCCCCATAGACGCCTGATGTGTACACCTCAGCTACCAAGAAAGTAGATTTTGTACCCCCATTTCTCTTTTCCTTACCCAAGTCTAACACTCTTTGAAGCCACACGCTGATAACTACGCACACACTATTAGCCAGCTTGTTGGTTACTTTCTCTTAGTATCTTTATGAATAGAACAGCTGCCTGTGTCCAGTTTCCTTAGCTTCATGGTACACTATAGACGCAAAAGTTTACTTCCTGTCAGGCAGTTTTTATGGTCAATGTGTCAAAAAATACAGCATTTTCTGAAAAGTAACATGATTACCACATTTTTGTTTAAATTTGAAACGAAAAGTGACTGGATGAAGCTAATTAGAGCCCCTAATCTATTGACCAAAATGCTCCCTCTCATTGAGTACATAATACCAATTAGCTTGGGTTACTGGGTGTTGTTTGAAGTCCAGGTCAAGTCTGCACCTGTAGCCAAGGCTTGCAAAGAGAAATCGGGGTGAAAACCAACCTGCGAAATGGCTTTTAGCCCGGCATGATGTGTACACAGCATGGTATATTGTAATCAATAGAGCTGTATGCTTTAACCGAAAATTACTCAAACTAAAAACAAAATCATTTTTTGCTAAAATATTGAAAAATCTTCTCTAAACCTGTGACACCGATACCTTGATTCTTCATGAGGTGGCACTGTTTTTCTTTTCCTCTTTTAGAACAAGTTTTTTTTTTTTTTTTTTTTTTTTTTTTTTTTAATTTTTTTTTTACTTGTTCTCACGAACTACACATTGAATTCTCTTGAAACATAGTGAGAATGTACATGGACTTATTATCCACCAAGGTTATTCACTACATTGTGGGGATGTCATTTTCTGATTTTTAAAAAAATAATCACGATTAAGATAAATTGGTGAAGGCGTATGTAATTGTTACCATTGGTACAGTACTATAGGGACAGCACCAAATCTGACACATTGACTCATGTGTCAGCACGTCAGCTGAGCATAGGAATGTCACAGTCCTGTTGTTTTCTAATGTTTTATGAATTTTTGTGTGTTGACGATTTCTTCAACGATATCATTAAGATCGTTCAGAAAATTTGTGGAAATTTATCTTGTGAAAGGGTCAAAGAAAATAATACTTGAGATCACTTATTTTTAAAGAGTTTTTCAATTTGGGTATCGCCTGTCAACGCATGCAATTCTGTTGATTATAATGTAAGTCAGTGGGGATTGCAATGGTAATTCACATTTTGAATTTCTTGTGCAAAAGAGTCTACCATAGTCACTTTATACCTGGTGGGGATGTACGCAAGGTGGGTCTCTACCAAATTTGCGTGAGTGGTCACGTGGTTTTTTGGGGAGGGGGGGTCGTTTTAAAAATCTTTTTCAAATAAGCTCAAAAACCCTTTGGCCAAAAGCGCTTGCTACGAAATGCCACGGGGACACTTCTGGGTACTCCCTGACTGTAATTTGTTCAACAGGAAGCGCAGTGATCTTCTTCATTTTTTTTTTTTTTTTTTTTTTTTGGTCATGAATTTTGTGTGTTTTGGCTATGTTCGACTTCTCAAAAGTATTTCTGAGATTGCTTTGTAACTTGATGGAAATGTTGTTTGTGGGGAGGATAAATTACGGTGTTCACCGCGTGATGATGCTTCGGATTCCTGATTTATAACATTTTTATCGATATTGGTACTTATTTGTTTTAAATTTTTTTGGTAACATCCTGAAAACCATTTTGTTTCCAAAAGTGCTTGAGCGGTTGCTTTGAAATTGCCTAGGGGAATGCCTGAGGAGTTCCTGACTTTAACTATTTGAAAAGGTGGAGCGGCGATTTTTTTTTGTTTTTCTTTCGCTTTCTTGCGTTGTGTGTGTGTGTGTGTGTGTGTGTGTGTGTGTGTGTGTGTGTGTGTGTGTGTTTTCGCTATTTTGACTACTCCAAGACCAAATTCTCGGTCTGAAGTGTTACTCAGATTGTTCTTGGTGAAACTGTAGCTTCTGGGAGGGTGACATTCAGTTGTACATTAGGTGATGATACTTCGGACCCCTAACTTTTAAAGAATATTTCAATTTCGGTATGTGCTTAATGCATACATTTGTATTGATATACCATTTAAGTCCATGCAGATTGCAATGGTCATTTTGCATTTTGGACTTCTCTAAAAGCGTCAGCTATATTCACGTCAAACTTGGCGCGGATGTGCCTGGGTAATTCTGTAAAAACTTTCTTTCATTATTCATGCTCCAGTAACTTTAAGGTTTTGTAATTTTTTTTTTTTTTTTTTTTTTTTTGTTGTAATTTTTGGGAAAAAAATCTTGCCAGATGACACTGCGAATCTTTTTTCAGCTTAAACATTTTTAATGCTTTTTCGATATTTTTTACTTCTACTCCCAAACTGCACAATGGATTGTTCTGAAAAGTCGTGGGAATGTTCTTGGACTTAATCTTCATCAAGGTTTTTCACTGCATTTTGGTGTTTTTCTGATTTTTTACATAACAACAAAAGTACAAATCAATAAGGGTTGATGGACATGTCAGCATTGTTACTGTACTGTAGGAATAGCAGCATATATATATATATATGTGTGTGTGTGTGTGTGTGTGTGTGTGTGTGTGTGTGTGTGTGTGTACATATACATATATATTCTGGGTAAAAACGTGGTTTGTGTAAACTTTGGATATTTTTCGAACAATATTCAAGATACTATGATCAAATCTGTGCTATTGTAATCTCAAGAAAAGTACCTGCAAAAAAGTATCAAGGATTTTTCAAAACATTATCTGTTTGTTTACAATGGCGATACAAAAATTGTAAAACGTTAGTTTTTGTGAAATTGGTAAGGTCTGCAGGACTTTTCATTCTAAAAAAACTCAGCATTTCTTATAGTCCGGTGGATTTGCAGAAGAATTGTTTACTCAGTGAAAGCATGAAAACTGGCATGCATGTACTTTAAGACATGCTCTCTTAAATAAGAGATGGAATCACCTTCAGGCTACTCCGGAATCTGCTTAATTGAGACCACAATAAACTGACTCTAAATATGGAACCTTTAATACCTACCAACACCTTTGCACAAACAGACCAGTTTGAAGTAGGCACAACGATGGACAAAAACCGATAAATTGAAGTAGATTATCGAATTTGAGACAGCGCTGATTTCAATGTAACCCCAAAACCTATGTATAAGGATCATCATGATATTGTCATTAAAAAGTAATAAATTTTACTTGATTTGAATAGATCAAGATCAAACCAAAATATGCATTTGATAAAAGTTCCATTGTATTTGCTTGGAATTGTATCTTAATTTTGTTCCATGATGTGCACATAAAACCTTGTGAATAAGGTCCACCTGTATCATAAAGCCACCCTTATATTGGTATTTCATAATGGAATTGATGACAGCGAAGCAGAGACCATTTACATAAACACAAAGTTATTCATTGAATTACAGTGTGTTTAAGTCTTTAATTATGACAGTTCATTTTCTAACAAGGAGCATGAGTTATATCCAATGGACCCGAGGTACTTAACCTGTCTTTGGAGAACACTATAGTAAAAGCCATTATATCAAACAATGTGCTATGCTACAACACTATATTTCAATGTTATTCAGCCTCCTAGGAGCTGTATTTGGAAACATGACTTTGATACTTGGTCTGTAAAGACATTTTGGCTGCCACTGTTGATGTATTATAAAACAATAGGTCTATCAGGGGATGCATACGACATTAAAATTCAGTGACAATGTGTATCGGAGACCACAGACTTTTCAAACTGACGTTTTTGTCCAAATAAGTCATATATGTATGCTACATGTCAAACAAGCAAAGTAGTTTTGAGATCTATATCTGAGTCCTGACAAATTGAAGCAAATGAAAAAATAACAGCCACATGTGGTCAGTCATCACGGTTGGAGTTAGTGCACTGAACAATCATTTGGTCGACAGATCTATGTCCATGAATGATTCCGTATATACATCATACTGAAAGGACTTTTGGAATGTTCTGGGCACAGTCACCTGAGCAATTACACAAGGCTGTGCAACTCGGGTCAGCCTTATAGCACTTACATTGTCCATGACATCCTTTTGATCAGCCCCATTTCACAAGCTCACTGCAAGATTTTGCAGCTTCAGGCAATGTAGACCATCGTGGTTTCCAGGTCTGATCAACACTCTGCCATCCCCAGTCACTAAGGCTTGGTAACCTTTGTTGCTGGACAGTTGCCTGGGCCCTGTTTGACACAATGCCCTCTTGGTATGCTGGGAAAAGTGCATCTCTGGTTGCGTGTGTTTTCTATGGCTCATGACCCCTGGCTAAATAATTGACGTCTTGCCACATGAAATTCATACATAGCAGATGTTTTACAGGATATCAAAACTGGAAATCGTTCAATGTGTGCAAAGTTTTCATCTGATATTCTACCTGCCTTATATACTGTTGTTAACAATGCTGGTGTGAAAGATGGAAATGTTCACACACACACTAAGTAGTCTTTTCCCCCTACCAGCAGAGAATGATGTTGTATTGGACCCAGTAAGTGCATGGAACAATAGTAAACATCGACATCTTTTTAGACACAACTGGTTTGCAATTTGATGTGCCCCTATAACTCTGAAATTCTATCCAACACCAAAGGTTACCCACAGTTCAGCCACATTGAATTCTTTTGAAAAGACTACACAAAGAACAACAACATCAGTGTCAACACTGTGTATCATGATCCGTTATAAGCCTTTCGAAGCTGCATGGAATGAATGCAGTTAAGCCTTGTGTCGGTTTCCTCATGGTTACAAGGACCCAGCCTACTTATATCAAGACCAACAAGTGCAGCAAACACGTGTTCAGCTTTAGTTACATATTTGGCTTTGGTGCCAGGATTACGCTTATCTGATCTGTTAAGAGGGCAAAGACTTCCGTTTTGTTTTCATCTATATGCAGGAAAGTTTGACAATTTAGGGGGAGTTTTCCTGTGGCAGCACCCTCATTCACTGTCCTGTTCCTGTACTTCCTCCTGTCATTCTTTTCAAACTATCTTGCTCGTACATATTCCAGACTATATCCACACGACGGACATGCTGCAAATGAGACAACATTTATAGCGAAAAAATTTTCACAGCATTTTCTTAGAATCTATACACAATTTTTGGCTGAAGTATGTTCTCAAGTGCTGCATCATCAGACACTTTGATATCCACTTCTGGAATATTGGTCAGGTTTTTTTTCATTGACTTAAGGCATTGTAAGATGTCCCGTTATGTACTCCCCTCGGTTAGCCAAATGTGGAAATGGAAAGAGGATATTCCTGGTTTTTATGTCTGGAAAAATCTACCACATTCCCATCTGGTGATTGACAAGCAATGCATAATCAGGAAAAAAAGCATACAATCACCCTTGGCTGATGCAATCTGAAGTTTGGTTTTGGATTTGAGTTTGTCCTTTGGGCAACTGAATAGAGCAATATTTGTCCCAGCTATGGTTTCTTTCATGCCTTTAAGTTGTCACAACTTCTTCCACATATGATTCATGTTGTGACTGACCTTTCTGTTGAATTGACTACACTGTTCATACAACAGTCTTGTTTAACTGTTGGTATATTTCACTCAGTGTGACACCAGCCACAGAAACTGAATGCTTGGTCATTTTCAGCCAGTGACATTTTGTAGATGCTGTAAGGCCTTGCAGAAGAGCAAAGCTGCAGCACATATTCGATGAGCCTACTTGGCACTTGTTACCAGTGATCCTCGGAGAAAAGCTTCAACCTTGCCCACAGTGGTATATCTGCCTGCAATATTGCTGATACCAACCCAGAGTCCTTCACGCAACCTCCAGGAATGCAGAAAATGGACATTCCTATGTAAAGTACACTAAGAAGAGTACAACTGCTTGCTTTTCCTGTATATTGTGGGCCAAGTCCACTGTATTTGTTTGCCAATTGCAAAGGTGGAAGTATGCCAAAAAATGCTGATTGACGAGATGCAAGAGTCTGCAGAGATGCATGATGTGCAGCCCACGATATGTTATCTGGTATTTTTTTTCAATTACTTGGTAACTAAGGTCTCCACTATTTCCAGCCATTTATGTTCTGCCACTTTTGCAGATGTAAGCTCTTCTGTGCCAGGTTGGATTGGACCAGCAGGCAATGGCACACAAGGATCTGCATGAGTAAGGCCTGGAGGGGATACATTTACATACTCTGGTAGGAGATCAATTGCTTTCATTGCTTCCATTCCATCCAGCTCTGGCAGACCATAAGGTATGCCTTCATTTACCTCCTTTGGATGCTGAAGAAGTCAAAATACTATTGCATGGAAGAACTCCTTTACTGTATGAGGTGATGGGTAATGGTCAAGATTATCTACTGCAACTGTCGTGAATACTCCTTGATGTAAATTCTGAGGGCAAACCATATGTTCAAATTCCTGCTGATTGGACAGTTTATCTGGTACCTCAGCATTTAGTTGTCAAACCCTGTCATAGTTAACACAAAGGCCAAGTTTATGAAGCTTCTGTGCTTTTTGCCTCATGTGTGAGTCCACTATTAAATTTATGTACAGAGGCAGTGGTCGCTCTGTATTCCAGGTATGGGGGCTATTGGTTTAAGAGATCTTGGGTAATGTTGTTCTACAGTTAAACAGGATCAGCTGGGCTATAGACAAACACGCTTGTGTACTCTCTTTATTAGTTTCCTCTATGTTACACCTACCAAGAACCAATTGCGTCGACCAGTACAAGACAGTTGGAACTTACTTCTTTTCACATTCAGGTTTTATTTAACCATCAAAGTTGGTGGTTACCCCAACAACTTGCTTTCATAATATTTGTGCAGTCCAAGCTAAAATCATCAGTTTCAAGTCATCATCCGTACTAGAAGATTGCTTAATAGCACTACCAACGTCTTGTTTATACATCAAAAGGACACTACGTTCTTCATTATATGAGTGCAGGTCTGAAAAATGACTTTCAATGTGTGTTTTCAGATGCGTTGTGTTAAGCTTAGTAAATGGTTCTCCTTGTAACAGTTCAACTTTTACATTGTACAACTTCGCAAGATTAGACAGTTTGAAAATTGTTTTGCACTTACGTTCCTGTTTGATACTTTCTATATATGCTATTAGTTTTGCAAGAGCAGTAGGTCGACATGTGGACTGTGGTGGCAGGGGGGGGTGGTGGTGGTGGTGGTGGTGTCAGTTTGCATTCCCTGAATCCTGCACCGATTGTAATGTGCTTCAAGGCACATTGCATGGCCCATTGCATTCAGCACATGCGTATCTCCTTCAGAAAGTTTTCTTACTTGTTTTGTGTCTCTAAGGTCTGTACCACATTTTCTTATGCGCCTATCAATGTCTAGAGTCAAATCTACGTGCAGTTTCTCCTCACCACTCGGTTTGTCACAAAAGAAACATAGGTTTATGCTGCAAACAAATGAGATGCAGTTTCAGATGACGTCCGTCTTATCTTAAGTGGACTTGGACTTATCTCATCCTCATCTGCTGGTTTTCGTTTTTGTGCCCTAGGCAACTGCAGGTTGCTGAATTCATTTCTGCAAACCTTGCGCCATTGTGCTCTATGTCGTTTTAGAGTGTTTTCTATACCATTTCTATCATTTCATCTAGAAGAGTATATACCTTAAGGCAATGTTCCAAGTTTTTGAAACTTTAAGATATCATGGGCTAAATATCTGTAGCCTGCCTCTTGATCACTTGACCTTGGATTCCAGGCTGGACATGTTGGATGATCAGCTGCTTCTGTCTGATATAGACTTCATAGGTTCCAGTCAATGGGATGAGCCGGGGTTGGGAACACAGAACTGACAAAACAACACTTCTTGAAAATCATGACACATGCAGTCTCTACAGGAACCGCATTGTTTCTACACTTGCTGCTGGGGCAGGCTACAGTGCATTTTACTACCAAGCTCTACTTCTACTGTGCATTTTCCCGGCAAGCTTCACTACTACTGTGCAGTCCAATACCATGCCATCTACTTCCACATGTTACAAAACTGGCCAGTCTTTATGTAGCTCTGTCCTTCATGCATTTAGATGACTATAAACCTACAACAAAACAGATATATTTAGATTTCCTGCATTAATTACCAACAACTCAAACAGTTCTTATTTGTTACTTCTGGATAACTATAATCCCTGGCATTCTTTCACCTTCCCCCCCAAAAATAATATTTAGATTTCCTTTGTTTATTATCAGCCACTCAAAAAAACGTCATTTGTTGTTTGTTGATTTTCCTCATTTAGCAGTATGCATTTGCGTCAATAAAATGCTGCCATATATTGCCACTTTATAAACCTTTAAATATTCAGCTGTTTTGACCTTAAAGTATGCTTAATAGACAATAAAATGTGTATTGGTGCTACCCTAACCTCCAACGTACATGGACCATCCTGTTTATAAGAAGTCACATAGTCCTGTAAGTGGAAGGTGACCCTTTTTATCTATTATAATACTACAAACTGTGACCTGTCTCTGACCTTGATCCGTATCAATATAACCTTGATCAAGGTCACATTTACAAAATTCCAGATCAGCAGTATTTTATTTTGAACAGCTATTTCAAACGCATGTATCCATTCATAAAAATACAGGTAATTAGTAGGTATTAAATGAATTGTTGCCTGTTTTTATACACTGATTTTAGGAGGCCACAAAGAATTTTTCGCAATAAATCATTAGAAACTCAAACATGCTCAAACATGAACAATATTTATTGCAAAGCCTGCTCAGACTGAGATAAATATAGTCATTGGTGTATTAAAGATACATATAATGACAAATTTTATTTAAACGAAATAAAAATAGAAAACAGATTACTTAATTTTGTGACCTTGACATTTTTTGTAGGTTCTCAGATTTTTTTTTACAAATGTGCAGCTAAGCGTCTTTATTCTGCCAGAAGTAATGTTTCTCCTTAACATAGTTCATAAGCTGGAGCAAAATTAATAATTTTTTATATTTTCATTATTTTCGCGGTCAGAGTGTAAGAGTGCTGTCAATTTGAAAGTGCATCTGGTCAGATTGAAGGTGATTCCATCAAAAATATGAAAGAGCATGTTTCAAAGTGTGTTTGGGCAAATATTCATGCTTTCATCACCGTTTAACAATATCCCAGAAATGTACATAAACCCACCAGAGACTCCCTGATATGGTTTGGCCTCAGCAAACTTTTAGAGTATATTAGTTTTTTAATCAATTATACAAAGACCCGCCAGCACTTTTGGACCTGTATCCACTACTGGGGCAACTTTCTCCATTAAGCTCCAACTTTGGCTCAGTAGGAGCCCTTGGCCCCTGTGCCCAGTGCTGCTACTTAATTCATAGCCGGGGGGGGGGCGACTTCAGTGTCTGATACAATATCCCTATTCTGGGGCCCACCATCTCCAAGAACTGGTAACTTCAAGGCATAACATGTACAATTAAGATATTGCTCACACTGGAAAAGTCCCATTATATATTTTACATTACATTTATTCGACTAATTAACCTGTTGTCAACACTAGTCACACATGTATTTTGGATTCTACCTCTTCAAAATATCCAGTCGGCACTAACCCACAGACTTGGTTGCCATTTTGAAAATTGTGGATTCTGCACCCAATTGTTTGTAAATCAGGATAGAATTGGGACAATCTTGGGGGGGGGGGTTATAATCTATGAAACCAAAAGTATATATTTTGCAAGGGTTTTAAGGACATAACCGAGCAGGCAGATTAAGATGAAGATAGTTTGTCCTGTTTTTAAAGAACTTTAACAACTGTTTGCCTTGGTTACTCGAAGAACCGACTCCTGGAATCTAGCAAAATATTCTGGGATCCACTTACGTGTCATAAGCCACTTATCAGCTGCATATTGTTATAAAAATGAGTACACTGTGTGAAAACACGTTCCACATTGTATATAGTAGTATGTAAAATTGGGCATTTTTATCTTCAATTGTATCGATGTCGTCGATAACAAAATCAAGAAATAACTCTGATGGCAGCATTATAATGCTGAATTCTTCCACTTAATGAAATTTGAAAAGATTCTAACCACTATAAATTCCGGTTTTAGTGCTTGTTATCGGCTAACATTTAGCATATATTGAGTGGGTATCCACAAATGCTAACAAGTAAATTCGATGAGAGATGCCAGTGTGTAACTAAGATTCCGGGATTTTCAGATTCAAGAATTACGATAAGGATCACCGAACAACTGAGGATATGCTGTTCTACCGAACAACCATGGCTATGCAGCTATGTGGTTTCCCATGCCCAAGTTAACCCTCGAGACACGTTAAAAAAGGATGCGTTTGAGTTGACTTTTCACCAAAATAACGGGAAACGACGCCCCCTTTCTCGATAAAATCTTTCAACTGGGGCTATGATGTTTCACCGAATAACCGTGGCTTTGCAGCTATGCTGTTCCCCCATCTCAAGGTAACCTCCCAGACAAGTTGAAATAAAATACTCTGTTTGAATTGACTTTATTGCAAACATGCTTGAAACTTTTCCTTAGAACTGGGAACAAGTAGCTGTATGTTCAGGTACAGCATGTAGTCCAGCTTTTTCGTTGATTAATAATAAAGTGGAGAGGCATTTAATTAGTGACCCAGTACCAGATAATAGCGGATGTTAATCATTTGATTTGTCTACCATATTGGTACGGTAGGCACCCTTCTGTCCTTATCAGCATAATGTGCATGCCAAAGAACTGATAAAAGCTTGACCTGGACCCCCCATGGTACCCGACCTGGCCTTTCATCCACTAGTGGTATGGAGCTATCCTTCCTCTAAAGCAGTGTTTCCATCATGAAATAACGGCACACGAAGGTTACTTTCTCGATAATATTTTTCAGCCACTGTCGATCAATTTCCTATTATGCAACGACGCCTAAAACTCTTTTATGTTACGTAAAATTTATTTTAAGTCAGGCCTTTTCAGTAGGGTCGGTCAGCATACCGGAACTACACATAAATTTTTGTTAGGCCTTAGGTAACTTGGACATTTGTTAAAACATGTAAAAAATTGATGTTCTTTCCCCTTTAACACATTACCTCCTTTAACATCATCAGTTTAATTTGTTATATGGGCACGGCCGGAGGCACTTGTATTGAGAATTCATTTTAGAGAAATAGTCCTGTGAGACGGACATTTTAGAGCAGCTAATGACAGTAATCAAGATTCAAACGTTAACACGGTCCATTTACTCCTATGTTAACATTGAAAGTATTTAGTTATTTTCTTCAGATTTTCTTGGGAGAGACCTACTCAATCGGGCATATGATAGACAACATATATATCTACCAAAAGGTCCCCAAAACTCAAAATGAGCAAAAGTATTAACAACCGGTTGGATTTTCACATTTGACCTAATATACAAGCCGGATCAGGGCTTCCTGCTGGAAGGTCATATACGGCCTGCCTTGTAAAAACATTGACACTGCTAGGTTCTGCCTCATAACACTCAGTTTTGGTCCCGTGAATATCTCAACGTTAAACAGGAGAAAATGGTTTGTTAGTTGATTTGTCCAGGTCATGTGGAATGTCAGTAACGCCGCGTTAATTCTTGGTTGATGCATTGTATACAGGCGCCATCTATTGGCTGAACAGAATCAAACAAAACATAACTTCATTGGAGGCTTTGCGTGGAGAATTTAATGCTAGAAAATTAGGCTGTGTATAGCTTTTTTGTGTTTTAACGAAAGTGCTGAGGAAAACCTGATCCAAGTCCGGACTGCATGGCTAAGAAATGTAGGTAGACTCAGGGCGACTGATCGTTTAAAGTATGTTAGTTTTAATTTCTGTGCACTATGAGGAGAAACCAATTTTATGTCTATTGTGTCCATTGAACGTATGTTAATTGTCTCTAAAACCATAAGGATGCAACGAAATAATGAGACGACCTATACCATCTGTATTATTTCTACCAGGGTACCTTTCATGTTACACTTTATACGCAAATCGTGCAAAATGTGTTCAAATGGAATATGTACATAAAGGGTGTCAAACGTCAAACTTTTTTAACCCTTTCCCCCTCAAACCGGCCAAAACCGGCTGGTGGTCAAATGTCGTCTGCTTCAGTGTTTTCTACTAATTTCAACAGTTATGAAAAACAATTTGACTGAGAAATGTACATGAGACTTATCAAGATCGCATGCCCCAGGTCAACAGCTTTCCTTGGCATGGGTTGGGCACTTAGTGCCCAACCCATGCCAAGGAAAGCTGTTGACTCAGTCTTAATTCAAGGAGGAAAGGGTTAAAAAAATTAAGTGTGCAATCAAATATTAAATAAGGAGCAAACCCGTCCAACAGAAAGTCGTGTGGCAGTAATCATGCTAATGTAGTAATTTTCACCCGCTTAGCAATGTGTCGATGAAAACAGAAAGTTGGCTCATGAACCGATACCCTGTCACATTAAAAGACTAAGACATAAACTGCACCTTTTAACCTGTTGCTTCCAAAATTGAAACGAATTCTTCTGGGGTTGGGTACCGTCCACCTACAGACTACAGTTTTTTCAAGAGACGCGAAGATGTTTTTCTTTCCTCTCAGAACTTTATGTTTCAAGAGAGATACATTCTAGGAGATTTATAATACAAACATGTTATCTCAGAGATCAAACAGTCATTTTAACAACTTTAGTGAGTTTTCACGGACATTTGGTTTCAAACAAAACATCAGAGATCATATTCGTATTGCAGGATCTTCGGTCTCCATACTGGATCTCATAATAATATCAGACGCGGATAATGTTTTTCAGTCAGGAGTTGTGCCTTGTGGTTTGAGTGATCCCTGTGCTATCTTTTGTATTCAGAAAAATTAAAAAGGGTCAATCCACAAATGGCAAAATTACCTAAATACGCAGTATGAAGGACTTTAACCCAGCACTGTTTCTACAAAAACTAAAAGAATTGGACTGGTCTCAGGGAATAAATACAAACATAAACTTAGCTTGGTCTACGTTTGCTCAGATATTTACAGAGGTAATTGATAGTGTTGCGCCAATAAAAAAAATGTACGTCTAAAGAAAAATTTCAATCATTGGTTTACAGGATTAATATTGCATGGCATTTGAAAAATAGATCAAGCATGGGTGAATTTAAGAGAGACTAGGTCTGAAGTGAAGTTTCAGGAATACAAGAAGTTAAGAAACAAGACACAGAGACTTATAACAAAGGCAAAACGAGAATTTGTGCAAATACTATTGAGAAAAAAGGGTGCATAAAGAAGTTATGCAAGACCATGAAAGAACTAGGTGTTACCACGAAATGTAAATTTGATTCTTACATTGGTGTAAAAAAATGGTGATGCCATGGACTTTGATGGTGACTTTGTTAGGGGGAAGTTTAACAACTTTTTCTGTAACATAAACATAGCATCAGAACTGTTGAGAAACTCCCCAATATGTTTTATGATGTTGAAGGTTTGAAGAAATTTTATGAAAACAAAGGTGCCAAATTAAATTCTTTTTAATTTTCCATGTTTTCTGAAGTTTATATTTTAAAGTTATTTTTCAGAACAAATCCTACAAAAGCAAATGGAGCTGACAGAATTAATGCCAGCTTTGTGAAACATGGTGCCACTGAAATTGCAAGCCAAGTTACTTGCCTCTGAAACTTGTCTCTCGCAGTGTCGGGTGTTTCCACGGCTTTGAAAACAGCAAAGGTAATCCCACTTTTCAAAAAGGGGAACAGGAATTATGAGGGAAATTACAGAACTGTATCTATTTTACCTATTTTCTCAAAACATTTTGAAAAAGTTGTATGTGAGCAATTTTTTCATGCTTTTCCACGGAGACAGCTCTTACATTTTTATGTGATTTAATCAGGGGAAAACATGGATAAAGGTTCATACACAGGTATGGTTTCAATTGATTTATATAGAGAATTTGACGCGGCGAATCACCAGATTTTGTTGTACAAGTTGAAAGCATAGGGGCAGATGAGTCTGTAATCAGGTAGTTTTCGTCATCCTTGACCAATCGTACTCAATTTGTTTCGGCTAACGGGACAGCATCCAACAGGGGACCCATCTTTTGCGGTGTTCCCCAAAGATCTATTTTGGGTCCTTGGTTGTTTATTGTCTAACTTACCGACATGGAAAGTAGTGTTACATGAGAACTACTTTTATATGCAGATGACTTGGCCCTTTTGCTTTCAGGAAACAGTGTTGCCCAAATTGATCAAACGCCAAATGAGAATTTAACTGCACTCCACAAATGGCTGGTAATGAACAAACTGTCACTACATTTGGGAAAGACAGAGAGTATTTTGTTTGCTACAAAGCATAAACTAAAAAAGAATTATTGTCTCATTTTAGAGTGTAATGATTTAAACATCAATGCGAAATCAAATGTGAAATACTTGGGTTTAGTTTTGGATCAGGATCTATCAGACCGTGTTACTGGATCCAACACAGTCAAAAAGGTTAACAATGGTCTCAAATTTTTATATAGAAAGTGTTTTTTTGTTTAATGCTAAAGGAAAGCGGATGTTATGTACAACTTTGCTTCAATCGTTTTTTGACTATGTATCATATCATGGTACTGGAGTCTGAAAGCAAGATTCAAAAATGGACTGCAAACAGCACAGAACGAAATGAGTCGATACACTTTGTCTCTTGATTCAAGAGATCATGTGGGTGGGGACCATTTTGCTATGTTAAACTGGTTAGATGTCACATCAGGAGTAATTTTTTTATCTCTAAATGTAATATTCAAAATTAAACAGTCACAAGCTTCAGAATCTTTTTATGATCTTCAACTGACCAATACCACCCATAATATAATGACAAGACACAGTCAAGGCTCATTTGTCTTACCACATGTTAGAAGTCAAGGGAAAAACTCATTTGTCTACAATGGTGTGAAGCTCTGGAATGGATTCCCAAATGAACTTAGGAATTCACCATCCAAACAGATATTTAAACAAGGCTGTAAACAGTTTTTGAGGGTGTCAATGTTTGCAGTAGAAAATTCGGAAAATGTTTAAAAAAGGGAGCTGTTTATCTTAAAACTTAGTATTATTATGAGGCCATCAGTTGGTTGCCCATGGGCTGTACAGTGGACAGCACGCGTGTTGCCGTCTTTTTTGCGTTTGGGTAACTAAAGACACTATATTCTAGTCAATCATGGCTCAAGCCATAAATATTATCTTTTTACCAAAATATATAATGTCTTAAGAATTGCGCTGTTTTACTTTGTATGATGTAGAATATACATATTTTTCTACTTTTACTTCATATGTATGCTCAGTTTTTAGTTAAAAATCTGTATTTCACATGCACAGCATATGTGCTGCCATCTGTATAGCTTTTGGGTAACGAAAGAATCTACATTTTATTCAGTCATGGCTCAAGCCATAAAATTGTCTTTTTACCATAATATATAAACTTCTTAAAATAGCGATATATATATACATATATATATATATGTATATGTATATATATGTGTATATATATATATATATATATATATATATATATATATATATATATATATATTCTACATTTAATTCATTTGTACGCTCAACTTTTAGTTAAAACTCTTATTATATTTAACCAAAGTGTTTATTTATACCCATGTGCTATGGACCACTATAGAAATAAGCCAAGCTGTTATGCTGGCTTTCTAGTGCTTTCCATTCATATGGATCAGGGTGCTATCACTAATATTGTATTGTATGTTTTTACATGAATATCCATATTTTATGTACCTGGTGTATGTGATCAATAAAAATCAATCAATCAATCAACCAATCATCATACTCATGTGCTTATAAAGCTGTTGACCATTATAAACGGACATGTTGCCTGGATTGCTTTTGTTTTATACTTCCCTTCAAGCTTGTGAAACTGCATTGTCAAAAACGAAAAGTTGACAACATTTAAAGTCACCGGTTCATGTCAACCAGTTTGAGTGAATAACAGCCGAGAACTTCCTAATTTGCATCCTTACTATCATCAAGTGTTTCCTCTGCCCTTGAGCTGCACTGAGCGAATGGTTTTGCGGCATATAACAGTGACCCCTTCTTAAAAAGCCATGGAAATTGGCTTTTTAGAAGGAAAATGCGATATACAATATATATATATATATATATATATATATATATATATATATATATATATATATATATATATATATATATATATATATATATATATATATATCCAGTATACATAAATCCGTTTGAGACGGACAAACGTATTTTAATGAAAACGACAGTCATGAGCCCATATTACAAAGCATGTGAACAAGATATAGGTAATTTTGTGATCATTCTAATCTCGTTGAAGATTTCCATTTGTAACACTTCATGAAATCTTTGTATGCATCACCCTCGAAAAGTGAAATCGTCTGTTGCCTTCTAAAGCTCCAATTATCCAAGCAGAATCCCGGGCAGTGTCGTTGTTCAGTAAAGATCAAATTCAGACATAGAACTAATCATGCACCTCGGTAAAAAGTTTAAAACAAAAAACAGAAACGTTTGAATTTTTTTAAATATTATTTTGCTCGTTTTTTGGGAGGGGGGGGGACTTTTTGCGTCTTTTCACTATTTTCGACTTCTTCCAAAACCGTTTCTAACATTGTGTTCAATTTGGGTGGAACTGTACCTTATGAAAGGGTCAAACAAAGTCTTTCGTTCACCAAGTGGAGATGGTCTTGATCGCTGACATTGAATGCTTTTGTTCAAGCAGGGACGTGCTATAGATGGACTACCAACGGCGGGCCCCCCTTTGTACCATCTATGTTGCCGCTGCTCAAGTGATCGGGTGTTTGAGCGAGCACCATTAGTGCTGAACAAACACAACTCCACAGTCCGCGCTGTTTACACGTTACTTGTACTTGGCGACCATGATATAAACGCGGCCAGGTCACGCGATGAAAGGCGAGAATAATCCTGTCACCAACGATGTGCAAAATTTTTCACCGTGTTCCACGACCACATTTTAAAGTCAAAATTAAGCGTTACGCCGGACTCGGCGACAAGAAATGAAACCACCATCATGATCCTACCGGCATACACTATCCATCTAAAACTACATTTTTTATTGCTGATTACCGCGTAAGGAGTTATTACGCACGCAAGTTGTCTTACTCAACCGGACTCAGCGACAAGAAATGAAACCACCATCATGATCCTACCGGCATACACTATCCATCTAAAACTACATTTTTTATTGCTGATTACGGCGTAAGGAGTTATTACGCACGCAAGTTGTCTAACTTTGCATCATTTTGGACAGAAAAAATACATAATCTTGCCATTTTATCGGCCGATTTCAACGAAAAACACATCGATGGACTCGCACGGTTCTGATTCAAACGATGAGACTGGTTGCGCACGCATAAAACTCTCCGTTTTTGAACTTGGTTCAATAGCACACCCGATGTAAGCCTGGTGTAAGTAACCCGATACAACCGAATGCGGAAACATAGATGGAACAACAATCGGACTGAGCAGGGGGGATTAACTTGAGCGGCGCTACTGAACACGCTTTGTAGTCGTCGCGCCCAGTTGACCACTAAAGGGATTAGCGCTCCCGTTGGCAGTCCATCTATAGCACGTCCCTGGTTCAAGTTTGGCACATGTCCGTTTCTGCATACATTCCTATTAATTACTACTTGAGTCAATGGTTACTCATATTTTCGACTTCTCCTGAACTGTTGGCCAGATCCAAATGAAATGTATGGGGATGTATCTTGGGTGGGTCTAAAGTACGTTTTCTTAAATGATCACATTCCACTGACTTTTAAATTTCTTGTGATGGGGGGGGGGGGAGCGTTTAGGCAAAATCTTCAAAATCCTTCTTTCAAGCCGGTTGACACTTCTCAGGGCTCATAAACCTCCCCTTTTTTCATTTAGTGGTACTGCATTTTTTTGTTCATGTCTTCAACTTTTGCACTGCTGCACTGCATGTTAGATTCTCTTCAAACGTGGTGGGAATGTTCCTGGACCCGATTTCCACTAAGTTTGTTCACTACTAGGAACTACTGGCATTTCCTTATAATTAACGAATAATCGAGTTAAGTAATTATCGGTAAGAGTATGCGTACATATGAACATTTTACTTGCAAATAGCGGCAAATGTGACATATTTGTGACATGTCTCTTTATATCTCGGTAATGCGGATCCTGGGTCCATGGTTACAGTGACGACGGCCTTCGAGACAGGTGACATTGATATCATTCGAAAGGTCACATGACATCATCAGTCTGGGAATCCATGGTCAGCTGGACATAGAACGGTCACAGTCATGTTGTGTTGGTTTGGTTTGGGTTTTTTGGGGCAGGGGGTTTGTTTTGGCTTGTAGGTTTGTTTGTTTGTTTGTTTGTTTGTTTTTCAATATCTGAAAAAGTCTTTTTGTTTTGTTTTGTTTTTTTCCCCAAAATTTGAAAAACGACATCTCCGAACATAAATTACCAGTTGCTTCGAAATTGCTTATGGATACTTCTGGGTCATCAAGACTTAAATTTGCTGACACAAAAGTACTGTAAATATGTAACTGCTGACTGTTCGTCCTGTGTGCATTTGTACACACGGTGCACAGTCTGTCAAAAACGGGTCTGACATTATGTATATGCATTATTGCGATAATGAATTGACTTCAAAAGGCTATTGGAAAGCTAGGCCTCGTTTGATATTGGTAGCCATATCTATAATATTATGCAACATTTCCACCAAAATGTGAACATATTTAAGGATGCTGTCTTTCAAAGAGTTTTCCATGAATCATCAGAACGCTCAATAAGAATGTCAATAAGGCAAACAGAAGAATTCAAGATGTTCAGAAAGAATAGGGCTAATGATACTAAATGTACTCCAGATGTCTATGATGTGAATGTTTGTTATTGCACAATTTTCTTTACCAAAAACTAGTTTCTGAAAGTCACAGATGGATTACATTTGAGGAAATGAAAATATGTGACGATGGTCGTCCGATTATATATCAGCAGAGCGTTGGACCCAATTTTTTAAATCTTCAACTTTCTGCTAATTTTTGGCAAAATGTTATAAAATCTTCTCCAGAACCATCGGGCCAATCGCGTCGAAATTGCATTGCGACACTTCCAGGGACCCTCAGACCTTAATTTGCTCAACAGGTGGTGCTGAGAAGTTTGGGGTTTTTTTTTACGCGTTTTTGTTTAAGCTATTTTAGACTTCTCTAAAAGTATAATGTAGATTGTGCTGACACTTTGTAAAAAAGGAGCCTATAGAAGGATCAAACAAAGTTGTTCACCAGTGGTGATGTTGTTGATCCCTGATGTTTTTCTTTCCGGGATCTTAGGTGGCACTACGATTATTTTCCCATTTTTTAATGATTGTTTAATCTCTTTTTTCGTTTTTTGCTTTTCTTTGCTTCTTCTGAACTGGAAGTTGGATCACCTCAGAAACTTACTGGGAATGGATCTTGACTTGATCTCCGCCAAACTGTTCACAACATGGTGGTGCTGATATCTTTTTAAAACTTTTTAGCAAATTGTAAAAATTAGTTAGAAATCAGTAAGGGGATATGTGTTAGTATTGTTACTGTACAACAGGGATAGCGGCAAATCTGACACATGGCCATGGTTACCCTCAAACACTTATCAGAATGTACATATTTGGTTTGTTTTGGTGTTGACTATTTCGACCTTGAGTAACACTGAAAGGTCAAATGACATAGTGGCTAATAGCTCGGTGAAGGTGGATCATAGGGCCGTAGTAACTCTTAAAAACTAGAAGGAAAGTACCTATGGTATCTCTTTGATTGTCTTAGTTTTGACCTTGAGTGACCTTGAAATGTCAAACTGACGTATTGGCATATATCGTGGCAATAGTGGACCCTGTCATTTTTCATTTGAAAATTACTCGTGAAGACTGATATTACAAACAGTGATAACGGCCTTAAAGTCCACCTTGATATTCTGAAGTTCACTGACTACTTCAGACTGTGCATGCAAGGTCAGCTTAGCAGGGCTGTCACAGTCCTCTTGTTTACTGTATACACATATGCTGGAAAGAGGTACTTGTTTAGTTAACACAACAAACATGACCATTTTGCTTACATAAACGGTAAACTTTCTTTGTATATTTCGACCAAAACAAAACGAGAGATATTGATGAACTTTAGTGCATTTTTAAACCATAGCTAGAATGGAACCACGTCAGCTACATTTCACAGCGGTTTGCTGATAAATTCAAGTTAGTCTACAAAGACCTCCATTGTTATTTAGAATAATGTTGTTCCATAGTTGACAAGGCGACTGTGGTTCAACATCCCGTGTCAACCTCGATATGCTTTGAATGTGTGGTTTGTGGGTGAGATAGGGCGGCAATTTGAACCGCTGAGCAAGCAACTCAGGCCACACATGTGAAGAGAAACTGTACAAGCAGGAGAAAATGTGTGACATCTGACCAATTAATTTGACGCTAAAAATGAAAGGAAAATTTGAGCAAAAATATACCTTTATTTTTCCAGGTAAACAAAGAACATATCACATAATTGTTTGTCAAATATTCAACTTCAAACATAGCACTGAAACTTTGTACAGTGTTTAGGCAATCCAATCCATGCACAAGAACAGAATGATAGTAAAAGGAGGTATTTATAGTAACTTGGATCCTGAGCTGCCACTTGACAAGAAGGAGGGCAGATTCATGTATTTAGCAGGGCTATATGATCTTCTCTGATGAAATTAACAGCTTGAGAAAGCAAAAAACTGAAAAAGTCATTCGCTGAGCCTTTAAACATACAAGATGCCAAAAGTATTTAGAAAATTACATTGGTTTGATAGAAATAGTGTTACATCTGAATCATGGTTAAGTATCATAACTGGTACAAGTGCCATCATCATGATTGCCGCATAATTCAGTTGCCTCGCAAGTGAGGGGACCACATCAGGTCTGCGGTTAACATAGCTAAATATGAATACCTCATATTACCCTTCTTATCTACTTGCAAACAAACTGTAGTAGAAGTGAAACTTAATGACAAATATGTGTTTGTTCTGTTTCACATCCATAACAACCTTTCAAGATGGAACTTTGTATGTAACATTTTTATGATACATGGTGCATTTAAGTCCTTATTGTAGGCATGAGTTCAAATGTAGTGTACATATTCCATCATTTATTTTCATGCTACTATATTTTGACAAAATAAAGACCAAAAAAAACAGCTTGTAGGCTCCATTCACAAGCACCATTTTAACACGTTTTATTCTGTATAAATATTATAGTATAGACAAATGTGGTTGCTCCAAATATGTGTGAATGAGCTACAGGTGTTTGTAATTTATGCATTTTACATTATGTGTTTTGTGTAACATTAAAACTCAATGTACTTATGGTGGCAGCAGAGTATCAGTGTACTACTTTATGCAGGGTTAGATTCACGGTAACATATAGTAGACTTAATTTGGTTGGACTTTCTGCAGCAGAGTCACAGTAGAGTACTTGAATTTTGGCATTATCATAATTTACACTATAGTAAAACATAAACGCGAAATGTTTTGTTATATTGACTGCCTTTTTGTGATCTGACCATCGAAAATTCATATGGCAATCGAAATGTACCTATTTGTTCAGTTGACAGTAATTATGGCAATAAACGTTACAAAATAAGGATAATGCTTTTACACACATTTGTGGGATTTAAGGAACAGCTGATCACGTATGTATCAGGAACACTTGCATCTGTTCTGAGAGCAAAGGTCAACATGGTAAGTCTCACAGGGACACCGACTTTATGAGAAGAGAGGCCTACTAGGAACACTCGTATTCCCTGCCAGCTAGTTAAGGTTTACTGTCAGTTACTTTATTTTCGCGGCATCTTAATTCAAATAGAGTTTTGTCAAGCTGGTTAGAGCATCCCCGAGATACCGGCCTTATTATTCATATATAGGACTTTCAGTCAACTCTTGACTGAACCAAGGCGTTTTGCTCAGCATAGACAGGAAGACCTTGAATTTTTACCTCAAGATTTCCAGAAGACCTTAAGATAGTGCTTTCAATCCAGCTCGTCAGATGTACACTGATGTCAGGATGTTCACATGATAGACAAGTAAACTACTTTGACCTCGTGTCTAAAATCTTGATTTTCATCGTCAAAAGAGCGGATATACTACAATTTTCTATTCGAAAGTTGTTTCTGTATACCTGGACCCATGTAATCATACTCTCTCTTTTCACCGATAGAAAAGGGGTCACAATTATTGTGCAGTTTATCATATATTACATGTACTTCTGAAACTCGTGACGTCCATCCAGGTCAAGGTGGCCCGTCGCTGCCACCAAAGGTCCGCATGTGAATGATAAAGTTAATACCTGCGGAATTTTTATGTGTAAATTTAAATAAACATCTAACTTTGAACATCTTGAGGAATCTAGATAAAGGTCAATTGAAAAAATGCATACAAAGTCGCACGTACTTTCAGTTGAACATCTGACAGGTTCGTGAGTTAAAATAAGCTACCTTTAATATGCATATTGACATGTTCCCTGGCTGAAAGGGGGTTTCGGCTGCATGATTGTTTTAATTGTCATCTTGTACTATCAACTGTGTAATCTATAATATAATAGGGGATGTCATACTTTCATACTTTACATTTGGTTCAGACAGGGCTCACATTTCATGTTTCCGCATAGGTTTGCAATGCTGTTGAGGCATTACTTCTGAGTGGAGAAGCCGAGTGCTATAAAGGGCGTAGGTTTCTCAGGTTGTTTGGGTGTTAAATTCCTTCCCCGATAGTTATATGTTTTGCGACCACGGAATGACCGGGTCTTATAAAATCTCAAAATGCTTGCAGTCATGGTGTCATGGTGATTACATACGACTGCTAATAATGTGTTTATGACACACAGGAAGAACGTGAGATCAGGTGCCAGTAAGTGGCAGTGACTCTACGATATGCTACTTGATTCAGCTTCTTGGTCGTTTGCATTTTTCCTGCCCGCTTGTATTTTACCCCACAAGATGTTTCATTCAAGGCCATACACGTGTTCAAGATAAAAATATAATATTTAGTTGTTATGGTACGAAAGCGGCCTGATGCTACACATCTAATGTAACATATAGAAACAAGAACATTAGAGTATGTTTCGCAGGCAAACCAAGCCGTTGGCACATCAACACATTTACCTAGGCTTACAGTATTTATGTCATGTCTCTATATGTTAAAAAGGAAAACAAATGCCTGTGACCCATAGCAGTATGATTGAAAAGGAAACAGTGCGTGATCAACGTGGTTGTCTGGTAAATTTCTTGGGTGTTCATGTGTAGCTTGACACGCCAAGAAATACCATAAAATATTGAATAGTGTAGCCTGCAAAATATTAACGACAAGTCCGTTGTAAATGATTAACCTTGAAATTGTCAAATGAAAGAAGCAGGGTGTCATCGCAAGTAAGGACAACAATTGTATCCAATGAAGGAAATAACATACAACCGTCAAATCATAATTCATTTAAATGTAGTAATATTTGCTCACTGTTTACCTTGATGAGCATGAAAAGGATACAGAACTAGGAAAAAATGTAAGATTTGCTTTAGAGCATATCTGTCTGTCTGCCTTGAAAATAAATGCAATTTAAAATATCTTACAATTTTGTTTTTAATACTCAAATGTATCTTGACCACAATCTTTTGAATTGGAATTGCCTCTTCATCTTTAATAGGTTTAAAATGGTGAATATTATAATCTCATGAATGTGCTTAAGTAGCACAATTTCAGATTTCAAAACTTACACTTTCACGTCATGGGACACACCTCTACCACAAACCAATCAATTGATATTGCTATTGACACCTCTGTCTCTCTTTCTAATATATTTGAATTTCAACCAAAACATTAAAAAGTATGCCCAATTAGCATAAAAGCAAAATTAACACACACACACACACACACACACACACACACACACACACACACACACTGTATATATTATATATATATATATATATATATATATATATATATATATATATATATATATATATATATATATATATATATATATATATAAACCAAAGCAGTATGTTGTGTGCCCTGAAGGCACGATATTGTGAATAGTATAAATGATATGTTGACTTCATTGAATACTGGGAGCATTCAAAACTTTGGATGTGTTCAAAACTTTAAATCTTGAATATCTTCACACCTGTACCAGAGATACGTATATTTTCAACTGTTACTTTTATGTATATGCAGTATGTTGCATGTTATGATGGAAATAAACTTTGTAGCAGTTCAAATCATGCCAATTAGAGGCATTTTATGTTTTAAAACTTGAATATCATCAAGTTAAGACTTAGATATACACACAATTCCAAGGTTTACTGATTAAGCGAAACCTCTCCATAGAGGCCACCCTTGGAAATGGCAAAAAGGTGCCAGCTGTTGGGAGATACCTACCAGACGAGGATCGGCCTTTTTATGTATGGATGAGTATGTTCATGCAGAAACAAACATTATTTGTACTTATACAATTTTCATACATTGATCCACGGGAAAATAGCTGCATGTAGAACACATAGCTATTGTACAGATAGATCTATGTTAAAACGTAGCTCTCTTCGTTCCTTTATCACATTAAAAAGAAAAGAAAGGAAAAAAACACAAACTAGAAAGGGTACATACCGATTCAGTGGTACGTCAAATTGTTCTTATCTGAACCTGTACTATACAAATTTAGTAGTTATGTTTTGTTTGACAGATTTTCTTCTTTCAGAATGAAGTTCTGCATTTATAAGCAAAACTTCACATATTTAGCTAATTCGTCATTTGCCACATTCATAATTATTCATTATTATGTGGGTTGTCTTTGCTGAATATTTAGCTTAGACAAGGAGGCGCTACTCAGAGAAACATGTACGGGTATAGGCTCCGAAACATGAGCTGAGTAGTTACCCGCTGAAGACCCTTGAATATATTTGGGTTGTTACAGCCTATGCCATAATTCTACAGAGAAACATGTGCAATATGGACAATAGTACTTCCATATGTATATAGGTTAGACAGTGACAGGTTAGCTTATGGAGAGTAAAGAGTTCGGACAGAGGAATCGGGTAATGACTGCTAGGAAGTGGTTCTGGACAAAAAGACAAAAATACAAACACAAGAACTGATCACATACTAGAGCACCCATGAAGAACAGGTCTCACCAACGGGCTTACAATGAGAAAAACTAAAAATACAAGTTGCAAACTCTGCAACAGACAGAAAGGGTCGCTCTTCAAACAATCTATAGGCTAAGAAAATGTACATTGGACATGAAAAGAGCAAAGTCTGTAAGGTATTCAGCTAATCTAGCTTTCTTTTTGTTTGCTTGCCACAAGAGATGCCCTTGATACAACCTATATGAGGTGTGTGTGTGTGTGTGTGTGTGTGTATTGAGCTGGGAATGGCACTTCTGTGCAGAATAGTTTTAAAGATACAGAACATTTTTAGTAAAATTTCAATGGCGTCTAATTTGCATAATTTTAATAAAATACTAAATTATTCTAAATCAGAGAACGGATTTGAACAATACGGCTATGGCTATGAAGAGCTCAGATTTCTAGCAATAACTGTCTCCGATCAAAGCTGTGGACAAGACAACAGCAGGCTGAGAGAAAGAAAGAAAAAAGAAAATTGGAGGGAAAGAAAGAAAGAAAGACAGAAAGAAAGAAGGAAAGAAAGAAAGAAAGAAAGAAAGAAAGAAAGGAAGGAAGGAAGGAAGGAAGGAAGGAAGGCAGGAAGAAAGGAAGGAAGGAAGAACGAGGGAAAAGAATTTTTAGTAAACAGAATGCCTGCTTTGGCACACAGACATAGTCAGAATCATGGCTTATGGATATTTGCGCTATGTGGTGGCAATTCGCAAATGTAAACATCTGCTGAAACGTTTGTTAGCACTCGTTCACAATTGTCATAATTTTCACAAGTGCACAAGAAGCCTACTGGCTTAACTCTCTGCTGACATAGAATTAGATGAACATCACCAAATATCAATTTGAAATTCCTGAAACTGTCTTTATCTCCTAAATACAGGCAAAGATCACTGATGGAGTATCAGGTGCAAAAAAGTTAGTAATCAAGAGGAATTCTGCTAAAATGATTACTGACAGGCTCCCATATGTCTAAGTGATTTTACACGTACTTTTTTGCTTTTAATTTTGTTTTTGTTTTCTTTTTGAAGGAAAAGCCATGTCATATATGGCCATATGACTTTGGCCTCAAACCTGATGGGGTAAGATATGTGTAGGTTTATCTGAAACCAGAGTCCAGTAATCCACAGAGCTCAACATCCCTTGAATCAGTGAAGAAATGGGTCAACATTTTCATCATTTTTTTTATTGGTACTTACAGTATGCAAGGGGGAGGGGTCAAATTGCTCTGTAAAATTTGACAGAATATGGAAAATGATTTTTTACCTATTTTGTACATTTTTTATTATTTTTTGGGAGGGGGAATCACCATTTATAAAGTACTAATTTGGGGAGGGAGGGGGATGAAATTAAGTACCTTAAGTACTAATTTAAAAATGATGATAATGTTGAGCCACCCCGAAAAAAATCGAGTTGGAAAAAAACGATTTTTAAGTGCGTCCTAATCAAAGAAAACTCGGTTAGGGTCACTGATGAAAAGCAGGTGCAAAAGGCCATTGGCAGTCACATTCTGTGATGCAAGAGTATCTTAACAAGCTTTATGGTTTCTCAGATTTCACATGTGCAAAATTCTCAAATACCAAAAATCGAACTTTTCTTTTAATAGCTATATGATCTTGACATTCAAGTCTGAGTCGACATGTTAGTCTTGGCTGCAGGAACCAACCTCTCTGCAGATGGTCTGAATGGATCATATAAGAAATTTTGTCAGCTCTTGTCCATATACAACTTTTGTTCTAGAGAGCCAAGTAGGATCCCAGCTTTGTTAAAATCAAAATTACAAGCCAAACCACATTTTTAAAATATTCCGAGGATGCTGTGGACCCTGGCGGGACGGCCATTTCAATGATGTAGGTCATTCACAAAAATCTCGAACAAACTATACAGAAGCTATAAACCTACCCCATATGGGAGAGAGCTAAGTACAGTACTTTTTTCTTCCCATTTCAATGGAGATATGTTAAGCCAAGAGTAGTTCTGCATGTCTGTCCCGACTGGCATCTCCCGTACGGTGTAGTCGCTACAGTCAGAAGTGCCACACAATACATAAGTTGTTTTTGCAGTATATATATATGTATATATATATATATATATATATATATATATATATATATATATATATATATATATATATATATATATATATATATATATATACATATATATATATATATAAATCATCATTTTTTATACATACCAAATACATATCAAGTGCTGGATGTCTACTCTTGCGGAGCATACTGATCCACAGCTGTGTTCCAGTTATATTCCCTGCAGTCCCACAATTTCATGGCAGAACTACAATCCAAAACGATGAAAACCTTGTTTGTTCACGAGTCATTGGCATAGTATATACACAAAGAGGTGATACAAATTGTGTATCTTTACAAAGGGAGGTATGAATGTCTTTAAGCACACACTTCCTGTATCTGCAGTGGCAGGTGAAGAAGCATTTTCCAATGAGATATATTTTCTTCTTACCTTGACTGGTTTTCGTGACTTGCATCTTCAATCATGTACATGTATACTATATCTTTGGATTAGTTAATGATGCAATTGTACTTTGAGGATTCGTTAGCGAAGCAATAGCCTGTTGTGGATTTGTTAAGGATGCTATAGCACTTTGGGGATTTGTTAGAGATGATATTGCACTTTGCGGATCAAAAGATGTTGATGCTTTTGGTTTACTTACAGATGTTGATGTTTTTTGTGGATTTGTTAAAGATGCTATTGCACTTTGTGGATTCGTTAAAGACGCTATTGCACTTTGCGGATCAAAAGATGTTGACGCTTTTGGTTTACTAGCAAGTGTTGTTGCTTTTTGTGGATTTGTTAAGGATGCTATTGCACTTTGTGGATTTGTTAAAGATGCTATTGCACTTTGCGGATCCACAGATGTTGACGCTTTTTGTTTAGATGCAGAGGTTATTGCTTTTTGTGGATTTGTTAAGGATGCAATTGTGTTTTGAGGGTTTGTTAAAGAGGCCACAGCACTTTGTGGATTCGTCAACGACGCTATAGCACTTTGAGGGTTTGTTAAAGATGCTGTTACATTCTGTAGATTTTTCAGTGATGCTGTTGTGCTTTCAGGGTGTGATGAAGTATGTGGCTTTTCTGTCGGTGGATCATTCTCATCAATGCTCTTCCTCATGCTATGATAAGATGATGGTAGGGCTGCCAGCTTCAAAGCAGCCCGTCGTAATATTGAGCCTGTGGAACGTGGCCTTGCAGAAGCCTCTGTTGTTTCTGAATTTTGCCTTGGCATGTAACCAGTATTTTTCGATTTTGTGACAGAATCTATAGCCCTTTGCAATTCGGACAGTTGGTCACCACTGCCCTGTGGGTTCATCAGGGCCTCCATTGCACTCTTTGGATGTGCTAATGCATTAGCAAAAATCTGTGCATCAGGCGTGGAGGTGGATTGAGGATGGGACAAGGATCTCAATGCAGCCTGTGGGTCAGTCAGCGAAGCCAAAGCAGCTTGTGGGTTTGACAGAGACATAACTGCTGCTGACTTCTTGGGGTTTCTCAGAGATCGAGCTATCATAGAATTTTGTGCACTCAATCGCTTTTTCTCATCCTGAACTACATTTTCATCAGCCCCTGTCCACACCCCACTAGGCTGGTCACGGCTAATGCCTGCACTTATAGTCGACAGTTGACGGCGTAAACTAGCCCCAAGGGTCCTCTTTTTCTTTGGCTTTGCTAGAACACGCTGAAATTGACTTTCTATTACTATGAGATGTCTTGTACCAATTCGAAGTTCGGCATTCACGTAAACACGACCTTGGCACAAAACCTTGTAGAGTGCTTTTCGGAAGACTTTGCCGCTGCAAACAAGTGACCATGGATGAGTTGAACACTTAATCATGATGAGGACTTCGAGAAAATCATAACCCAGACTGACAGTAAGTGCGGTCTCCTTAGCATCCATTGGTGGCTGATGGTCCTCTGGCAGGTGGGAAACCCTACCATAGTACACAAGTTGGTAGACTGTCATAGGGAGCAATAAACAAGCATGAAAACTTGCCATAAAGCATATACTTTGAGTAATACTTGCCAGTTGTCGCAATCTCAATGCTGTTGCTTTGTCAAATATTTCAATTGCATTAGCATTCTGTCTTCGTTCTAACATAGCTCTGGCCACAACAATCACTCCTATAACAATAAGCATTATTGGCACCAAATAGACAATGCTAACATTGAGTAAAATATGTCTTCTGTACCATTCTGCCATACCTTGGCATAAAACACCATGAGCTTTGGACAAAGAGCCTGCCAGGACAGGCTTCGGTGGATTCCATCGTGTGATTAAAAATGCCACAGAGCTGGAGCTATACAGTATGATTGTAAAGGTAACAATTCCAAGCACCATGCAGCGGGCCACCCGCGCATTACATATTGTCAGTCGTTTTAAGGGGAAACACTGAGAGATGAACTGATCCAGCAATGCGACCACCACAAGCCATATTGAGCAGCAATGCACAGCATTTCGGAGGCCCACCACGATGCAGGCCATGGGAGTATCTTGTATAGGCCCTGCGTGTTGCCGCTCTGCTACCGCGAGCACAGATGCCGCCTGAAAAACCTCCATCAACAGATAAAACCCGTCCATAAAACACACTCCTGACAAGTATATCCCGTGAGAGGTGTTTTTGAGAGAGTTTGATAACATGATGCTGGTTGTCATTCCATTCATTACAATACCACAACTGCCCAAAATTATCCACAAAGAAAGCAGAAGTAAAAGTTGCACATTGACATCGTCTGCAGTAGTTGGTATAGCATTAACAGTTACAAAGTTTTCCGCAGAATCATTGCCCATCGTAAGCGAGGTATGGGTGAGTACATCTGTTCCATTGTGAAAAGAGGCATTGGTGAGAGAAATAAATTGTGTGACATTAACAGACATGGTTGGTGGTACAAACTGGAGCACACAGCACACCAGTGGCTCTGGACACACCCATTCACGGCACCGAGGCCTACTGTGCCTGTCGTGTGCCCCTGTCTGTATATATACACATGTTATACACATCTCCTACATGTCATCTCTAATATATAAAAACTGGGGTTGTCATGGTAATCTGCTTTGTTATCTTCTTGTATTGTATTACTGTTGTACATTGTCATTTGCGATGGCTGTTTGGCGGTGTCTCAAATGACACCACACCTGAGCAATAACCCACGATCAGGTGGTTCTTAGATGCCAGTAGATACGTGATTTTGTAAATATAACAATGATGCACAGGCTGCAATTAACAGCGACTTTGTGAACATCATTCCTGTCACCGGTAAAGCTGGAACTATATCTTTTACCAGGTAGACGTAAGCCAACTCCTCAGAACCTACTTTAAGCAGTATGTAATGAGTGATTGAATTATTGGAACATTGTAACTGCGACACTCCTTTTGGAGACAGGCTCTAAACTACGCCCAGCCATACAGCAAACTATTTGGGGATATGCAAGTGTCGGCAAAACATGAAATTTCCGTCATGTGGTTATCGATCAAGCTTATAAATGTGGCATATAAATACAGGCAGCGTACTATATCTCTATATCAAAGGGCTCTATTGATTGAGGGGATCTAACCTTCCTAAAATTTGGGTTCAGATGTCTTAGAAATAATATCCTGTAAACTTTCACAAATATATCGATTTGAAATGATATTGATGCATCACAAACACAGCCTATTTTCCCAGCCAGCGTGGGATAGCCAACAGATCTGAATACGTGCAAGCATTACACATGGCAAGGCGAGAAATTTCGAGCGGCGGTTATAGTGTGATGGTGATCTGAATTGATCCTGCACTTTTTCTGACGATGATGACCAAGATTTAATAGAGACAGCAACTACAGCAGAAGAGCGGACAATCAAGCCATATTAACGGGAACCTGTCGTGGTAAAAGACTGACGGCCAGCGTGAGGTCAGCAACACAGGAGTGATCGGAGAATAGGACGACACAAAACACCCCCGAGCTTTTCCTTATGTTGGTAAAATGAACTTTCTGTCAATAAATATCAAAATTTGCATTCATTATATTTTAAATCGATCTTTAACTTTGTTTCAGTTTGATTGTCACGCCTAAAATGTAAACAGGGAGAGTTGAGTTTATAGCTGTGAAGACATACAAATTTATGAGCGTGACTTTTGACATAAAGATAAGCCTACCTTGTAAAATTATTTCATGATCGTTGTGGGAAATGGATACTTTTTAATTCATTTTATCTGTGTTTAAAACGTCTTGATGAAAGATATTTTTGTATCTAGATCAGTAAACACAAATGAAAAATGTGATGGCTTATTTTAATGGTCTTTGCGTTCCTGCCACTGGGGATCGTGTTTGTAATTAGCCTTTATCTTTTGTGTTCCAAACGATATAACATCCCATCCTTTGTTTTATAATTTGCGGTTGTATTTCCATCCATCTGGTAAATGTGATACTACGTTACCTCTGCACAGCCTGGACAGATTTTGACATCAATGATTTACTCATGAAACTAAAATGCACTGGCAGGATTTCTGGGTCATTGTAATTAATATATGAGAAGGCACAATTCTTCTTACTCACAATACAGTATGTTATCTGGCATTTTGTTACAGGTCATGTGACTTATCTAAAAACCCATTTTTCATATAAGTTTTCTTATAATAAATAAATAAATAAACATAAATAAATAAATAAATAAATAAATAAATAAATAAATAAATATAAATAAATAAATAAATAAATAAATATAAATAAATAAATATAAATAAATAAATAAATAAATAAATAAATAAATAAATAAATAAATAAATAAATAAATAAATAAAACGAAGCGAGAGAGTTGTGTGACAGTCCGTGCTCTATATACCTATATTTGTGTCACCAAAAGTAAGTGTCTATCAGGCAAAGGAGTGCTAAGCTTTAGTTGTAGCCATTTTTGATTTTTTTACAACGAACAAATGAAATTTCTGATTGACATATATACCTACCAAAATTCTGTTTGTTAGTTACTCTTACATCTGGCCTGTAAGAGTAACTAACAAACAGAATGATGTCTTTTGTCGTCAATTTTCCCCTTGAATGATCCTGAAGGTCAAACAGACCTATAGGCTTGTATCTTGGTAATAATGGATCCCGTCACTTTGCATTTGAAAAGTAATGCTTGCAGCACTGTATGAGTGAAGACTTTGATACTGCAGACAATGATGATTGTCTTAAGAAAGATGATCTGAACAATATTGTAACGATAACTGGAACATTAATCTGTGCATCCAAGGTCAGCTTAGCACAAGACTGTCACAGTCCTTTTGTTTTAGTCTGTCCTGTACAAAGATATATTTTGAGCTCTGAAAACAAATCTGGACTAGTGGCAAAGACAAATATGGGAACAATTGTCCACATTACGGCGGTACAAAAAGAAAATGTTCACATATCATCCTCCACACC
Organism: Hermodice carunculata; assembly: GCA_964020975.1. Lineage (NCBI taxonomy): Eukaryota > Metazoa > Annelida > Polychaeta > Eunicida > Amphinomidae > Hermodice > Hermodice carunculata. Next base: position 81,469,859 of record OZ026622.1, read on the forward strand.
CCCCCCCCCCCCCGCCATCATATTGGTATCCATTTTGTACGGTGTTAATGTATGGAATAATTTATTTGTTACCTACGAAACGATGTCCTCATTACCCAAAAGTAAACCTACATAAAAAAATATGTGTTATAGTTGGAACAATATCCAGGTAAGTCCACGGCAAATGCAATGCTTGGATGTCATATTGACCTCCTAATGGAATCGATATAAATGCTTGGGGATAGAGAGGACACAGTAAGTTCGTCTTATCTTAGGTTCTTCCTTTTAAATTGAAAGGCACAATTAAGGAAGCTCTGATACACATTGTTTTGATCTTAGGGAGTAGTTTGGTTAATTGATTTACCCATTTTTTATGTGAAAGGATTGGTGCCTACAATGTATATTTGAAAATGGAAATTGTCGAACAAATCAGTTAGGGCAAATTTGGTCAATTAGTTGAACTTCATCCTGTTTCAAGGTCACAGGGTCACCGTTTTCATTGCAGCACCAGCATGGTAACTTGTGAATAGGATGAGCTTCTCGAAAGAAATTTGGTTCATGGGTTCCTATCATGCAGTGCTTTGGGTAATATTGCACGAGTGACTTTAAGTCGATTTTTGGTGCATGGAGTTCTTGCGTGGGGTTGCACATAGGAGTGTGTCACCTTCACAATGTCAAGGTCTCGTACGGCTGCCACCGGCAAAGGTTGTGAAGATAGGGATTACGTTGGACCTGGAATATTAAGAACGTATATTAGCTATTTTTGACATTAAATGTGTAAAGTTTAAAGTTGGCAACTTCATATCCTTTTGAGATAAGCTTTTAAATAATCACACCATGTTTCCTCTGGCAAATTGCACTGAAAGCAGTCTACATGTAGCAAGACATTTGACAACAGGCTGCTTGCCCAGCCTTTTCATTCATGGGGGCAGTGGTCGAAAAATAACACCTTTATCTTCTCTTTGCTCCTACACTCTGTACACCTACGTGGTGTGCTTGTACTTACGTCCATCTTGTTTTTCACACAAATTGGTGTGCTTGTACTTACGTCCATCTTGTTTTTTCACACAAATTGGTGTGCTTGTACTTACGTCCATCTTGTTTTTTCACACAAGTTGGTGTGCTTGTACTTACGTCCATCTTGTTTTTTCACACAAATTGGTGTGCTTGTACTTACGTCCATCTTGTTTTTTCACACAAGTTGGTGTGCTTGTACTTACGTCCATCTTGTTTTTTCACACAAGTTGGTGTGCTTGTACTTACGTCCATCTTGTTTTATTCACACAAATTGGTGTGCTTGTACTAACGTCCATCTTGTTTTTTCACACAAGTTGGTGTGCTTGTACTTACGTCCATCTTGTTTTTTCACACAAATTGGTGTGCTTGTACTTACGTCCATCTTGTTTTATTCACACAAATTGGTGTGCTTGTACTTACGTCCATCTTGTTTTTTCACACAAGTTGGTGTGCTTGTACTTACGTCCATCTTGTTTTTTCACACAAATTGGTGTGCTTGTACTTACGTCCATCTTGTTTTTTCACACAAATTGGTGTGCTTGTACTTACGTCCATCTTGTTTTTTCACACAAGTTGGTGTGCTTGTACTTACGTCCATCTTGTTTTATTCACACAAATTGTTGTCTTTAAAGCTTATTCGTAGCTTATCTTCCCATTACCACGTTTGAATATATAGATTTTAGTGTGTATCCATAACTGAAACAATCAGAAGGTATGAAAATCGGTGTGCCGTTTTGTTTAGTCGGAATTTTTCAAATTGTGATTTCGTTTGAGTTATTTTGTAATAACTGTGATCTATATTCTCTATCTCGCTTTTCTTTATATTGTATAAAGGGGGGTAGAACCCTCCTTGGTTGTATATATTAACCTTATTTCAGATGTATCCTATGTTGTATTATATTTAAGTTTTCTGTGAGAACTGTATTTGTATGTATCTTGCTTTTATCTTTCCCAGAAATGGGGGCTCAATAAATTATTATTATAAATTAATTAATAAACATAATATGTGTGCAAAAATTCCCAAAACCGTTACATGTATAAATACAAAAATTGTCTTATCTTAATTGATAATATGACGAGAAATGGGGGTTCAATGAATTATGATTATTAATTAATTAATAAACATAATATGAGTGGAAAAAATTCCCAAAACCCTTACATGTATAAATACAAAAATTGTCTTATCTTAATTGAAAATATGGCGATGGTCTTTTTTAAAATTCATTTTTTACTAATTTTACCTAATTTCCATCAGATTTTTGTACAATCTGAGGGAAAATAGCCAAATCAGTACAATAATGACTAAAATGTTGTGACTTCGTCAACCATGTCAAGGCTGGATTTTCCACTCGAACACTCGAAGCTCCCTAGAATGCACCATTTTGCATGCTCAAGTTCGATTTTTTTTGGGGGGGGGGATCCCCCCCCCCCCCGATATGTCCCATTTTTTGGACTACTTGGGTCTCTGAGTTTCTAGCACTGGCCTGGGTCGATCAATATTTATTAGGGAAGGGCGGCTTGAAAGTACACGTACCTTTCTTTTTGTTGTTGTTGTTGTTGTTGTTGTTGTTGTTGTTGTTGTTGTTGTTGTTGTTGTTGTTGTTGTTGCTGTTGTTGTTGTTGTTGTTCTTGCTCTTGTTCTTGTTCTTGTTAGAAGATACATATTGATGTTTTGGTAATTCTTGCATAGCTGCGTTTTTTGTTGTATTTAACTTACTCTCATTTTGGATTGAAATTTATAAATATGGGTGATGTTTTTTCTAACGTATTAGCTATGTTGTGCTGTGGGATGAGTTCCACAGTTAAATGCAGATAGTCGACTATCAATGCAAATTGCATAAACCTTTATTTCAATAGCCAGCATCAAATTAAGCAATTAAGACTATGGTCAGGGGTTGGTAACCTGTAATAAGATTGATTGCGTGATCGAAAAATGTATGACGGACTGACTTAGTAAGTGACACCAATAAACTTTTTCATTGCCACTTTCAACAAAAGCCGGTCCAGGTCAACAGCTTCCTTAGTGCGTTGACTTAGTCAAACCGTGCTACTGAAAGAGTCAATTGATGTATGATCAAGGAATATACAGCAGTAGAAGACTGCAATCCGTTAACAGGGTGGGGTCACAGCATTATTACTCTCCATACGCATGGAGCCATTTGCTGATATTGTACTCCCCTGTGTTTGCCATTCAATGTTTTAGGCATTTCCGTTCATGTTATTTATTAATCTAAACAACGCCTACTTAGTAGGTAGGTAAATGGGATCGTTTTCCTGTTGAGCTGTTTCACCTTTGTTTGTGATACTCACTTACGTCTTTGCCTCTGGAATGTTACCAACAAAGTGACAGTTACAAAAATAGAGAAGACTTGCGGTCTAGTTAAACCTGCTTGTAAATATAACCCATACAAATGTAACCGTCACAGGAGAAAGTAGGGTGATGATCGATGTAAAAGGCCCCTAGTAGACGATGTCAAATAAATTTCATCATCAGGCAGATGTCGGCTATACGCTTGGCATGGAATCATGGCTCCCAGTGATGGGAGGTAAATCTTCTGAAGACCTCTGTAACATGATTCATAATCAAGACTCTGTCTCTCAGGAAAAGACAAGAAGAAGGGGAAACCGTCGCTCTGATGATCTCTAAAATTGTCACAGGGGGAATTAATGATCCGTTGTACACATATCTAATATGTAACAGTCTTTTTCCGAAACTCCTTTATCATGAAGCTGAAACTCAGCTGTCACAAACTCAGAGATTATATTTTACAGTGCATTTTGCAACATTATTAAAAAAGCATAACAAAATAACACAAGAAACTATTTATTTTTTACTAAAATATCATTGAACATTAGAATTTTTATGCCATGTATATCAAAGTTGAACTCACATTTTGTTCATATACTCACGGGAATAAAAGGGGTAACCCTCATTGCTTTAGCATATGCTGCTCTAAACATTCGTATGTATAGAAAATATTGGTATCACATAGAATGTTATGTTATATGGACAGGATAGCATGGGGTATGCCTAAGCAGTCACACAAAACGGGAATGTCCTCGATGTGAGATAACGACCAGACAAGTGTGAAACGTGTCTGGTTTTGGTCTTCATACGAGCTTTATGAGAGCCATTGGCAACGCATCGATCAATGCTTATCCACAATGCTATAGCGTACGGATCACTCGTAGCTCTCTCAATTGGACAGGGGCAGAAGCATTGGCATGTTGGAGGTTGCCCTTTCACAGCATGACGTTTCCATGAGACTAGGGTGACGTCTTTTTTCCCAGGAGTATATGTAAGTCCATCCAGAATACTGTGCAAAATATGACATCTTTACAAAACAAAACTACAGTCATTGTCCTTGTTTTTAACCACTTATTTTAGTGTCGTAATTGCTTCACATCTGCCCGCAGTTGGCATTCCATATTTGCGCATGGTGCCAAACATCAGGATTTTAATCCTATATACACCCTTACAACTTGTCATGATTCATTCCCACTCTGGAGATAGTTTCCCAGTGTAATTGTTTGTAATATTGTCAAAACATTGAAATCATGGAATATTTAACACAAGTAAAGACTGTTATGATTTTGTCCTAAAAATCTGTTCTCAACCATCCCTCAGTAAAAGACAAGCTACGATAAGATACCACTCTACCCAATTTTGCAAATGTTTCAGAAAACCACGTGTTGTCAGCCAAAATATTGTTACTGCATAATCACCCGGTGTCGCCCCAGTTCATACCACCTGGCATGAATTTCTCTTTAAACTTGTCAACTAAGGCTAACACTAATAGCCTAATACTAATTGAGCCGAAAGGAAGAAGACAAGGTTTAAAAGTTATTACAATATAGAACATTGAATAGTTTGTAACTGCTTTTACTGATAACTTAAGATAAACAATCTCACTAACGATGTCAGAAACTGAGATGGATGATTATTGGTCAGGTGTACCTGGATTTAAATTGATGTATGAATGGGTTTAAACGGGTGGAGTTATGGCTGCTTCCATATAGCCAAAGACAGACAGTTGAACGTCTTAACATCATCACATGAAAAAACCCTGCAGAGATCACATTTGGGGTCTTTAAGCTAAAGAATATTTTGAAAGGACACGACCTGTATATGATAATAATGACCCCCCGTTAAAAGCATTTATCATCACTGCACCTATAAGGAAAATGAAGCTCTATTCAAGATATACATTCTACCCAGATTCAATCCCCATTGCATCTTGAAAATCGTGAGATATCCAATGTTAGGCAAATTTAATTTTCTTTGCCACTTACATCCAACTGCTTTGACATCTAACAAAGAATACACGTGGTAACTCAGGCAACGAAGGAAATATTGTTCATCAGCGAGAGGTCAATTTATGGGGGGGGGGGATTTTAACTTTGGTGCCGCTGATGCTTTACAAAAACCGAAGGCAACGTTACATAAACCAGGCACACAACCCATTTTTCTTGGTTGTATAAATTTCAATGTCACGGTGGAGGATGACCTGCATTTGAAACATAAATCATTGATTACATAGACTACTACTCCAAGTCTCTTCCAAGTGAGCAGTCACCTTTCTTTGCAGAGAATGTGCATTCATTGCTGAATGTAAACGACAATTTCTGCAAAATTTTATAAAAGTAGCAAATAAAGGAAACAGAGGAAGTGGAACACATGGCATCATAAAAACTTTTTGTCTATTGCCGTGACTATACTGTTTTCATATATAATTCATGGCGCATCCTATATTTAAAAGATTAATTCTTATACACATTCCTAATTCTGAAATATCAATAGTCTGATTATTGATCGATCAAATGAATGATGACTCCATAGGGTCCTCCAAAATAAGGAAAAGTTGACTTTCCATTTTCAATCTGCCAATATTTTATTATCAACATATAATGATGATGATACTGGGACATGGATCTGGCTGTTACAATTCAGTGTTTCGCTTGTGGATTATTTCAAAATGGCATAAACACATCAATGTTGTTTCACACAGGACATCAAATCCTTTAGTAGTTCAAGCAATGCCGTGATCTTGGTCATAAATCAAACTGCGCGGCGATTCCTTGCAGCAGCCGTGGCCCTGCGTGTTGTAAATTTCAGTTAAGTCTTCTATTCTCCATCAGAATATTGGTATTGAATCAACCAACCACCCGATAAATATTATTTATGTAGTGGGTGGTAGGTTGATGCTCCATGGAGTCTCTCTCCACACACAACGAGTTAACGGGAATTAAATTAATCTACTAAATGGTCTTTGTTTAGAGGAAGATCAAAACGAAGTATAAATTACCTCAGAAAATAGAGCTATATATAAACCTTGATTATATATATATATATATATATATATATATATATATATATATATATATATATATATATATATATATATATATATATATAGATAGATAGATAGATAGATAGATAGATAGATAGATAGATAGATAGATAGATGACAAGGCTTGCGCTGCAAGTTTGACACAAAAAAATGCATGTGAAAAGGTCAAAAAGACCTCTTTGTCCTATCAAATGAACAGAAGAATCCTTGATAGAATAAAGAATGGAAAGCTCAATAGGCAACTGTTGAATTATTTTTGACTGCAGAGTTACTGTATCGACAAACAATGCCATGTAAAGGCGGATGCACAGTAAAGGTGAAAAGGAGGAAATTAATATTATGTTTGTTACTCAAATAATGAAGTTGTGCCACTTTGAGAAATGAGAAATAAAATTGGAAATGTACGGAATCAACTTAAATTAAAATGTATCGGTTCATGTATGGGAAAATAACTGCGGCCATCACATGCATGCACAGGTAGATACATCTTGAAGGGTATCTCTATTCACTAAAGTTAGAAAGTAACTAGGATTAAAACGAGCCAAGTCATTATGGTTCAGTTTTGAGCAATATTTTTATGATACAGAATTATTGAATCAGATCTAGGGAAAGGTCCATTTATTGTTATTACGGTTCAATTTTGCTGTTAAACGGTTCAGTATCCCTGGTAACACATGCAGTTTGTGACAAAAGTCGCTGTCGTTATGCTCTCTATAATTAGACAGCCCAGAAGGCAAATCATTCAGTTACTTTTAGCATCCATTTACCACATAACTCATTGCATGATATTCAGTGAAGAGTAAATTCTTTAAAAGACTTGTCATTAGTCTGCGTCATCGTTAGTACCCAGTGGATGTACATATATTCTCAACGTTTTTCTGAGCAATTACAACTCAAGATTTTCACAAGCGCATTCATTTATTTCCAACACCATTATATTTGCGATGCAGGCGCATACGTGTAGTTCACATATCGCCCATTCAAATTAACAGCTAACTATCAACGTGATTTTGGTTATTGTCTGTTGCAGACAGTGTCAAAGAAAAGAAATATTGAAAGGAAAACAAGTCTACCTTTTGCTGCAAAACAGGCTGTGATTCACCAAGACGACAACCAGCGCTCGTTAAACAATCATAATCATTTTGTTTGTGTTAAACAAAGACGGAGGTTAAGATTTTTTTCCTTTTTCTTCCAGAGATACTTGGGGTGGATCTCTACCAAGTTTGCGCAACGTGTCATAGTCCAGTGATTTTCGTTTTTCGTTCATATTTTGGAAAATGTTTGAAAATATTCTTCAAAACCCCAAACCACAAGCTGAATTCTGTTCTTTTACAGAAATATGGCTTGACTTGATCTGCAACGAGGGCTATTCACTAAATAAGAGAATCTCTTGCTGATTTTTAACAGAATTCGTAAATTAAATAATGACCTGTAAAAGAACGACTCTCGTGGTGACACTTATGTGCATACGTGTATGTGTAATTCTACAAAGCAATTGACCAATTCCACTTCAAATGAAGTGGGGGATGCTCCTTGGATGGTTTCTATACTGTGTGTTCATTATTTCATGCCTCAGTAATGTTTGTTAGCATGGCTTCTATGGGGATACTTATGTGTATGCTTGTACATGTAGTTCTCCAAAGATCAGATCTACTTCAAATGTGGCGGTGATGATCCTTGTTTCTACACGTATATTAAATATTTCATGCCTTCGTAATTTTTTTTTTAATCTTTTATGACTTTTCAATTTTTCGGTAAAACCTCAGAAAGCTTCTCTAAAGCTGCTTGGTCAGTGGCTTTTAAATTGTGAGCGGAAACTTCTGAGTATTCTTAAAGTTTACTTTCTTCAACAGGTGGTGGTGTGATTTAGAAAAAAAAAGATATTTTATTTATTTATGTAATTGCCAACTCTATTCCCAAACCATATTCTGTATTGTCTTCATAGTTACTGGTAATATAGGTTGACTTATTCTTCACCAAACGTTTATTGACACCATTCTTATTTCCTTATTTAACACATTTTCCAAATTTGAGTCTAATAGTACCCAGAATTCTTCGTCTGCAATCTGTCCTTAGACTTAAAATTGCAGGAAAATGTTTCTGAGTCCTTTTAGACTTTAATTTCTTCAGCAAGTGGTGTTGTGAGTTGAGAAAGAAATATAAAATGTTATATATTATCGTAATTTTTTACTTCTTTCGCAAATTCGTACAATGTTTTATTTTTCTTGGTGGTAATGTAGCTTGACGATATATTCACTAAACATTCAGCGAGGCCAATTCTATTTCCGGACTTTAACAAAGTTACGAATTTATGTTACTAATAGTGGGATCAATATGAATATAAACTAAGGACAAAGAAAGAAACTTTCCACTTTTTAAATTATAATTTCACCAAAACATTTCAATATTTTCTCTACTTGTGCAAATGTAAGTGTGACATTATCCTTAGTTAACATTGGTTGGGAACATGATCAGTGTTGGACCACATGTTGGCTGCACTTGATCCAATGTAAGACAAAGTCAAAATGTGCACCTTGTAGGAAACGCTCTATGTATGTCACCAGCATTCTAGGGCTATATACTGTCCCTGCTGTCCCAGTAAGATCCCAAGAAATCATTGTTTAGTTGCATAATACATGTACACAACTGGGCAGAAACTTTGTGTTAAGTAGGGATTTAAAGTTAGGGTCTGTATCTCTTCAGTATGGATGCTCCCATATGTGGCCAAACAGTCAACATGCCACGACTGTCTGTTGTGGACCAAGCTGGGGCTGCAGGAAGAATTCAAGAAAAGTCGACGATCAGTGGCAAGGGCTTTGGGAGTAAATCATACAGCCATCAACGACTTGCTGCACAAGTTTGAAGAAGCCAACAAAGTTGATGACTTGCCACGGCAGGGAAGGCCAAGAGTTACAACCTTCAGGCAGTGCGTAAAAGACTACATCATGCTGAGCTGAAATTAAAGGCTATGGCAATGAATTGGCACCTGACCGCACGTCACAGGGAAAACAGGCTAGCATGGGCAAGGGAGCAGATTTGCATGACGCAAAGGGAATGGGTCAATATCCTCTTCACTGTGAATGTCGGTTTTCCCTTCATTGCAATGATGGGAGGATGACTGCATGGAGGAAAAATGGAGAACGACATGCTTATTGCTGTCTGCAGCCTGTATTGCCCTATGGAGGGGGCAGTATCATGGTGTGGGCAGGCATAACAACCAAGTAAAAAAATTGACCTGATGATTATGGATTGGAAAATAACGTCACAGCGGTATGTGGCTGACGTTTTTAGGCCTCATGTCATTCCATATGCCAGGCTGTAGGCAACAATATCTTCTTAAAACATGACAATGCCAGGTCTCATGATGCACCAAATGTTCAGGATTACCTGGCCAATGAGGGTGTGGAATTCATGAACTGGCCTCCCTGTTCGGCCCTGTTCACCTGACTGAAACCCGATACAACACGTTTGGAGCTACCTCAAACATACTGTTTATGCTAAGATGGATGCTGCAATATCCTTTGAGGATCTAAAGCGATACCTGCAGGCAGAGTGGCAGAATTTACCCCCCCCCCCCCCCCAAAGGCTCACACAGCAGCCTGTGAACAGTAAGAGGAGGCGATGTCAGGAGTACATGCAGAGCCATGGTGGCTGCACCTCGCACTAAATTCAAAATCAATCATCTTTTTCTGCCTTACACTCATAAATTTCCTTTGTACTTTTACCCCAGAGCCTGTGATAGCCTGTGTTCCTTGAACTGACTGCAAACGAACCTTGTATTTGTCGCACCTACTCCTTACTCGGGGAGGGGGGTGCGGCTTTTAGTTCGGCGTACTCACTTGCTTAATCAGTGGAGGCCGGGAGTGTGGTAGCATGCTTTACCTAGACCAAGATTCATTTACCTGGCAACATCATCAGTACAATATATGTATGGTTGGCCAACTATTGAACACTAAACGACTTATCAAGCTCACCCATGTCCAACAAACAGAACATTTGCTCTTAATAAACAGACAGATAGAAGATGTGGAAAATAGAAAATCCACACATACAAACATTCACAAAATTGACTTTTACTCACCTGGCAAAACTACAAAAGTGATAAAAATTAACCACACAGCTTCTGATTCTCAGGATTATTACTCTATTGTTCCAAAGCAATACAACAACTACCAAGCCTTAGACCCTGTGTTGTCTGAGAATTCTCAGGCAGCACAAAGGCTGTATACCGATAATACAGCACTCCCTTGTTGAGCCACCCAAATGTGGATGCAGACACACCTTCTGACGAGCAAGGCCAACCCACTACCAGAATAACTAATCACCAAAGAGACTTACTCATCCTAAAACATAGTCAAAATTATGACCTTTCTCTTTTGCACTTTTATGCACAACTTCCAACATAATGAAAGTCAACAAATGAAATTACGTGTTTTCTCACTCCAAAACGTCTTACTATCCGCACTGCCAAAAACACTGGACACTGCATTATTCATATCTGACAAACTTATTCTTTACTGATATATCAACTTTAGGCCTGCATATAACACATTAACTTGCAAATGTGTTTGAGAGACCTTGCTCGCTTCTAGGTCTGGTACAATGAAGCATAGCTTCATTTGTCATGTCATCTTCCTTCACATCGCATCCAAAGTATATTTTAGCATAAGATATATCATAATTTACCACATATACGACTCCATCCTTTTTTCACATGGTGTATTTCAGTGGAAAGTTTTTCCCCAGTTTATGTTAGCATGGCTAATATTAAAATACTAATGTACATTTATATTGATGTAATTTTCTCAAAAAACCGTACACCAGATCATGGATGTGAAAATCTCCTTGGTCAAATGCACTTCACCCTTGCTAGGGAACTTAGTAAAACTTGGCAATTCATTTAAGTATCTGAGTGTAGTTAAGGCTCAGCTCTGCGCGTTTGACCTAGTTATGTCCATGTTGTACCAGCTCAGGTCTGGCAGAGACTTCTTTTAGGTTGCATTTATCCAGGGGTGCTGAGGATGGACTGGGCTGTTTACACAGTACATTTGTTCTTATTTTGCTGCGTTTCTGTATGTTACGATGTTTTAATATATCCACTATGGATAACCAACACAATATTTTGGTAAGACAAGGGATTCTACCTGATAAGAGTAAGTTTCTGTGTGGTTTGGTGTTTGGTTGGTTGGCTCCTGTGGGAGTGACGTGAGCAGTGCCCCAGTTGTTTTAGTCTTTATAAGGTTAAGGAGACCGCAAGGCTATGATCAGGCTTTCTTGTCTCAGTGAATAAGATCAGACACCATGACGCATGAAGCGTGGAGGGATTTCTTATTCACAGAGATATGGACTCACAACTATCGGTGGTGTCTTCTTTTTAAACGATACTGTTTGTGCATGACTTTAGAAGTCTACCATTCGTCTGTGCTTTTATTTTCACCTTGGTAATCAATTGAAGAAACCACATGGAAGTATAATTAATAACATCTGACGAACTCCTTGCATTGTGGTTTCCCATTTCATGCTCCAGTAATTCGACTAATCCAAACAAAATGGTCGTTCAGTTCCAAGGGCCCCTGAGTGTAGATAAGGCGAGTCATTCAAATGATACAATTGGCCAGAGCCGTCTAGGTTTTGAATCAAGTTGGATCCCTTGACTTTAATTTTTGGTATTTCTATCTTACTGATGTCATATTTCTGTTTTATCGCCGATAATACTACACATAGCAAATGTAATATTTGTGGACAAAATAGAATCCAATTGTAGTTCAATAACATAGATGATACTAACTGCATCATTTCATATATATATATATATATATATATATATATATATATATATATATATATATATATATATATATACATACATACATACATATATATACATACATATATATATACATATACATACATATATATATATATATATATATATATATATATATATATATATATATATATATATATATATATATATATATATATGTATGTCAGCTTCCATAATGGTTCACTGGTTGAATAAAAGTTTTTTGGTGTTTAAAAATTACATGTTTGCTACTGCATGGTTATGATCAATGATAAGAGTGAAACCGGCTCACTGTTTGTCTTTGACAACTGCAGTTCAGTTTGATTTTTTTTTTTTTTTTACTTCTCGCCATCTCAGAGAAAACGGAAGACTCATGTTTATCCTTCCACACATAACGACTTTATGCCCATTTATGTGGATATCCTCATGATATCTAGCTGTAGTTGCCATCCGCTGCCTTTAATAACCATTTGGACTTTTGGTTTTCCTATTCGTGCACTTAAACCCTTGCTGGTGGTCTGTCCAACATTTCCCACACGATTTACACCTATTCTGACCCCGGCATGCACATCCGTTTTCCTGCTTCAACACATTTCTAAAATCCCCTGATTTCCCTTCTGTTCCTGCTACACCTTATGTCACACTATCTGTCTCGCCTTTTCTCTAATTCTTTCCATGATCACCCTTCCTATGCCCATTTTTACTTCTATACTCCAGTAAACTTGCCCACTCCGATTCCCCCTTTATGTGATAACATGTTATAAATAAACATTATATTTCAGTTTCCATGCGGGTCTGTATGCAAAACCAACCTTCATATATATGCAGATTTAATACACGTTGTGACTTATTCGGAAGCAACGCATATGAAATATGTATGAAAGCCAACAGACTCAATGTTCAACAGCTGGTGATACAAAAATGACCTAACAGCTGAGTTAGAAGTCATTCAACCCTCCCCCGCCATATCTTCTTGTGTCCCTAATAAAAGGTTTATCATCTCATATTGACCCCTTCCATCATGTTCTACTTATATGATACATCCTTAAATTCCATATGACTTTCATTCACCTTGTTGCGTGATGAGCTCTTTGTTCAATTTCACTTTCACGTTATAATGTCCCTTTCCATGCACAAAGTCATCAGCTGATTTAATACATTCTACTTCCCCTGTGGGAGTCACAGTAGATAATACACACTACAATATAGGTTTTTATTACCCTTCTTATATCCATCGAAATGCTAATTAAATACACACACCAATATAAATTTTTATTTCCCTTCTTATATCATTGAAGTGCTTATCCTTCAGATATTGTTTTAAGGATATATGTTAGGTTAGCAGTGACTTTCCCAAATTGTTACAAATATCCCTTGATTCTTGTATAAAGTGAGATAAGGTATACATTTTCTCAAAGCTAACAAAGTGAAGATACTGTTAATTACAAGTGCCTCTGGCTGTGCCTAGGTAAGACATTAAACTGACGTCAAAGGAGATAGTGTGTAAAAGGGGAAAGAACATCAATTTTAACCATGTTTCAACAAATGTTTAAGTTACCTAAAGCCTAACAAAAATATATGTGTGGTTCTGGTAACCCAACCATCCCTATTGAAAAGCCCCGACCCTAAATAAATTTTATGAAACATAAAAAAAGCCTTCAAGCTACCCTTCCCTACCACAAATTGACCGACACCAGGCTGAAAGATTTTATCGAGAGAGTGGCCGTCCTGTGCCGTTATTTTGCAGTAAAGTCAACTCAAACACAGCATTTTATTTCAACTTGTTTGGAGAGTTAACTTGGGCCAGGGAAACATCATAGTTGCATAGCCAGTGTTGCTCAGTGAAGCAGCGTAGCCCCAGTTATTTGGTGATCATTATCGTAATATTTCGCTAGGCCCCAGGTGTCCATTCTCTGAGTCACCAGGGCAAACGGTCGTTTAAATACTTTTAAAACATGAGTTGCAATCTTAACTTTATTGTGCCCACTTGGTTGTATCTGAAGCATTTATCATCATTCATAACAGATCCAAGTGCGACATGATACCTTGAGCCAGCAAATTATGCACATTGGTGAGTGCCATTTTAACACGGTGCAATGCATTGTGGGACAGTCGCACAAAAATACATTTGTTTTGGATATCAAAGTGAATCGTGACCACAGCATACATCATATCATATCATTATTGTTTGCTGTGAAATATTTGCAAAATATATACTTTTGGTTTCATATGTAATAAAAAAAACCCAAGATTGTCCCAATATATCCTCATTTACAAACCATTGGGTGCGAAATCCACAATTTTCAAAATGGCAGCCAAGTCCGTGGGTTAGTCGCGATTGGATCTTTTGAAGAGGTAGTGTCCAAAATATATGTGTGATTAATGTTAAGGGAAGGTTTATTTGTTGAATGAACGTAATGTGAAATATATAATAGGGCTTTTTCAGTGTGAGCATTACCTAAAAATGTAAATATTATGCCTTGAAGATACCAGTTGTTGGTGGCAGTGAGCCCCAGAATAGGAATATTTTATCAGACACTGAAGTTGCCCACATACAATGAATTAAGTTTTGCAGCACTGGACACAGGAGCCAAGAGCCCCGACTGAGTCAACGTTGAAGCTCAGTGGAGAAGGCTGCCCTGATAGTGGATACAGGTCTTAAAGTAATATGTTACACACAACATGATCATATACTTTCCCAAAGATATTGATTCAGCTTATTCAATTTTGTAAATAGGGACTTCAAATTTGCAATAAACTAAAGTTTAAGCAATGAATCAGCGTGTCTGAGATTTAAAAGAAAATTGCTGCCGTTTTGTCATCAGAGAAAATCAAAACTAGCTTTCCTTTGTGGTGTCTTCATTCTAATTTCAACCATCTGTATGTCGGGAACAACAAAAATATGCAATGAATCAAAAAGCGTGTCTCGGATTTTTTAAAAAAAATGGTGTTGTTTTGTCATCGGAGAAATTAAAAACTAGCTTTGCTTTGATATGTCGCCATTATAACTGCAAACGTTTATCTCAGGAATAAAAATACAAATATTTGAAATTTGGGACTTTCTTTAATTTGAATTGAGTTTTATGGTTTGCCATAAATTTGCTGCAAAAATATATGAAAATGTATAATTGAATCGAAAATTTATATCAAAGAATGACAATCACTTATCTACAGTTTTATAACTGCTGTGCAAACACTGCTTCCAAGACACAAGTTGCACAACATGAATCTTTGGTTTATTAGGCTTTCTAACATAATATACTTTGCTACACATTTTAAACAAATTTGCAGTGTGATATACATAAACGAATCAGTCAGCATAGAGATCACTGATAAACTAACATATATTCTTAATTCCTTTCCATATTCTTTCTTCGCCTCTGTTAAAAACACAATGTTTCTGTTTCCTTTTCCATCATTTCCCATCTATCCAATTTTGACGATCTTCTGCGCTCTTGTATTGGATATTTCTGTTCTATTCCATTCTCCTATTTACATATGCACAGAATTGTGTCTTTCATTTCATATTTTGTGTTTGATTTTTGCCCCCTCCCCCCTCCCCCTTATTCAGTGCTGGTTCTGTTGATGACATCTCTTAAGCATCTACAATAATCTTCCTACTACAGCTCACGGATGGTCAAGGAGTCTATCTTGATTATCTATGCACAGATTCATTTCTCTTCAATTCATCTAAATTTCTTTGCAATGAATATTGTGGTCACACCTGTTTGTATATAAAAATGTTGGAGTAGCTATATTATACCCTAACACTTCATTAAAACAACATTTGTGCATATCAAGGCTTGTACCGCTTTCTCTGCACATCATATCCTCCACCCCTTTTCTTGATTAGTATGTGCTCCCTTAACCCAAACATATATCTTATGCTTCAAAATATTCATGGTCATCATTTTCATGTATAATTACTCACTGTTCTTCACCCATCTACCATTAGTCTCAATTACTTTGAATTTCAGTTTTAATCGTCTCATTACCCCCATTTCCCTTAACTCGCTACAAGCTATTCTTATCACAAATCCTACATTTGGTCATTCTCTCATAAGTACCATCTCATCAATTTGTAAACAAATCAGGTTTCAGTTTACAAAATGACATCCCACCCCATACTGTCAACGTCAGATAAAATTAACTTTTGCACTTATATTCGAACTCCAATTTTAAAATCAGGAATTAGAAATGTTTTTATTCGACCAAAACGTATTCAACTCACAGCCGAGAGCTTGTAGCACTATAAACATGATACAAAGTGCAATTACAAAGCAGAGAATCGGGATTTGGTCGACATCTCATATTAAGATTATCAAGCAATCGCTATCATCCGAACTACCAAATATAAACTTAATATAATGGAAATATGAGAGTAAGCCAGCCGACAAGACACAAGTTTTAGAATACACTCATGTATTTAATCAATGCAGCTATGTCGGTAGATTACAGATGTAACAATATGCAATTTGACAGAGAAGTTCATAGGAATTTATTGTGAATTGTTTGGTGTATAAACAGAAAACCTCCAAGACTATGGTTGTGTACTTGTTAAGTAATAGCTTCTGGCATTTTGTTCAAATATTGTACTATCTCGTAATATTTGCACAATTTGACAAAAGGATGATTTACTCTTTGGACAAAAAAGCTTGTCTTTTTCTCTAATATTATAATCATGAATATTAATTTGATGGCATCACGGACAAATTGTTACAATAAAGTGGGAGTTGTTATTAATTTATAATAAAATAGTTGGTGATTGTAGAGGTCTTTCAACTTCAATCATTTTAATTGTTTGAAAATTGGCTTAGTATGTGCATTGTAATAACTCTGCTTCACAATACGAACTGCCTTTTTGAGCTACATAAACGCCATCAAGATTGTGTCCCAAGGCTAATAGAGAGTAATTAAGGCGAGACATCACATACAAGTGAGTTGTAAATGGCTAAAAGTACCGGTATATTTTGCGGAACACAGTTTTCAAGTTCATAATACCAGTCACCTGAGAAACTTTGCATGAGACTATTTGTGTGTATTTGATCCAGTTTAAATGTTTATCAGGGAAAAGGCCATGAAAAGACACATATGCACAATCTGATTCACTGTTTTCTATTTTGAGACAGAGAATATTTGTTTGTTTTGGGGTGTATAAAAAAGCCTAAAGGGTCTTTCCAATATTAAGTGATAACTTTTTTTTCAGTCATATATTTACTTTATTTAATTCAGAGCTAACATATAGTGAAATGTCGCCTCCATTTGGCATTTGAAAGAGACTAAGTGTACTAAATAATGTTGTCATCCACATAAATGATAACTTTGAAAAGTGAAGATGTCGAGGTATGTTATTTGTGCATGTAAGGAAAAGTGAAGGGCCCACTAGGGAGCCTTGTGGGAGCCTTGTGGGAGCCTTTTCGGAGCCCAGTATATAATTATGCTACTAAAACTAGATTTCACATCCTCAATAAAGACATATGTTGAAGATTACTTGAATAACTAGAGAAAAGTTCCAGAGCTGTTCCATGTATGCCATAATGATGGAGCTTTAGTAGTAAAATACTGTGAACTAATGTATCAAACACCTTTGATAAGTTCATAAATATATTAATAGGCACTTCAGCCTTATTCATCTCTAAAATTATTCTTTCAATGAGTTCATAAGAAGCAAGCTCGATTGAACAGCAATCTCTAAATCCGTACTTATTATCAAAATATAAATAATGCGAATTGAAAAGGTTGTGTAGTTGATTAAAGATAACTAGTTTCAAAGACTTTGAAAATGGCAGATAATATAGAAATAGGCCTATAGTTATTGAGAATTGTTGGGTTATGTCTTTTATAAATTGGCAGAACTTTAGCAATGTATGACTATCGGGTCAGATCTTAATGGCAGGTGACTGATTTACATTTAAAGTTAAAACCGAACATATCTCATTTTACGAACTTTAAGAGGTTGGCAGACAGCCTATCATAACATAAGATTTTTTTTTTTTTTTTTGCTTCAGAAAATAAATTTAGTAAATTACAGGTTCTTCATTCATAATATTACACTGAAATCTATGAGATGTTGGGTTTTGTATGAAGTTTGTATAGGCTTTTGTATTAGATACACTAATGTTTCATGCAAGTTTTGGTCCAAGGCCGGTAAAGAAGTTCTCTCCACAGGGAAAGTTGCATTAGACATCATATGACGACTTTTGCACAATTCGTCAGGTCAAGGCCTCATTTTGAAATTTCCTTTTCTGGATTTGGACACTTCTTGACGTAGAACCTGTTAAAGTTGCATACATATATACAACGAGTGTGTCATGTACTAAAAGTAGTTACTACGTCAAATGTCCCTGTCACAATGAAATCTTGAAAAATCCTGTGTTGGCTATACTAAAGTACTTCCTTTAATGGACTTTAATAAGGTGTGTCATGAAACTTGAAATTGGTCACAGCTATTCAAAAGTATTCATCCTGCAGTTCCAATGGGAAGAAATAAATTTCACTCCGGACTCGTGACAGGCGGTCACCCAAAAAAGGCAACTGGTGGTTGCAAACCAGTCCTCTCAACCTTTGAACTGCACTCCTCATTAACAACACATTTCTGTTTTTCCAAAACATATAGGCCTTACCACTTAAAACACAAAATTCATCCCTTGCACCTACACTGTCAGCTAAAAAGAAGACACAGTAGGCCAGCCATTTTCCAGTTCTCCAGACTTTGTCAGTTACTGAAGTTGAGAGCAACAGATGAAAGTAGGCCTACATGTATCATGGACAGACAGAAAAGGGATCACATAAGCTTTGTGATCTGTGGTCAGCAGAGCTAAAAACAATTTTTAAAAAAAAAATCTCAAGGGTAGTTTGGGACTGTGTGGGGCTAGGCTATTTCAATAAAGGTCATTCACACTTGAAACAGCATTTAGAAATCAACTGTACAGAAGCAATAAGCACTCCATATTATTATAGGAATCATCTATACATTGGGATCATGCACCTATATCCATGGGCTATGTGCCTACATGTACATCATATCATGTGTGAATATCATGTGCCCATGCACAAGTGATATGTTCCTATCTATATGGGATATAGAGAATCCAGTATGGGAGGCTGTTAGAACAGCCTCACAAAAACATCAAAATCCAGCAACTCATGATCCCGATGTTATCCTCGATGGGCTACTCATGCTGGATTTTCTTTTTCTTATGTCTAAAAAGGGCAAATACACACCAAATCGAAGTTCTATCAGAGAAATAAGTTTGAAAATGCTGCCATTTTGAAAGTGGGAGGAGTCGGTATTTTATCAAATGCACCATGGCCTCTCATTGGTTTGTCTACTACTTTAAATCAATAAGTGACAAATCAAATGAAAGATTACAATTAAAGCCTTATCTTCATACCCATGTAGGATAACCCATGCAGCACAGGTTTCAGACATAGGAGAAATGCATGTTTCCATACAGGTGTCCATAAAACGGCAATTTGCTCCTATTTGCACTTAGAGAATATTGTATAGACATGCCTCCATACATTTATATCAGAAGTTTTCTCTTCCATACCAAAAACAAATGCTTCATCTCGGTAAAAAAAAAAAAAAAAAAAAAAGGTCCAAAAAGGTTCAATATGTAGTTGGCACAAGCTATATTTAGGGAGTCAGCCCCCTCCCCCTCCCCCTCAATAAAAGGAACCTCAATCCCTGTAACCCTCTGGAGTCCTCTTCCTCACAATGTAAGACCAACAAGTTGACAGCCCATTGGGGCATGACCATTTGAACAAACTTGATAGTGACCCACCTAAATTATTTGATCCCCACCAATTTTGAAGAGAATCAGACACAGGGTTTTGGAGAGGTCAAAAATGTAATCGTGGGTTGATGATGGCCAATACACACTAACTCATCCTATAAGCTCAGCCGACTTGTCAGTCTGCTGAACTAAAAATGCATGAAGGGGCACTTCTCTGAGGGCCAAACTGTCCTCTTCCAATTTTGCGTTCATATAACCATGCATCCCAATAGCTGGTGGAAAAAGAAAGAAAGGCAAATTGCTCTAATGTCGTCTTTACATCCAGGAATTCCACCGTAACTTTTGAAAAACATTTAAAGTTGCAGCAATATATTATAGAAAGAAACTTTACAATTACAATAACCCATCCCCATTTCAAGAGACATTTATTGATACACTGTGTTCTGATATGGAATTTTAAATATTCGACATTAACACTGAATGCTAGTGTAGTGTGCAAAGTACCAGCCTCTCGATATTCAAGTGTCATAAATTTATAAATAACTCAGGTACACGCAGTGACCATATAGCACAAATTCCATTTATTGAACAAAAGTTCATTTCCCTTCAAAAGGAAATTTTACAAAATATTTGCAGCACATAGGTAGCCAATTAATGCTATTGCCATACAAAGGTTACAATTTTTCAGATTGCAACATTGTAAGGAGTGGCTGACCATTATATTTTTATCACTAGTTTAAATTATTGTGTACATGTATATACATATATGTCCGCATAAAATATTTATCATTTGATGTAATACAAGCATGTGGATCACGTATAACACAGCAACTCTGTACACAGAATACATTACTATATATCCCCAAAAAGCATCCAATCACATTGCCATGGTAATGGTCCCTTTGGCTTCAGCTCGATCATATAACAATATTACATTTTATCTTGCATGACACCAGACAGAGTAATAAATACACCAAGTGATTTCCAGACAAATTAATATATTTTTGGACAGCATGTATAAATAAATGAACACTTTGCATCTTAATGTAAGTTTTTCACAAATTCATGTATGGGGCATTTAAAAGAATTGCATTTTCTGGGCAGAATTTCAGCTGTCCTTAATGTGAGCGTTTGTTTTTAAATAATGGCTCATCAACAGATGAAACACAATGTAAGGTTTCATATTGCTTACTCACAATGGAATTTATACAATGCTGGCAAGTCCAAGGCATTATTGTGGCACATGAAAAAGTGTACCAAAAACTCGAAAAGATTCTTTCTATGACTAAATTTACCCAATATCACAGGGTCCCAAGTTGAACAACATGGAAAATGGAAGGGTTTGGTGATATGCTGCAAAATACAGAAGCTCCATTCATTTAATATGGACAACACAATCTTGTAAAGCAAGAGGCAGCAAAACAAACACATTTTAAAGACCAGAAAAGCTGCCTAGCTGGTTTAATCAGAAGACTTGCAGCCTCCGCAGTGTTTTGAGCCAAGCTCTGCTGGATTGTATTTATCCGAAATTTTGCAACACGGAACTTTTTACCTTTGATCCACAGCTACGACATTTTGGATAAATGTAAGGGGTCATATTTATTCAACATTTTAAGCTGTTTTGGAAAACTTAAAATACTGTTTTGGCAACTAAGGGTTAAATGGGTAGACAGGTGAGTTGCGGACAATAGGGATGTACAGTTTGACCATTTGCTCTGGGAACTGGAGCAGGAGGAAAATTAAAGGAGTTGCAATGACTGCAGGTGGCACCACTTATGATGAGGCCCTTAACAAGTGCAGCCATCTGGATTGTTACCTCCTGAGCCTCCTCTCACAGAAAAGTCAATCTACATCCAGAAACAAGTGGTACCAACACATAATGTAATCATGGTAATACAACTAACATCAGATATTAGCACGCCTTGCTTAAAGTTGAGCATGGCATGCACATATGAACTTGCACTGTGATATGTAATAATGGGTAAATATCCCTAAGTTCTCTCCCTTATGAGGATTCCTTCATTCCAATCCCCTGTAGCTGCACTCACAAAGAATTTGATCTGTTCTGGAATTTGATCCTAAACCTAAAATTGACGTGCTTTTGGCCCTGAACTACTTAATTCTTGGCCTTATATATTAGATCAAAACTTCCAAGATTAACAAATTTATGTTCCCGGCTATAAAAATATAATATAAATTTTCAGATTCTTTTTATAAAATTGATCTTAGTTTGATCCAGCACTTTATCTATAAATAAATATGGAATACAATTTGTATCAATGAAGATTAAGCCATAATCCTGAAATATTAAGCATATGTTTTGCACAACAGCTATAATGACATGGATTGGTTCAAACCAGAATTGTTCATACTTGATTGGTGCCAGAATTTAGTACTTTGGGGACCAAAATGTTGCTTTTAATTGTGATTCTAAAGTTGGTATCAGATTAAAATTCTTTGTGAATACAACCACTGCTGACACAAACATGGGACACCTTAGAGACAGCTCAACATTTTTAATAAAAATTTTGTGCCCCCCCCCCCAAAAAAAAAACAACAACAAAAAAAAAACAAAAAAACAAAAAAAAACAAAAACAAAAAAAAACCCCCTCCAAATTCATATTTTAAGACAATTAGCTCAGGTCATTTTTTTGTAAGTTACACTCTGTAACATACTGTATAATTTTTTTATTAAAACATTTTTTCTCTGTCTTTCTTTTCCTGTTGAAAACAAAAAGCCAGATTTCACTCGGCATTTAACATGAAACTGGTCAGTAACCATGACCATCATCACCCTTGAGAAACATGCATACTAATATAGATATACTATACTGTACTGGACTGTCCTGCCCTGTACTGTATTGTATTGTACTGTACTGTACTGTACTGTACTGTACCTTACATTATGTATAATTTGCACTTTGAGTGCCAAATTTTGTGAACACCCCCCCCCCCCCCCCGTATCACAAAAAGGATGACAGGATCTTTAAAACAATTAGCTCAGCTAAATACCTGATATTTTATAAGTTATACTCTGTTGTGTGCTGTATAATTTTTTCAGTAAAATTTTGACAAGGTCTTTAAGACAATTAGCTCAGCTAAACACTTCATATTTTTAAAGTTATACTCTGTTATGTACCATACAATTTTTTCAGTACAATTTCCCTCTTCCTGTTGAACAAGCTGCCAGCTTTCATTCAGCATTACAACTGGTCAGTAACTATGATGGACATCACCTTCAGTGACATGTATAAGTGTGTACTAATCTGTACCTTACATAAAGTACCCGACACAAACAGTGACTTGATAAACAACCTCTTTCACACAACATATATGACTAACGATGACTTGAGAAACCTCTGTTACACAACATGCGACTCAAATAGTGACTTGATAAACCACCTCTTTTACACAACAAATCTGACTCAAACAGTGACTTAAAAAACAAGTCTGACCACCAAAAAGTTATCTCTTAGTTGTGTCTTGGTATATTTTAACAACCTAACTCAAACAGCAGAATTTTTGACATTCGCATGGCATCTCTAAATAGTGTTCTCTTATTCGGTACAGTTCTCTGAGTACATGGGTGTGTGCAAAACAGGGAATGGTTGCATTTCCAACCTTATCACTCCATCCAAGCCACATATTATGATGCTGTTGTTGTTTAACCAGATTTTTCTTCAATTTGAAACAGAATATTAGTCCTATGTATATACAGGTGCATGTTCCACTGGCTGCCCACTGATTGAGGTACACACTGCACGACTCTACCAATGACAGCAGACACTGAGCTATTTGCCTCTTGTGGAGGGACATGTAGTAGACATATTCACTTGGATCAACAGAGAGCCTCACCAAAGCATTCACACTATACTTAATGCTGAAAAACACAACCACATGAACAATCACATATGTATCTCCAATCTCAATCTCCACACAGGATTCCACTCAGTAAGCCAGGTTACTTGCTTAAAAATTAAAGCCAATCCATCCATATCAATACAATCCAATAAAACTGTTCACAGTATGTGTATATATACGTCCATTAAACTTGACAAATCATTTACATCTTTACGAGATTTGATTTTATCATTGGCACCTTTGGTACATAAGGAATGCTGCACATTCAGTCCAAACAGGCAAAAATAAACTCACAGGTATAACATCAAATGTGTGGCTAACATGACAAAAATTAGTATTGGTACAGTCCTTTTAGCATATCAGATTGAATGTACAATATATATTAATAGTAGGTTTTTCATACCTTCAAAAATTAATATGTACAGAGAATGGTATCACTGATCACGGCCTGATATGTGTTATATATATATATATATATATATATATATATATATATATATATATATATATATATATATATATACATATATATATGTTGCTGGCATCAATATTATAACATATTCAGCTACCATTTCACTCAACATTTATTTTTACACTGTCGTACTGTAAATCTACCCCAGATAAAAATACACAAGTACTTTCCACATAAAGAAGTACATAAAATACTTGTTTGACAACCATAAACTTCCCAATGACGTTGAGGGGTATCCTATCCCTGCATCATATTTTATATGGCAAGTGTACATGTACACATTTAGTGATGGTGCGACATTATACCTACTTGACAAACCTCTCCTATGGATCACCAAATTGTGCTCCCTTCAAACAGGTGGTCTTGTCTAACGGGTTTTAAAAACATCAAGATTATTAAGCAAAGGTGTTCTTTTAATACAAATGGTTTCTCATCTAGTGGCGCAGCAAAAATTTCAACAAGGCCTATTTTATGATTTCAATCAAGTTAAAAAACAACAGAGTTGGATTTGATATCAATCAAAAGATAAGAATTTGTGGCCATATTGACAAAGAATTTTAATCTGATACCAAATTTAGCATCAAAATCAAATCTACTTGTTGGATCCCGAAGTACGTTATCCTGGGTTCAACAGCACATTATAAATTCTAGGATTAACCAATCTGTTTTTATGGCTGTTGTGCAAAAAGCATGCTGAATTTTTTTAAATTATTGCTTTATCCTGATTTGATCCCGATTTACAGGTAAAGAGCTGGATCAAAGTACGATCAATTTATAAAACGGAAATGTTACTCTCAAAGTTTACATTATAGAGAAGAACATAGAATGCTTAATCCTGCAAATTTTGTCCAAATATAAGCTCAAGGATTACAGTGGTACCTGCTCTAAAGACCACCTCCAATTTAAGACCAAATGTCTTTTTAAGACCACTCTTTCAAGACCCTCTGCTGTATTTACATGTTAAATATACCTTCAACTTAAGACCACCTGCAGTATGAGACCACTTTTTGTTGGCTGTAGGGGTGGTCTTAAATAGCAGGTACCACTGTACATGATTCAGGACCAGAATCGCATCAATTTTTATTTTAGGACCAAGTTCAGGATCAAACCAAATTTTTGGTGAATACAGCTATTGAAGTTTAAAGTTAGGTAGGGCGTACTATCAATTTCATGCTCATTTTCCCTCTTTGTTTTCTTTTTGGTTACCATGGCAATGTAATTCAGCTCTGGAGTGATCAACTCAGTTTTGGAGTGATGAAAGGCAAATCATTTTACCAGTTTTGTCATCACACTTGTTACCACTTTACATCAAAATACCTCTTTGCAGGCATTTCATGAGAAATCAATTTGAGATAGGAAGTGTCAACAAGTGGTTGCTATGGCAATGGAATGTTTATCAAAATAACATCAAATTGCAATAAGACAAGACATGTGCTAAGTTTAGTCAAATGACTGTTTTATAGTTACATGACAAATGTTCTTAAAATGTTCAGCATGATCAAAGTCATCAATTTTTTGTTGATTTTGACCATTGCTGTGGGTTGAAGAGAGATGAAATATGTGATAATAGAACCAATACACATTGCCTCAAGCTGAAAAACACCAAATTTTCCATCAATTGCAAAATAAGAAGTTGGTACTGGTGCTATGGCCTCAGCATGAAACATGTTAAAATATATGCAGACATCAATACCTCAAGTCAAGACTTCATTTTTTAGCCAACATGTGGAGCCACTGTACAGTTACTTTCTCACCTCCACTGTCTAGAAAATACTCATTAGCTCATATGATCCTTCAACATCAATCAAATATTTTCTTTTAATACATGAAAAAGGGGATAAAAAAAACCAGTAACACTGTTCAAAAGTAAATTTGTACCCAGATGATTTAAAAAATTGATATTGGCAATCAGCACCTGTTCATTGTCAAGGACTCTTCCATGCTTTCCACTGAAAAAAGTTAGATGTTCTACACTCTGCCACCAGTTTGGTGGTTACCATAACATTATGGTTACGTCTTCAAAATGTATATACTAAATGGCAGCTCACAACAATCACAATTTTAAATGCATGGGATACCTAACATAATGAGGTAAAATATATTAAACTGTGTACACAAGACAGTTGCAAACCTATTATTGGACTATTGCCTCAGTATTCCCAATTCTTCTTCCTTTACTATTAATTCAGTTACCAGAAACTACTTTGGGACTGCAGTTTGCCCACCATTTGGCTCTTGTATTAACTCATTCCATACCAGTCCCTGATTTTTCCGTATATTTACCTACATTTAAGACAACAATTACATATTTTAATTTTTCATGAAAAGAGCTTTCGTTCAAGTACCAACATGCCTATAGTCTTAAGTCAGTGGTTCTGGCACTGCCTTGGCAAGTCATGCTGCAGCTGCCACAAGGGCAGATGCAGCATGACTTGCCAGGCATGCCAGAACCACTGACCATGGCCTGTGACCATGGTATGGAATGAGTTAAGGCTGCACCTGAAACATCAACAAAGCCACAAACTGTCAAAATATATGCCGTGTGGCACCACATGTTGGTCCAATGGAGTTAAACACACCATCGAGCAACGATCATGCACCTATCAAGGTCGGAGTCACAACTGAATGTAATGTGGCTCAATGATGTTTCTCTAAGCTTTTCCAAAATATTTCATGTACACAAGTTACGGCAGAATAATGTAATAGCAGTCTGAGGGGGGTATACATGCATGCAGGTATAGTTACATGGATCATGTGCCAAAATGTCACCTGCACAAGAGGAATTCATAGCTTACGTGCCATTTTCCAGTCAATTTTTTAAAAAAAATAGTGAAACCTGTCTTGAAAAATCAGCCATTGCATCATCAAAATGTGGCCTTTCATGACAGGTGTAAATAACATGAGAAGTACTGCCAGAAATATCTGAAAATTGAAGTCTTTGTAAAAAAAGGCCGTCTCTCATTGGGCTGGTCTTTCAGGCCAGGTACCACTATAATGGTCAAACCAAAATTTCACTTGGATATATACATGCAGACCCTGAGCGAGATGTTATCACACCAGGTAAATGTTACATATTTGCCCACTTCACTGTGTCTGTTTCAGTCAACAATTATTCTGCTTTGAAAACCTGTAACTGCTCATTAGTTTGAAATCATACTATTCACGTTTGACCAATTTGGAATCGTGTGTATCATCAGTCACTTAATATACTTTATAAGTAAAAATTTCCCCATGGCAAGGTATTGATTTTCCAAAATTTTCCCCAATTGTGTCAACTTGGAAAAATAAAAACCGGGGAAAAATACTCTCAATGCTCAAATGACATTGTTTGGAGCTTAGCATTACTGGTTGGCGATTCGGGAATATAAAAACCAGGCAATTTTGAATTTATGTAAATACGGGAAAATTAATGTTCGGGAAAATTTGTACTTATACAGTATATTTACTTACATTGTGAAAACAAAAACTAATACAGTGAAATCCCCTCATTATGACATTGCCATAAAAGAACCACTTTTCATTGCAATTAAAACTACATTTTCAGCTTGTTTATTAATATTTGTAAGTCAAGCCAATATAGCACATAAAGACCCCCTTTGAAGACCTAATTATTCCCATCCATTTACACTGTAACTCTTTCAGCGCCAAATTTTGACTGACCCAACAACTTTTCTTGGTGCACTTCGGGCACCTTGTACCCTAAGGGTGCTGAGGAAAGCTGTTGACCTGGACTATTCTTATGGTCTCTGTAACTGTAGGCCTAGGCATGCTGGTCCTTAAATCAAAGGTCAATTTACAAAGCACATGAATCTGGCATTCAGCGTCATTTTCCTACTTGTGCCTGAAGAGTCGCAGTCGGTGACAAAACCGTTCGGACACAACACTGTTAACCATTGTGACCCTTGCACGGTCTGTTTAGCTCATTCTGGTATTGTTATGTCAATTCACAGCACATTGACTGCTGTCATAATTGGCAGTCAAAGAGTTAAGTCACTTGAACTCAAAAGGTCCTGATACTGATGTACCAGCACTCCAGTGTGCTTCTTTTTTCCCTTTTAAAAATTACCTGCATGCATCTGACATTGAAAATATCAAATGTTTTGTCACTAAGAATAACATACCGTCAGTCAACAGCCTCCCTCGATACACACAAGTCACAACATCCCCAGAGAGCTCTGAGCCATGGAAAGATGTTGACTCCATCCCCAGGGGGTTAACTCTTTCAGTGCCAAGTTTTGAACTGATTCAACGGCTTTCCTAGACAATGCACTCAAAGCATGCCGACGGAAGCCGTTGACCTGGACCATTATATTCTTACTTTTGTCCCAGTTGGCAGCCAAAGAGTTAACTGAAAGATTTTGCTGTAGCAGCATCAAGCAGACCGGAAGGTGTTATAGTTAGTTATCTTGGCTTGAAGTCTGCATCAAATAATACAGAAATCAAAAGGTGCTCAGTTTAACTCATTCCATACCACTCCCTGATTTTTCTGTATATTTACCTACATTTAAGATGACAATTGCATATTTAAACTAGAACAGACTGATTTTCCAACAGAAAATCAAATGTCTCCTGGTGGAACACTTACGTCTCTGAATAAGTTACAGGTGATAACAAATTACAAATGACCAAGTTTGCTTGAAAATTACAATCCTATTTTAGCTCTCACCTAGATACATTAATCTAGCAATTTTCATCAAGTTCTTCAAGACTTATTGCAGAGAAACCAATTTCACATAAATGACCCTGTGACCTTGAAAATTAGGTCAAGGTCACCCAGCTATGACCCAATTGTGGATCTCACCTTGATGCAATATCCTTCCAAGTTTCATCAAATTCCATCAAGTTCTTCAATACTTATAGCACAGAAACCTATTTCATAAAACTGACCCTGTGACCTTGAGAATTTAGTCAAGGTCACCCAAATATGATCCCAACCTAGGTCTTGCCTAGATATATATTCCTACCAAGTTTCATCAAATTCCATCAAGTTCTTCAAGACTTATTGCAAGGAAACCAATTTCATATAAGTGACTCTGTGACCTTGAAAATTAAGTCAAGGTCAGCCAAATACAATCCAAACCTAGGTCTTGACAAGATACATAATCCTTCCCAGTTTCATCAAATTCCATCAAGTTCTTCAAGACTTATCGCACAGAAACCAATTTCACATAAGTGACCCTGTGACCTAGAGAATTCGCTCAAGGTCATCCAAATACAATCCAAACCTAGGTTTTGCCAAGATACATAATCCTACCCAGTTTCATCAAATTCCATCCTGTTCTTCATGACTTATCGAACGGAAACCAATTTCACATAAGTGACCCTGTGACCTTGAGAATTCGCTCAAGGTCATCCAAATACAATCCCAACCTAGGTCCTGCCTAGATACATAATCCTACCAAGTTTCACCAAATTGTGTCAAGTCCTTCAAGACTTATCACACGGAAACCAAGTGTTGAAGAACCTGAACAACAACAACAGCAACAACAAGAAGAAGCATAAGAAGCAGAAGAAGTGGGAGAAACCGGCACTAAAACAATATGTCCCCCGGCTTCCACCGGGAGACATAATTCTTCATGAAAAGAGCTTTCATTCAAGTACCAACATGCCTATAGTCTTAAGTCAGTGGTTCTGGCACTGCCTGGCAAGTCATGCTACAGCTGCCGCAAGGGCAGCTGCAGCATGACTTGCCAGGCAGTGCTAGAACCACTGACCAAGAACTGTGATCACAGTATGGAATGAGTTAACATCGGTCCAAACCAAGTTTATCATACAAGTCAATGTGGGAACTTAATCATTCAAGACTATACATTTACTCTTCCTGAACCTGTGTCAAGTTTCCCAATGACAATATACATTATGTATAAATTCACCATGGTTCTAAAGTCATCAGTGTTCAAGATGTTATTGATCATGAACTCAGAATTTTGCATTTTTGAGTTCTGGAGCCTAACATACATGAACGTATTATCATGGAACACTGTATACAGCATTATTCATGTGAAAGCACTTGAAGCACCTACAAACATTTCAGGATGTGATACTCAATTTAAGACCAAAGTTTTGAATATTATACACTATTTTTGTGTAATTAATCATTAGAATTTAGAATATTTACATTATTTTAGCATTTTTGTGGTTTAGAAAATGGAAGGTTAACTAAGCATGCTGGGACTTTGTATCGGCGTGAATCCACAGCAAATCAAGATGGTCTGATTAGCATCTAGGAGTAAATATCTGTCGTATCATCACACAATTATGACAGACTACAATATTTTGGGAACACAAAAGTCAGTTTCTTTATAAAGAAATGTGACAGGTCACTGCTACATATGTCCCTTTTACTTTGTACAGCAAGTGTGTCACTCAACAAAGTATAATGGTTTGGCTACTATTCTGCGAAAGATGAATTAATTTATTGAATTCAGATGTTTTATATAGCCAGGGTGTATTAAATGCGATGTAAATGCTGATAAACAGACAGCAAAGCACCAAAGAATGTGTCAATCATCTGTTGATAAATTTCCCCGTCCTTTCAGGCTGGGTCCAATGTGAGTTGTTGCAGCAGTCTGTGGAGAGAGGTGACAGGGGCCTGGCAGCTATAGTCCAGTGGGCTATCCCTATTGGTCAGCAAAGCCTCCACCATACGAGACAGCTTCTTGAGGATAAACTCTCCTGCAACAATAAGATTGAACCCTTAGCCTATTGAAATAAAGCAAGCCTAATCTAAAGCAAAAAGTACTCTTAGTCAACAGTTTTCCTCAGGGCTACTGACTGTCAGACTAGCAGGTGACATGAGCATCTGGAATACCTGAGCAATATGACAGTTAGTTGATCTTGGAAATGAAAGCTACAGCTGGGGTACTCTATGTGCTGAGGAGGGGGGGGTACTGTATGTGCTGGGGAGGGGGGTACTATATGTGCAAGCCCACAAACACCAGCTGTTGACTCAGTCTTAATACAAAGCAGAAAAAGAGAAAATGTTTACCTCTTTCAGTGCCAATCACCACTTAAGTCGATCTACTTAAGTCAAACTTAGACTGAATTATCATAAGGATCCCAGATTCTTATTCCTCGTAAAAAGACCTTTCATTCAAGTACCAGTATGACTATAGTTTAAAATAGAATATCCCAGGTTGACAACTTTTTTTTCTCCGCGTGCACTGGGCACAATGCGCCAAGAAAAGCTGTTGATTCAGTCCAAACTTTGGCGCTGAAAGAGTTAAGATAATCATGGACATGTGTGAAGAAATGTGTCCATACTGTACCTACCCCAACCTTCACTGATATCGTGCGCCAGAGGTCCTTGTACCATGGCCTCGATACAGGACACAGCAGTGATGATATAATTCGGATGCTGGTGAGAGTCCAGGAACTCAGCGCTTAGCTGCAGCAGTTTAAACCCAGCCACACGACTACAAGGCCTGTAAGCAGACAAGTCAGGGATTACTCAAAACTGTATGACAATCTTGTAATGAAGATCTTGTTCAGTGGATGTTGCACTACGGGCATCGGCTTTTCTTTTTGGAAAGCGTTCACTTGCATCCCCCTCCACATACGTTCGTAACGTGTTGCTCGGGCATAACTGTATACTAGGCTATTCACATTATATCATACAATACATGAAGCAACAAACTGATGCTTTGCAGGGTGTGGTGGGGTTTTTTGTTGATTTTTCTTGTACTGACTGCCATTGCTTGGTTCCTGCATGTGGCAACCTACTCTTCCTTGGAAGAGTAGGTTGGAAGTTGGAAGGCTTGTTTCAAGAACTGTTTTTGGATCAAAACTCCAAACTTTCATGGTGACAACAATGCCACTCTGATGCATGGCTCTGTTGTACCATTCCTCATATTCACCTATGCACTTGACAATTTAGTAAAAGTTACCCATCCATATATAAGCTACACACTTTTCCTCATTAATTAACATGCTCTGTTGAGAATGAAACTGGTCACAACTTAACTTTATGGTGGCATTTGCTCTGTCTATAGCTAATACAGTGGTCCCTCCTTTGAGAGACCGCCCATAGTGCCACCAAAAAGGTGGTCACATTAAGCAGGTGGTCCCTCAAAGGAGGTATAAATAACATGAAAAGTACAACAGAGAGACCTGACAATTGTGGTCTCTCACAGGAGGTGGTCTTCCAAAGGAGTGGTCTTTCAAAGGAGGGACTACTGTATTAAAGTGGTACCTACATCCATTAAGAGAGCTCTCTTCAGTCCACATACTAAAGTTACTTCTTAAATATACCTGTTCTTTAAGACACCCTGCCATATATGATCACTTTGTGATGGCATAAGGGATGGTCTTAAATAGCAGGTTGATGATTATGACAAGAGACATTGATAGTTGGAGGCAATTCATCAGTAGTCATGGACTTCAATATGCATTGGGTACACTCTTTGCCCAAGAGGGACATGATCGATGGACTTGATATTGAAGTCCATATGCTAGAATACATCCCAACTCCACTGACACCAGCATGCATTAGAGAGTAGTGACTAGCTTTGCTTGATTGAGCCTTACCTCAATGCCATATTTGGGAGCTCTTGCTCAGTCTAATGTTAGGCAGCATGTACTGCCACACACTAAAGAAACTAACGATGTAGCTCCCCCTGGAGACCCCTGGACTACATACTTTAAACCCACAAGAATTTGTGTAATAGCTTTGGTATTCAACTGTGTGGGGTTTCCCTTAATGTCAAGAACATTACCAATTGTGACTTATTGGCACTGGTCAATTTTACCTCTAATTAAAGACCACCTGTCATGTGAGAGCATTAACCCTTTCCTGCTCAAATCACCAGCATATAAATTGCTGTCTGCTTCAACACTTTCTAGAAAACATTTTTTGCTAAGAATTGTAGGTAAGATCTACATGTATTGTGAGGGCAAATCCCAGGTCAACAGCTTTTCTTGGTAATGCACCCAACCCATGCCAAGGAAAGCTATTGACTTTATCTGACGAGCAAAGGGGTGAAAGGTGGTCTGGAACAGTAAACACTCTTGCATTACAAGCATGACACATCATTTTAGTACAAGTTATGATGCAACGTGGTGGCTGGCAAGACTCATCCCTTTTATTTCAGGCTTAAAGCAATTACCCCTGTACACTACTCTCACAAGGGCAGCAAAATGATTGTAATGTAAGATCACACTTGAATCAGACAATGATACATCTATTTATTTGAAAGACAGCAAGAAGCTCCTGCAAAAACAAGCCATGAAACAAGATACTAGTCTCGTGAGATAGTTAGTTCCTTGGAACAAAACAATGAGTGGGAAGAAGGAACGCTGTGAGTGATACAAACCAAGAATGGCTGGTTTCATGTCAGAGAACTAACAGCATTAATTACCTAGGAAACTTTTTACACCACAGTGTGTTAACCACAATGCAACTCAAAGCAGCGCATATATTATAACTTGGTTGTGGTCGCAGTTTGGCAGATGTCCTCGTAATATTAGATAAAAACAGCGTCCCCAGTGCAAAACTACCTTCTGCAATAGTAGAAGACAACTGTAAAGAGGAGCTACAATGATGGCTGCCCTGCCAGGGGTTCAGTTTTTGTTTCCTGGGAGGCCTCAGTGTTTTTCTCCATACCACTGTTCGGCCTTGTGATTTGTAAATTTGCAAATGGCGCTATGGTTGCCCCGCATCATGGCCTCCTACAGGGTGGAAGACCAGCTGAGGGGTCCCCAAGATACTTGGCCCATGGACTGGTCACGCCTGCCGAGGAGGCTGTGATGTTTCTCTCTATATCGTTTTTTGACCTTATGACTTATCTGTTTGCGAGTAGCAGTGTGGTTGTCCTGCACCACGGCCTCCTGCAGGGTGGGAGACCAGCTGAAGGGCTCACTAAGATATTTGGCTCTTAGGCTGGTCACGCCTGCCGGGGCGGCCGCGGTACTTTGCTCTATTCCGTTGCTCTATCTTATCACCTGTCTTTCCTAGCCACAAGATTTAACTACTTTATCTATACAGGAACAACTCCCTGTTTTTTAGTATAGATCTTGTCTATTGATTATAATTTTTGTGCAATGTCGGAAAATACCTCATCAGAGCTAATGTTATTTGTGTAATATACCGACTCAAAATAAAGCTTAACTTGAACTTAAACTGATCAGTTTGATCAAGGTTTTCCTCTGTATTTTGTTGGACAGCAACTGGTAAAAGCTGAGTCCAGGTGTCTTCCCCTTAGAACTGATGCACTTCGGCACACAACAGTTAACATTCTGCATTTTCTAGCTTTCTCTGATCAGAACTTGAACATATGTCTATCATACCAGCAAGAGTCAACACTCCATCTAACGTACTACTCCACTGTCAGTCTGAACTGCTGGCTGAGTTTGTCCCCAGCAATCCCCCAAGATGCATTGGGGGAAAACATGCTGTGATGTAATAAGGTAACAGGGTAATTGTTGGCCATGCAAGATTTCATAAATCGCAGTGCTAGAATTAGCTAGTGGCCCGGTGGCCAAATGCTACCCAAAAGGTGGCTAGGCCACCTTATTTTGTAAGAAAATGATGACAAGTGACCCAGATTTTTCAGATTGAACAATTGATAGCAATGCAAAGGTGGTTTCAAATAAATTTTTGGGCCACCTACCCCTCAGGGTGAGTTTCATGTGCTGATTTTAAATGTACATTGAACCCTTTACCCCTGGGGCAATGATTGAGCTCACAACTTTCCCATGTATGGGTTAGGCCATAGAGCCCATGGTAACTCTGTGGGTTTGGTCCAGGAGCCAAACCCTTGCCAAAGAAAGCTGTTGACCACTGGCCTGCAGTTCTGAAACGCAAGAAGTCACAATGGTGCAGCCTGGTTAAGTGAAGTGAATAAGTGAACAATATAAATATTTATTGATGCATTATTTATACAGTGCCTTGATATTTAAACCATGGAGGGTACAAAGGAGGATACAAAGGAGGGTACACAGGAGAGTACACAGGAGGGTACAAAGGAGGGTACACGTGTACCCTCCTTGTTTAAACCGAACATGTGTGTATGTTTGATGCTTGCCTCTGTAGCACACAATGTTCCATGTTTCTACACAAAACACACTCCATTCAGTCTGCCCTGTTTTCATTTACACTAAATAGAAGCAAGTTTTTCATGCAAAAGACATTATGCATCCCCCAATCAGGCACCTCTCACCAGAGGTCACCCCCCTAAGAGGGCCACCAATCTTCTACAGAAAGTTTGACCTTGACCTTTGACCTCAGGGTCACATTTTAGCAAAGTTAAAGGCAGTCTCACCTGGGTAAATGATGACAAAGTTTGATGAACTTCAATCATACCCATTTGAGGATGTGGCAGGAAAACCATTTTATTTTGTAAGGCATCATGACTTTCACCTATGATCTGAAGGTCATGACAATTATATGAAAAAAATCCCCAAATCTATTGAGTATCTACAGTCAAAAAAAAAAGAAAAAAAAACCTCTCCTATTAACATTTAATAATAACATTGGGCTGATGATGCACCATTAAGAAGGTATAAGCCAGTCTGTGAAAAACGCTGATCAGCAGAAAAATGCAACAAGGATTTGACCTTGACTTTTGACCTGAAGTTTATATATTGTTATATGGGAATTCCCAGACCCAGAGATTAATTGTAGCAAATCAGGAGGCAATAGGCCAAAAGGGGACAGAAATATAAGATAAATAAGATACACAGCAATGGCGATGGTATAGAAGGGAGACAACGAGACTAAACACAGTATGCATCCCCTCCTACGGGGGATGCAGAATAAGGAAATGACTCTGCAAGCCAAGCTTTCCATGCGAGCACGACACCAATTAGGAAAACTGATCATTATCACCTTGTCCAGTGCTAATCACCACAGCCAAGTTTACTACTGAGGGTCACCATGGGAACCAAGGATGACCAATCATTGATTCAGTCTATTTTAGACAGCTACATACTGTCTATGTACACTGTAGACACAGGAAACACAGCCAGTCTGGAATGGTGAATACATGTATGGAACTTAGTCTGTTCAGGCGGCAATTTTAATGCTGACATTAGTCACAAACATTAAAGCAGTTGACATTTGATCACCAGTTGGTTTAGTCACTGTGCAGAGGACAGAGGTCAAGTGACCCAACTTGGCTGTAACCAAGGTGAAAAATCATGATGAACCACCAGGGTCTATTCCAAAGCTTTTGTTTTGAATTGAATTGAATAGAATCTTTATTTTCACAATAACATACAGCTATAATTTATACAAAAATGTGATAATGGCTGGGTGCCTGCTTGAAGCTTACAAACCAACTGACTATTATGGGTAATATATAAGTGAAACAAAAAACCTCTCAAAATTAGAAAAAAAACTACATAAGTACTATCAATTTACAATTACTTTGTCATTGAACTTTCATGTACACATACACAATTATAATACAAGGCTGTATGTCTGACAATGTTAACACTACAATAGGATTGAAACAAGAGATGAGAGGAAAACAAAAGACAAAAATACACTACATTCCTATCATCTACTTACAGTAACTTGTTTTCATTCATGTACACATACACTGTTACTCTCACAAAAGAAAACAAGATCAAGTATTGCATAGCAATACATAGTCCCCCACCAGAGAATTGATAGCAAGGTTGACTGTACTAGTATAAAATTTGTTTGTGTGTAATAACTACTGAAAAAACTTAGTTGTTAAGGTATAGGAAATATAACCCAGACAAGCTAAATCTTCATGGGGTCAAAGGTCAAGGTCACAGTGACCCAATTTTGGTGCCTGACACATCCCTACCACACCAAGTATCTGCTAACCAAACTTGGTAGCTGCAGGTGTGATGGTATACAAAATAAGGCCTGAACAAGCTTAAACTTTAAGCGGGGTGTCAAAGGTCACAGTGACCCAATTTGGTGCACAAGATACTGCTATCCTGTGAAGTGTCCACAAACCAAATTTGGTAGCTGTAGGTGTTACGGTATGGGAAACAGAGTCCAGACAAGCTAGATCTTTATGCGGGGTCAAAGGTCAAGGTCACAGTGACCCAATTTTGGAGTGCGACAAACCCCTACTCCATGAAGTATCCACCCACTAAATGTGGTAGCTGTACGTGTGATGGTATATGAAATATGGCCCGGACAAACTAAAACTTTAAGGGGTCAAAGGTCACAGTGACCCAATTTTGGTGTGCAACACACCCCTATCCTATGAAGTGTCCACATATCAAACTGGTGCTCATTTTGACTCATTCTCTTGTTTACCAGCAACTTACCAAACAGTAAAATCTTTCAACAGTATTTTCTTCCCATGACATGCTTGAAAAACTCACAATTACAAATTTGCAACCTTACCGGGATAACGTTTTCAAAAATTACATCATGTGCACTTAGGATTTTATTTTATAAATTTTACAATTTATTTTGAATTTGAATACATACTGATGCTTTGTAAGATATGAGACACAATTTTACCCCCCCCCCCAAAAAAAATAATAATTATAAAATAACCAAATGAAAAAATGAAAAATAAACAAGATATGTTTGTAAAACATAGATGCCCCCCTCCCTCATTACCCTTGCCCTCGCTACCCTTGCCCTCGCTACCCTATTGATAGTGGTAGAAGGGGCACTCATGACCTTACAAAACTAGTGAAGGTTAATCATACATCAATGTCACATATCTTTATACTTTAACCTTTAAAATCAGGTCAAGGTCATCAATCTTCAAACTTCCCCTAGCCCCAAATATGGACTATTATCCTGTGCAATATAAAAGTACTAGCTTAAAAACCTCTTCAGTTATTGTGCAGAAACCAAAGTTAACTCAGGTACCACTGTGACCTTGGAAATTAGGTCAAGGTCACCCATCTTCGAACTTCGCCTAGCTTTTGATTAGAATGTTACACCTGTAGAGTATCAAAGTCTTAGCTCAAAAACTTCTTTGTGCGGAAACCTCAGTTTAACTACAATCTCTCTGTGACCCTGAAAACTGGGTCAAGGTCACCCATCTTCAAAATCAACCTAGCCCTTACAGAGAACCATAAAGCTGTGCAATATAAAAGTTCTAGCTCCAAGGTATAAGTTATCATGCAGAAAGCATGAAACCATATTCAGTAAAGTGGCTCTGTGACCTTTAAAAAGAGGTCAAGGTCATCCATCTTCAAACTTCGCCTAGCCCCAAATATGGACTATAATCATGTTCAATATAAAAGTCCTAGCTTAAAAACCTCTTCAGTTATTGTGCAGAAACCAAATTTGACTCAGGTACCACTGTGATCTTGGAAATTAGGTCAAGGTCACCCATCTTCGAACTTCGCCTAGCTTTTGACTAGAATGAAACACCCGTACAGTATCAAAGTCCTAGCTCAAAAACTTCTTGAGTTATTGTGCAGAAACCACAGTCTAACTACAATCTCTCTGTGACCCTGAAAACTGGGTCAAGGTCACCCATCTTCAAAATCAACCTAGCCCTTACAGAGAACCATAAAGCTGTGCAATATAAAAGTTCTAGCTCCAAGGTATAAGTTATCATGCAGAAAGCATGAAACCATATTCAGTAAAGTGGCTCTGTGACCTTTAAAATGAGGTCAAGGTCATCCATCTTCAAACTTCGCCTAGCCCCAAATATGGACTATAATCATGTGCAATACAAAAGTCCTAGCTTAAAAACCTCTTCAGTTATTGTGCAGAAACCAAAGTTAACTCAGGTACCACTGTGACCTTGGAAATTAGGTCAAGGTCACCCATCTTTGAACTTCGCCTAGCTTTTGACTAGAATAATACACTTGTACAGCATCAAAGTCCTAGCTCAAAAACTTCTTGAGTTATTGTGCGGAAACCATAGTCTTTCTTTCTTTCTTTCTTCTTTACGACCAGATTTGTCCCGAGTTTTTCTTGGACCCTATTATTCCGAAAACCACCAAACTTGCCAGGGTGACTGACCTAACCAATGAAATTTTGCATCTGGTGTGGAATAGTCATGATGTTTAAAATTATGCAAATGAAGGGCAAATAAACTTTTAAAAGCTCCATATCTTCCAAAACATTGCAGACACAAAATTTCAATGTGCATGACTAGGTTTCTGACACCTGCCAATACAATGGACAGTAAATGAAAGTCATGGAAATTTCAAATTATGCTAATTAGGGGGCACTGAAAAATTTAAAAGATGAATATCTACAAAACTATTATAGACAGAGCAGCCACTCCATCAGCAAATTATAGGTTTGTGGCAAAGCCGCAATGAACAATGAACCAAAGTTGTAGGATTCCAATTTATGCACATTAGGTTAATATTCAATATCAAAATCTTGAATAGCTTGAAAATATTATAGATAGAGGTGTCATTTAAACTGCAATTTAAAGGTTTGTAACATAGCCGAATCCAACAAACCATAAACCAAAGTTCTTTACTCTATGTGCATCCAATGAACCACGAACCAAGGTTGTAGGATTTTAATTTATGCAAATAAGGCAAATACACAAAATCTAAATCTTTTTGAATAACTTCAAAACTCTAATACAT
This sequence comes from Hermodice carunculata, assembly GCA_964020975.1. NCBI lineage: Eukaryota > Metazoa > Annelida > Polychaeta > Eunicida > Amphinomidae > Hermodice > Hermodice carunculata. The sequence continues at coordinate 81,509,585 of OZ026622.1, forward strand.
AGAGGTACCAGTGCAACTTCAATTTGTAGGTTTGGGACATAGGTGCATCCCATGAACAATGAACCAAAGTTGTAGGCTTTTAAATTATGCCAATTATGCAATACACAAAATTAAAATTTTTAATAGCTTCATAACTGCTATAGATAGCAGTGTCATTCAAACTTCAGTTTATAACTTTGTGATATAGCCACATTCAATAAACTAAGAATAAAAGTTGTAGCATTTTAATTTATACAAATTAGGCCAATACACAAAATTTAGATTATGTTGAACAATGGCCCAGTGTAGCATTTCAAAATGTTCTCAATTTGAAGGCACCCAGACAGATTTGCTGTGAAGCAAATCTTTTTCTGGTATTATTTCGGTTTAACATATCAGCCTCCAGAATATAATAAAAGGAACACAGATTTTCACTCATAGAAAATGACCATTATTTCAAAATGACTGGCTTATTGTGAACACTGGCATGTTGACAAGCAGTTGTTAACAGACGGCTGGGCAGACAGGTGGTTGGAATAATAAGTGGATGGATATGAGTGAACTGCACCTAGGGTCAGTTGAGCTAAAATGTATTTTGAGCCTTGAAGTAGTGGAAGGTTCATGTACATTTTAATGTGTACAAAATACCACATAGTCAGTAATTACTTCAGTCGTACTTGGTCACCTTTTCTACCTTTACTTTAAGTTTAAACACAAAGCCTTCCTGAATGATCCATGTGCAATTATCCCCCAGTAGCAAAGTTACAGCTCTGACAACCACACCCTTCCAAGCACAGTGAAATGCCTTCAATAGACACAGGCACTTTCGATACTTCTGATCATGCTGATACAAAAGATACGCCATATGGTACATTCAAATGTTGAATCCTTACAGCACAAAACATTAACCTATGCGTGTCACACACTGTTCAGACAGGCTCACTGCAAGCAAGGGCATTTAACTCTTTCAGTGCCAATCATGCCTTAAGTTGATCTACTTAAGTCAGACAAGTCCGAATTATTATTAGCGAAATTTGTAACACAGAGCAAAGGTTTGAATCCTTCTATCATGCCCTGTGTAGTCTGACTGGTTTTGCCAGTAGTGTGGCTCGTCAGGGACTAAAAATTTCAAAGGCTGCAGCATGGTACCGTTAAAAACATAACGTACATTTGTTACGTGATATTACAGTACGTTGGAAACAGCAGACGTTGCTAACACCGAGTTAAGCTTAACGTCTAGGGTGAGCTTTGGTGTTTGCTCAGACAATTTATTGTCATCCCTCCATTGTCCAGTGACATGGTGTGGCAACCTAAATGCAAATTGCATGTAGTTTTGGGGTGCTTTTGTCTCCCAAATGTATATATCTTTCTAGTGCCAACACGACTAAAGTTGATCTACTTAAGTCAGACTAGTCTGAATTATCATTAAGATCCCAGATTCGTATTCCTCAAAAAAAAGACCTTTCATTCAAGTACCAGTATGCCTATAGTTACACAGAGATTACCCCAGGTCAACAGATAGTGCCCAATGCATGCAGAGAAAATCTGTTGATTCAGTCCAAAATTTGGCACTGAAAGGGTTAAAAAACAGAGCCATGACAGGGCTCCAAGACCAAATGTAGCCACTGCAGCATCAGGAACAAATCTACATGACAATGAACTAGAATTTCTACCAGCATCCACTTATGACTGAAGGTATTATGGCTTTTGTTTCAATAACCCACTTTCAGATAAGTAGATACCACAAGTAGGAGAGGGTTCCTGTGTCAGAGAGAATTAGACCACAACCCACCAAAAAGGAGTGGTTTCTTATTCATTCTGACACAACAATCAACCATAACGGGTGGTATCTCTTTTTTAAACCATGCTGTTTGTATATGATTTTTGGAGGGTAACGTTCATTCATATTTTGAACTTTCATGGTCAACAATCTTAGAAACCACATTGAACTGTTATATCCAGTGTCCAATATTTTCCTGGTGCAACAGCTTTCCCTTGCATGCCCCAACAGTTTGACCAACTGACAGATGATTTTTCCAACAGACCCAATGGTGTAATGGTTAAAGACTTGTAGTTCAAATTATACACTCGTCCACAGCCATCCATGTTTGCATCCTGCTGGATCCCTTGACTTTATTTTATTTTTTCATTTTTTAAAATTATTTTTAAGTGAAGAGAACAATTAAAATGTCTAAGTTAAGTTCCCAAAGATCATCCGAAAGAAAATACACATGTATGTGTTCCCCAGGGGAACAAATTTCATTTCCACCCATGAATATTTGTCTCCATCCACCTTCCCCAGTATGGGGAACTAATATTCTGCAAATATTTAAATATTTGCTGCCACCTTCAAACTGATGATTAACGATTAATTTGTGTGTGAACATTGACTCATTATGTTTGCCACTATTTTTTTTATCTCATTTATGTTGCTTTTAATTTTTTAGCTTACAAATTTAGTTCAGCTTAGGTTAGCTTAGTTTTTGCTTAATTTCCTCTTCCATTCAGCTATATAGTTCAACTGAGCATAAGCTGATCATGGTATTAAATATTTCCAAGTGTGAATACTATATGCACACGCTTAACTTAACTAATAATACCAGGTGAATACACAAAAGTGTATGATAGGAGAAGAAATATTCGTAAGGACATTAAATATTCCTGAGTATTTGTTCCTAGCGGTAACCAATACTCTATTTTAAGGGGGAAACACTGGTATATTTTGACAATGTTGCAACAATGTCAACATGTACGTTCTACAATATAGATCAATTCCACTGCAGATGTTCTGTCATATGCCTATCACATACCAAGTTTTGAATGTACCCACTGCATCCATAATGCAAAGGGTTCATTAATATTTACATATACTTTCCACTCAACTCAGCCAAAAGTGCCTGGATGTAAATGTCATGATGTGCTTTAATGCTCTTGCCTAAACTTCACATATAAAAACAACATTTTTGCTCAGGATTGTAGATAAAACCTACCAGGACGGCATACTGCAAGTCAATAACTTTCCTTGGTGGGAGCTGGGAACATCGAGCCCAAGTTATGTTGAGGACAAAGTTGATTCACTCTTAGTCTGGCCAGAAACACGTTTATTTATCATTCGTATTGATCTAAACACCTAGAGGTGAAAAAAAAATCTTTCGAAGATATCACCGCAAATCACCTTGTTACACGTATATCCTATCTGTGTGCATTACCTTGGTGTATGTACACCAGCTACTGGCCTACATGTATATGTAGTTTGATCATTGCATCCTGCATGTGCAATATTTCCAACATTTATATATGTGAATGCAATAAAACTTTAATCAGCACTGTACAAGTGTCACTGTCCTACATATGTCTTGCACAATGTTAAATGGAGCTTTTTGTTGTGTACTTGTCAGCATGCAACTAAATGTATCATCAAATCTTATACCGTGAAACCTCATTATAATGACAGTCAGCTATCCGACATATTCATTATAATGACAAAAGTTTTGAATGGCAAAAGTTCATTTTCTTCGTTTGATTCATTTTTCTGACACATTTCTAAGGGAACAGATGGTGTCATTATAACGACTTTTCGTCGTCCCTCCTCTGAAAGACCACTCCTTTGAGAGACCACAATTGTCAGGTCTCTCTGTAGTACTTTTCATGTTATTTATACCTCCTTTGAGGGACCACCTGCTTTATGTGACCACCTTTTGGGTGGCACTAGGGGCGGTCTCTCAAAGGAGGGACTACTGTACATGTATATATTTGTACACAGTACAAGTATTCCCTGTTCAAGATGTTATACACTTCCATGTATTTCTGGCTGTCCCCAGTTAATTTCCACATTTATATGCATATAGAGCTGTTCCTCAGCTAAATGCTGCATTCACATGTATATAGCACTGTTCCTGAGCTAATTGCTACGCTTACATGTGTATAGAGCTGTTCTACATTTGCATGTGTACAACATTTACAAATGTATACACCTGTTCTACACTTGCATGTGTATAGAGTTGACTTCCTCAGTTAAAGTCTGCATTTACATGTATAAATACATGCATTTTAGGGCCAAAAATTTAAATAAACCATCATGGTAACCTTATGGTTTTGTTCTGTTTTTTGTTTTTTGCATATTTTTGAAGCTGTTATTGATCCACCCATAATTTTTTCTCCCATCCAAATGACAGGTGAACATGTGTCTGGCTACACTGCTGACAGTGGCAGCTTTCCTAAATGTGTTTTGGGTGCAAATAGCACTATGGTAAGCCACTGTCTTTATCATAACTAAGTCAGAAAAGGTTAAATCTCTCCAACACAGGTGTACAAAGGTGTCATTGCCTTTTCGTAATTATGAATGTTTTGCCAGAGATCAGCCTTACCTTACACACAATCTTTCCCATTCTTATTCAAAAGGTTTTCGTACGAACATAAAAGTTGCCTCTCACCATAGCAACTTTAAACTGTACATGCATGTAAGTCACTTTGGATGTTTTTTTTAAGCATGTCTCGCCTGTTCATTACATGAGGTTGGTCTATCTGCTGACGGTATGGTAATTGGCAAGATTGACTGACACATTTATGCACATTTTGTATGACACACCCTAGGTGTGTACAATGCATTATATATCATACATATTTATTACAATGTCATTGTCAACATCTGCACCTCTGTCACATTTTTCTCATTGCTACAACCCATTTCAGCTTGCCTGGATAAATGAAGTTTTATAAATCAGGAAACTGCAAGCGCATTGTATTAAATGACACATACAAATTAATCTTCTATCCAATTCCAACAACATAATGTCCATGCACAGCAATTATATGTAACTCTTTCATCACCATTTCAACAAAAGATGATGTGCCCTGATTGAATCAACTTGATAGAAGATTCATAGTCTTTACAAAAGGACATTTCATTCAAGTACCAGCATGTCTACTGAGTGTGCTGAGGAGGGCTACACACTCAGGCAAAATACTGTAAATTGTTTTAATTTTGCTGTACTCTTATTTTTGTTTATTTCGCTGATGGCACAGAACAGTGAAAAAAAAACCACACCAAAATCGTATTTAACATTGTTTGAATACAAATTATGTCCAAAACAGGGAAATTAGAATTACAGTGAAATGTCAAAAATACAAAAACCGTGAAAATTTATACAAGCAAAAATAAGGCAATTTACATGTTACAGTATGGCACTGAAAGAATTAACCCTTTCATGTTGCAAACACCACAAGAGTGCTCTCTTGGTGGCACCCTAGGCTGTGAGGCTCCCATTAGGCAGATCCCTGGCAGACTGCTCTTTGAAAATAAGTCATGTGCTGTCCAGCTGAGGAAATGTAAACGGCAACTGAAAAGGTTAGTGATATACTGTACAACTCAGAGAATGTAAATGACATGCTGTACAACTGATGGAAGGTTAGTGATATACTGTACAACTCAAAGAAGGTACAGGACATGTTGTACAGCTGAAGAGAGGTTAGTGAGATGCTGTATAGCTGAACACAGGTTAGTGACACCAAGAACGATTTTGTTTTGAACATAACACTGGCCATGAAAGTTTGTCTATGTGTAGATAAGTGATATATTGTACAGCTGAGGACAAGTCGATGACATGATTGTACAGCTGAGGATAGATAAATGACATGATTGTACAGGCAGGGACAAAAAAGTGACATGCTGTACAGCTGAGGACAGACACATGACATGTTGGTCAGCTAAAGACTGATAAGTGACAAGTTAAAAAGCCTAAGACAGATATGGGTTGTATCAAAGTCAATCTGTTTGTAAGTCTCATTTATAACCTTGCTAATCACAGGTCTCATTTTGGAAAGACTGTAGTCAATAAAATAGCTTTCACAGAACAGATTACCCTTGGTGCCCAAAATCTTTTTTTTTCCTCAATTATGCATTTTTTGAGACTTCACAATAGAATACTTTACATACGATTTCCATATTGTTGTCTATGGAATGAAGGAGCACTTTTGGATATGTGCTTGGGGCAAGTTCTGGTGACAGAGACCACTGTACTGTGTGTCAGTCAGTCGGCCATCAAAGAAACACTTCAAAAGTTTCATAACAAGTTTAAAAATAAAGAGAAGAAGCTGGTTTTCCATAGAAATGTGGTCCACTATGATGTGCATCTCTGAAAAAAAATTGGGAAAGCTGTGTTGGATCCTTCTTGAGATGTTATGGTAACATCGTCCCCTTGTGCACCACTCACACGGCCTAAAAGATAAATACTTTTAAGTTTCATATAAAGTTTATAAATACAAAGAGGAACCTAGCTTTACATAGGAACCTGGTCCATCATAAGGTGCGTCTCTGACGAAAATTTTGAAAAGCTGTGGTCAATAGTTTTCGAGATACCACAGTAACGTCATCAGGGTTGACGCCACTCAGACAGCCTTCAAATAAATACATTCAAAGTTTCATAAAAACTTTTATAATAATCATAGGAAGCTGGTTTTAAATAGGTACCTGGTCCATCATAAGATACCTCTCTGACAAAAATTTGGTAAAGCTGCAATCATTATTTTTTCAAATATCACGGTAATGTCATTAGGGTTCAATCCATGCATTAAAAGTTTCATAAAAAGTTTTAAAATATTCAGAAGAATCTGAGTTCTTGTTTTTTCTTGTCTTGCTTTTGGGTATGACAAAATGAATCCAAAACTCAATCAGTCAACTTTGAAAACAAATACAGATCTCTCCATCCCTGAGATTGCATTTGGACTAACCAAACTTGCTGTAAAGTCATTACATAGACACTAACAAACAGGCATAAGGCCATTACACAGACACAAACATGTAGGCCTATATTCACATTAGAATATTAACATGCAAGTCTGATTCATGATCATGACTGTACATAGGCATAAACTACATTTCAATAGATCATCAACGTGATCTTTGTCATGCTTGAATGTACAACTGGGTATCAGGATTTAATTGCATGGGAAATGGGGAACTGGTGCTAGTTAAGCCAACTGGGGAGCAGCAAACTTCAGAGCTTGGGCCTGGCTTGGTCCCATTCCCCACACACTGCTTGGGTTGCTTTAGTCTACATTAAAAAAAAAAAAAAAAACTAACACTTTAACTATCTTAAAACAGTTCACTGTATGTATTGAAATTTGTTACAACATTGTTGGAAAGTGTCTGCACTTAGGAAAGTCATTAGCTCACAACAACCAGTTGAAGAGTCTCCAAAAGACTGAAAAACTTCGCCACTTTGAATCAAGTGGAAGTCACATGATCTTATAATTAGCATGGCCCTCATGGCCCTGATGGTCTACCTCTTTCTTAAGGAAAACTTTGCACATGTGACATACAGTGGCTTTGATTCTTGTTTTTTGCTGAAGTATAACAAGGAAAATTGGAATTGATGTAGGCTTAAATTAAATCTAAAACTTGTCTACTTGCTTGTTGTGACATGGTCACTATTGTCTGTAATGGTTAAACCAATTGATAATTCATTTGCATGCTAAAGCCTTGAATTTTCAAAATTTTAGCATCAAGTATGACAATAATTAAGGTACTGGAGGTATAGACAGCAAAGTGAGTGGGTTGGCTATGGAATGTATGGACAAATGAGTTTCCTGTTTGTAGACTATGTGTCAACTAACACTATCTTGGGGCAGCCCCAAAACACTTAATTTTATTCGTAATTAAAAAAAGATAGCCTAACTTACAATTACACTTTATGGCAACATTAGTATAGTTATGTGGTCTACATTTATCTCAGTACATCCAGCTGCATTTGGGACAGGCCAATTGGCAGCCACATCTGGGTTCATCTCAAAACTCAAATTTTTGCATCCAGGACACACGTGATGTAACACAGCCCCTAAGGGACATATACTGTACAGCTTGGACAGATGTGTCATGTGCTGTACAACTAAGGACAGCTACATGACATACTGTACAGTCAGAAACATATGAGACCTGTACTTTCCAGCTTGGAATGTGCTGTAGCCAATATATAAGAGACCAGTGCTTTACAGCTTGGGACCAATAATTGATCTGTACTACAGAAGGGAGCAGATAAGGAAGGGCATGCGCTGTACAGCTACTGACAAATAAATGTCATGTGCTGTACACCAACTGACAAATAAATGTCGTGTGCTGTACACCTACTGACAAATAAATGTCATGTGCTGTACAGCTACAGACAAATAAATGTCATGTGCTGTACAGCTCCAGACAAATAAATGTCATGTGCTGTACAGCTACAGACAAATAAATGTCATGTGCTGTACAGCTCCAGACAAATAAATGTCATGTGCTGTAAAGCTACAGACAAATAGATGTCATGTGGTGTCCAGCTGAAGACATATAGTGATGTTTGGCATACAGATGGAGACAGATAATTGAAGTGCTGTAGAGCTGGAGACAAGAGAACTGTCATGTGCTGTGCAGAAAGAAGAAGACAGAGTGCACCTGCTGTACAGCTGAACCCAGACTTGTCATAACTACTGTACAGTAGTTACCAACTTCTCCTGTGTGTGATCATTGAATTTGCAACACTCTTGGACCAGTTGATACTTAGGTATCAACACCTGACATCAATAATGGGATGCATTCACAATTCCTTCACAAAATGCACACTGAGTTTACTCTGCATCTGTCTTTTTATGAGTATATTACACGTTTACCAGCAGGTGCAACGAGGTATTCACAGATTTAGCATTCTGCACTATTTTTTCTCCCTCTTATGGTCCGTACACTAATACAGTGTCCAATATTGGTATGTGCCTGAAACAGCTTTATCTTACAGTGATAACAAATTCAATTTATTATACTGATCACCTACAGTGTGCATTCAGTTGTTTCACATTACTGAATCCACACTTCGTTAAAAGACACCAGTCAATATTTATACATATCATGTAGATGCTCCAACCTTAAAACGAGTACACTGCTACTTACAACATAGAGACCACTGAACTGTTAATATTCCAAAGTCTATTCATGAATAAGACAAGGTATTCTTCAACAACAATTCATATGTAGTGTTAAATGTACTATTTCAAGCATTGAAAACTGTTTGCTGCATGATATGTATTGTTCATGTGCAAATATGCTAACAATTTTGTTAAATGTTGGACAGCACTTCTTTTGAAGTTTGCCCACCAAGGCTTCATAGAAAAAAAGCCTAAGAATAGAATCACTCTTTTACCTTAACCCTTTTGTATAGAATATTTCTATAATCCTTTTCATCTAGAATTATTCTTTTTTGTTTAGCCCTTTTCACATAGAATTTCCTTTACTTTAACCCCTTCCATCTAGAATCACTATTTAACTTTAACCCTTTTACTCTAAATTATTTTACTTTAACCTTTTTCATATCACTCATTTACTTTAACCATTTCCTTGTGGAATCACTCTTTTACTTTCACTTTTACCATTTACAATCATTGTTACTTTTACCCTATCCATCTAGAATCAAACTTGTTGCTTTAACCCATTCCATCTAGAATCACTCCATTGCGTTAAGTCTTTCCATCTCTAAATAATCTTCTGCTTTAACCCTGTCTGTCTACAATAAGGCTAAGTCCCGAGCCTTCCCTGGTGCAGGTTTGGTGCTAATGAGATATATTCAACTGTAGGAATGCTGCCTCAAACTTCAGCCACTCCATTATAGTGTGTTAAACACCTAACTTAGTGAAAGTGGTACTATGCATCTCACAAGGGAGCCCAAATCATGGCTCTCTACAGCTGATGAATTTGATAACAGGGTGCCAAAGGCTGTTTTGGCAGACAGATCGAGTTAACAAATACTAATCAGGATGAGTGACAGAGGAAAAGTGTACACCCATAGCCACTTACTCAATACCAAGGTGTAGCTATATGTACATTAGCTAAGGCCAATTGATTGCCACAGAAGCTGGCATCTCCATACATCTTATCAATTCTCTTTGAACTCAGGATTCAATAGCGTAACTAAACAGCTGCTGACATGACATGCTGGTTGTGACTTGTTAACTCACTGTGCACGTGTATGCATGTCCAATAGGAGCTATTCAGAATAACTGGAATCCTGTGCTGCCACCTTGCCTGCAGCAACGAACTTGACAGGAAGGAGGGCAGATTCATGTGTTAAGCAGGGCCAAATTTATGACCTTCTATATTAAAAGCAACAACATAAGAATGCAAACAGCTTGTCATTCATTAAGATACTAAAATATTTAGAGATTTTTTTTTTTGAACAAAAAGTTATATTTCTGGATGGTTGAATAATCTGATTGATACAAGTGACCTCATCATGGCAGAGACATAGTTACATTGCCTAGCAACAGAGGGCACCACTGCAGGTCTGTACAAGCCGCATCCAGATGTCCCTCTACCCATCAAGTGCAAACGAACATGGGTGCACACAATGGTGGGGTCCCCACATTACCCCTCCAGTTATGTCTTGTTTACACCACAGACACATGACAGAGGACACACAACCAAAGACCCATCAACACATCATGCCAACAGCTGGTGTTTAAAGAGCCCGCATTCAAGGTTCAGCATAAGGTGTACAGTGTCACTGATCTTGCTATGGACTTTGTTACCTTGTACTATGCAAGCCTTAATAGCATCCATCAGACTTCAGTCTCTGTCCAGCTCCACCTTCAAGTTTGGCAAAACCAGTCACGCTGCACTAGAAATATCTTGGTACCTTGTAAAAGAAGTTGATAAAGGCCTCACCTGCTTCCCATGTGTATTTGAACTAACATATATTTAAAACAAACATCTTTTACTAGTGATGTGCCGATCATCAAGTAAAATAAAAAATCGGTTGAAATTTGCAGAAAGTCAAGTGCTTACAAGCCAATTTTAACTTTCGATTACATTGAAACCTCATTATAATGACACTCAGATATCCGACATTTTTATTATAATGACACAAGTTTTGAATGGCAAGAGTTCACTTTCTTTGCAGTTTAATTCATTTATCTGACACATTTCTAAGGGAACAAATGGTGTCATTATAAAGAGTTTTCACAATAGAAACAAAATTATTTTTTTTTAAATTGTTTTGAAATTTCTACCAAAAAAAATGTCAGTTTTCTCACTTCTGTGACAAGTCAGCACATGGGTAAATGTTTACCATGTTTACTGTGAGAAGTGATGTCTTCATAGTGTACCATAGCTGAACATCATCAACAGTGTGGTCATGTGCAAAAGTTGTCAGCACGGCTGAGAGCTAGGCAGGTTACATGTCACAAACGGTGTGGCTATCGATTATAATCCATCCTCGGTTGACTGTCCTCAGCCAATGATTGATCATGAAATTTCAGCTGATTTCCATCACTACTTTGTACCTTCTATCATTTCTTTCATAAACACAATTTAAGGCTCTTTGCCACCAAGCACTTGCCACGTTTTTACTTTTAAATGTACATGCAGTGAAACCTGTTTTGAGAGACCACTGTGATGAAAGACCACCTGCCTTTTCAGACCATGTTTACTGTGTCTCTTTTGCTATCTTTCCCATGTTATTATACCTCTATTGAGAGACCACTTGCCTTATGTGATCACTTTTTGGCTTGCCCTAGGGGTGTTCTCTCAAAACAGGTTTCACTGTATATGTTTGCTGGTATTTGATGGAAATCACATCCTGATATTCCTCATGGAACAGCTTTCCTTCAATGTGCCTACCCTGAACTTTGCTTTCTGTACTGTCTGTTGAGTCATACTCCAGCTACTATGGGGGCCAGCTGAAGAATCACTAGCACAGCAATGAAAAGATCAAGGCCGAGTCTTGAATGCTACAGAATGCCACAGCATTCAATCACACAGTCATGGTGCAATGTGAGCTGAACAGAAGCACTGTACACGCTTGCTCAAATCACGTGTCATTTTGGTCTTGACCCTTATGGTTTTGTCAAAAGGCTATACTCATTCATGCTTTGCTCCCACAGCAGTTTTATAATGTAGAAGTCAAAGCACACTGATCATTCTGCTTTGATTGAGACCAAATCTGCCCAGCATGAATACTTTTTTCAACTCTTTAAGTGCCAAATTTTGGACTGAGTGAACAGCTTTTCTCGACGCACATTGGGCGCAATGCACCCAATGCATGCTAAGAAAAGCTGTTAACCTGGGGTATTCTCTCTGGAACTATAGGCATACTGGTACTTGAATGAAAGGTCTTTTTACCAAGAATAGGAATCTGGGATCCTTATGATAATTCAGACTAGTTTGACTCAAGTAGATTGACTTTAGTCATGATTGGCACTGAAAGAGTTTAGCTATATATACTGAATACTTGAATCTCAGTGGGCCATATTTACATTTTATCTTCCTAAATTCATTAAGCTACCTGTATGTTATTTCCAACATGTATCTTTCAAGTCTCCAATTCATCAGAAAATAATATAATTTCACAAAACTTTGATTCACCCCAGTCAATCTCTCTTGTGATCAATTTTTTTTCAAGGAAGTACATGAAAATGCCCTTCATCTACACCTTTGGGGTAACAACTGATGCTCCTTTCACTCTTTCACCGTGGGAGGTGAGATTTTTTGATATTTTATCAAATTTTCAAGAATACCCAAAAGTGCACATAAGTTTGTGATTGTGAATATGATTATTGAAAAACAATGTTTATGTGGCATATTGTTCCTGGTACTATTTGTTTCACTTCAAATTTATTATTATTTTTACTTTGGGGATATGGAATATATGGAATATAAATGGTGTTTTGTATTATCAAAAATCCTAGATTCTCAGCAATCAACTGGGTCTGCCATTGGATAAATATCTGGTGAAAGAGTAAATCATCACAATTCAAACCGACAGATCTGTCCTCAGGCAAGAAACAACACATTCTACTGGAATATGGTGGTCCCTGTCTTGCGAGACCACTCCAATAAGAGACCACCTGCCTTGGAAAACCACCTTTTCAACATACTTTGCAAAGTACTTTTCTTGTTATTTGTACCTCCTATGAGAGACCACCTATCTTGAGAGACCACAATTTGGTTATCCTTAGCGGTGGTCTTTCAAGACAGGTTTCCCTGTACATATATTGTCACAGACATTAATTTTCCCAGTTTTTGCATTTTGGACCTTTGAGTGACACTTTAAATTCACTCTATATTAGTTATATTTCTGATCAATGTCATGATAATAACTTATATTATTGACAATGTGTTCTTAATTTCACAGTTTGCAAAGCACCAGCAAAATAAACAAAAATAAGATCACAGCAAAATTAAATTTATTCACAGTGCATCCTACATTGCTCTACAATACGTTACCTCAGTGATCAGCTGCTACATGCTGTGTACTTTAAGCCTTCATGCCATGTACATGTAAAGGTTAATTACATAGATTGTGCTAAAAAGACGCAGGAACTTGAATAAAAAATGCTAAATTAATTGGAAGCTTTATACAATGTATCAGTACACAGTAGGTACCAGGACTCATAGTTTAATTTTGTACTTATATATTAATAGTATCTGTTGACCAGTATTAACATAATATGGATAAGGTTACTCATGACAGCAAAAATACTGAACGTTAATGCACTGTGATAATGATAAATAAATAAATTATATAGTCAAATTCATCATCAGTATGGAAAGAATGAATTCCTAGATCTTTATATGACTGTTAGAAGATCTCAAAAAAAAGAGCCTAGCATAAAATCAATGGTTTTCTATTTCTTGCCCATGACCAATGCTGCACTGCTGCAAGGACAGTAGCAGCACAACCTCTTTAACCCTTTCCCCCTTAAGCCGGCCAAAACCGGCTGGTGGTCAAATGTCGTCTGCTTCAGCGTTTTCGACTGATTTTAACAGCAATGAAAAACAATTTGACTGAGAATTGAAGATGAGACTTGTCAAGACAACATGCCCCAGTCTTAATTCAAGGGGGAAAGGGTTAATACCAGGCAATGCAAAAACCACTGACCAATATTCTTTTCAGAGAACTGTGGCCCCTGCCACCAGAGACCATACCTACTGCAGCAAAGAGTGGTCTAAAATGACAGGTGATCTCCAATCACAGGTAGATTAACATGGGAAGTATATGATTCGGTAATCTATAAAGTGGTCTTGTGTAAGAAGGTGGTTTCTCAACAGGGGTCTCTCACCGCAGGGACTACAGTGGTCCCTGTCACCAGAGACTACTCCTACAGCGACAAAAAGGGGCCTTATGAGACAGGTGGTCTTTAATGACAGGTAAATTAACATGGGAAGTATAGGACTTGGGATTCTGAAAAGTGGTATGTCATGAAAGGGTGGTCTCTCATGACAGGGGTCTCTCGTGACAGGGACTACTGCTGTATTTTGGAATACATATGTTCCTATGGGTGAGATAAGAGTAAACCAGTCGTAGTCTTGACAGACCATCCCAATGAGAGACCACCTGACTTGAAAGCTGACTTTTTCAAGACAATGTGCTCCATGTTCTTTATATTACACAGGAGAGACCACCAGTCTTAAGAAACAACAATCTGGTCACCCAGGCTGGCCTTCAAAGACAGCTTTTACTGTACAAGCAATGCGAGACAGGCAGGTGTGAGGATGAAACCATGTCTACAGCAATAGGTGTGTATAATACATACAATCCCTGTATAGTGTATCGATTGGCTGTATCCAGAAAGTGTCTGCACACAATACACAGCGGCAATTAAATGTGTTCAATCCAAAGGTGCTCCCCGTTTATATAGGCTGCTATTCATGTCAACCAGCATTGCGTGTATCATCTTACTCTACAATTGTTCCTCCCTGACCTTCCGTAAGCGGAAATGAGCCAGGATCATCTGTGCACCTGACACCGCTGGCAGTGCCAAAGAGTAGGGCGGGGCCACCTGGTGTCTTGGTAAACCTAATCAACACATACACGACAATAACATGAGGGGACCAGGGCCATGTATAGGCCTACGGGGCGCACAGGTACAGCCAATATCAACTCAATCTTGCATTTGTTTGTTCGTTTATATACAGTGCTCCCTCCTTATAACACTGGTGTTGGGGTCCACAGGGTATACTGTCTGTGTTATAGTAAAACCACCTTATAACAGAGGCACTTTTAACATAGAGGTAATAGGAAAACTATTTCAGTCAGAGCCATGGTACACACCGTGTTATATTAGAAACCGCCTTCCAATGAGGAGTGTTATAAAGAGGGAGGACTGTATTTACATTATGAAAAGTACACTTTTCTGACACGAGCTAAATAACATACTGAAAAACTGTATCAGTTTGAGGGCCTTATAAATGAAATGTAAGTGATTCATACTAACACAGGCTTGAAAGTACATTAAAACCTCTTTGAGAGACCACCCCTATGACAGGCCAAAAAGTGGTCACATAAGGCAGGTAGTCTCTCAATAGAGGTATAATAGCATGGGAAAGATGGCAAAAGGGACATAGTAAACATGGTCATAAAAGACAGGTGGTCTTTCCTCACAGTAGTGTTTAGGGAATGAGGCATGCCAACACCAACAAGCTGAGATACTGATACATATGCACCTGGATTCCACAAAATACCAGTTGCTTGACGTAACTGAATATCAAGTTTATGGTGCCACTAATTAATCACATCTGTTTGACGGGAGTCATTTTAAGGGGACGGTACCCTCAACAAGCTATTATTTGATGCAGTAAAATCTGTTTTGAAAGAGATCCTTGATAAAAGCCTCATACTTGGGGTTCTACACATTACCTCCTTTCCACAGTTTCTTCAACTGTAAGTTCTGTGCTCATACTATTTTTCCCCTAAAAAGCTTAATTTGACAGAGATGCCCTACAAAGTGCTCTGTCACTAGTTCTATAGTCAATAATATTAGTTGGTCTCACCAACCACTTCCTTTCCTGTGGTGAGACTGATGAAGCTATCTTTATTCTCCTACCCATATAATTACAAAGTGTCCATTTTACCTGACATCAAACTGTTTGAATTCAAAAATATATATTGGTGTACACCAAAAGTCTTGAGCTCTAAGAAGGATCGAAATTCTCTCAATTATATTGAGCCTATCAGCTAACCAATTGAACATGTCTGTTATTAATATCCCTGGCATTTACAGGTAGATGTGGGGGCCAAAAAAAAAGAAGAAAGTTATTCCATTTTGAGTGCTGAATGCAACCTTAAATCAAGTCAATATTATTAAGTGATACCCATATCAAAATGTAAAATGCATTAACTCATTCCATACCAGTTCCTGATTTTTCCGTGTATTTACCTAGATTTAAGACGACAATTGCATATTTAAATTCTTCATGAAAAGACCTTTTGTTCAAGTACCAACACGCCTATAGTATTAAGTCGGTGGTTCTGGCACTGCCTGACAAGTCATGCTGCAGCTGACGCAAGGACAGCTGCAGCATGACTTGCCAAGCAGTGCCACAACCACTGACCAAGGCTTGTGACCATAGTATGGAATGAGTTAAAACTATGTGGAGATACATATACAGTGGTACCTGCTATTTAAGACCACCCCTACAGCCAACAAAAAGTGGTCTCATACTGCAGGTGGTCTCAAACTGAAGGTATATTTAACATGTAAATACAGCAGAGGGTCTTGAAAGAGTGGTCTTAAAAAGACATGCAGTCTTAAATTGGAGGTGGTCTTTGGAGCAGGTACCACTGTATTACACATCAATTATTCTACCATGGTTTGGGTATGAATGTATTCACCTTTACCTCTTTCAGTGCCAAGTTTTGGACTGAGTCAACAGCTTTTCTCAGCATGCATTGGGCGCAATTCATCCAATGTGCCCCGAGAAAAGCTGTTGACCTGAGATATTCTGTCTGGAGCTATAGGCATACTGGTATTTGAATTAAAGGTCTTTTTACGAGGAATATGAATTTGGGATCCTTATGATAATTCAGACTAGTTTGACGCAAGTAAATCAACTTTAGTCATGATTGGCACTGAAAGAGTTAAATTTGACATAGTTTTGTTTTTGCTTATGTTGCATGTTTGGTCACAGCCATGTCAAATGGGTCATCAGGGTTTCCTATACATTTACATTTGAAAAAAACACTCAAATAGTGAGGAAAATATGTAAAACTTTTCTCCATGGGGCTATCTCTGAGAGCTCTGTTTGTCATGCAACGTCTTAAGGTTTCAGAGCTTCCTGTTATGGAACTTTAGTGTTATGGTAATTAGAAGCTGCCACACCCCTTTATACACATGAGACAAGACCACAAATGCTGGCCCAGATCACTTTAGTGATCTCTTCAAAAAAAAGAACAAAAAAAACAAAAGGACTGTGACAGTCATGTGCTCAGCTGACCTTACAGGCAAAGACAGAAGTGCTCCTATGAACTTCAGAATGATATTAAGCTCACCTTTGTGTTAGACCATCATAATTGTTGCTAACATCAGTGTTCACCATGTCCTCAGACCAATTTTTCCGAATTTTGATAATTTGTTAAAAATCAGAAAATGACAGCACCATCATGTAGTGAACAATTTGGTGGAGATCAGGTCCATGTACACTCCCAATAAGTCTGAAGAGGATCCAACTTTTCATTCTGGAGAAAAAGCCAGAAAAATGAAAACTCACAAAAATTCTTTAGAAATTAAAAAAAAAAAAATAATCATTACACTATGCAATTTCAGATCAATTGGCATAGTGGTGTTGGAAACGAAGATTTTTTAAGACTGTGCCAAAAAATGAACACAAAACAAAAAAAATCCTAAAAATTCCAAAAATGATTGGGGTGGGACCATTTGAACAAAATTGGTAGACACTCACCCAAGCAACATCTCCACCAAGTCTGAAGTAAACTTCATTGATGGTTTGGGAGAAGGAAAAAATATGACTTACAAATGCAATCCCCATTGACTTGCATGTAATCAATGCTGATGTATGCATTAACCAGTAGGTACCCACATTGAAAAATTTAAAATCACAGATGCAGAACATTTTCACCCAGTGAACAAATTTGTTTGACTCTTCACTTGCTACCTTTCCACCAAGTTTCAGCAGAATCTAAGTGATAGTTTTGGAGAAGTTAAAAACACACAAGAGGACCTTAACAGTCCTGTGCTCAGCTGACCTTACAGGCACAGATAAGTGGTCCTGTGAACATCAGAATGATATCAAGGTCACCTTTGTTTAAGACCATCAACGCCGTTGCTAATCATAACATCAACATATCCCCTCACAGATTTTTTCTAAATTTTGATAATTCGTTTAAAAAATCAGAAAATTAAGCAGGGGTTCCCCCAGATAAACTTTCTAGTGATTTACACCCCCTCCCCCTTGAATCTAACAATGACAACTGTCAAGGTCTTTTTTTACCCATGCCATCTACATTGAATGTAATACTTAAACTTTATTTTTGTGTTCATGGAAGAAATCCAATGTCCGAATCTCCAGGCAACCATAACTGTATCAAAGCAAAAAAAAAAGAAAAATCAGCAATGGACTGTACCACAGTCAGGGATCCTGTGTCTGACCTGCTGGCATGAAATCTTAGATTATTAGAAATACAGTAGATCATCACTTACTAGCGTCGTGGAGCATTTTTTAAATAAACAGGTCCACGCTTATGCTCATCAAAAGTCACCAATGCAGGGACGGTATTTCGCAAAATTTTGCGAGAATCTATTTGGATTTATGTTAATTAGTTTTCTTTTTAAAGAAAGACAAGTTTAGGAGAATCTTTACAAGAATGGATTCTCAGATTATTGCCGAAATTCTAGCCCTGCAATGGATGCCTTTCCGAGTCTTGGGCAATGAGGCTCACTGTTATTCATAACCAGTGCATCAATTTGTTAACTATGTCCATGGTGAGCAGTAACCCTTAATGCCCCATCGTTAACGTGCTACTTTTTAGCAAAGTTTATTTTCATGAAGTCCTTGTGCATGTTATTCAGAGGTATAGAGGCTGAGAATTTTGTTCTGGCTTCATGATTGCCACTTAAAATTTTCAATCGTCACCTTTTAAGAACACTGTGGTTGGGTGAAAATATATGTGTCCATCGAAACAGTCTTCAAATGTACTCAAAACTAGCATATTTGTCTAATGGCATGCATACATACTTTCCTTATGCTCTTTCCAAACAATTAATGGTTTATATGCAACTTTACTGCAATTGTTACTTTGTTTGAAAACTTTAAAGTAGAGGTAGTTGGGGAACTGTCCCCTATCTATTGGCTGTTATACCATAACCAAACTATCCATCATGTAACTATTCAAAGCTGGGATAAGTGGGGATTGTATGCATTGTAGACCCATCTGAAAAGTACCTCTCGTGTGATGAACTGCTTCCCCAGAGCTGTAAAGTGTTTTTATCCACTGGGCCGTCACACCCAGAAGTGAATAAAAAATGTACAAAAATTGAGCATGGCTTATGAATTAATAATCATATGTGTGGTATGCATAGCGTCAATGAGAGGAAGGCACTACATTTGCAAGGAAATAATCAGTTAAAAGAAAACAAAGTGCAGGAAAGAGTACATGCCCTGGTGGCAACAAATAAATAGTTTATCACCAAATTATCCCTTGAGGATCGCTTACATTTATTGTTCATGTATAATAACAGGGACACCTGTGCCGGGTAGGCCAAGGGGATTTGTACTTATGCCTGGTCTGGATTAACAGATATCAGCACCAAGAGTGCGGATACACACCATTCGAAAATATTTACTTTGGTGGGTGATCTTAATTTCTTAGATTTTTTAGCAGAATTAAAGAAGAATAACTGTTTTTTGTTTTTTTTTTTTTTGTTTTTTTTTTTTTTGAGCATCATTGGATGCACCACTTGCACCCAATTGAGCCGTTTGCTCTTTGCTCTCAATATCATGGGAAAGTGAGCTCTCTTGCTCAGTCTTAGGCTAAAATTTTTAAATCAGGGCTTACTTTTTCCTTGATAACTGCTTCGGGTCGACATTCTGTCACCCCTTGGGGAATGCACATTATTTCTGTGCAGTCACACAGTCTTTGGCTCCTTATTCAGGGTTATTACCCTGACTAAGGGTAACTACCACTCTCCAAGATTTAGTTGAAAATAGTAATGCTGACAGCTAGATGAATTGTAACTTCCTTAGGAAAACCAGCTTCAGTAAAAAGACACACATTGCACAATGCCGATTGATTTTGTCTGTCTTTCTTGCATTTGTTAAAAACAGGCAAACATTCATGACAGGCCCCACAAAAACAAAAAAAAAATCCTGTTTATCATCCCCATCCATCCCTAAATTTTTTGGACCTGCCATTTCTATTTATTTTATTTATTCAAAGTCAGCCTTGAAGTTGGTTCACTTTATTCAAGTTTAATTGGATAAAAAAAATACAAATAAAATCCTCCTGCCCTCCCTATTCATGTATATTCTAAATAAAAATGATAAACAGGGTATTTTTTTACATAGGGCCTTATTTCTACACCATCTGCAACCCGCTAGTATAAAGGGATTAATTGCTGTCGCATCAGTGACATTGACAGGTGCGTAACCCCAAAAACATTCTTTTCCACCCTGCGGTACCATCTACTTTCAAGCCAGTGAAATTGCTGGTGCCTTTAGAATCATACAGACTCTTGACTACACCCAGTGCCATCCATTGCCTGAATATTGGTATAAGTGTAACAATAATTATATAAGTAACTCATAACTTCCAGCCAATGAGATCAACAATAGGCTGTATAAACTGTACCTTTTATCCTCAGTCTCCAGCTGCACTCTGGCTTAAGGATAGGCAACAAGCCAGCACCCATTAAAACTGACAGACCAATAAGTGTCAGACAATATCATTCAATAATTATGTGGGATAAAACATATATGATACATTAAGGAAAGTTTACAAATTTGAAATAAATGAAAACACTGTCGTAATACATCTAATTTTAGATTTAACACAATTACAGCATTTTTTCAAGTGAAATTTTTGCTTTTACTTAGCAATGTGTGACTACTGTGGCTGACCTTGCACAAACCTTGACACTTGCCCTGCCAGGTCCTTACTAACTAGCAAGAAAAAGACACAGTCATTTGGTTTATATCAAAATATCTGTTGCCATTTACTGTCAGCATTGTTAATTATCTAATCCTATTAATGAGAACCTCTGGCAACCACCAGTTCCCTGAAATTGCATTTACAGTACATGTAATTCAATGAATAAGCAAAACTATCTGTCCACACTAGATGACTTGCAGAGATACCATTCAACCAGTCTGCAATGCATCCTCTTGATGTAATTATTTTATGCTTACCAGGAGTTTGTCCATATATTACATGAAGTACAGTGTATCTCACATAAATATAACTCATCTAGAATCATTTTAGGTGGTGATTTAAATACTAACTTATCAAGACTTACACCTCATACGAGAGCTCTTCTCAATTTTATGATGAACAATGACTTGAAGCCAATCCTGGATCTAGATGTTGCATCTGTTTTATATATACTTTCATTTCTACAGGCTCTGGTGCCTCATATGCTAGTCATCATTTTATTATGTCTCAAAATATAATTACTCTAGTTGAATCCTATAAGGTTATTGATAGCAAGCTTCACTCTGACCATGTTACTCTTTGTGCAATATCGAATACTGATGTTGAACATCCTGTGTTTAACCCTTTCCCCCTTGAATTAAGACTGAGTCATGTTGTCCTGACAAGTGTCATCTTCAATTCTCAGTCAAATTGTTTTTTATTGCAGTTGAAATCAGTTGTTAAAAACACTGAAGCAGACGACATTTGACCACCAGCCAGTTTTGGCCGGTTTAAGGGGGAAAGGGTTAAAGGAGGGCACTCATTACGTTGTATTTTAAGTGTTTTGGGAACTTCATGTCAGGCACTTACCACATGTAAAATGGTTTAGTTATATTTTATTCCATATTTCTAAAATCTGCATTTTAATGTTGCTGAAATCAGCTTTACCTGTCAAATTACCGGAAGCGGCAAACCTACGGAAGATCAAAGGCGATTTCGCGGATCACGGGAGTCCTACTTCTGCACCTAGTTTTTTTTAACTTGATGAGAATAAACTCCTAGTTTCAAATTGAAGTGGTCGGAAATGTAACGAAAACTAATAATATGTGTCAATGTATATGCAGCAGTTGTTTAAAACTGTTTTTAATAACTCGTTTTAGCGAGAAAAAAGCAACGTTTACGAGTCACGATATGTCACGTCTTTCCTCACGCGATCTTGGACATATTTATAGCCAAATTTGGAAACAGCGGTATTCTGCAGCCTGCTACACCTCCGTGCGGTAGAGAGTTCCAAGTTTTTCCTTGACTGCGAACAGACGAAAATGCCAAGGTGTGTTTCGTGCGGTGGCACAGCCACCGAATATCCAGAAAGATATTTTCATTCTTGGCCAAAAGACACATCATTAGCAGATAAATGGAATCCTATTATGAAAATCCCAGAAGAAGTATTGGCAGCATACAAAAGCACGAAGTTGTGTTCAGCGCACTTCAAGCTGCGTGACGAATTCCGATCGTTTGATAACTCCCGAAGCTCATATTATCGCTCACGTTACACGGTCACGATTTACGACCGATTATCATGAACGGAGTAAATACATTGATAAATAATAATTGATTTGATTGAAACACATAACATATGCATATTCTTTACGTCGATAACGACCTCGGAAACAATTTTCATAATTTGAAGTGGCTTTGTGTTGAACAATGATCATGGTGCGCTTGGCTTCGTTATCAACCGATGGCTATGATTGGCCAGTTGTATAGTCGCTTCTAATTGGTCCGATATCTCGACTGGCTTCGCGTAATGGTGAACTGCTGGTAATGTGGGGGTTTTAATATTTGGCAATAAACATCGGAAATTTGTGAAAATTAATAAAATAAACATCAGATATGAAATCCTGATGAAAAATCCTTTCCAATGATGTATAATACAACGTAAGGAGTGCCTTCCTTTAAAGAAAGAGTTTGTGATAAGCATGTAGCATGGCATAAGGCCACTTCTGAGGATATTCAACAATATAAGGTGAGATTAGACCAAGCTCTTGGTAATATACGTTATTACCAGAAGGCACTAGTATGTAATGATGTTAATTGTAATAAGCACCATGCTGATATTGTTAATTTATATAATGATGTACTTAAGTCATGTTTAGTGGCATTTGACTGTTTACTAACTATTTCACCTGCTAATCACAGAGTAATACTCAGGTGGAGTGAACATGCAGCTCATTATAAGAAAGAAGCATTATCATGGCACAAGAATATGGATTTCTCATGGCCATCGGATCCTCATGATGGTCATATTGTTCAGATGCAGCACCTTACAAAGGCCTAATATCATAAAGCTATCAAACAGGTCAAATGAGGGTCTGATTTGGTGAGGATGGAGAAAAAGGCGCAAGCAACAGGTAATACTAATACACGTGATCTTTGGACAGAGGTTAAGAAAATTAAAGGTACAAATGTGTCTGCCTCTTCTTGTGTTGACAGTGCTAATTGTGAGGAGGATATTGCCCACTCATTTGTATATAAATTCTCTACACTTTACAATAGTGTTCCTTGTGATCCCAATGGAATGGCAAACATTAGAGAACTTGTGAATAATGAGGTACAAGCTAAATACAACACTTTTAATCATCAATATATAAACACTAATGACCTTATTACTGATATAAAACATCTGAAATTGGGTAAAGACAGTGGCGAGAAACAACTATGGTCAGATCATTTTATTCATGGGTCAACTTCATTGTGTGTATTCTTACCCATGATTTTAATACTATGCTGGTACATGGAATCTGCCCTGGTTCTATGATCATTGGTACCATGGATCCTATTCCCAAAAGTGAAAGCAAGTCTGCTAGGAATTCTGATAAGTATGGATCAATTGCATTAAGTAGCAGTTATTGTAATCAACTTTAAGACTTGATGATTATGCAGAAAGAACAAAATGCATTAGCAAGTAACGAGTTGCAATTTGGTTTTAAAGCAGGAGTTTCTATAATACAGTGTACTTTAACAGTGGTGGAAACCATCAGTTACTGTAACACCAAAGGCTCAAATCTTTTTATGTTATTACTTGATGCTACAAAAGCATTTGATAGAGTTCATTATTGTAAGCTTTACCAATTTGGAGATCCCTATAAATGGGTGAATTATAAAAGATACAGCACAAAGGGATCACTGTATGCAGTCAGCAAAGTTTGTATATGGCCAGTGACATTTACACTCAGTGAGGCTGGAATTTAAAGACAGTCATGACAGTAGGTCCAGTTTCCCTAACACACCTGACTTATCAGGTACTGAAGTAATGGAAAATTGTACGTTATATTCATACTGGATAGTCACGCACGTTCTTGATGTATTTTAAGTACGTGTGTTGTGCCATTTTGTTATCTGTTGTCCTATAAAAACTGCCTACCTTCCCAGGTGGACAGGTAAGGTGAGCGTTACAAACATGTGTCTGTAAACATTTTATTGGTCCGTGGTTGATGTGGTCACGAAATTCAAAGCAACTATCCCTGTTGTGGGTCAGTGGGTGTAAATAAACACACATATGATGTTCTCAACACCAAATATGTGACAAGTGATAGTAGGAATATCTCTGAGTATCCAAAGTTCTGAACCTTGACCATTAAAGTGTTAATCACTGCTATAGTTGTTTTCTCATTGCTGATAAACATACAATGGTTAAAAGATTCAAATTCCTCATGATGATACCTTTGATACAAGTACCACCAAGCCTGGCCTAAAGCAAAAAGTAGTCTTAGTCAACAGCTTTCCACGGGACACTTTACGCGCAATGTGTCCCGAGGTAAGCTGTTTACTCATTCTTAAATCAATGCTTTAAGGGTTAACGCTATACTTTTGGTATGCAATGATAGCCTTGGACAATCTGCAGTTCTGTGGGCATGAAACAAGTTGATTGATGTTGTTAGAAACTTTTGTTATATGACAGATAAGGGTGATTTTAGAAAAAATGGCTAGTCATCAATTTTCACCCTTTTTGTGTTAAAAAGACTGTTTTTTGTTTTTCTAACTGTGATGATTCAAGCAGGGGAATTGTTAGTTATGCAGGACTCCATAATTTGTATGTGAATCTGCACTGAAATACAATGCAACCTGAATATGAATGCTTTTATGTCAGGAGTGTAATACTCTCAGTGTGACGTAAATTATAATACCTATTGTTTAAAGATTCAGGTAAAGAATATTATTGTTTGCATCATAAACAAACTTGTCTGATATTCAATTTTGGTGTGACGGCTTTCATCTGGTCACACTGAATGACGGTTTTCTCTTTTCTTGTACTTTTAATAGAGTCTAGACATTTCCTTGTACAAGATGGAAAATCACTCATTAATTTCAACATTTGGAATGAACACTATGAAATAGATATTAAATATACTTTAATCATGCACTTTTACTTTTGCACTTCACTTATCTAAGACCCTTGTATGTATATCCTAGACACTGTAATTTTCTCTGGTCATGTATAATTTTGGTGAAGAATTGAGATGAAAGTTGTTTACCTACTGATGTCAGGAGTGTAACACATTACATTCAACCTGCTGTCAATCAAATATTACATCAACAGAACTATGAAGTAGTATTTCTTTCAGGAGTACTACATGAACAGAAACTAACAGTGACAAACATACATGTGCCCTTTGCCTGTGTAGATCACAATGTGGTTTAGATATGCATGTCAGGAGTGTAACACCATAAAATCATGACACTGGAAATGCTATTCATCCTCAAAATTTCATGCAGTAAACAAATTAAAAATTGAACAGACCATACAAAAGCTTCAATTCTTAAGAATTTATCTTATATAAACTTAAATACTTCATATTATTAAATAAACGACTGATACAGACGCCTGTGTTACACTACTTTCATATCAAAGTTGAGTATCAAAAACACTTCTCATCCTTTAGAATGTAAATACATCAACTTTCCACGCATAAATTACCATTACATCATTGATCAGGTCAACAACTAGAAAGACAGCAGCTGTTTGAATAAACCAGTGTGCTAAATGTCAGGAGTGCAACGCAAGCATGTGTTCATGTCAGAAGTTTATTCAAGAAGCCATTATGTTCCCAATGTCTGATGTATCATGACCCTGTTTTCACAGCACCTGCATTATGACTAGCTGTGATGTCTCAACTGATTTTCAGCACATTTATATTGTTCCTTTTAAATTCTAAAGTCTTACAAATCTCTATATGCAAAAAAACCCTCATCTTTTGCATAAAAAATGATTTTTTTTTGGTGTAGTTATTGATTCTAGAAATGAATTAAGGTTATTTGAAACATGATAAGATAATATTTAATATTCTGAAGAATGAAAAGTGTCTTTGAAACACAAATTTGGTGTAAAAAGCTGTGATTTATTTTACTGTGCTAATGTCAGGAGTGTTACACAGGGAGTGCATTTTAGTTGTTGAGTCAAGGAGCTATTGTGTTGCAAATTGCTCATGTATCAAGACACATTTTTCATAGCATCTGTATAATGACCAGCTACAATGTCTAAGCAGATTTTCAGTACACATGGTTTAGTTATGTTGTTTATTTTGAATTCAATAGTCTGAAACATTTTCAATATGAAAAAAAACCAACATTTTGTCTGTCTAAACATGGTGAATTTTTGTGTAGTTCTTGATTCGTAAAAATAATGTTATTTTACGCATGGCAACATAATGTGTTAACATTCTGAAGACCAAAAAGTGTTTCTCATACTGCGCTTTGATATGAGAAGCTGTGCTTTACTTGAAATCCTGCGCTAATGTCAGGAGTGTAACACAGGGGAGCATTTATTCAAGGAGCTATCGTGTTGCTAGTTTCTGATGTATTGACACACCATTTTCACATCACCTGCATTATGATCAGCTGTGATGTCTAAAGTGATTTCAGCACAGTTAGGTTGTTTATTTTGAATTCTTAAGACGTAAAGGTTCTCTGTATGAAAAAATTATAACATTTTCCTTCTAAAAATAGCAAATTTTGTAGACCCATGATTTAGGACTGAACTATCATCCATCTATACATGACTGGTTAATGTATTATTATTCTAAGGAAAGAAAAGTGAGTTTGATACACAACTTTGACTTAAAAGGAGCTTATAAAAATTCTATGGTAATTTAGTTTTAATAACATTTCCTTAAGTAATATTAAAAATTAAAAACTTGGGCTTTCTTCCATGTCTTCCCTTAAGTATTTTCACATAGTACAATATACTGGGGCCAAAGTGACACCAGAAGCAATATTTTTCAAGCAAATTAAATTTTTGACCCTGGCGTCACACTTCTTAGCCATTTTTTTAAAAATCACCCATAAGCCTATGAATTAAAAATTCATTATATGAGAAGGCTAGTAAGCTAATCTGGTTTTTTTTTTTTTTTTTGATTATGGATGCCCGCTCCCATAAAGGAACTTGGGAGTCACATGCACCCGTAAACAATATGTAACTTGCATATTTGTGTTCACACCTTGTCACTGGACAAAGGAGGTGTGTCTATAAATAGCCTGAGCAAACACCAAGCTCATCCAAGACGTTGAGCCTATTTCTTGGTTAGCAACGTCTATTGTTGTCAACGTATGGTATTATCACGTAACGAACGAACATTATGTTACGTGATTAACGGTACCACGCTGCAGCCGTTGAAATCTTCAGTTCCTGATGAGCCACACTACTGGCGAAACCGGTCGAACGGCACGAAAGTGAAGCCATACCTTTGCTCGTATTTTTCAATTTAGTAAGCTAATCTGCCCTTGGGCAGATAAGCTATACCTAGGAACAGTGCATAATCTTCAGCATTAAAACTTGTGTTGCAATTGCTAATTTTTTATATGAAAAGGCTGTGAAAACATGAGTGAAGCTTGAACTTACTGCATTTGCAAGACAACATCAAATGTCTGCCAGCAGAACATATTTTTTCTCTGAAGAATATAACTGACAATATCACTGCACAGAACCTAAATTCACATAAGTCACCCCGTAACCTTAAGGAGTAGGTCAAAGTCATCCAGATACAATCCCAATATTGAACTCACCCTGATGCATGATCCTACTAAGTTCCATCAAATTTTGTCAACTTCTTCAGAGGTTAGTGCATGGAAATCAATTTCACATCAGTGACCCTGTGACCTGAGAACTACATCAAGGTCACCCAAAGCCAATTCCAACTGAGGTATCCAGATGCATAAGCTTATTAGATTTAACCAACTTTTTTCCAGTTCTTCAGTATATAGTATATCACATAGAAAACAATTTCACATAAGGGGCCCCATGACCTTGAGAAATACGCCAAGGACACCCAAATACAATCCCAACATTGGTGCCACCTAGATCCATTTTCCTACCAACTCTCATGAAATTTTGTGAAGTTCTTCACCACTTATTGCATGAAAGTGTTGGAACAACTACAAAAAGAAGAAGCCAAAGAACACGGAACTCCAACAATACATTTCCCCAGTTTCACAAGGAGACATAAGCTACAGTGGTAATATCCACCTTTTATGCAAATTTTTACATTTTAGTGTACCTGTTGTAGTGTCCACAATATAAAACACGAGTCTTCACAACATTGTGAGACCCATGGACATACGCATGACACTCTTACTTTGTAAAATAAATGAAACAACAGCTTGTTTGGCAATGTTATGAAGTTACCCCAAAATGATGGCCAAGTAACACTTTGTTACTTTGATAAGCAAATTGTGATGCAAATTAATGACTATTTGCTAGCTGATAGATGACTTTTAGTAGCCTGAAGGACAGATCTCTGGAATTAGAAGTAATTGTATTTCAGTGCAGTGAACAGCCATAGTCTCTCCTGCAGGGGTGATATTTAAGCTGATATACAATATGTAGCACCTATGACGCCCACTGGTTACCCAATATACAAGTCTCTTCTTTCCTGCTCTAGAGCAACAGGAGTCAGTGTGAGTCAGGTTTGTGAAGCACTCTAAGTCAATTGAATTTTGTTGTCTCTTGGGTTATATTTAATAAATAAATATACTACGTTCTGATCAACTAAATTCTTGTTTTACCAGGGGTTATATTTAATAAATAAATACTACATTCTAATCAACGAGATTCTTGCAGTCCCTGGGGTTATGCACAGAAATCAATATTTCAATAGCATCAGCCGTGACAGGTGGTTTGTAGTTTTCATACAATATATATTGTCTGCCCATTGATAAGTACATGTAATGACTTCTATGGTTTCACTACAGGTGGTAGTCTTCAGGCCTGTCCATGCATACAATATGACAGTCTGAGAGTCATTGACACAAGTTGTATGCACATTATGGATCAAAAATATAAAAAAAAAATTTAAAAAGCATAAAAGAACAACGAAATCCAACTTTGATGAGTAAGAGTAAAGTTCTGTCAAAAAGGACACCCAGGCCTCATTGTTGATATAAAAGTAATGTGGTACTTGTGTTGAAAGGCCACACATTAACCATTTACCACTCAAATCACCCAAAAGCACCTGGATGTGTATTGTCATCTGCCTTTTGGTTTTCACTTAGATTTCTCATTGATAGAAAACAGTTTTGCTCAGATTTGTCTGTAAGACCATTCACGAGAGAACACCCTAGGACAAAACTTTCCTTATCATGGGTTGGGTGCCTTGCGCCTACCCCGGGTGTCAATGAAAGCTCTTGACTCAGTCCTAGTCTGACCAGGAATGGTTCAGACTACCTTCCCTCAGGATATTGTGCTTTGACTTTTACATGTTTATGGAAGTTGTAATCTTCAAACCATGCCTCCCTCCAGTGAGGCTACAACTTACGGACCACTAGGCTGGAGGACCAAGGGTGCTTGGAGAGGGGGTTTGGGTTACAGATTTTTATTGTAAATGTACCAATATTAATCACATCTTTTACCTATTCATATATCTGCCACCCCAATAGTTTCTCTTTATTCAATTTTAATTTCAGATGATACAAAATACTAAGCAAGCAAAGTGACTTGAATTTTCTGGACAAGACACACTCACATAACACTTTACAGAAATCGTCTCTTTGATAAATTTTTCCTGATTGCTCTCCAAAAAAATGACTCGTCTCAGATCATACCTTGATGTCTCTATGTCATCATGCTCTGGTTATCGACAGACCAGTGTTCCTGCTTGGATGTCTTTTATGATATTCAAGTAGAGTAGTTTACTGAAAGTGTACACCTGCTGCATCTCTAGAGAAGTGATGTCTAAACAAGGGGTTTGTAACAGTCCTGTGCTCAGCCGGACTAGAATGCACTAGCTGGTAATTGCAAGCAAAATGATAGTTCTGTGTGTGCCTGTACATGTATTAAATATCACACCCTTCCCAAAGTGCAACATACATTTTACACTGCATTTACACCGCAGTTTCCCTGAACTTCCACTTCACCTTCCTCATTTTACCGAAGATATGCTTCCATTCCACCCTATATACACTTCTGGTGAAACCAGACCTCCACTTTATTTACACTTCACAGTAAACCTTACGTATGCCTCTTCTACACTCTTGCTCCACTGCTGCATGGTACACCTCAAAATCATATCACAGGGAGTGGAGTGAAGTATTTTCCAGATGCCTCAAACCCACTTCAGTTGATATGCTACACATCCACTTGTATCTCTGTTTCAAGCAGTGGCCCTGGTTCAGCACCTAAGTTTTTCTCTGAGAAGGTTCATTAACACGTTTTTGGAATCCTTTTCCTGGGGTAAGTGAGAGCTCAAATTTTGCTAGTTTTTCCATATACATGTATTACTACATATATTAGTTAATATTATTTCACTAAGTCTTGCTGTTATTAGAAAGAACTTGTGCTACATTATGTATCTATCTATTTCCCAAATTGTATATTTTCACATTCTTTAAATTCAACTGGGTTGTTTCTACTTGATATAAGGTAAAGACAAGCAGCCACCATCACAAAACCATCTTTAGTCATCAAACTGAAATTAGTGGGTCTGTGACCTTGGAAATCAGGTCAAGGTCATCCATGTACAGTCTCAGTCTACCCCTCACACAGGACCATCCTTGTGTGCAGAACCAAACCCCCAGCTTAAACAATTCTCATTTATCAGGTGAGCCATAAAATTCATTTAAGGAGCCCTGTAACCATGGAAACCTGATCATGGCTACCTAATATGTGCAGTCCAAACTGGTTCTTACACAGGACTATCAAGTTCAATATTAAAGCTTTTGCTCAAAGAGTTGTGGAGTTGTCCATAAACTCAAGTCACTGAAGTAATTGTGTGACCTTGAGTATTAGATCAAGGTCACCCACATATAATTCCAACTCAGCCCTTATAATTATACTCAAGTCACTGAAGTAATTGTGTGACCTTGAGTATTAGATCAAGGTCACCCACATATAATTCCAACTCAGCCCTTATAATTATATAAAGAACAATTATCATGCCCACTTTTAAAGTTCTAACTTAAATAGTTCTTGTGTACTCAAAGAAAAGGCAAAAAAAAAAATAATAAAATAAAATTGCCTCATAATTTGGGGAAATTATATCAAGGTCACCAATATCGACAAATTGAAAACTAGGGTCTCAAAGATATGTATCTCTGTTTTCTAAAAGCAATTTGAAGAAGAATAGTTGAAGATTTTTTTTCATCAACCAAAACAAAAAAT
The DNA here is from genome assembly GCA_964020975.1 of Hermodice carunculata. NCBI lineage: Eukaryota > Metazoa > Annelida > Polychaeta > Eunicida > Amphinomidae > Hermodice > Hermodice carunculata. Next base: position 81,541,097 of record OZ026622.1, read on the forward strand.
AAGTTCCAATCCAAAACTCATTGAAGTTGGTCCTGTCACCCAAACTTGGCAGAAATGGGTGGACTGACAGGACAAAAGACAATAAGGTAAGCCCAAAATGACTAAAAACCTTACATTGCATTTAGTTCTCCATTTTTTTTTTCAGTCACAGTGCAGTTCCTTGTTTTCTTAAGACCTAATATATGAAGCATGCGGGGACTAACACAACATTCAGCAGTATACTGGTATACAGCTGTTGCACACTTGTGGGGTTACACCATGTGCTCCTGAAGTCAAGTAAGCATTTTCTTGTACATGTTTTGACTTACCGTCCACTCATTTGTTGCAGGAAGTTGGCCACAAGGGCTGGATCTGCCTTGATGACAGGGATGGGTACCCCATGCTCACTGCTGGTGTACTCCCAGGGAATGGTGGTCACATTGGCTTCTGCGCTCACATCCTCTACCAGTCTGTGTGTACAGTCCACTGCCTTCTGGGTGTCCTCATCAGACCCCGTCACCATGGACAGCAGATGCTGCAGCAACTGGCCAGAAAAAATTGAAGAGATTATGCCAGCCATTCTCAGTATTAACCAAAAAAAACCCCTCATTTTGTAGTTCTGTCAACCCTTAAAGTGCTAATCACTGCTATAGTTGCTTTCTCATTACCACTAAACATATAATGTTTAAAATAGTAAAATTCCTCATGAAGATACCTTTCATTCAAATACCAGAAAGCCATGTCTGAAGCAAAAAGGAGTCTTAGTCGACAGCTTTCCTCTGGACACTTTGCGCGCAATGTGCGCAAAATGTCCCGAGGAAAGCTGTTGACTCAATCTTAAATCAGCACTTTACGGGTTGACTGCTTTTTGCACTGATAGCAGAAGAGATGTATTTCTGATGTTTGTGCAAACATTTCTAAAATTTCAAAACACCCCCCCCCCCCCAAAAAAAGAGGAAAATATCCCACTTAGTGATTCCCTGGTTCCAACTATTTACATTTATGAAAATTAAAAGGATTGATACATCTGCAGGCCTGATGTAACAGCAGTCTAACTGAAAAAAAAAATGACTTCTCAAAACTATGTTTTATTTACTCCTTGACAAGTAACAGGTAAAAGTTGCCTGAAAGCAGATACAATAATGAATTTAAAGCATCCTAAATCACCTTCACCCTCACCACCCGCCCCATCCTGCACTCCCACAGTTTGATAAGCTCTATTGCCCCTTCCTAACGTATGAAAAGAAATCTCTTGATATATGCCAATCTAACTAATATCAAAGGCTAATACTGCACCTCAACATATCAAAACTGACTTTGTAAAAATTCAAAAATAACAAAATTTACTCAAGTACCAGCTGGACTTTATTTCAGGGGGACAAAAGATCAGTCCAGGGTAACAGCTTTATTTGGCCTGTCCTTTGTACCCAAAGTGTCCCAAGGAAGACTGTGCATTTAGTCTCCAACTTAGCACTGAGAATGTAAGTTAAGCACTTTCATGAAGATTAGTCATGACATGGAGGGATCTCAAGTGTACATGTAAGTGTTGCACCTACACAGAGATCTCTCTGCCTGAAAGCCAAGTTGCGTAATCATGAATGATGACATGACAGGCACTATTATTTAATACAAAGTTGGTTTTACATGACACTTCACAGACCTGCAGCGGCTGTCCTATCGCTTTGTTATTTAACTGGAATGCTTCCTTTAAATCAAAACTGTGAGCATTACAGTGAAACCTGCTTTGAGAGACCACCCCTAAGGCAGGCTGAAAAGTGGTCACATAAGGCAGGTGGTCTCTTAATGGAGGTGCAATAACATGGAAAAGAGCAAAGGGGACTTTGGAAATATGGTCTTAAAAGGCAGGTGGTCTTTCATTACAGTGATCTCTCAAAACCGGTTTCACTGTATATTCAAATGGAGTATGCCGCCTGCAGGTAACTCCCACTGGTATTCACCTGTTGCAGGTGGAGACACCTGGGGGATAAACAAAACCTGATTATCTCATTGGCTCAAAAAGTTGTGTGACACAAGAAGCAGTGCTGTCACCATGCGGAATAGTGTATCCATCATCCACTATAGGTCACTGTCATTCAAAATTCCAATAGAGCTCAACCTAACACAAACATCCCTGACAGTGGATTGATAAAGTGCACTCTGTTTGAGCTGTGTTTGTGAATGCCCATGCCAGCTGAGAAATCCTGTGGATTTATGATGATGACTATTGTATGGATGCAAACATCCTGTGCTAATAGGGAATGATAAGATGGATATGGAAAAAACTTTTCTCAATACTCATCCCCAAAGGAAGTTCACAGTCTTCAGCAGTACACTGGAAGCCAGAACTGTATGAATTATGCAAGTTCTAATTCACGGCACATTAGTAGTGTATTAAAGTGATCACCTTCACATGTATGGCACCAGCATAAGATTTTGTTATATCAAGCTTCAGCACTTCCCATAGACCATGAAAGGAATATTTTCAGTTGGAAGATAGCTTATGGAGGGCACCAGCCAAATAGAAGCAGGGTAACTAACATACTTTCGTACCTCTCTCAGTTTGACATCTGGAAAAAAAAAGCACAAAAGTTGGGAAAGGCACAAGGTGCTCAGCCCTGCTATTTTTTTCAAGAGGAAACCCCTTAGCTCATCCAGACTGTCTTGTAAGTTCTTACCAATTTCCTGAATTCCAGTCGCTGCACCAGCTGATCCTTGTCTTCAAGGTCATCTAGCAGTTGGTCCTCTTTGTCTTGGGTTACATCATCAAAGGTTCCAGTAGCATGCTGGTCTCTGGTCTCACCTCTCTGCTGAAGCTGGTCTCTGGTCTCACCACTCTGCTGAAGCTGGTCTCTGGTCTCACCACTCTGCTGAAGCTGGTCTCTGGTCTCACCACTCTGCTGAAGCTCCTGGGCACCACCACTTGCTGGTACTTCTTGGCCAGTGCTGGAGTCCCCAGTGTCTGAGGTATTCTTCTTGTCACCTGCTGTTGTCACTCTGGTGTCATCATTGCCTAAAGTGTTCCCACCACTTGATACAGAAGCCTCCTTTCTGGCAAAACCAGCTGCCCCTGTCCCTGCCACCTCTGCCTGCATCTGTGGCACTATACTGTCTATCACTGTAAATGAACCAAAGTCCAATGACTCGGTTAAAGACTCTCTTTGCTTTGAGCTCTGACCTTGTGTCATGGCTAACATGCTGCCCTCTCCTGGTTGAACAACTTCAAATTTAGATTCCATGTCTGTGGCTGTATCATCTGTCGAGTCCCCCCGCTGCTGGGTCAAGGATTGCCAGGCCGACACATTAGACTGCTGCCCCTCTGGTGGCTTGAAGGTCAGCTTGACCTTGAGTTCACCCATCACAGACTTCCACTTGGTCTTGCTGACCCTCAGTTCTTCCTCAGCCTCCGGGTCATACTCAGCGTACATGTTCTGTGCATCCCTCACATAACTCGACATCAGAGTTGCACACTCCAGTGAATCCGTAATCGATGGCGTCCTGTTCAGGAGGAGCTTATCCACATCGGGCAAGTAACGACCTTCCCACTGTCTCCGCATGGCATTGACTTTCTGCCAGTCTTCCTCCTCCTCCGCACTATTCTCCTCAGGCATCCGCAGTGGCAGAACTTCAGAATGATCCATGACCTTGAAATCACTGTTCTCCTCTAGAACTGTTTCATTTAGTTGTTCAGAAGGCGAGACCAAACAATTTTGTCCTTCACTCTTCTGCACATGGTCCCCCTCTGCACTATACACAACACCACTGTTCCCACATGGATCTTCAACACAACTATTCTTGCCTGCAACCCTTGCAGAGTTACCATCTTTATATTCCATTTTCTCTTTTCCCTGGTCAGCATTTGAACTACCATTTCCTGACAGGTCTAAGTTTAAGACTTCAACATTTTCTTTTGTAAGGGACACACTGTGTACAAACTTACTTGGGTGAACTTCCTTATCCTTCCACTCAGGTTTTGATGTATTTAAAGTTTTCCCCAAGTCTTTGGTTTCTTTAGTATGATCTGCTTTCTTGGGACTAGAACTTGGAACTTGTGGTAGGTTTCTCCTGCCCTTACGAAGACTAGATAATTTTGGACTTGAAATCGCAGCATTTTTTCTCTTTGGTTTATTTGCCTCAGTTTCAACTTCCTTCACCTGCACTGCTGAAGTCTTAGATTTATTCTTACTTGGAGCAGGCCTTGCTTTAAAAGTATGCCCACTATTTACCTTTGTTGGCTTACTGTCTTTGAGTTTCGATTCTTTGGTGACTGTAGTTTTGACTTTGGGTTTGTTATTGTTGACTTCTACTTTGTCTGGTGGCAACGGGTCTGTGGTCTTGACTCTCTTCCTCCTTGGAGGAGGCTTCAAGGGCTCACTACCAGTCCCACTAGACACAGCATCTGACCCTAATTTTGACACAAGCTTTTCAGTTCCATTGTTTTCTTGTCTGTCTTGTTCACATACATCTGCAGACTTTAATGCAAGTGATTCCTTTTTTAATACTGTGCCTGTTCCTACCTGCTTATTTTCCTTAGTTTTATTTTCTACTTTATGTGATACAAAATTTGAACACCCTTCTAGTTCCAATTCCTTTTCTTGCTTTTTACCACCGATGCTTGTATGAGTTCTTTCCTCACTTTCACATTCAGCCTCTTTGTCATCTTCCACTTCTGCATCTTTACAATCTACCTCTGCATCATTTTGATTTTCTGCATTTTTGGAAGGTGTTTCATGTTCAGAGTCCTCACTGGTGGACACATAATTGCCGCCAACTTCTTCTGAAAACTGGACCTTTTTGACCACAATTATGTGTCCTGACTTTGTGGTACTAGTAATGCGAGGCCTACGTTTGAGGATAGATTTCTCCCGATCCCTGACCCCTCCTCTCCTTTGCAGAATACTGCTGAAAAAAAGCAAGTGTCATGTGAACATTTTTGTGATTTATCTGTTCCTTTCTATCATGATATTGTCTTTCCATGCCTTCAATGACAGTCTTCCACAGAATTCCTGTCACATACATGTAGAACAGTGGCCTATATACCTGAATAAATCTGTTCTATCTATCTAAACCTTTTTTGAGTAATGTTAACCTTTAAAGAGCTGATTTAAGACTTATTCAACAGTTTTCCTCTGGGCACTTTGTATGTATTACTTTTAAAGGGCAGATTTAAGACTGAGTCGACAGCTTTCCTTGGTACATTTTGCATGCAATGCGTGCAAAATGTCCCAAGGAAAGCTGTTGACTAAGACTACTTTTTGCTTTAGACTAGGCTTGCTGGTATTTGAATGAAAGGTATCTTCATGAGGAAATTTGAACCTTTTACCCATTATATGTTTAATGGTAATGAGACGACTAGAGCTGTGATTAGCACTTTAAGGGTTAAGCCTCACTCCCCCCCTCCCACCAAAAAAAAAGCCATTTAACTGGGTGCAGCACCCTTCAGTTTCAGAGCCCCCTCTCAACACATTTTACGTCTTCAAAAAAGAATAAAATAGGATTTATCTGCAGTTTTTATATAATTCATACTTTCTTTTGGAAACTTAACCACATTTGCAGCTTTCAGATAATGCAATGGTGCACTGGAATTTATTGATGTGACCTTCTATCATTCAAGTGATCTCTGATGTTTATCCTTCTTTGCCATCATATGCCCTAGGACCCTTTCTAGCGTAGCCACCTTTGGTTGGTGATCACCCTTTCTGATGGCCTTGGCACGGTTACAATAATGCAGATCCAAAAAAATGCAAATTACCAGTCCCATGTTTTGAAATCCAACCTCTAAGGCATAATTTATAAGCACATTCCGTTGGATACACCCTACTACCCCCCCCCCCCCCCATTAATAAAACATCTGATTTGACACAGCACAATGAGTTGATGCATCCAGGGGGAATCCTGCAAGACAGCATCCACTTTAATATTTTACACAGATACACGACTCATCATTACTAATGCATTACAACATAGAGGTAACCAAAAATAAATTTAAACATGCAAGTCAGTCAGTGTATATATATATATATATATATATATATATATATATATATATATATATATATATATATATATATATATATATATATATGTATATCAAGCAAAAACAAAACATGACACTTAGCCAGCTCTTGGTCTGATCATCATATAGCTGTCACTGGTCGTGATGTTATTTTACTCTTCATAGTTTAACCCTTTTCTTCTTTTTACATTTCTCATTGACTGCAGTGTCTGTCCACAGTAATCAAGGCACAGACCAAGCCTGCTTCTGTACCCACATACCAGCACTACCAAAACACAATATCTACATGTATTAACCCTTAAAGCGCTGATTTAAGATTGAGTCAACAGCTTTCCTTGGGGCACTTTGCGCGCAATGAGCTCAAAATGCCCCAAGGAAAGCTGTTGACTAAGACTACTTTTTGCTTTAGACTAAGCTTGCTGGTATTTGAATGAAAGGTCTCTTCATGAGGAATTTGAATCTTTTAACCATTATATATTTAATGGTAAAGAGAAAACGACTATAGCCGTGATTAGCACTTCAAGGGTTAACTAATCTAATTTGATTACAGAGATAGTTTTTTTTTGTTTTTTTTTTGCCTTGGTCCAATGGGCACAGTTAATTTTAAAGAAAAGTTTTCAAGTCAGGTTTAAATTTGTTACTCAAACTGATTTCATTTTTGAAATGGCTCTGTGAAAATTCACGCTAAAAATCTTATTAGCCCATGCATTCAAATCAACCAGAAGTCTGGCCAACTACAGTCAATACTGGATGAGTGACCCAGTCCCAATTACCTGGTCAAGCCAAGGCTAGTTAGGCATGCAAATCCCATGTAAGTGTGCTCATAGAACTGGTGATGCACTGTCACTTTTGTTAGCAGTTAATGGGGAGAAAAATCATAAACAATTGATGAAGAAATATGTCTCAAATGTTGTCTTGAACTTAAAAGAAAACAGGCCTCAATAAAAGAAATGTGTTTCCTTTGATCATGTTATATCTGGTGTGATCAGTTCATGCAGAATTGAAGAATCAATAAAGTTTTAGCCACCATTGCTTCCAGATCTATCAGTCTTGACACCGGACTAATGCAAGCAAGTCCAGGTGACTTACACGTGTAACTGTGAGAGCCAAAAGATACAGCTGACAGTGATGACACTCAGACAAGTGAGGATCTTTAAACTAAATCATAGTTACACTACATCCTTATGACTGCATGCGTTTGCAACAGTTGAACTTCTTTCTCATCCTTTTTGCTCTTTCTATAAAAAATGTAATACACTCTACTTAACAGTACCATACCTGTCAAGTCTCCCCCATAAGGTGGAAGTCTCCCACTTTTTCATCCAAAATTTTTAAGTTTACGCATAAAATTATGCAAATTTGGCACAATCTCCCCCATGAAAATTTAATATTTCCTATTATATTTTTTGTAAAAATACAAAGGTTCCGCATGGATTTTTCAAAATTACAAAAATCTCCCTATTTTGAGTTTTGAAATGTTGCCAGGTATGCAGTACATACAACATGTGTAAATTCACATGCATGTAGACCACAGCACTAGCTTGTGCTGCCATCTTGTGTTCACAATGTGTTAAATGTGCTGTCAAATAGAATGCATTACACTTTTGACAGAAAGAGCAAAAAAAAAATTATGAAAAAAGGTGTAACTTGCATATAGTCACACAGATGTAGAACTATGATTGTGAGGAATCAATCTGGCCATAGCCTCACTCAACAAACAACATGTATCCCAGTCACTATGCCTTCTAACAATGCTTAACCTTTGTCCTCTCCACACAATGTACAGGTTCCCAAGATAGCTACAGTAAGGACATGGGGCATTGTATATAACTTATACTAGGCAACAGGCCACACCACCACTAAAAAACACAGATTAACCCTTGAAGCATTGATTTGATACTGAGTCAGTACAGCTTCCCTTGGGACACTTTGGGCCCAATGCACCCAGAGTTTCCAGAGGAAAGCTGTAGCAAAGACAATGTTTGAAAACTTGTAAATATACTGATCTGCTTCTTATTTCAGCAGAACTAAAGTATTTGAATAATGCGTATATGATCATAGAAGCTGGTCATCAGACATTAGCCCTTATTTACAATGGCAGTACATCATTTTCATGACACAGGAATGGACTTTCTATGTTCATAAAGTATGCTGCAGGAAGCATAGAGCTTAAGTCGGCTTCTGACATCACAGACTTAATGCCATATGAGATATGAAGAGACTGAAAGGCATGATGCATGGCTCTGATACAGATGTACATACTATGTACAGGTGACCAAAAGGCAAGCGCAAGAAGTGAAGTGTCTACACACAGAACTACAGTGCAACTCAAGTGCAACATGTAATGAGAACTGCTGTGTTCTACTATAGAACTATGTGTACATGGACACTCATTACCTCCAGTGCATTAGACATAATAAGACATAAGGACAAAACTGACAAATAAAACAACCTAAAACCACCAATACCATCAATACAGAAACTGTGTACATGTACCTGTGAAGTACATGATGCTGGTGACACGCTGCAGAATGCAAGGTTCTGTGTATGAGAACTGCTAATGTACATGTACCAGAACAGCAGACGTACAACATGTGAAGCACATTACCCCGGTCAAACACCACAAATATGTTACTCTGATGCCGCCCTCTGCAGGTCAACTATACAAATGCAAGTACAACACCAAGATATACAATATGTGAAGGACATTACCCTGGTCAAACACAGCGAACACCGTTATTCTGACACCGCCCTTTACAGGTCAAGTACACACTTACAGATGCAGTTACAACACCCAGACACAACACCAGACCTATGAACACACCTACATGTATGTATATACTTCGGTCATGTCCACACAATTACCCAGTTGCTTCTGCGTCTTTGTGATCGAAGCAAATCAGAAGGCGCCGGCCCTCAGCATTGACTCCGTAGTCATCCGGGTGAGCCTTCATGACTGCTATCACAGCAGGTAAGGCATGGCTCTCTACGAAGTCCAGGATTGCCTGGTAAAGCATCACTGCCTCAGGGGTCTGTGGTACTGCTGTGGTAAAAACAGAATGAAAGAAAAGACTTTACTCCACTTTGAGCTGCATGTCCAAGGTAGTTACATATAGTGGTATTTTTTGTATGTTTACACCTTTTCTTAAATACTTAATAACAACATGACACTGTTTTGGTTTTCTTTTCATTAGCTTGTCATAATTACAGTGGTCCCCCTCTCATAAGGTCATTCCAAGTGGACCACAAATGTGGCCACTCTTAAGGGGGCAAATAACATGAAAATGCCACTCTTACTGCAGGGAGACGTGAGATGTGGTCTCTGGTCTATCGGGGGTGGTGGGGGGTCTTTTAAGAGCTGGGCAGCACTGTACTTAGTAGTTGTTACTAAAACTGTACACACTTCTGGGAATACTGTACCAGTCTCTCAGTTCACAAGAAAAAGAAAGGGAACAACACCAAGGGGTCTGCTTACCACAGTCAACACAATACACAATGTCAGAGGACTACTGGGCATCAAACGTCACACAACTGCTGTCCTCTTATACTGCTCTCAAGGCAGCCAAGTACATTGTGCTTACACTGTATCTTACATGGAACATTTATGGTCATCTTGTACTTATCTGATGTCTGCAATGTGTGGGATTTTTTGTGAAATGCAACACAAGGACCGTCACTTTACGTTCATCTCACTCAAGCATGTTGTTTCCCAAATCTTGAATGTAACGGTCAGACGGACTTAAGGACACCATTGGCCACAGTAAAAATATGATTAACCGAGGTGCAAAAATTCCTATGATCCTATTGCCCAGGACAAGTGAAATCTCATACAGTAAGGGGAATTTTATCTCCAAGATAAGCATGGCAACGTAAGCTTGTAACAGAACTCCCCTGAGCCTGCATTTTTTTACAATGTACTCTAAATGCATTTATTTTCACATGCATAAATTTTCCAGTGTTTGCCTTTCAAGAATTTAACTCAAGTTTTAAATTAACTATTTTGGTCTTGGTTCATGTTAAATACTATTCCATTGCATTTTATTTTTACAGTTTAGTGTCATTACCAAACAAACTTCTAATTGCAAACTTTAAAATGTATTTAAGATACTCAGGATATAAACTTCATGCACATTTGAGGTTGCTATGGCAATGACGTACAAACTAGGTGGCTGAGATTGCTTTAAATATGCTGAGGCCTTATCAAGCCCCTGCATAAAAAATGTGCATATAAAAGTATAGCAAAATCAAAACTTATTTACAGTATTGTAATTGTTTGTCTTCATATGTTTTTTAACCATAGTTTGCCTCATATGTGCAAAATGAAATTATTTCAAACTGAAAACATACTTATCTGTACCTGGTAACAGAACTTTTCCCATACTGCTTTGATTTTGGATTACAATACTAATGTATCTGAAATTTTTTTATTCTTTTTTCTTCATGGTACTAATACACATATTTCAAAACTGTGACTTTTAACACCAGCTTCCAAGTCTTGCCACTGCAATTATTACTGGTTAGAAGGGCACCTACCCAAGGCTACAGGTTCCCTCACTATAGTGGAAAACAACGTAGCAACATTGGCAAGTGCTCTACATGCAGGCCTCAAAACCAGGATGTCCTCACTGTGATTCTTCATGGCTAGCACCAAGAGCTCCACCCCACTCTCCCTCACTGGGGCCTGCAAAGAAATATCACAAAGTGTGTTCCACAAGTGGACTTAAAAAGACATGCTGTCTCTCAGGGGAGATCTTTCAAGTAGGTACCATTACATATAGTATGAGTATTAATAATTTCAAACAATTATTACTGCACACACAGACAAAAGGACCCCAGTCCATAATCTGTCAAACCACATCCCGAGTTGCTTACCTGCCTGCTTGTGGAATCACCTGATACCAAAATGCTTGGGGGAATCTAACGAGAAGACAGGTTAAAACAAAGGGGAATAATTTGAGAGATTACCAACAAGGATTGTTTTGTATTTATCGCATATGATACAGTAATAATGAGAAAAACATGCACTTTATGCAGTCAAATTTTCTACAGGAAGTTGTAGGCTATTCTGATGTTTGGCCTGAAGTGGTAACCTGCAACGTGGGGGCTAGCTTGCATTTCGTCATGTTGCTTTAGATTGCAGCATGGTCTTCTCTTTCTTGTTTCACTATAATGTGCCTTTGTACGCCTATACACACGACATACACTAGTATACATGGCTCACTATGTACTCCTGGGCATATGGTCTACTATACGAAAGGCACCTTTCTGCCTTGATTTTCATGGTACTACAGTGCAATAAAAGGGAAGGGATCAAGACATAAGACTTCTTCAAAAATTTGAAAGATGTTTTAACCAGACTATTAGCCTGATGACAACACTCTGTGTGATCTAACCCACAAGTAAATTTAAAAAAATAAAATAAATAAATTTCAAAGAGCTTTACAAGTACATGTACCTTTGTGAAGGCCCTCTTGTTTTGAAATTCTAACCAAATTTATTTTGTTTGACCCTTTCCCCCTCAAACTGGCCAAAACCGGCTGTTGGTCAAATGTCGTCTGCTTCAGCATTTTCAACTAATTTTGACAGTAAGGAAAAACAATTTTGACAGAAAATTGTAGCTGAGCCCTATCAAGATCACATGCCCCAGGTCAACAACTTGCCTTGGCATGAGTTGCACTGAGTGCCCAACTCATGCCAAGGAAAGCTGTTGACTCGAGTGTCAGTTCAAGGGGGAAAGGATTAAATGTTTGACAGGGCCATCAAAAAGGTGCTTGACTGACTCCTGACATGTCAGCAGAGATTAACAACACCTGGTATGCAGTTGAGTAACCAATACCAGTGGCAGGCCTGCTTATACCAAGTTCACCATCGAGAAAATGATGCAGGCATTCGAACCGAAAAGGTTGGAGGAGAAAAAATGGAAAGGACTAACTAAGTTTGATATAAAGAGGTATCTCCCTTTATATGCTTATGTGTGTACTAAACCCATTTCAGAAATAAAGGGGTACATCAAACTTCCACAACAAGTGTTAAGATTTTGTACACTTGGTTTAAACATATTTTATTCCATGAAAACACAACTTCAGTGTTCGTGGCAGTACAATATTTTCCCTAATAGTCAAGGAAAACAATTGGGGAGGAGGGCTAGGCCCTATTTTAAATATTTTAAACATACAACTGAGGTAAATTTGGGGGCTAATAGTCATGTACACATTAGAAATACATAGAAAAGCACATCAAATGAATATTGAGAAATAACAAATGCTCCCTAACCATAGTGGAGAACAGCATCACTTACAAAGTGAAACTTAAAACCAGTACCTTTTTATCATAAAACCCTGTAGAGTGTCACTGTTAACACACTGTTAACACACTAAGAAATCTTAAAAGTGGGTACCTTTTCATTAGGTAAAGGCCTGCAGAGTGTCACTGTTAACACACTAAGAAAACTTAAAAGTGGGTACCTTTTCATTAGGTAAAGGCCTGTCGAGTGCCACTATTAACACACAAAGGAAACTTTGTGTGTTTATAGTGGGTACTTTTTCATTAGGTAAAGGTCTGTAGAGTGCCACTGTTAACACACTAAGGAAACTTAAAAGTGGGTACCTTTTCATTAGGTAAAGGTCTGTCGAGTGCCACTATTAACACACAAAGGAAACTTTGTGTGTTAATAGCGGGTACTTTTTCATTAGGTAAAGGTCTGGAGAGTGACACTGTTAACACACTAAGGAAACTTAAAGTGGGTACTTTTCATTAGGTAAATGTCTGTAGAGTGCCACTGTTAACACACAAAGGAAACTTAAAGTGGGTACCTTTTCATTAGGTAAAGGTCTGTAGAGTGCCAGCTGTGCAAGGATGCTGGATCCATGCTGCTGTACCTCAGCCACCTGTCTGTGACATGCCATGGTACCCATCACAATAGCTGCAGTCTGAAACTCCAGGAACGCACCCACATTCTGGGTGAAATGGCTGAATGTGTTCAGCAGCCGCATCCAGAACACATTCTGACTGACTGGCTCCTGGAACATAAGGTATGTTAGACATGTTAGAGGCACATGCAGTATGATACACATAGTGCTGCATCACATTTTGAAATTTACCGGAAAAAAACACTTGTAGCCAGGGTACCTCTCTTCATGTATGTCTCAGCACATACTTTAAAATCTATGAGAGGTGTCACAGGAACTTCATGATCAGATAGCTCCACTTGAGACAGATTATGTTACGAGAGCTGCTACCTGAAGTCTGATAACCCCCACTCATTAAACAAGGGCTTAATAATAATGACAAGAACAAATAGAGTTTTTTTGTCTTTGTTGTTATCGTCTTCCTTGTTGACATTGGCATGCAATTGTTCCTTACAATAGATGTATGTTCCTACTTACTAAACTTTAAAAATGATTACATTTCATTCTGAAAATATGTAAATACCTCTCCATTCCATTGAAACATAATGCAAAAGTTAAGTACAAAATAATAAGTAAGTGAGTAGCCTTAAATTTTTACATCATACCAGCATTTTTAAGTACATCATATTTTAACACTGTGGAATAAGCCAGACACTGGACATACTTATGATTTTCCTCAAAGAAGACTACTCATTAAAAAAAAACTATTTATTTATCCAAAAAAAGAGAAAAGAAAAAACAGGCAATCATGTTTTTAGCCATCACACTTGCTTGTACTTTAAACACTTTGCATGTCATCCCTCACATAAAAGTAAATCGGGCTAGGAAGGCAGCTTATTAGGCAAGGACTCCAGCAAAAATGGCCAATTTCAAAAAATACATTGCAATCATGTCAAAACTACATGTAGAACAATGACAAGGTCATCAAGGGCCCACAAGCATCGTATTTTTTTAGTCATGTGACTTTTCCTACTTCTGTGATACTGCACAGAAACCAAACCATTTTTTTTTCGCTGTGCAGTGTTCTTGACCTTTGACCTCAAGGTCACCTATAAGGAATTCTGTGCAGTGTTCCCTTGATCCATGTTTTTTTTTTAAAGTTTGAAGAAGTTCTGAGAAATCCTTCTGCATACTGCAAGGAAAACATTTTACCAAATGGTGCAATGACCGTGACCTCTGGCCTCAAGGTCACCCTTGAACAATCAAATTTAAAGCATTACCTGGATACATGAAGTAGTCAAGTATGATGAATCTCTCTCACATAATTTAGCAGATACTGCACAGAAACAGTGCAGTGCCCTTATGACCTTTATCTTTGACCTCAAGGTCACCCATAAGCCTTCCTCACAAAAGTCTTACCTCCATTCATGTTTTAATCAAGTGAGATGAATTTCTCTCAATATACTGCATGGAACACATTTTTCAAACAGCCCTGTGACCTTGACTGACCTTTGACCTCAAGATTACTTGTGGCAAGTCAAAAGTGAACTCTCCTCTAGATACATAAAATATCTAAATAAATATCAAATGATTCTAGACACATTGTATATAAACAGATTTGATTTTAATTGCTATGCCCCTGTGACCTTGACCTTTGGCCTCAAGGTCATGAAAAATATTACGTAGCAAATACCTCTATGAATACATATTGTGACCATGTTTGATGACCTTGCATTGAATTGTTCTAAGGATATTGCATAAAACATCATTTTACCTGTAATCCAAGTGACCTTGATCATGAGGTCAAGGTCACCCATACACAATCCCAGCCATGGTTTGACCTAGATGCATACTTTGACCACCTTTGAACACAACTGAATAATAACATGGAAAGGTATTGTCTGGAAACGAGGAATGGACAGGCGGACAGACAGACCAGTTGATAACTATAGGGCTTCCACATCATAGATGCAGGGCCCTAACAAGTCTTTTTGCAATACAAAAGTACTTACAACAGGAGTGATGTTGTATCATGTTGTATTACGTACCTATTTTGGGACTAGTATTCCATCACTATCTAATGTGGGATTGTTGTTCTATCACTTTTTGTTGTGAAACTGATAATCTATCACTGTCTACTGTGGGACTGATGTTCTATCACTATCTACTGTGGGATTGCTGTTTTATCACTATTTATTGTGAAACCATGTTCTATTAGTCTATTGTGGGACTGTTACTCTATCACCATTCATAGTGAAACTGATAATCTATCACTGTCTATTGTGGGACTGATGTACTATAACTATCTATTGTGGGATTCCTGTTTTATCATTATTTATTGTGAAACTGATGTTCTATTAGTCTATTGTGGGAGTGTTGCTCTATCACCATTCATTGTAAAGCTGATAATCTATCACTGTCTACTTTGGGACTGATGTCTTATTACTGCCTATTGTGGAACAGATGTTTTATTCCCATCTTCTGTGACTCGGCATAAACACTGACCAGGGTGACTTTGAGCAGCTCAGTCAGCAGGTTGATGATGGGCCGGTGTATAGGGCGTGTGTGGTGCACGGTGCTGGCTACCATTCCTGTCAGCCTGGCTTCCTGATGGTACTCCACCGCAAAGTCCAGCAATAGGTGCTCATTGAACTCTGCTGTTTCCTGAAGTGACACATACACACGGTTTACAAGACGCACAACTTACACTTGTTAAGACTCACAACTTATACTTGTCTGGTTTAACTGTTTCAGTGCCAATCATGTCTAAAGTGTGTCATATGCATGAGTACAAAAGGATAAATGACATAAGCACCAAGGATATCCATTTAATTTTATTCTATATTAATGTGAATCCTGATCAATTATTAAGAATTTTTCAGTCAGGTCATACACAAGAGCTGAGGCCCTAGTTCTGTCACACAAACAATAATGGGGCATCCAACACTTGTCAGTCATTAATGCAGTCATCTTCATTTTGAACCATAAATACACAAACACATAATTTCCATCCATTGTATGATGTCATTGTATGATGTCATTGTATGATGTCATTGTATGATGTCATTGTATGATGTCCATCCTGCAGTCAAAAGTGTCTTAGGAATAAAACTGCCCAAGAAAAGCAAACAGCTCTGGTGTTGTCTTGCCAGGGAAAAACTTGTTTTGGGTGTACATGTAAAGTATTTACTTAACAGATTAAATATTACAGAAATGCACATCCCAAACATATGCACTTTGGCACATTTCTCAAGAATGGAGCTTGCAAACTATTCATTATTCCATACTTCTACTGTGATGGTGGAACATACAGATATGCCTTTCAATATTAATAAGCAATGTGCTACCATCTACTGAACTCGTGCTCAGTTTAATGGGTTGGATAATTTCATAATCACCATTAGAATAATCAAGCAGCTACTAATTTTACCCGTGTCATTTAAAAATCAAAACATTTTGTTCAACAATATGCAGCTGGCTTTGATTCTAGTACACATATACACAGCGAAATTGACCTAAAGCTGTGAGTTTTGCCTTCACACAATGTAACAGTTTGGTGAGTAGGTGTAACAGGACCAGCCAAGGAAATGTTCTACAGAGTTATCATGGTTATGGTGGCTCTTGTGAATTATTATGTGAAGTCTTTGGGCCCAGCTGAGTGCCAATTAAAATTAAGCGTGGAGCCTGCACTCAGTGATCTACTATGGACACTGAAGTCCAGCCTTGCACGTTTTATTTAGAGCCAGTGATTGGCCATAAGATGCACAAGGTTTGTGGACTGGTGCTTGACACAAGCATTACATGTTACACAAGGCACAGGAGTCCCAGTTGATGGCATCTGCTTAGTTTGCTTGTCCATCAGTGGGTGTAATCTTCAGGGTGTGATAAAAATGTTCTGCCAAAAATTCATTGCATTTGAATAAAAAATAATCGTCTTGCCTCTATTTAACAAGACAATTTATACACTTAAAACAAATGTGTCATAACATTTAAGGTGAGTATATTAACAAAGAAATGTGTAGGTTTTTAAATTCTCAGGTGCATTTGTAACCCTCTGCAGTATCAGTATGTGCTGCTCTCTGGTGACAACAAACAGAACTAACATATTCTGCTCTGGTCCAAAATGCTGTTAATATTACCAAACTTTGTACTTGTGGATGCTTCAGACCTGAGGATATAATAGAATAACTGAGAGAAAAAAAAAAACACATCCAAGGTGGAATAATCAGTATAAATCCAAACCTTGTTATATTCACACAAAATATCATCAATATGTCACTTAAAATCTGAATAGTTGGTGGTATTTCAAGAGATCCTACACAAATGTCCTTGAATTCAAATGAACAGTAGGCTGGTAATAAACTTATGCCACTGTGACCACTGCTTGGTACTTGGATATTTATTTATGGAGAGGAAACACTGTGGTCACCAAGTTTTCTGTCACAAGTACAAAAGAGAGCCTGATGCAGTGTACAGCCAAAGTGGGACAAGCAGTCTGGCGTGCCAGCTTCCACTGGGCTTCCCAAGTCTTTATATTGATAATTTCTTCATATATAATTTAAAAAAGCACAAAATAAGGCTTCTTTTCTTACCTGAATGACCTTGAAAAGCATGTCAAGGTCATTTGAAGACATAACAATGTCCGTGTGTATCATTAACTGTCGACTGATGTACGATGCGGCAAGATTAGCAATCTGCAGGGAGAACAGAAAACGAACACTTATGAGACGTCTCCCTTCTACATGTACACCATGTCAACATCTTCATCAGATTTGAGAGTTCCTCTATTTGCAAACTTTTTTCCTACAAGTTGGAAAGTTGAAGTAAGAAACCACATGACAAGGAAATTCAGATTTTTCACATTGTGGCCATACATGTACATGTACCTCACATAGATACATTCACACATACAAATATAAAAGATACAGTGGTACCTCTTTTAAGAGACCCCTCTAATGAGAGACTGCACATCTTTTTAAGACCACTCTCTCAGAACACTGAGCTATCTTTTCCATGTTATTGTACCTCTAATGAAAGACCACCTGTTTTGAGAGACCGCATTTTGACCCGCCGTAGGGGCAGTCTCTCAAAAGAAGTACAACTGCAATGCCATATGCAGACCTTTGTACTGGCCCATATGCACTCTGTTGATCATGACATTTACAAAAGTCTACCCCACTGAAAGTTTCTTTTCCAAGAATGGGGATGTGGCCAAGTGGAATATTACATGCATTTCCCATTTTC
This sequence comes from Hermodice carunculata, assembly GCA_964020975.1. NCBI lineage: Eukaryota > Metazoa > Annelida > Polychaeta > Eunicida > Amphinomidae > Hermodice > Hermodice carunculata. The sequence goes on from OZ026622.1 coordinate 81,559,181, forward strand.
AACCAGGGTATTGATGTCAAAGGTTTCTGGTTCAAGACCCAGCCATTCCATTGTCAAAACATAAATCAGAGCTTTCAAGTAGTGCCGTGTCAAAACCTGGAGGAAATTCAAGGAAAACGCTCCAATTTTGATGGATTCTAAAAGTTCCATTTACTAATAATAGGGAACATTATCAAAAATTTGATAATGTTCCCTATTATTAGTAAAGCCTCTAATAATTTACAACTTCTACACATGAAACATTCTGTAGATCTACCAAAAAATTGGTAGTTTTGGAACCTCTGATAAACAGATACCCGTAAACGCATTTTGCATTCATAAATTTTGAGAAGAACAGGCATAAAAAATACGCTAGTATCACGACTTAAAGCTATAGGGAAGTTCCAAATATTACACTTTTACAGTATTAAAGCTCCACAGCATGTAACTGTACAGCATACCATTAAGCCATAGATTGTCAAACATTAAACAAGAACAACAAAAAAAGCCCTGCCAACCAGGTCCAAAATTTTTAAGGTATGTTTCCATAAACAAAATTAGTTTTAGGAGTTGGTTCACTATTCCCTGCATCAATGCAGCCAGTGTGGAATTATGAGCATCTTGTATGATAAAGCATTTGAGACCAAGTTGGGACAGGAGTTATGCCATTTTTCAGTTTTCATGAGGTAAGAATAAGCAAAAACCACAAAATTAACCAACAAGCGCCCCAACATGGTTCCATATGTGAGGCACACAAGATATTTCTTTTCTCACATATCTATTCCTGCATACTTTATCACCATTCTCCGATGATGCCATTTTGGAAGACTGACTTTCATAAACATGAACGTTTTTTTAATACTCCAAAACTGCAAACAGGCTTCTTACTACAACACCTTCCTATGTATGGCAATCCATAGTAGTCACATGACTACTACCATTTTTCCACAAAATGTAGCCCCTAATGAACATGATTGGCCACCACCTCTGTTATGCCAGCCAGGTCTTTTAACTCACTCCATACTATGGTGACTTGCCAGGCAGTGCCAGAACCACTGACTTAAGACTATAGGCATGTTGGTACTTGAACAAAAGCTCTTTTCATGAAGAATTTAAACATGCAATTGTTGTCTTAAATCTACATAAATATACCGAAAAATCAGGGACTGGTATAGAATGAGTTAAAGCTATCTCGTATGGTGCAGGAGCAATTTTATTGACTGTGTGACAATACAACAGGGCCTGAGACTGAGATCAGTATCATATGGGCAAAATACTTTAAGTATACACGATAACACTATGATACACACATTCACAGCATGCTTGGTACAGAGTACCATTCTGTCTGTACAGCTGGTCTCTCACTCCTGTTGCATATTACAAAGACAGAACCTTATCATATCTTCACTGTGTGGCCTCCCAAACAAGGATGTTCTTTTAAAGCAGGGTCTTTCCAAACACGGACCATCATTTACACTATGTACAAATTATTACCATTTCCCTAGGCTGGAGAACCCACATTTGGGGACACACTTGAAGGGGCCACTGTACCACCTTTGTAAACCATGTAGCATAATGACCCTGGCCTAGCTGCTGGGATAGCTTGGGGGTACTGAGAAAGGAAGGAGTCAAGTTGTAGTGGCTCAGTTTGTTTTACACTTAATTTACTCCCTGCTATGTCAGTGAGCCAAGCCCGGGGAGGGTACTGGGCCCTGAAAGGGGTGTGTAGGCACCCTGGGAGGCTCAAAATCTGTCTTCTGCATGCAACTTTTCCAGAAAATATGGGGTCAATATTCTACATTTGTTCAAAAAAAGGGGTCAAAATTCTACATTTTTCCAACAGGAGGGAGTCAAAACTTTTAATTTTCATAAAGTTTCTTCTACATGCACATTGTAAGAAAATTGACCAACATGTACATGTAATCAATGCTGGTGGTGGGTCTCCCTTTGGAAAAAGGAGGGTCAATATTCAGACTGTGCATCAGGGGCGTAAGTGCAGGGTAAAAACTGTAAAGTAGGTGGAAAATTGGAGGTCAGACATTCCCACAGTGCTTCTATACATAGCAATGTACAGGAGTAGCCCCCACCCCCCTGGGAGCCCAGTCACCTTTTGTGGTAGTAAATGTGTGAATACATTACTATAAAAAAACTTACATTTTATCACACACCTTCCTACGTTATCAATGATATCATAAAAATAATTGAATGTAAACACACCTGATCTGAAGTATGTAGCTGAGACATCAGTTCTTCATCCAGTGTGGGCACTGACACTACACACCAGCCTGAGTCATAGGTGAGTTTCACCACCCCATCTGGGGCATCCTGTAACATACACAACTTTTTATACATGCAGGTCTATCACTTGCACGATGTCAAACACTTACATGGACCTGAGATGCCAACCTTACATTTTTCCACTTGGAAAATTACATGTGGATATACACATATTGACTTTTATGACCACTACTAAACAGTTCAGCAAAAAATATATTGACACAGTCTTACTTCTGCATTGTCTGTGTACTAAAATATAAATATGACATATTTGTCAAAATTTACATACAGAAGTGCAAGATACCACAAGTTTCACCAAATGTATACTTTTTTATTTAAAAGGATTGCCACATTCAAAATGGCTACAAATAAATGCTAGCATCTTGAGCCAGAGATAAATAATCATTCACACTTAACCCTCTGTGGGTAACTTACTTTCATTAACCCTTTCCCCCTCAAACCGGCCAAAACCGGCTGGTGGTCAAATGTTGTCTGCTTCAGTGTTTTCAACAAATTTCAACAGTAATGAAAAACAATTTTGACTGAGAATTGTAGATGAGCCCTATGAAGATCACATACTCCAGGTCAACAACTTTCCTTGGCATGAGTTGGGCACTTAGTGCCTGACTCATGCCAAGGAAAGTTGTTGACTCAAGTGTCAATTCAAGGGGGAAAGGGTTAATGTGCTTTGGGAGTTCCACACCCAGGAAAGCTGCAGAAATTGGGTGTACAACTTCGCATAAGGATACACTTCATCCAGGGGTCTGCAATCCTTTTGATCAGGGCTAGCAGTTTTGGCATATTACTAGCCCTCCATTCAAACTTGCTTGTCTATCTACACAAACCTCATTTAGAAACACAAAATTTCTGGTTGCCCCCTGTATAAGTGCTTTGACATTCAAATTGCCCTGTTTGGAATTTGACATATCCTGGGCTGGACAACATACAAATTTTGGAGCCCTGATTTATCATTGTTTTTAATAAAGCATGAATGTAACAAAATATTTTACTACATGACATGTTCAACCTTTAAGCTCTTTGGTCCATTTTAAGCAGAAAGGGTTAACACATCAGTCACCTATTTATAATCAGCAGTTATTACTCTATTTTACCCCTGAGTCCTCCTTGCCCTGCTCCGTTCCCTCTGCTGGTGTCTGTGGGGTTCGCCGTGGCTTGGGTGGGGGCACAGAAGATTCGCTGGCCTCAGACTCGGCTGACACAGCACTTTTTCTGCGTGACGGAGTGGTGTAATTATATCTCAGGTATCGGTCACCCACTTTGATGGTTGAACCTGACAACAAAGGCATTGACACAATGTGAAAGTTTTTGACTCAGTACAGGAACAACACTTGTTTACCATGTTTACCACAGTCACATTGCCACTGCCTCAAAAAATACTACATATACATGATGTAATTCACTGACCATCCACACTCTTAGAAGACAGAACTGTTATTTTTTTCCGGTAATTTAGACCACTGTATAAAGGACACTGACACATACAGGGTTCATACAGGTTCGTGAAAAGTAAATTCAAGGACTTTTTCAAGCACTTAAATTAAGTTTTCAAGGACCAAATCCAGCAATAAAACACAACAGACAAATTGTTTAAATCATCACTTTTCAACCCTCTACTAATAAGACCAATGCATCTTATTCCACATTTATTATTTATTCCAACCATGTATGAATCAGACTCAATTTTTAAAATAGACAGTAGACTTTCCACAAACTTACAAAGAAGCCTATAAGTGGATCATACTACCGAAAGTCCTTTTTAAAGATAAATTCAATATGGATTATTTTATGATTTTACTGTGACTTATGTAGGCCTACAGCCAGTATGGGTTTTATTCCTGAAATTGACTCTATCTAGTCTATAAAATTGCTACAACTACATATGGGTAAAATTAGACCTGAAGATGTACCTATCCCCATGCACATTTTTCATAAGAATGCCCCAGTTTCTTTTCTAGGAAGGTGATGTACTTTGTTACCTGTACGTTTGATACAGTGTATTTGTCCCAGAAAGTAAGCTGTACATGTAAATAAGGCTCACATAATTGGTTAGGCCTGATTTGATAAGAACTGTCAAACCTACATGGGTTAAAAGGGGGTTAAAAGCAAAAAGATACTTTGTAATTTGCAGTGTTACATTTTGACAAATGGAATTTACCAGCCACTTCAAAGGAAAATGACAGCAGAATGTGTTTATCTTAATATGATTCAAGTTCATAAATGCTAAATTTTGTGGAAAATATTCATATTCCTTGGCAACTTGCCTCATTGGCTGATGCTTAAAAATAAAATTCAAAGACTTTTCCAGGACCTTTGTCCAAAATTCTGGATTTTCAAGGTTTTCAAGGCCTTGAAAATGAATGTAGCAAATTCAAGTACTTTCACACTTCAAGGACCTGTGCGACCCCTGCACATAAGATGTTTCTATACACTTCTTTTTGTTTTGAATTAGGTTATCTTCCATGCTTTAAAAGATTGATTTACAAAGGGTTTCCAGGCCTAGAATGCTACATTTACATGGTTTCAAAGTCCTGCACAAACCCCATGAGAAACACAACAAATAAGCCGTACCAGTAGCTTAATGATACCTGGTACATGTGGGTGGAATAATTATCTGCTAACACATGCCTAAGATTGAAATCTGACTCACTCTGTTTAAAAGTATAATTTTTGCTATTCATATATCTCAGGCACCGATATTATCTCAGAGATGCACAAATTACTTATTGATGTGAAGCCCGAGGCTCTGTTTGGATTGGGTCTACATTCAAAGGCACTGCTTAAATATGTATGAATGTTAACCCTTTCTGTTCCAAATTTTGCAACTGTTCTTGGTGCATTGCACCCAATGCATGCCGAGAAAAGCTGTTGACATGGGATACTCTCTCTGGAACTATAAGCATGCTGGTACTTGAATGAAAGGTCTTTTTACAAGGAATACGAATCTGGCATCCTCATGATAATGCTGAATAGTTTGACTTAAGTAGATTGACTTAAGTGGCACTTGGCACTGAAAGAGTTAATTTGAATTTCCATCGGTGCTCTGTCAGTCCATACAGATCCAGACCAGGACTGTCCATGGAAGGCACTGTGCTCCATCGACTCACTCCATTCTTGTGACACACTTTCCTATATACAAAATACTGGGAAATATCTGAATATCCACCTATGTCTTTATTCTTTCTGACATGTAAAAGATCTTCCATGTGAGTAAAAGGAAGAGCTTACCGCAAGTACCAACATGCATAGACCTACGTGTACAATCAGTGGTTTTTGCATTGCCTGGTCATTCATGCTCCATTTGCAACAAGTGCAGCTGGAACATGGGAGGCCAATAAACACAAAAAGTACTGACCAAGGCACTGGCTATGCCTGCTAAGTCAGCATAGAAAGAGTCATGTTAGAATCTCTCAAGCAGCTTGCTTCCCCTTATACTTTCTTCTGGTCAGCATGTGACACATTGCCTTAGTAGAACACATACATGTACAAGATACATCTTCTTTCACAAATACATGTATATGTAATTCTTATCTCAATGTTAGACAGCTGGTGCATGTAAAGTGCTCTTTTAGCTTCAGATTTCACTACCACTAATCTGCACATTAAAACTACCAACAGGAAAGAAACAACGTGGACTTAAAAGGGAGTGGCCTTAATCAGGGTAGAATTTAATTAAGGATTAGCAAGCATGGGACTGTAAATTGTTTGTTTTTAATATACAAATGGGCGGTTTATGGAGGCTGTTTTAACTGGAAATTGCATTGCAATTTAACATTGGTAAAATTATAGTGATTTTCATATGGAAAAGACCTACTTTGCAACCGCTCTAATTAAAACAATCCTCAGCATGTAAAAAGTGACTGAGCACTTGCAGTCAATGGTAACTGGGACCAGAAAGCCAGAAGCAGTCTACTCCATATACCTCCATTGATTAACAAAAAGAACATCAGCCAGCATATCAACCAAATATACCATTTCAAAATATTCACTGTTAGGTTAGGCTTTTAATAAGTAAGTTCAAAGGAATAGTTGAGATACATCAATTCTTTCCTGCCTGGAGGATCATCAAATACACTTCCATAGGTCACAAGAGACCAGACCCTGCAGCTAAACCCACAGCAGACCCAAGCTAAACACACCACAGACTAATGTGTAAACTGTTGACACAGGCCTTTTATTATGTTTATCCAGTGTTTATTTACCAGCCTATAGTCACACGGTCACCATTACCTTACAGCAACACAAAGATAGAAGTCAATTTCATTAAAACTTTCAGAAGCACACCTTTTTATCCACATGAGCTACTTGTGACAGAATTTTCGGTGAAAATAAATTATGGCACAATGCTTCCCATATTTGGCAAGCTTCCCCCTTTCGCTAGGAGTCCCCCACTTATCTGTCCACAGTTGTCAAGTTTATTACCATGTTACCAAAAAGAAGAAAAAAGATGGAAAATCTCTGAATATCCACCTAAAATTATGTCTTTCTTTCTTACATGCAAAATATCTTCCATATGAGTTAACCTTAAATTTCTTGCTAAAGGAAGTTAATTCATATGGGTTCTGCTGAGGCATGATGAATTATGCACTTTCCCCTGGGGCAATTACCCTGAAACCCCCATTTGTATACATTTTCCTACCCTGCAGAATTTTTTTGTTTCAAAATCAAAACAAAGATAAATATATACAAAACGGTGTTCCACTAAAAATTGATTGCCTGTTAGCCCCTGGCTACTGGCCTATATGTATACATACATATATCCTGATATGATACTGTTTGGGCCCTGTACAGTTTCTGAGGCAATAGCTATGAATGTTGAACATAAAAACATATATGGAAGAGACAATTACCCTGACAATTAAACAATCAACCATGAAATTAACTACTGGACAAATCAATAAATTTTCCTTCAAGTGCCAAATGCATCAACTGGTGTTATTGACCAATGCCCACATGGAATTAGGAGAAGGATGCAGGGTCTGCAGTAAGAATAATCTGAAAATTACTTTTTTTTTCTGACTTAATTTAAAGTACATAGCAACCACTTTGCAGTGGATCCAGTGTTTGCTTTTGGAGAGAATTACATTTTAAACATAAATGTACAAAGGCATTCCAATATCAACCACGCTAGCATATGTTCCCATCAATCATTGCATAATTTTGAAAATGTGTTAAAAATCAGAAAATGGTGCCACAATATAAACATGTTCCGCACAGAGTTAAAACTTTAAATTCCAGGTTTTTTCAATAGGTTTGCAGCCTTTGTCTGGCTACTTTTTTTATTTTTATGTAAAATACTATACTGAAGTTATATTTATTTTTCCTAACAATAACAAAAAATGCCAGTATCATAAACCGAAATGACTATTGAATATAAAAAAATGAATATTGATACTTTTGTTTTGTAATGATATGAAATGGTAATTTTAACATGACAATGGGTTAATATACAAACTGATTTTTTAATGAAAATTTCCTAAAATTGTAACTAAAGTGCAGTAAACTGCATAACATATGTCTGATGTTACATTCTTGGAACATATTGTTGTCTGTCTGTACCAAAATGATTATTGAATATCAAAAAATGAATATTGATACTTTCGTTTTGTAATGATATGAAATGGTAAATTTTAACATGACAATGGGTTAATATACAAACTGATCTTTTATGAAAATTTCCTAAAATTCTAACTAAAGTGCAGTAAACTACATAAAATATGTTTGATGTTACATTCTTGGAACATATTGTTGCCTGTCCATAGCTTATTATTGCCTCAAATAACTTTTGTGACCTGCAAATCCTTATGAAAGTGAAATTTGCCTGTTGCCATAATAACAAAAAAGGGGTCAGTGATGGATGCTGACCGCGACGTAAAGGATAATTTTGGGTTCCGTGCAATGTGCGGAACCCAACACAAAGGTATTAGGCTACATATTTGCTAGGTTTAAGAGAATACAATATGTATGTGGTTTGGGAGAAAAGGTTGAAAGTTCCTTGCAGCACCACCTGCTAAATTAATTTACATCTGAGTGTGCCAAGAATTGTTAAAACACAAAAATCACTGAAGTATAAAAATTTGAAGTGGATTTGGTCTAATGTTTTGGAGAAAAATAGACTTTATGTAGAATGTCCTCAAACAAAACTTTGATCTGGAAGCTCTATTCAAGGTCATTAATATTACATAACATACTAGCATTTGACATAATCTATATATCCTATAAACTTGGCATGTCTAATTCAATTAATTTTTGAAATATGGAATTTTATATCTTTCAAGACATTTTAACTCAGAAGATCCAGCTTAACATACATAATCCCTTTGTTCAGATTGGGTGATAATAATGCAAGTTAATGAAGAAACACAACAAACTTGGACATGCACCAAAGTTGAGTTTCATGTATAATGCACTCAAGTTTAATTTTGATCTAGAGGCTCAATTCTCTTTGCCATTTATGTCCAAGCTACACTCTGTCTTTCCAAAATCACCCATTTCAACTTTACAGGACTGGTGACCTAACTAACAAGAGGCTCAATTCTCTTTGCCATTTATGTCCAAGCTACACTCTGTCTTTCCAAAATCACCTAATTCAACTTTACAGGACTGGTGACCTAACAAAAATTGGTCAAGGTCACTGATATTGAATAAGCTATTAGACATATACATCCCCGACTTCATAAAGATCTCCCAAACATTAAGGATGCCAGAGTGGTCACGAGATTTTAACATTTTGACGCATATACATGTACAGGGTTCATACAGCATAGCAAACCCAAAATTCCATACTTTTTCAAGTACTTTCCAAACCATTTTTTCCAAAATTCCAAACTCAATTATCCATGGTTTTATGGGTATATGTATATATATATATATATATATATATATATATATACAGTGGTTCCCCTCTTAAAAGGCCACCCCAAATGTTTCCTTATTACGAGAGGTGGTCTCTCTTCAGGGGGAAAATATAATGAAAAGGCCATACTTGCTGTGCAGCAAAGTAGCCTTTGCAGAGGGAGTGGCATCTCTTTGGGGTTGGCTTACGAGAAGGGGACCAATGTATACAATTTATATATTGAACAAAAAAACAACAACTTCTTGTTTGTTACTAGCAAGCGCTGCTTCCCCCATATTTTTCAAGTGCACATTACTTGCACACACCTTGCATCTTGCGCTGTATTTGTCCTGTTTTACAGGCAAAACCCAGTCCTTTTATTTGGGGTTATCCAAGCCAAAGTTCAGTATATGTACAGCCTACCATTGTTGTTGCGGCTTGGTGCACAATTTATGCATGCGGCAAACATTTACGGTCATTTATCCATAATTCAGGGCTCGACAATTTTTTTAAAAAATCACTTGTCCGCTGGGCAAGTAGAATTCAAAATCCACTTGTCCTAATAAAACTTCTATAAACATCGTTTTTTTCCAACAATGCTAAGGCCAAGGCTAGACAAACCCTTTACTCTAAAATGTATTTGCCCCTTATTGTCGCTTGCAAAATCGCAAAAAAATGTCAAATTTTATGATTCTAGCTGCAACTGTTTGACAGTGAAACTGGCAAAATATCAAAAATACAAATTGAAAGTAAGCTATTTGCTTGGGGTGACTAACGATGAAAAATACATTGTAATTTCTGGGACTAAAGGAGACCGTATAAACTTAAATAAGGATTAAATAGTTGCATTTGCTTCAGTTCAGAATCCTTTCTCTCTGCCTCGGATGGCGTGATGCACTGATGGGATGCATATCGTTTGCGTACCTACCATGAATGCTATCGGTACATCGTAGTAAATTTGCGTATACAGTATTGGCAAGTTCCTCGCAATAAACGGTATTCTTAAATCAAATTCAAACGAAAATTTTAATATTTCAAATCAGATATCGAGCGTGCGCACCGTCAACATCTTGCCTGCAACTGTACACAAACAGCTGCTTTGGCCATGTGGTCTGACTCACAACACATCACCCGATTGGTCAACTGAGTCACATGCAAAAATGAGCCAATCACGGCTCGTGCTACGGTGTTTTCATCATGGTTTCCGCCCAGTGAACATGTGTGAATTTACAGAGGGAACACATAAACGGGAAGCTTTGTTTTTGTTGCAGCAAACGAAAATAAAGATTCCGGTGTTTATTGCAACAATTATTTGGAGTCACAGGCAAATACGCAAAGGTATGGGATAGCGGGAATTGCCGAATGTGTCCCAAATCAGTCCGTGAGACTGCATCAGTTCACCGCAGATCTAATCCAGTGTCCACGCTGTCACGTGTGTGTGACTGGCAGTTGTGTGCTGTTTTTGCCCGGGAAGTCATCTCACGGCACGTATTTTTTTCTAACACTGTTTGAACCCACCGATAAATAGCATTTGATGTTAATTTGCAGATGAATTTGCCCTGCAAAATATTATTATTTTTTGACGAATTTTACTAGTAAAAAATTCCAACTAGCCCGCAGGGATAGCACTTTTTTCATTTCCAACAGCCCGAGCCCAATTCTGACAAGCCAGAGCTTTCGGACATGCGAATTGTCGAGCCCTGAATTCATGATGGACCATCACTCGTAATAAAAATGACGCATGCTTGTTTTTCAAATCTTGCATGGAATCCCGTTGCATTGCGAGTTGAAAAAAGTGCCTCGATCCCATGATGCTGTGCAATGCAGAAAACCCCATAGATGCTATATTTAGCAATGAAAATAAACTACGATCGTAGGTATTGCAACAAACATTAAAATAAAGTCACACAAATAGATTTTTTTCATTCTGTTTGTTTTTGTTTAACCCGGAAAATCGATTTTCCATACTTTTCAAGACTTCTTTATGAAATTCCATACTTTTCAAGGCCTGGAACAGAGGGCATTCAAATTCCATACTTTTCAAGCCTTTTCAAGCTCTGTGCGAACCCTGATGTACTACATAATGTCGTAGGTGGTGCCACCAATATCAAACTCGATTTTTTAGATTTTCATTCACTTGGTAAGTCCTGAAAGTTATACGGGGCTACCTTGAAATTTGAGGACTGTATCGCACTCACAAATGAAAGTTTACGGACAGATGGACAGACAGGAGTGATTGCTTGAGCTCTGCCACCTATGGCCAGCAGAGCTAAAATAAAAGAACCTATCAATCTGATTTGTGATTGTAACAAAGCAATCACTGGGCTGGCACTAGAAAATTTATCATTTTAGCCAGTCTGGCCAACTTAGCTGAAAACTTATTAGCCAGACTTTGCCAAAATAAAGTTTTGGAGATACTACTTGGGATCAGCTCCAAGAATTTATTGCATGATCCTTTTTGGCTTAAAAATCAAGAACATCTTATTTGCCACAAACAAGCAGATTTAGGTATAATGATCATTTTCTAATAAATTGTGAACTTGTAGCCATATTTTATCTTACAGTCTTAATTCATATGTGCAACATCCTTCAGGCAGTTTGGCTAATCGATGACAAAAACTATTAGCCAGTTCACACCTTTTTAGCCAGTGGCTAACCGGCTAATATTTAGCGCCAGCACAGCAGTCAGATTTGGCAATCTCAAAGTTGACACTGCTGCAATCAGATGATCCCAATGATCAATGATCCCAAGTCTTTAGGTCTGTCACAACTGAAATGAGTCAATATTCATAATTCAGGAAGATATTTCCTCGGTAATTTTTTATAAGTAGATTCATACCATGACCCTGTCACACAATCAATCCCACATCTCGGCTGAATGCAAATATTTACTTCATGCTCAAATTGGGAAACTGTCAATCACTGGGACATCCCAGTGCAAGGGATACCTGTGCCTCTGATGTCACAGACACAACAAACCACTCCGCATAAAGCAAGATGGGTCGACAAAATTTCAAACAGACAGGATAAACAACCTGCATATGACATTGGCGTAATGATGTGAACAATGTCATATGTTTACACCGTACAGTAGTCGCTCCTTTGAGAGACCGCCCCTGGTGCCACCCAAAAGGCGGTCACATAAAGCAGGTATAAATAACATGAAAAGTACTACAGGGAGACCTGACCTTTGTGGCCTCTCAAAGGAAGTGGTCTCCCAAAGGAGTGCTCTTTCAAAGGAGGGACAACTGTAGTATATAAGTGACACACACAACGGTCATGTTCAGTCCCTGATGATGCCTCACTAGTGGCGAAACCAGCCAGACTAATTTGCAAAACTTTGTTTTGTTTTTAACTGTCAGGCCCCTTGATTGGGACTTTCTCAATCTTTCATAAAAGTTTGCAGCAGTTGCAATTACTTGCAGACATACCCTGACTAAGCAGCAAGGAGTCACACATCTCAACATCATTGAGCAGACAGGGCAGGTCTGGGTTTGGTGAGATCCACATGCCATCTGGCAGCCTGCGTAACTGAAACAACGTGATGACGAGCTGCTCTTCCTGCCTTCCTCGTGGAACACACTCCACTTCATCCTGCAGAGTCAGTCCTGCAAATATGTACATGTAGGAAACATTTTACAACTCATTTGTGTACAGATACATTACAATCACTGTGGTCATTATCCTGTGGTAAAGTGGTGATTTACGGCCCAGACTTGTCCAGTTGTTAGCCTGCATGTACGTACTTGTGTTTACAGTGTTACTGTCATCAACAGTAATCCCATACAAAATCTGTTTTGTAAAAGTTGCTGTCACTGTATACCGGTGTAGCAGCCTGGAAGTGACCCTGCCTAGATGTGACCCCCATCACTTCTAGGCTAGCCTGGAAGTGACCCCCATCACTTCTAGGCTAGCCTAGAAGTGATCCAAGGTAACTTTCAGACTAGCCTAAAAGGGACCCACCCAGTCCAAAAGTAACCCCCAACACATTGTACCATAACATTGTGATTCAGATGAAAAATCTTCAGTATAAGAATAATAAATGGAACTTAGTGTGTTCAATAACTTGGAATAACTATAAATTATCAATATAGTAGTTTTGAACTTCACTCAGAATGACCCTATTAAAATGTGATTGAACATACCATTAAAGTTCCTATTACTCTGGCTATGTTTTCAAGAAGGTAAGCATGTGTTTTTCAGTGCTGGTGGGCGGGGATTGCAACTTTCAGGCTGGCTTAGAAATGATCATTCATTAAGTCTCATAAGTATACCTTTGTTTTCTAGTTTAAAAGTTTGGGAAAATTTACAAAACAGCTGACAGTTTATACTGAAAACTATTAATATTCCAACAATTTCAGTTGAATTTCAATATTAATCATTTATATAATCATTCTTTTCAATAAAGAAAGCATATTTAAATATTTGGGAGGGGGGGGGGGTACTTTTAGGCTAGCCTAGATGTGACCCTAATGTCCTTTATTTATTTTGCCATTCATTTATCATTTTTACCATTACAAATTTGGAAAAAAGAAATAAATAGAGCAGGAAAGACTTCATATCTGTAATTAATTTTCCTAAAACCCTATTTGAGTGATTTTAAAAATGCATATTAGCAGAGCTGCAACATGGAAATACATTGATTAAAATATTGTTCCTTTGATGCAGGAAAAACTTTGCTCAAAGACTAGATTTAAACTGTTAAACTTCTATACTAAAGAGTTTCACAGAATCACAACATTATTGTAAAAATGTTGGGGATCACTTTCAGGCTGGGGAGATCCTTTTTAGGCTAGCCTAAAAAACTTATAAGCACTTACAGGGTTCATACAGCATAGCAAAGCCAAAATTCCATACTTTTTCAAGGACTTTCCAAACCATTTTTTTCCAAAATTCCAAACTCAATCATCCGTGGTTTTATGGGTATATATATATATATATATATATATATATATATATATATATATATATATGGAGGTGGTCTCTCTTCAGGGGAAATATAATGAAAATGCCATACTTGCTGCACAGCAAAGTGGCCTTTGTAGAGGGAATGGCATCTCTTTGGGGGTGGCTTACAGGAGGGGGACCAATGTATACTGTTTGATACTAGCAAGCGCTGCTTCCCCCACGTGCACATTACTTGCACACACCTTGCATCTTGCGCCGTGTTTGTCCTGTCTTACAGGCAAAACCCAGTCCTCTATTTGGTGTTTTCAAGCCAAGTTCATTATATGTACTGTACAGTCTCCCATTGTTGTTGTGGCTTGGTGCACAATTTATGTTTGCGGCAAACATTTAAGGTCGTTCATCCATAATTCAGGGCTCGACAATTTTTTAAAAAATCACTTGTCCGCAGGGCAAGTAGATTTCAAAATCCACTTGTCCTGATAAACCTTCTATAAACATCGTTTTTTTCTAACAATGCTAAGGCCTACACAAACCATTTACCCTTAAATGTATTTGCCGCTAGCAAAATCGAAAAAAAATGTCAAATTTTACGATTCTAGTTGCAACTGTTTGACAGTGAAACTAGCAAAATATCAAAAATACAAATTGAAAGTAAGCTATTTGCATGGGGTGACTAACGATGAAAAATACATTGTAATTTCTGGGACTATAGGAGTCCGTATCCCGGGTAAACTTAAATAAGGATTAAATAGTTGCAAACTTGCATTGGCTTCAGGATCCTTTCTCTCTGCCTCTGATGCCGTGATGCACTGATGGGATGCATATCATTTGCGTACCTACCATGAATGCTATCAGTACATTGTAGTAAATTTTCGTATACAGTATTGGCAAGTTTCTCGCGATAAACGGTGTTTTTAAATCAAATTCAAACGAAAATTTTAATATTTCAAATCAGAAATTGAGCGTGCACACTGTCAACATCTTTCCTGCAACTGTACACAAACATGTGCTTTGGCCATGTGGTCTGACGCACAACATATCACCCGATTGGTCAATTGAGTCACGTGCAAAAATGAGCCAATCACGGCTCGTGTTGGGGTGTTTTCATCATGGCTTCCACCCAGTGAACATGTGTGAATTTTTTAGAGGGAACACACAAACGGCAGCTTTGTTTATATTGCAGCATACAAAAATAAAGATTCCGGTGTTTATTGCAACAATTATTTGGAGTCACAGGCAAATACCCAAAGGTATGGGAACGCGGGAATTGCTGCATGTGTCCCAAATCAGTCCGTGAGACTGCGTCAGTTCACCGCAGATCCACTCCAGTGTCCACGCTGTCATTTGCGTGTGACTGGCAGTTGTGTGCTGTTTTTGCCCGGGAAGTCATCTCACGGCACCTATTTTTCCCAACACTGTTTGAACTCACAGATAAATAGCATTTGATGTTAATTTGCAGATGAATTTGCAATGCAAAATATTATTATTTTTTGATGGATTTTAGTAAAAAATTCCAACTAGCCCGCAGGGATAGCACTTTTTCATTTCCACTGGCCCGAGCCCAATTCTGACAAGCCACGGGCTTTCGGACATGCGAAATGCTGAGCCCTGATCCTGATGGACCATCACTCGTAATAAAAATGATGCATGCTTGTTTTTCAAATCTTGCAAAGAATCCCGTTGCATTGAGAGTTGAAAAAGCTGCCTCCCATGATGCTGCGCAATGCAGAAAACCCCATAGATGCTATATTTAGCAATGAAAACAAACTACGATCGTAGGTATTGCAACAAACATTAAAGTAAAGTCACACAAACAGATTTTTTCATTTTGTTTCGTTTTTTTTTTTAAACCGTAAAACTGATTTTCCATACTTTTCAAGACTTCTTTATGAAATTCCATACTTTTCAAGGCCTGGAACAGAGGGCATTCAAATTCCATACTTTTCAAGCCTTTTCAAGCTCTGTGCGAACCCTGACTTAATGCTTTGAGAAACAATACACAACATTTGACGTAACAGAAATTATGCTAAATGTATTTTTTATCATAGGACTGTTATTAGACATTGTGAAGATCTGTGTCCATTTACAATCACTATTGAGCATGAAACCAACACAGAGCAAAATTCAATGACTTTATGAGGACAGCACAACACAAAGTGTGGTTTATCATTCTATTTTTGTGTACATTCTCAAGGGCAATCAGCTGTTCAGCAACCAGCTCATGCCCCATTACCTTGACATCACTTTGAACTCCTTTTAAAAGCATTTTATGTCCTTCTTCTTCACAATGACAGAACACAAGTTGGCACTATCTTGCCAGCATTTGTATGCAATGTGTCCAAGACGCTCACCAAGAATAGTTGTCCCCAGGATAAAAAAATCATACATGGGATATACCCACATTAAATCTCTCTCCACTAAATACATGTATGCAAGTCTTCTTATGAATGTGCACAATATTGTAAGACGGCCTCCTGCTTTATGTGGGCCTATACATCTAATTTATAAAACTTTTCAAAGTCACATTTTTACATCTAAAATGGCTTTCATAAATACATGTGCAAACATAAAATGTTAAACTAAACCATTAATAACCCTGATAAGGCAGGTCAGGGAAGGAAAAAGTACCAGTAAAACAACAGGTCACCCAAAATACATAGAACTAGCCATACTGGTGATAGCTAAACATAGTTCATATACGTTATGTTCACCAGTCTGATTTTTCGCTGAAGAATCAGAGCAGTGGAAAGGGACAATTTCAGTTGATTATACAACAGCAGCATATGGTGCCTGATCAACAGTCTTTCACAAAACTCACAATACCCAAATTGATCTGGTCCATATTTTAATGTTTCCTTGAAATGACAGTAAACGACATTTCTGACTTGATAGTTGAGGCCATGCACTAGCTCTATATTTCTATATAATTAACCCATGGTGGCTTTCCTAATGGTGGGTCTTATCTTAATCAACTGACTACTTTGATGAGGAAATTGTTCGCAGTTGGGTGACATAGTGTACATGTATGTATACTACATGTACAAATTGATAAGCAAACAGTTCTCCATCTCATTCACTTTTGACAAACTGTAAGACCAAATATGCCACTTTTCTTCATGGCAGGATACATAAAGGTGTACTTGCCTCCTCATCATGGCTCATGTCATAATTAAGCTTTTGATGACTCTGTCACGAAATTTCGCAATTAAAATTGAACATAGTTTTACTTTCAAACTAGACTGTAAAATCAATCTTTATCTCCATGGAACTGCCCTTTAGAATTCGGTGGCCACCAAGACAGTGGCTTAATGGCCTTATGGGAGGTCTCCCCAAACAATATTTTCGTATAAACGATACATGGTATTTTTTCGATATGTATGAGATATTGTTGAAATAAAATGAATCTTGAATCATAAACTCGTTCAGTTTTTTCATTCTCTAATAATTATCCCATGCCCCATCTTCCCACATGTATATCCATTCATGACTTGTGCCAAGTCAACCTAGGTACAGCCTACAGGTGCGACAGGTGTTTGGCTTAAGGATGGGCATCTGGTTACGTGCTACTTTGAGGGTGCTTGTAAAGATTCTATTACAAAACAATCAAGATGCATAAAAACTGCCACAAACCATACATTTTTGAAAAGGTAACAAACTACTTTTTTTTTTTCTCCCACTGTCCTGTGTGTTTGTGATCCTATATATATTTATACAGCAATCACACCAAGTGCTGTCCTCTTTTTCCAAGTACCTTGAAGAAACTTTGAATCAACTTTTTCATTTTCTGATTTGTAGACATTAAATTTGTGGCAAACTATTCATAACAATGTAAACTGAAAAAGGGTGTCTCAGATTTTCAAAAAACAAGTGTAGTTTTGTCAGGAGAATGAGTCAAAGTCTGGTCCCTTTGATGTATTGAAGTGTAGTTTTGTCAGGAGAATGAGTCAAAGTCTGGTCCCTTGGATATATTGAATGGCTGTCATTGATGCAACTCCAAATGTGAATAGCACAACAACAAAACATAAATCACACAAAATGTGAAACAGTTTTCAGTTTACATTGTTATGAACAGTTTGCTACAATTTTAATGTCTTTACAACCATGCAACACGTACAAGCTGCCAATGCCATGGCAATGTGCCATGCACACAAGGCAGAAAACATTACTTAAATCTTAATCTTTAGAATTCAAGCACCTACTAACAATGTGGGAGTTTCTTGCAGATCATCGAGAAGTTGAAATATAAAGAGAAAGCAAAAGTTCACATTTCAATTATCCAAAAACAATAAACAGAGCATGATGTGATGAATCACATGTCAACGTGAGTCGTGACTTATCTCATTGACAACCTACCTGTCAAAACAGCGTCGTCTGTGCTGGGTATAGGAACAGTCTTACCATCTCGCAAGTCTACAATACACGCTGACTTAATTAAAACATTTTCATATATACCACTTTCTTCCATTCTCACATATTTACGGGAAAATTAAACTTAAAAAGATCTGTATTCAATAAACTTCATGTCTTCTCTGCTGACCAGTAGTCAGACTCGGTACTTCCCTGCCACCTGACAGTGACACCTAAATTTACCTCCCATGTTGAAGATCGCCGCTGCCTGTGTCACAGAAACATTTTCATTATTTAAAGTGTGTGTGTCAACACACTTTTCTTTCTTTCTTTCTTTCTTTCTTTCTTTCTTTCTTTCTTTCTTTCTTTCTTTCTTTCTTTCTTTCTTTCTTTCTTTTTTTCTTTACCAGCAAATTTATCCGACACTTTTCTCGGACACTGTTATGCATAGAAACTCCAAATTTGGCATGATTGTACTCCATACAAGGAGTTTGACTGTTTCATACAGAGGAATGAAAATGTTTAAAATCATGCACATTAGGGGCATTTGAAATTTTAAATCTTGAATATCTTCAAAAGTATAATAGATAGAGATGTCATTCCAACTTCTACTAGGGGGTTATTGACCAGTGCGCATGTAATGAATCTAAAGCAAAAGTTGTAGCCATTTAAATTATGCTAATTAGCAGCATGTGAATTTTTAAAACTTGAATATCTTCAAAACTATTATAGATAGAGATGTTATTTCAACTTCTACCAGGGGGGTGCTGACCATTGCGCACCTAAAGAATCTAAAACAAAAGTTGTAGCCGTTGAAATTATACTATTAGTAGTATTCGAAATTTTCAATCTTGAATATCTTCAACACTATAATAGATAGAGGTGTCATTCCAACTTCTACACCTGTGCTATGGACTAGTTGTACATTGCCATACCAATATGCTTTGAAGACACACACACACTGATTCGCTATGCAGCAAATCATCTTCCCTAGTTAAAGTTGCCTTTGTTTAGCATATAACATTAATCAGTATTAAAGCCTATCAACCCCTCCCTTACATATTTTAGGCAGTTCCTTATCTGCTCAACATGCCTTATGTCTGGTCAATATCTGCTACCATGATATTTTACGAATGCCTTGACACGTTTTGCTCAAATCTGGCACACACACACACACACACACACACACAAAATACCATGGCATTATTGCAGATTGTATACACCTCGCGTGAAAATATGATGATTGTTGTGTTTTGCATGTGACATATGGGTCAACATTGACCTCTATTTGTCAGTAAATCATCATCATCATCATCATCATCATCATCATCATCATCATCATCATCATCATCATCATCATCATCATTATTATTACTATTATTATTATTATTATTATTATTATCTCATTGACAGCCTACCTAAATATATGTTTGTATATTTGTATATATATATATATATATATATATAAATATATATATATATATATATATATATATATATATATATATATATATATTGCATTAGCACTAAGGTCTCAAATCAGATGTCTCTGTGTCTCTATAAATTTATACGTGCCTGTCCTGTAAAGCTCCATATTGGGCAGTTGAAACCACAATCCCGCCATATAGTCACACATTATCAGATCCACTGCGAACTGTCAAAATTATTGTTTCTGTGACAAATGACACTGAGATATAGTTTTTGCATGTGGGCATACAATGCATCATGATGTGAAGCTGTTAGAGTCTTAAAGCCACATGAATAAATGGATGACTTGAGCTGACAATCATGTCCGTTTTTTTTAATCATCATAATTTAATCATGCTATTAACAATATAAAGGCAAATTATGAGTTACTTAAATCTTGAAAATTGTCATCAGAATACACCATATGAAGTATAATTTTTGAAAAACTCCCTAGCTTGGGAAGGAGGCCCGCCCTCTCCAAAACCTCGCCCTGATCCCATTCCTTGCACACCCTTGCTTAAACCTCCTGATTTGGGAATACGAAAGGTTGTCAAGTGTGGAAATAGCACTGAAGGAGCTAATATATGTAGTAGGCCTTTGTAAATCTTTAGTTTTATGCATGTAAGTATATGCATATTATCACCAAAGAAAAAGAAAATATATAGATATACATATGCGGCACTCTCCCCTGACATGTAGGCCTGTCAATTCGTGACAGTAACAAGACTGAAATAACCGAAAAGTGCGATCTGTATAAACACCGAAATACATTGATTTACACCAAAATTTGTATCTAGGATCACTGAATTACATTCAGATAAACCAAAACATGAAATTCAAACACCTCTAGACTACAATTTATGTGAAATGAGATATGAATCAGGTACCTTTACTAATGTTAATAACCACAAAGTACCAACATAAATCTCTGACTCTTCATATATACTGTAGTCATACAATGACCATATAACTACAGTTCAAATGTTTTACTTCGCTTATTTTAGAATGGCCTGCATGTTGATTGGTTTATGTGAGAGATACAGAAGAAACGTGCACATTTGTTGACTGCAGATGGCCCCTAGGCCTATGGCAAATACACCTCTGTCGGCCTCACACAGCATTCGTGGTGCTTGATGATCATTTAGAGGTCCGTCATGCTATATGTTGCCTGTTGGTGAAAAAAAAATACGGGTTCCAGTAGGCTATACAGAATAAAATAGAATAAGAAGAACACAAATATCCGTTAATTTGTGAAACCAATACTAAAATAACAATTATAGTATACAACTGAGGTGATTAAGATATTTGCTGTTATATAGTGCTTACACACTAAATACAATTAACTGAACCGTGTCTATGTTCCGCGCAGTATGGGAATTTGCGCGATTCCAGAATCGCGCTGCGCGTTTGGGGAATTCTCAAAACGCGCGTCAATTCCGGAATCGCAGAGCGATTCTAGAATTGCTTTTAAAAGAGAGGGCCAAAGGAAATACGCCGTATACATTTTAATTTCCTGCCACAAAGCACGGGTTTGACGCCAAGCGATCACGGGGGACGTGCGGGTCATATCACTGTCACAAACAGAGCCATGTGTTCATTTCTCACAGAATTAGCGGGTTTTTTGTTTTTGTTTTTTTTTTTTTTTTTTGAGAAATCAAGTTCACAACTGCCAAACTGGTATTCATTTAGTATTTCCCGAGCCATACACAAGAAAAAATTCTATCTGCCTTTAATAAATCTTCTTTATTTTCAAAATATTAGTAATATCCTGCTTGTCCCCACAGGTCCCTACCCGTATCTCGCCATATCCCACCCAAGCGAGACTAGGCAATCGGGTATGCAGTTGTGGTGGGAAATTAATATGCATATGTCCTCTTGAAAATAGCTTACAGTTGCTTTTCAATGCGGTTATTGAGAAAAGACAAGTACCAAAGGAATGGAATAGACTCAGGATTTCATATATTCCAAAGAAGGGGAGACCAAGTGGGCCAATGTATGGGCATTTCGTCAAATGTGGGCAAAATATTCAGTAGGATAAAGTACCGGAGACTATTAAAGTGGAAAAGTTGAAAGGCTTGGTCTTCTGGGGGAAATTCAGAATTGATTCAGACCAGGCAGAAGGCTAGGTGACCACATGGCCACATCTTCATATTGATGGTGTTAGAATTGGCAAGACAAAAGCGGAAGAAAGTCTTAATGGGTTGACAGGGTATGGAGAGATGTCCTATAAGAAAAACTGCGAGGACTAGGATTTGGTGGAAATTTTCTTGAAAATGTGAAACCTACTTGTATAAGGATGTAGACTGTACTCTTTCATTAGGAAGGGTAGAGATAAGGAATCCACGTTTGGATAAAGGCCTAAAGCAGGGATGTGTGCTGTCGCCTATTTTGTTTGCTCTGTATATTAAGGAGTTTGGGGATGAGTTAATGGAGTATGATAAGGGAATAAAAGTAGGTGATCTAAAAATCCCAGGCTTACTTTTTGCAGATGAAATTGTGCTCATGGCAGAGTCTCAGAAAGAACTACAAGATATGCTGAACATAGGGGGAGGGAGTATGGGAATAAATGGAGGTTGGAATTCAGTAAGGATAAGAGTAAAGTCATGTCTCTTGGGAAGAAACCAGTCGGGAATCAAAATGGAGAATTGGGAAGTTCCAAATTCCAGAACGTAGAGAACAGTTGATTGAAATTGGGGAGGTTGACGAGTATGAATACCTAGGTGTTAAGATAAAAGCAAGAGGTAAAGGCATGTTCAGGTATCAGGTGGAGATAAAAGAGAAAGTGAATGGTATAAAGGGAATGGAAAAAATCTACGGCACTGAACAGTTTCAACGGAGTGTACACAGCAAGGGTATTTTGGGATAGAATTGCAATACCACGGATGATATATGGCTTAGATGTGATTTCAATAAGTGAGGGAGATATCCAGGAAATGGAGAAGGCACAGAATGAGATGGGTAAATGGATTCTGGGAGCACCACCATGTACAGCAACAGAAGCAGCCCCAGTAAAGTTAGGATCGAATAAAATCACAGACAGGATTGCCAAAGCAAATTAAAGTTTAAGTACTGGGGGTATCTACAAGCAGTAAGTGAAGACAGGTAGTGCAGGAGTGTTTACAACGAGGTAGTCAAGGAACAAACAGGATGGGTCAAAGACAAAGATAAGTTAGCAGAGAGATATGAATTGAAACTTAACGATATGATAAGGTTGACGATTGGAAAGTGTATATAGTTACGGCTGTTACAGAGGGCTGGAAGGAGGACTGGAAAAGAGGAGTCAGGGAAAAGAGTACATTAAAAGCGCACAAGGTATTATAAAAGCCAAAGAAAAGTGGATGTTGGGATGGAGGGAAGGAATCCAGGTTTCTTTTTTTCAAAGTAGGGCAGGAATAATCAATCTAGAAAAGAGAAAACAGAAGTGGACAACAGATATAATGGAAAATATAAGGTGTGTAGACAAGAGGCAGATGAGACCATGGATCGTTGGCTGTTGTGGTGCGATGCATATAGAGAGATAAGGGAAGATGTTTTCAGAAATTGGCACAGGGAAGATTATAATTACAAGGGTTTAGAAGAGGCTCGGTGTTTATAGGAAGAGGTAGCATGGGTTTTAGGTTTGAAGGGTGGTTTTTGGGAGGCAGGAAATGTATTAAAAGTGTACAGGACTACCTGGAAGGATGTGTTATGTGACAATATATGTCCAGTTTTTCATGTGGGATTATCTCATAATAAAAATGACTATGATCTCGCTTCTTAACTTCAGGTCGTGCACAAATATGGATTTTGAAGGGATCGCTGATTAAATACGCATATTTTTAGAATAGGTTAAGAGTTGAGTATGACCTGCAATATTGTTACAAGATAAATTTTCGAAGTGAGTCTAGGACATGACCTTGTTTTTGTTTTACAATGGAAGCACTTTTCAAGTTTTAATTTTGAATATCTCAAAAGCTCTAGATCTAACACACGCTTGCCATTCTGAATGCTCCCAAATGTTCATGGGGTTGTAATAGCTGCATAAGTGGTGAGTACCCTCCTGACAAAAATAGTACGCAAAACTCCCAACTCTTTCAGTTATGCTTATTACAAGCATTTCAAATTATAAAAATTTTATATTTTCAAGACGGTAATAAGGTATGCCATTCTCACTTCTTTTAAGGGATCTATGCTAATTTGGAAAAACTAAGGCCAATTTAAAAATTTCAGTATACCTTCAATGCTGTTATGCCCAGACAGAAATTCAACTCTCTGGGTCCATTCTCATTCAATAAAGTTTCAGCAAAGCTATGATTTATATATAATATTACTTTTCCAATGATTCAGTCAGTCAGTCAGTCATTATTGAACAGCCCTCTTGACCAAATGATGGCACACGGACTATTAAAGGTATTAAAAATGACGTAAGCTGTTGGTTGTTACCCGCAGTCTCAAACAGGAGAGGAACATCGACCCACGGTTGTTACCGTCATAGAAGAATTAAGATTATATCAACTAAGAGGTTCCAAGTTACCCAGCCTCCATTAACTTCAATGATTCTCATAAGGATGAAAAATAATCACGTTGTGCCGAAGACAGGCCAATGTCTCAATGGTTAAGATTTTGATCAATAAAATACTTGTGAAACGTTTATCATTCAGCTTGCATTTGAAGTTTCAGAGGTCGAAAGAACATCCACTTTGGTATGTATACGATACAAGGAAAGCCTTTTGTTTAATTTCTTTTATTTGTTTACATTTCTCTTTCCAACCTGAGCTCTATAACGCTATTTTGTGTGTTTTCTCCGCTGTTCACGTTTATGCTTATTTCGATATGTTTGTTTATACTTTTATTTCCTCGTCCTTGGGTTCCGATAAAGTATTATTATGTGCGTGGGTATTGTTGATTAGGGTGTCAGTTTTTTTTCCCCACCTGTCCTTGGTGTGAAGGACCACTGAGGTAATCCATCGCGGCACGGCCTTTGAAGTTTGAAGGGACATCGTCTGACGATTCCCGCTCCTCTTGAACATTTACAGTCTCCCATCATTAGAACGCAAAACAAGCAAGATAACTATAAAGTAAACCACTAAGGCTATGATATGTTAGCATGTTTTCATCTTTTCCCTGACCATAAACACTTTCGGCATGCTGCCTTATTTCGCATTGCCGCCCTGATACCACTCTCTTTTTGCCATGGGCCGTTGCTACCTGCAGCCACGTGACAGGTTGTTTAGTATGATTGACGGGTGGCATTGTTCCGTTTGGCGGCTGAAAACCAAAAGAATGACTATTGGACGTTCGGATGTCCACATGCCTTTGTGGCTTTTGGCGGTTTTCTCACATTTCTACTTTAGTGACAAGCTCGAAATTTTGACAACTAATAGAAAGGACATTCATCTTGTACAAACCGTTAAAATTTCAAAATCGGCCATGCAAAGGTTTTTGGTGTCTTAACTGTCCTTAAAACTTGCATACATTAGCAGACATCTTCGAGAACTATGCTCGTTAAGGCTGCCAAACAGAGCATATGAGATTTAATAGTGAAACAATTACTGGCAATGTTCACTCATAAATCACGTTAGCTGCATGGCTATATGCACATAAGGTAAAGCAGAGTCTCACTAAAATATGTTTTTACCCACGTCATGTATACAATACACTAATTGATCACCTTTGATATAAGATGATCTCATGTTGGATACTAGCTCAATTCTGTCCTGCTTGCACCACACCAAGAGAAGATTTCGGATTATAGGAAAACATTTGTCCCTGTACATACAATTACTTTGGGCTTTAAATACCCTGCCTTACTGTACTATGAAACACGCGCGCGCACGCGCACGCTCGCACACACACACATACACACACACACACACACACACACACGCACAAAATTATGTATGTATGTATGTATGTATGTATATGTGTGTGCGTATGTATTGCCTGCTAACAAAGAGGACCATTACACATGTATGTATACAGACCTTGCATATACAACTGTACAAGCTAAATATTAGTGTTCATAAATCTAAGGTAATGATATTTGATAAAACACAGCAAATTGATCCGTGGCAAATGTCAAATTGGTAGTGAAGATCTTGAAGTAGTGAAAAATTACGTATACCTGGGGATCGAAATGTCAGCAAACGGAAATTTGACAGGAGCAATAAATTTTTTGTGTGACAAAGCAAATTATCGGGAAGATTAAAGAAAACATCATACAGCAATCAGGTGGATATACGACTAGATTTGCACTTTTTCGAGAAAAGAGTATTGCTCCTATTTTGGCTTTATACATAATGGGTGTAAAGTCTGAGGTCCGTATATTGTTCAGCCAAACAAACTGTTACTACCAAACGATCTAAATTTTGAATAATTGCATTTAAGCTTCTTAAAATATGTTTTAGGTGTTGTTAGAAAAGTTTCCAGTACGGCAGTAATAAGCAAAACCAGTCAATATCCGTATTCCCTGACAATTCTCAGTCGAGTGTGCAAAAATTAGTATCGCATTGTTAATTCAGGTCCATAAACTTTATCATATTTACTATCATATACCGGTGGAATTTGGAGTTAATGACCATCGACAACTCTACATGGTTATCCAGAGTGAAAGGATCTTTGGACATAATTGGTTGTGGTGATATTTGGAATAATTGTGGTGCAGATTTCGATGATTTTCCTAGCAATGTCTTTTATAAACTATTCAAAGAGAAGTTTACTCAGCAATGGAAATATGAGATGGAAACGAACCTGTTGCTCATAACCTTCCTATTGAAACCGACAGAGACAAAGGTCCAAAAAGAATCCCTGTTCAGCAACGAATTTGCAATATGTATATATACAGATATTGGTGACGAATTCCATCACCTAATGATAAGCCCAAAATTATCTCACCCGCGTCAAAAAATGTTGAATTCCATTTGTGAAATATTTGTTGATTTTGATTATAGGTACGAGGAAGAGAAATTTTATTTTGGATGAGATGCGAAGATGTGGAAACAATCTGTATTTTCGGAACGTTTTTGGCTGTCTGTGTTGAAATTGATGGCACAATCTAGTAACTTTTTTTCAAAAAAGTGGTAGTGCCCTCAATGTGTATTAACACTTTTTGTGTATTATATTATACTGCACCGTATTGTGTGGTGTCACTTTCACTTGTCAAAGGTATTGTAAACGTTGTATTGTGGTGTACTGTGTTGTGTTTTTTTCGGCGAAATGCCTCATGTTTTTTGTATGTTACAACGAGATAAAGTTCATTCAGATGGCCAGAAAATAACTCAGTCATGCTCAGCATTTTGGTTATGCGCTTAAGTTGTTGTATTCGTGAAAATCTTAAAAGTTTTAAGCTAGCTTGCTTATATTTCCCATACTTCAGTGCTCCGAATATAATTTAGAGAACAAAAGAACAGAAGGTTATTGTGGCGGTCTTGTCGACAGCAAGCCTGTGGGGTGGGGTGGAAGGTGCAGGGTATTCCCATTTAAAGTATGTTCCCTTGTTTACACTTGGGAACTTAATAACTTAGGTTTATTGAGTCGGGGTTGTTAGAGCCCCTTTCCTAAAACAAACCATGCTAATTCTTACCATGTTGTTCAAACGTTCATGAATATGTTATTGCTTCAGCTGCAATATAACAAAATAACCGAATCAATGCAACAGTGATACAAACTTTTAGTCTGCAAGAATTTTGTGTACATGTATTGAAATGTGCATTCCGTCTAAAACACACTAAATTGCTTCTTCCTGCTTTATTCTGTTGGTTTTTGGGTACCGAGGTTTGCCATACACCTACACACCCACATATGTATGTGTGTGTACATGAATTTCATTGCTTTGTTTCAAAAGTGCTGAAGTCGTTTGACTAAAGACACTTTGCTAGATACAACAAACACACACAAATCGGGAGCCTCTTTTCCAGGGTATTGTAACTTGTAGAGTTTAATCTGTGTCTGATATTGAAAAGTTACTCATTTACAGTGTTTATCAATGCTAAGTGTCTTAGATTCACGTCTCTGTTTGTATACTGTCAATGAAAATACAAGTACAACAACAACTACATGTACTACTTTTAGAACCACCATGTATACCTATACTACGGTAGGTCTAACGTACTGTCGGCGAATAACTGAAAAATCAGTTCTTCCGGGTCTTGGATGTCCTATTCCTTTCACTTTTTGATCATAGAATTTTCCATAAAATCTATCGTGGAAAGCTAACATACATATACCCCTCTAAGAAATTATTGAACCTACGTACTGATTGATATGTCCTTGTGATGTGGAATATGTCCCTGTTGTGTCAGACTGGCAACAGAACAGCCTTTAAATTTTAAAAGGTCCCAGGTGTGAGACAGATAACAATCAGGAAGCTCATTTATTCATACGCCCGCTTCGCTTTTTGTATCAATTAGTATGCATTAGTAATCCCAATCCGGTAAGAACAAGCAAATGCTTTTTGGCATATGTAAAAACCATGTGCACCCTCCAATACGCACAATTTCTACAGCACCCTAGCGAAAATCAGAAACATTTTTAGGCATATTACAATTCATTAATGCATACTTGTTTTCTCTAAGTAATTTTAAAGGGACTCCTTTGTAAAATTGATAACGAAGCAATTTTAGTGTGTAATGATACCAATAAAACTGCAAAGACAAACGAACAAAAAAACAAAAAAAAAAAAACAAAAAAAACAAAAACAAAAAAAAAAAAAAAAAAAAAAAAAAAAAAAGCAAAGTTAAAGCTACAAAAATAAAATTTGTTTGACAAATTTGTCTGTGTACCTCGCAAATCTGTAAAATTTAAAATTGTTTAAAAATTTTGATCAATAATAATCAAATGTACCTTCAACATAATCCTTTGAATTGAAACTACCCTTTCATCTATAATAATTTCGAAATAGTGAGCATTAAACTCTTCCTCATGTGCATCATTAGCATTAATCAAAAATTTAAATTTAACCTTTTTCATTTTTATTTCACTGGATCCACATTTATCAAACCAATGAATTGAAGTTGCTATTGACAAATTATGTCGAGTTTCTTGACAAAGTCAAAATTAAATTAAATCACAATAAGCCTAAAGTTAATCCACTGTTTTACGCTTGGTATGGAAAAGTAGCGGTTTTACATGTCTGTTTGCGTTTGAAGTGCAATATGCTCAAAGTAGATTTACTAAAATATTGTCTCGCTGACTCCCCCAGATGTGCCTGTGGTGGTGCCAATGATTACTTTTTGTTTCGAATGTGTAAATTTTAGAATGGGACGAGATACATTGCAAAATATCGTAATTCCGTTTGCTCTATTTCCGGTGCAACCTTTAGTATTTGGCTCTGAAAATTGTACTTTTCAAAGAAACGAGAACATTTTTCAAGCTGTACAAACATACATCAAATCAACAGGAGCTGTTATACGACTTTTAGTATTTTACAAATATTCTTAATTATGAGGTGGTGACATAGTGCTTGTATATGACGGCATACCCTTCCATCTTTTCTTATCTGTGACGTCTTGTCCTGTCAGCACTTCGTTATTGTGTGGCATTGGCGTTCTCTGTCTGCGTGTTGTCGTCTTTTTATATGCTGACGGTGGCGTTTTGCTGTTGCACTCTCTCTCCACCCTTGTCTTTCTCTTTGTCTGTGCAGAAGGGATTCGTGTGGGGCTTCGCCCTTTTTCCAGTCGCTTTTGTTTGGAAACAAACATACGTGTTTGAATCAAGTTGCTATTGACAGCTCTGTCTGGGACAAATATGAAGCTGTTCAACTTTAAAAGTTTGGAAGTATGCCTAATTAGCATATATTCCAATTTTACAACTTTCACTTTCATTTCATTGGACGCACCTATACCACAAACATAAGAACTGAAGCTGATTTGGCATCTCTATTTGTAATACTTTAAAAACCCAACCTTTTCCAGCAAATCAATATGTGGCCCCGAAACGGTAAGATATTGCTCTTAAGTCTGCTTTGCCTCCACTCAATACTGGGAGTATTTGGCTTCTGTAATTACAACTGCAACTGGGACATACACGGGTATACGGTGCACCAAACAAAACTAGGCCATAAACTTGTTGCATTTAAAATCATGCTAATTAGCGACATTTCACTTTTAAAAACTTGAGTGTCATCAAAAGTAACATATTTATACACAATTCCAAGATTAGTGAAACTATTACTGGAGTGGACATCCTTACAAATGGGAGAAAGTGCCTCCTGTTGGGAGGTGCCCGCTCTTTTTGGCCAGTATGGGTGAGTGCGCACATGTACATGAGGAAATAAACATTATTTGTTAGTCCATGCACAACGTATACTGAAAAAAAAAATCGACACGAAGCTGTTGTTTGGACATTTCGCGAGAATCATGCCACATGAGCCTACAGGAAAGAGCAGTCCTTTGTATGAAGAAGTAAAAAAGGAAAGAAGATGCAGTGACGACATCGACCTTTTCTGAGCTTGATTTTAAATTTTATAAAAGAGAGAGAAAAATGTATCGACAAATTAAAAAAAATTCTCCTGGAAAAGATGGGGAATTAAATGAAATGATGAAATCCTGCAGAGATACCTTACTCCCTATTTTAGAAAAGTTATTTATTATGACATTCACGTCTGGATACTTCCCATGTCTTTAGAAAATAAGTCTACTCTCTTATACATAAGGGTGGCTATGCTGTGGACCCCAATAGATATAAAGGGACAACTGTTTGAGCAGTTGTGCATCAAAATTCTTTAACGCACATTTGTTTTATCGATCTGTAAAAAGTTTTCCATACGGTGTGCATGGCACGGCGTGTTGTTTTACAAATGTCTAAAATATGAAATATATAAGAGGGTTAATGTATAAATTTCAGAAAGACATGCATGATATGTCATCAGTTCAAATCAAGTTTAATTCAGGGTTATCCGAGAAAAATATATTTTAAATATGGGGTAAAACAAGGATGTGCTCTAAGTCCGTTGTTCAATTTATTTCTTAATGACCCACCGAATATTTATACAAAAGATTGTGACCCAGTTACGTTATACAAAGAGAAATTAAATTGTCTACTTTATGCTGACTATTTTTCGTTTCTGAAGATGAAAATGATTTACAATCCTGCATGGACCAGTTACATAAATATTGTGAAGACTGGAACCTAAACAACAATGTGGGAAAATCAAAAGTTCTCACATTTAATAAGGTTGGCAAAACTATTTCAAGAAGGTTCTTCATTGGCAGCCCAGAAACGGTATATCTATCTTGGGATTGAAATAACATTAAACGGAAATTTTGTTGGAGCCATATAAGGCAACTATATGTGTGAAAAAGCAAACAAGTCTCTTGGTCGTTTAAAACGAACTTCATTTGGTGAAACAATAAATATTTGGTTATATTTAGATTTCTCTGATAAACTTAATGTTCCAATTTTTCTTTATAGATCTGAAATATGGGGTGGATGCAAAATACCCCCTTCGCAGTACATTGGCAGTGACCATATAACTGCTTATTTTAAGGTCGAGTTTGAAAAATTATATTTGAGATTTTTTTAAATATATCTTCGGATTAAATTCTAAAGCATGTAATATAGCAGCACTAAGCGAGCTCGGAACTTATCCATATGCCTTCAAAATATGAAAAAGTGTTTGCAAAAACCGGTATTGAATTAGAATTTCCCTGATAAAATATTGTATGATGCCTACAAGTGCACTTGTGAAATTCTGTCATCGAACAACTCGAACTTTTACATTGATTAACTGTGAATATATTTGGAACAACATATCAATGGTGGTGATGAATTCTCTCCTAAATTAATAGAAAAAAAGTTATATGATTACATTCGGCTTGGCAACGAGGACTGCAGTTAAGTGTATTGTATTGTTTTTTTTTCTTTGTGTGTATTGTATCCTATTGTTTTATGTATGCGTATTGACAGACAAATGACCGTGTGTCGTGTGAAATGGTGTAGTTGTAATAAAGTCATTCATTCATAATATCATAATCCAAGGGAACATACCTTAAGTAATATAAATCTCCCTTTATCAAATAATAATTATAATTATAATAAAAAAAATCCCAAAGAACTGGTCAGATGCTATATCACTATGGTACCTATGAAGATATACGATATACAAATCTTGGTTGCTCTCAAGTACGCGAAATACATTGACATTTTAAGTACGCAAGTATATGAAAATCCCAAACGGTTTTGGTCACTTTTTAGAGTAAAAACCAAGTGTAAAAACTTACCTAATATAATCAAAGGGTTTGGACAGGAATTTTCTTCCCCGAAACAAAAGCGTCAGTCTTTAGTCGCTTTTTTTATTCTGTCTTTAATCACGAGAGTCAACCCCTGCTACATTTTTGGATCCGAGACTGGCTCACTGCACATTCTCAACCGAAGCAATAAAGAAAATACTTCATAAACTTGACCCAAACAAAGCCATTTGGCCTGACAATATTTCAGGTCGCATCTTGAAAGAATGTGCAGCTGAACCAGCCCCCTCAACCAGCCCCCTCACTGAAACTCATTTTTGCAAAATCTATGGAACAAGGTAAAATTCCATCTCAATGGAAAGATGCAAACGTAATTCCGGTCCATTAGAAAGGCAACCGTGAAGACCTTGATAACTATCTACCGATATCATTACTATGCATTGTAAGTAAAGTGATGGAGTGATGGAGTGATGTGTTCTAAACCACATGTTTCCTGTGCTTAAGAACGCGCTCCACCAGTTTCAACACGGTTTCCTTAAGGGTAAGTCTTGTGCCACTCAAATGGTGGGCTTTGTCCACAAATTGGGTGAATATCTAGATAAGACGACTCAGGTTGATGTATTGTATCTCGATTTTACCAAAGCCTTCGACTCTGTGCCCCACCACCTGTTACTGCATAAATTAAAGAGCTTTGGTTTCAATGGTCATCTCCACGATTGGTTTACTAGTTATATGACGGGTCGAAGGCAGTGTATCCTAGTAGAAGGGTCTCACTCTGAATGGAATTCTGTCGTATCTGATGTTCCAAAGGGTTCTATTTTAGGACCTTTCCTGTTTTTACATTATATTAACGACATGCCCCTCACTCTCTCAAACGGCACAACCATGTTCCTTTTTGCAGACGATTCCAAATGCTTTCGGAAAATTCATTCGGAAGCTGATGCACGTGTACTGCAAAATGATATAGAGAAACTAGTCTTTCTAGTAAATTATGGGGTATGAAGTTCAACGCTTACAAATGCAGCATCCTCACTGTCAGCAGGTCCCACGCTCCTGTTGTTTTTACCTACAGTATGAACAAGACCCCACTAAATTGGGGATCCTCCCAAAATGACATTGGCTTCGAATTAGACGCTTCCCTCAACTGGTCAAAGCATGTTGCCAAGTGTTGCATTAAAGCTAACCGCGCCCTGGGTGTAATAAAAAGAACATGTGGGTACAAAGTTCCCCCTGAAGCAACTAAAAGACTCTACATTGCTTCAGTGCCGAGTCATCTTGAATATGGCACGGTTGTGTGGAGTGTTACTAGCAAGAAAAATCTAATGGCGCTGGAAAAAATCCAAAGAAGAGCGACCAGATACATCTTAGGGTCTCCCTTCTCTGAATCGTACGAGTCCCGCCTTGCCAAATGTAATCTACTCCCATTATCTTATAGGCGTGAACAACTGGATCTTGTGTTTTTGTACAAATGTGTTAATGGTTATTACGAGGTAGATTTCTTCAATATGTTCCCCATTCAAACAGACCTGAGAAATTTACGTACTTCCGACAATAGTCTACGTTTCAAAATAACCAAATGTAAAACAGAAACTTTCCGTTTATCCTATGTGAATCGCTCTATTTACACTTGGAACATCTTACCCTCCCATATCCGTGATTCTCGATCTGTCCATATTTTGAAAAGTAGACTAAATACTTACTACAGCAAGTTGCAACAAGAGTATTTTGACTCGTCCAATACGTGTACATGGCTGAGCAGGCGTTTCTGTCCAAAATGCAGGTAGCAGATTATTGTGATCGACTGCTTACGTTTTTTGTGCTTTATAAAAGTATAAATGATACTAAGTATCTTAATTTGACGAATTATTTTATATGAGATAGTCTGCTCGAGCTCCTTCTATTTGTATTTTAAACGCGGACATTTGTTTTATCGTCTTTGACCTTTTTAATCCATCATCACCATTATTATCCAGTGATAGCTATGCACATCTTTATCGCCAATCATAGATGGGGAGTCAACTTGTCTAAGTGTAATCACCTGTTTGACTCTTCCAAGTCGGCAGTATTTGTTTTAATGCGTTGTGATGTCTTAGTTTCCTTTTATCTTGATGTACTGCTGACTGAAGCTCAGTTGAAGAAGAAGAAGAAGAAGAAGAAGAAGAAGAAGAAGAAGAAGAAGAAGAAGAAGAAGAAGAAGAAGAAGAAGAAGAAGAAGAAGAAGAAGAAGAAGAAGAAGAAGAAGAAGAAGAAGAAGAAGAAGAAGAAGAAGAAGAAGAAGAAAGGGTCTCATGTGACTGATTAAAAAATCAGTCTCCGGCTCACATGCCAGTTGTGTGGTTATGGAATCCGCAAGGTTAGAGTTGTCAAAACAGTCATTATTGGAACTGCAAGACTGTTAGCCAACTCAGTTCAAGTGCTGTTTGTGATGGAGGATATCAAGTTGCAGGCTTCTATCTTAAAGTCCAATGGTCTTTGGGGGATCAAGAGCCGGCTCACAGCCCCAGGCACAATGTCTCTTCCCACTGCAGACGTGAAGGTTCCAGCATTGTGTCGCGGCCACTCGGGAATCTGTGTAACACGAAGAGCTGGAGATTCTCTGTATTTTTTATTGATGACATAATATAACATAGTTCTCTCTCTCTCTCTCTCTCTGTCTGTCTGTCTGTCTGTCTGTCTGTCTGTCTGTCTGTCTGTCTATCTATCTATCTATCTATCTATCTATCTATCTATCTGTCTATCTCTCGTTTGCCACAAAACAAGCAAGCCTTTCAAACCAAATGATTAATGGTACTTGGGATGTTAAGCTGCAAAGAATACAAGATCTGGTTGTAGTACAAGCTATTAAATAATTATGCATGCAAAATAGTTATATAACAGCATGCAGGTAGCTCCATGATAACAGCTGGTAACCAGCGCTCCTTGTGGAGGGAGGATGTGTATTGTGGGAAAAATCCAGTGAATTTAGTACGAAATCCGTTAACTTTCAATTGAATATCATTGGATTTGCCTATCCCACTCGCACACATCATTAAGGAAAATGGTACCTCTATCTGAAATACTTTTAAAGATATAGAGCCCAGATTATTTGAAACTTCAATTGCCTCTACTTTGTATAATTTTGAAAATATTAATTGTACCAAATTATAAGATCGATTTAAATAATAGGTAATGGCCATGCACAAGTTTGGGGTTTTAGCCATATAGGTCTAATAGTCTCTGAGAACACTTCCTGACAAGTGAAAGAAAGAAAGAAAGAAAGAAAGAAAGAAAGAAAGAAAGAAAGAA
Organism: Hermodice carunculata; assembly: GCA_964020975.1. Taxonomy (NCBI): domain Eukaryota; kingdom Metazoa; phylum Annelida; class Polychaeta; order Eunicida; family Amphinomidae; genus Hermodice; species Hermodice carunculata. The sequence goes on from OZ026622.1 coordinate 81,594,461, forward strand.
AGAAAGAAAGAAAGAAAGAAAGAAAAAAGATATGGTTGTGTTTGTAAACAGAAGAAACAACAACAAAAACAATAGAAAACTTTTTTTTGATTGAATGTTTTTATAGCATACATTTAAAAGGTAAGGGATGATTTATTTCTTGGTGAGAACTTGACAGGCTACAACTGCGTGTACATTATTTACATATTATTAGAAAGCTGTGGGTCACTTTTCGTCACAACACACGTCATTATTTGTTGCATCTTCTTTCAATGAAATCGAAGCACCGTCAACAAGGGCATAATTTGTTCATGTCTTAAAGCTTAACTCAATGCTTAAAATAAATTTGAAACGGTGCAAACTGCTTATCTTTGGGCACTTTGTGAGAAGAAAGGCGTGTCAACTGAACGTCAATTATGTGTTAGATTCATATGTACACATGGTCGCGTGACCTATTTTGAATACATGTCCACACGCGCTAGAGTAGAACTCTTTTGTGTTGTGAAGATACGAATGTGTCTGTGTGCAGAATTCATAAATGGCTGAAAGATGATGGGAATTTCTTTGTCTTCCAGGTAAGCAGTCGGTCAATTTTCTTCCTTCCTTTTGGTAAGGTCAGCATAATCTTTTGTTTATGGCGCGTAAAAGAGTGAAGGTTACATCCCCTGCTCTTTGATCCGTCCGCTGTTGCATGACGGGGCACGTTGAAGCCAATGGAGGGTCACAAATGTCATGGACGGGTCCAGTCTGGGTTCCGTCTGAGACTGAGTCCAGAATTTCACCCATCTATCAAAGACCGGTTAGGAATGGAACAGATAAGATTGCTGTTATCTACACGTAGTTTTATTCAAATCTATGTAATGTGGTACACAATGTGAAGTGATACCCTTGCACGCTTTATAACCCCTGGTGGCGGCTGTGAAACGGTGAGGACCGTCTGTCCGTGATTCTGTTAGGTTTGACTTAGCGAAGCCTCCTTGGTTTGACAGATGCACTTGACACTAGCAGCTTCACAGCCCTCAACCTCAGGCACTCAGACGGGAGAGAAACTTGGGTGGGGAAATAAGTGTCATAATTGAATGCTTATGTGACAATATTTGGCAAGTATGAAATTGATGGTCTGCATGCCTGCAGTGTAGACAACGACCGTCAGTGATAAGGGAGTCTCCCACCCTGAAAGATGGAGGAAAAAAAGACCCGAGTTACTCAGTTAGAGGGGTGAAACTGCAATTTGTAATTATAATAAGTAGTTATCCCATCATTAGGGAAGATTGAGGCTATTTCTTAGTCTAAATATTTCCATGTTAGAGAAAGTTTTGATTGTTGTGTAGAAATGAATATGTACACATATATGTGCCTTGGAATGTGAGGTGTCAAATTGAAACAAAATTGAAAATAAAAAAAATAATACATAAAATTTAACTTTGTCAACTTCCATTATGATTGTATTGTCTGGGGTTGAGGGCAGAGTCACCGGCAGTGTATTACTAATTTGGTCCCCAAAATAAATCGTAATTTTGGGCCTGCAACAATGTGAATGATGGAAATGGGGAATTGTTTGTTGTGAAGGTGATTAGCATGGCATATGCTTATCATTGTACAGGTGAGGCATATAAAATATATAATTATCTGTGTATATTTCCATTACAGATATACTTGTTTGTATGATCTCATTTATTGAATTTGATGGCTGGTCATAACGAATGTAAATGAACATACTCACACGTCAGGGGCTCAATAAAGCATCTATAAAATTGACCCCAATTGGGTGTAGTTTTATTTTGTATTTTGTGCAGGCCATGTAGTTAGAGAAGGAAAAGTTAATCACATACATGAACCCATATAATCAAAATGTAACACTTGGCACAACCTAACCACAAATGATGACATGCAAATTTTCAAGTCAATACACTGTGTATGCTGATGAAGGTAATACACAGTTCAGGAGGAAGAAACAAAATCAGAAGATTCAGGTACCCTTCCATTTGAAGTCTTGTGTATCTGCACAGTTAGTATACATGTAATTAGATTGATGTTAACCAAAATGTACTATTGTTATGGGTCAGCCAAAATTATCAACATTTTCAGAAGTGTACACAGAGTACTCTTTCTTGTAGCCCCCTCCCCCCCCCAAAAAAGAGTACTCTAAAAATATTGATTTTTAGCTACATATTGATCAACATTTTCAAAATTAGCTGAAAACGTACTTTGATCTGGACACCCCCCCCCCTTGCATACTCTTTGTACTAATGTGAAAATGTTGATAAAAATGGCCGATCCCTTACTGGCTGAAAAACTGTTTGATTATTTGAGGCCAGATAAGCAATGCAGCAGAACTTTTGCATGCTCTGGTAAAGAGAATTGTGTATTTGAAATTCACAAATAGGTATGAACACACTACAAAAATAATCAGTTTAACCAATATTTGCAATCCAGTGGGATTATACACACATATACTTCTTGCCTACCAGAATGTGTACATGTATTCAAATGAGTACACTTGTGTGAAGGAGACGTCAGTGATGTGTATAATCAAGTCAATACACACACATTATAACTGCATGTATAATATTCTGTCACAGGATGCAAAATTTGTATTTTTAATGACCAGGTATAGTGGTGATCATTATGCAATCAAGCATGTCATGAACTTTGCCAATGAATGCTTTACAGTGTTTACTGCCCATGGGTAAACTGATTACTATGCTGATGAGAATAATAAGGGCTGTGGCAGAGGCTGATTTTCTCATCAAGTCTGTAGATATATTTTCTAGTTAAGACAGTTTTGTTTACTATTCTTTATATCTATATTATTTTTCACTGTACCATATTAACTTTGGTTAATATGTATACAATTAAGTTTATTTCACCATGAAGGCTTAGAGCTGTGCACATGCCACACCAGTCATTTCCATGGTCAGAAGTTAAACAGATGCCACAAAATGCAACTCTCAACAGTTCCACCTGTTTGGCATAAAATTAAGTCAGCATGATAGAAATACTCATGAATAAAATCAAATGTACATTATATCCTTGACCGACCAATATAAAACTGATTGAAGTCCATCCATCAGGCTGCAAGACTTCCACCAAAATTACTGAAGTATTAAAATTAGGTTGATGTGACAGGTTTGTGTAATGGTTCTTATAACAAAATGCCACATTGTAAACCAACATAGCAAATAGGAAGAAAATCCACCCAGAGCCAAAGACATGTAGGGAAATGTGATTTGAACCAATTTAGTCAAGTAGAAATAGATAGGCCTAAGTTAAAGTAAAGATTATTAAGAATGTTGATACACTATGTAAAGCCATTTCTACACAAAACTCCACTACAATATTTAAATTTAGGAAGCCTGTAACAATCACTTAATGAAATTTATCAATGTTATAATGTACACAAAGTGATATTGTTACCTGTCTGACCTTGATGTTAGGTGACCTGGTCTTCTTTGCCGAACAAATTTTGTTGACCCACAGAAAATGTGCCAAGATAAATGAAGATCTAACGGATGGTCTTCAGGCTACTTTCATAATCTCCAGGAAAAGGTTATTTTCATTAAGTCCCAGAAAGGTACGTTTTTGTTTCCAGCACCAAGGGTTATGAAGATCTAATGGATGTTTTTTTTTTTAAGTCAGTGTTAATATAAGCTTCAGAAAAATTTTAATTTTGTGTAGGAAGATGCTTGTTGCAGACCCTGATTACAGTGCAATCCACATCTTTCCTCTTCCCCCCCCCCCCCCCCCCCCCCCGTCCTCTTTGAATGGCCAAGAAACAAAACTGACATGCTACAGCTCAATACAAATTTGGTATGTTCTATTCAGCTATTAGTTTAATTTATACTCAGCCCTCATCACTACTATTTTTTTTTCTGTCCAAAGTAAAATTGATTTTGGTGTCCTGACCAAAACTTTTTACATGATGAAATCCATTATAAAGAAAATTGTGAGCGAGCTGTTTTTAATTTTCTTGCGGTAAATGTGTATTCAGCATGTTCAGATGCTATTTCACCCTAGTTTGGTTCTTAGTTCTTTTGGTGCTTATTCTTCATTCCCACGATGAGCTGTTTTAAGTAAAACACAATGCAAAATACAGTGCAAAGAAATATAAAAATAATGATTGACTTTTTCCATGGCACCAGTGCCCACTCAGTGGCACTTTGTAAAACTAAGAAGCGCAAATCACACCATCGTTCTGACAATATCCTTGAAATCCATGAATGCCTGTATATGTAATCTGTAAAAATTATAAAACCACAAAAACTTTCAACTGTGCATACCTGTGTTTCACAGATTTGCATTCATACATATAGAAATATAGAGGTTCACATCCAAATTTAAATCAATACATGCTCACATAAAATCCATGTCTTCATGGTTTTTGAGAGACCCGCAAAGGCATGATTATTGTGATATCAAGTGGTTAGTGTGATTTGCAAGTCACTTGAGACCAGAGTCTTCAAATAAACAGCTGCACACTTGATAAGATTTTATATTTGAAGCAGTTAATCTGGACTGAAATTCAGCAAGACTGCATTCATGTTTGTGGCTGTGACTTGAGCAAAACTTGGGAGGGGGGGGGGGGGGGGACCTGTTTAGCCTGGGGGAGATATGTCTGCATGTGGATGCTGATGATGCAGATCTTGTATACCCAGTGTCAGAAAAATACCGGGTCGCAGCACACATGTATTGGTTATGTCATCAGGCGAACTGTACTTTGTCATGGTTGTGTAGGTACATGTATATATGCCTGCTGTTGTAACCATGTTTACTTTGCCTGCTTAGCCTGACCTTCAGTGCATGCTATTTCTGTGGAGGGTGAAGAGTTGGCTGCCTGCACTAAAGATCCATTGTGATCCACTAAGTTCAATTGGAATTTGATCTGCCTGTGCCGTGTAGGCAACTGAAAAAACGACACTTGTTTTCTGGACTGAAAAAACAATACTTTCTCATTGCAACTTAGACATGTTAGAATTTGAAAGTTGTCTATTATTTTCAGTAAAATAAACACTCTAGGCCGCTATAAGTACTTGTAAGTGCTTAACTGGAGATGTTGATAAATATTCATATACCCATATATATATCCCAGTAACATTTTTACCTCCTCAGCTCAGTAAGCTGTAAATTGTAGGGTTGCGACATTACAATTTTCAATTGATATAAATCTCAATGCAGATCTGATGATTCAGTTCATTTCTCTGTTTTATGGGATCACAATAATACTAATAGATACTGTGTTGCATGCCTACAATATACCATACATAATGTTTCACATGGTTGGCACTGTCATCATGCTATTCTGAATCTATATGTATCATATATATGGAAATATGCACGAAAAGGTTCTCATCAGTTTCATTTGATGACATTTCAAGAAAAATATTCTGAATTTTTTTTATGCTATTGCCTACAAACTTCCATTACATGTAGCAAATGTATCGCAACACACCTTTACATATCGATAACACAAAGTAATGTATCATGATACATCGATGAATTGTCTCAGCCTGAGTAAATAGGAAAGCACCTGATATACTGTTATTTTTTTTTAATAAATATATATCAAACATAACATTCATATTTAACTGAATTATAAGACTTTTTGATGAAAAAAGGTGAAAGGTAGGTCACCTTTGAACTTTCAGCATGAGGAAAATGCTATTACAGTGCTCCCTCTTTATAACGCTGGTGTTGAGGTCCACAGGGTATACCGTGTAATAGCAAAACAGAGGGACTTTTGACATAGAAGTAAGGGGAAAACTATTTCATATTGTCCATGCTTATTGTCCTGTATAAGGTCTTGAATGAATTCAAAAATGGCTGGCCTTGACCCAATTCCTGAGGTCGCAGAGTCATTTTTGTGAATTTGGTTTTCACACGATAACTTGAAAAAGTTTTGGGCATAGGTGTTTCATGTTGCACATGCTTATAGTCCTGTATAAGGTCTTAGACAAGTTCAAAGACTGATGACCTTGGCCCAATTCCCAAGGTCACAGAGCCATTTTAGTGAATTTGGTTTTGATGCGATAATTTGAAAAGTTACATAGGGCTTTCATATTGCACATGGGTATGTAGTGGTGAATAAGGTCTCAGATGGGTTAGAAGATGGGTGACCATGACCCCTGTCCAATGGCGGGAGATTACAGTCTTACAGAAATTCTCAGAGTTTGAAGATGGGTAACCTTGATCCAGTTCCCAAGGTCATAGAGCCATTGTAAATATTAGAGCTGCAAAGTTACTGGTGTGCACACATGTTGGGGGGGGGGGTCACATGTTGCACATTGTGATGGTCCTTTGTAAGGGATAAAATGATAAGCACATGGCTGATCTAAACCCAATCTCCAAGGTCACATGGATACTTTATTGAATTTAGTGGTTTGAATTGTAACTTGTGAACAATTTTAAAAATTGTTTTGAGTGGTCATTTGAGAAGTATTGAGGCAGCACTCAGATACATGTATTTGCACATAATGATGCCCCTGAAGAAAAAGGACCTTAAACTAATTCTGAAGGTCACATGACTACTTCAATCTGTGTATCCAAGGTCTGGTGAACACAGGACTGTCTCATTGTGCTTGTTTAAATTATGTAATGATTGATAAGAACTCATTTTAGTATGATTTATATGTGAACTAGTATACATTTTTTTTTTTTTGGTCAAAACTGTAGACCAGATCCACATCAAGCTAGGTGTTGGTTCATGTTGGCAAGGTCTTATTAAACGTAGGTCAGTAATTAAATTTGTGAAATGAAGCAAGGATCTGGCTCTGTGTTTTGTGACATATTGTTAGTTCGACTGGTTTCACCCGTTGAGTGGGTTGTCGGGAACTGAATATTACAACGGCTGCAGCGTGGTACTGTTAAACGCATGACATAGGTTTGTCACATGATAATACAGTAGGTTGACAACAGACGTTGCTAACAAAGAGTTAGGCTTAATGTTGGGTTAGCTTTGGTGTTTGCTCAGGCTATTTATAATCACACCTCCCTTGTCCAGTGACATGGTATGACAACACGTGCAAATTGCATATAGTTTTTGGATGTTTGTGTCTCCCAAATGTATTTATGGAAGAAGGCATTCCTGATAGTGTCATAACATTTCCTGGTGACCAACCTCTGCCCAGTTTATAAAGGAATAAAGCTGGAGCAGGTAGGGGTTATTTGTTCAAATATGTATCAAGACATGCAATAACGATATATTTCTTAAAATCTGAAAAATATAGAGATATCAATTAAGTATCCCTAAATAATTTGTAGCAGCTGTGAAATGGGAGGGATTGGTTACCCCAAGCATTATACATTCTGTGATATTTGTGATGGAAAAATAAGTAAATTAAATGTCTGGATCACTCATGCCTGTATACTGTCAGCTCAAAGTTAAGCTACATGCAGACTGAACTCTGCTCATCTTAACTCAGGTCAAGCTACAACTGAAGCTCAGCTCAGTTCATTATGACATCTCAGGTTGAGACTGATTTTGAGTTGAGTATGACTAGGTCAGCTGAGGACAGGTTCTTCACGCAGTCATATCGTTTATTGTCTGGCAACTTCTGCTCACCAGCATTTCCTGGAACATGACTTTTCAGGCAATGGAAAAGGCAATGACATTATAATGGGCATGTTGGTACTTGAACAGAAAGTTCTTTTCACATAATACCTGGATATGCACTTCTTGTCTTCGGTCAGCATATACAGGAAAGTAGCTGTAAGTAATAAAGTGAGCTAACTTAAGGACACTTAAGACACCACAAACCTTTCCATGGCCGATTTTGAAATTTTAACGTTTTTTACAAGATGAATTTCCTTTCTATTAGTTGTCAAAATTTCGAGCTTTTAACTAAAGTAGAAATATGAGAAAAACGCCAAAAACTACACAGGCATGTGGATATCCGAACGTCCATGTGTCATTCTTTTGATTTTCAGCCGCCAAGCGGAACAATGCCACCCGTCAATCATACTTAACAGCCTGTCACGTGGCTGCAGGTAGCAACGGCCCATGGCAAAAAGAGAGTGGTATCAGGGCGGCAATGCGAAATAAGCAGCATGCCGAAAGTATGTTTGTGGGCACGGAAAAGATGCAAACATGCTAACATATCATAGCCTTAGTGGTTTACTTTATAGTTATCATGCTTGTTTTGCGTTCTAATGAAGAGAGACTTCAAAATGTTCAAGAGGAGCGGGAATCGTCAGACGATAAACTTCAAAGGCCGTGCCGCGATGGATTACCCCAGTGGTCCTTCACACCAAAGACAGGCGGCAAAAAAACTGACACCCTAATCAACAATGCCCATGTACATAATAATACTTTATCGGAGCCCAGGGATGAGGAAATAAAAGTACAAATAAACACATCGAAATAAGCATAGAGGTGAACAGCAGAGAAAACACACCAAATAGCGTTACAAAGCTCAGTTTGGAAAAAAAGAAACTCATTGAGAAGACAACTACGAAATAATGACAAGCTGACTAAGTAAAGTGTAAAGACAAGTCTAACAAGTTAACTACATAAAGTACACAGATAGGAGATGAGTAAACAATAAAATACTATCCCAAAGACCAAAGCCGCCATCCGTACACTGACCAAGAGCGGCCACAGGCCGCCCCACCGAAGCAAGGCAACACAACTTTCGTTGCCAGGCTTGAGGTCACGGGGCCGGAAGGGCCGCCTCCATGACGTCACACTTTGAAACCAGACTGTCGCTGTCGCCGTTTGACAGATCGCTGAATAATGTTTTCCGTACTTCAAAGGCTCTTTTATTCATGTGATTGGCCAAGAATTGATTGACAACCTCCCCAAATGTTCGGGGGCGATGTTTACTACGTTTTGTACAAATATCAGCTCAACCTGAGCAAATGGTATTGTTTCAGAGGCAAATGATCAACATCAAAGGCCTTTGAAGCTTGTTTTCTCAGAAAGGATGATAGGACGAGAGCCCCACCTAAGAATGGTTATTCCAAGAAAACGGCTGGGCAAAATTTAATCCGGTTAACGGCTTTTGATTCTTTAATGTCTGAATTGCAAAAACGATTCAGCGATTTTCTAAACTTTGCTTCGTTCTTTTTCTATGAAATGAAGAAAATGAACATCCCGAAAATCAAAGGGAAAATTGAAACGTCAAACTTTGAGGATGGATAACAGAAAAACGAAACCAAACATAAAAAATCGCAGGATCGTTTTTTGTTGCCAATATGTCAGGATTAAGATCCAAGTGTAATTATGATTTTATCACAAATAATTAGTGACTTATATCGACATTTATGGGGTGGATGCTTTGCGGTCAACTTTCAATTGTTTCTTCAACAGTTAACATCACAGACACCCAAATACGGGACATATAAATTCTTTGGAGTATGACGAGTACACACATATATGATGTGTTATCCTAGCGCAAATACATTTTGAGCTAGGATTGACTAAAGTGGGATTTATTTTTGGTGTCTTACCTGTCCTTAACTCATTCCATACCAGTCCCTGATTTTTCCATATATTTACCTAGATTTAAGACAACAATTGCATATTTAAATTCTTCATGAAAAGAGCTTCTGTTCAAGTACCAACATGCCTATAGTCTTAAGTCAGTGCCAGAACCACTGACCAAGGCCTGTGACCATAGTATGGAATGACTTAATAATCATGTATACTAGAGTATGGCAGACTTACAACAGTGGCTGGTCAAACTAAAATTTAAAATGAGTTGCATACACATGCTGTGGAAAAGCTTACTTGAAACCATGACTGATAAACACTGAACACATGGTTTGCAACAGATAACGTCAAATCAATGTTGAGAGGATTTTTGATGCATCAGGTATTTGCCTTTGAGGCACTTGTATATCTCAGTCCACCTGTAATCAGCGCTCTTCTGTGAAGCTGGTGGCTCCATACATATATGTACATGCATGTATACATATGCATATTAGCCCACACATACTGTGTCTCTAGGGCATGGATGCAGCAGCTTGTCCCACACACACAATTCCTTTATGTATTTACCCATATACACTCCCTGCACCCACCTTGAAATATTATCATAATTAACATGATTAGACACCGGTGCCGTTTGTGAACCCGTTGTCATACCATAGTGCAGCTACTGCGATGTGAACAGGAAACTTACTTTGAGACACATGTTGAATTCAGTTCTTTCTGCACACATAAATTTTTCAGGTGTGTATGATCTTGATTTGTTGTTGGTATGAAAAGATAGTCTTGCAGGCCATGTCTATGGGCTTTGGTTTGTTTCTTTTTGTAAGCCATGTTTGTTATTTCACTCATCCCATACTATGGTCACAGGCCTTGGTCAGTGGTTCTGGCACTGCCTGGCAAGTCATGCTGCAGCTGCCCTTGCAGTACCTGCAGCATGACTTGTCAGGCTGTGCCAGAACCACTGACTTATGACTAAAGGCATGTTGGTTCTTGAACGAAAGCTCTTTTCATGAAGAATTTAAATATGCAATTGTCGTCTTAAATCTAGGTAGATATACGGAAATATCAGGGACTGGTATGGAATGAGTTAAGGCCATCCATGAGAAGAAAAAAAAAGACATGATGCATGTAACATACAGGTACAAATTCACGAAAGATAGTCAGTGATTTTTTTTATTTTTGTTTGTTTGATTGTTTCTTTCTTTGTGATAAACCATCAAAAGCACAGTTACAGCTCTATTTGCAAGGAAATATGACCAACTGGTAATGCCTGCAAGCCTTGTCAGAAAGAGGCTGTTGCCTTGTAAGCTATGCTTCGTAATAGTCTTGAACTTACCAGTTAACCTGGCATGTACTTTTCTGAAGCAAATTTAGTTACATCAAAAAATCATCATCATCATCATGCAAAAATTCAAAAAATAAATATATAATCAAAACTCACTGATCTTCAAAAATTGGTTAGCCAGCACTGATTCTGATGACCAGGTGGAGTTAGCTGCAACAAAGTGTTGTTTGCGATGCCCTAGCTCACAACTATTGCAACTGGTAAAAAATGTTGAAATTATAATTGTCAATATAGTCACAAGAGACAAAACTTGCGTCATTTGAGCAGTGGCAAATACCTTGTAAATATATGAAATGTAAATTACATTGAAGTACACATATGTACATGATATCTAGGCATATATTATGTATTACAGTTGTGGCACCTGCCATGAACATAAAGATCACCTGTCATGAAAGACCATTCAAATTTCCCCCCCGCCACCAAAGGTGGCATAGGGGGACATTGAGTTAGTGAGGATAGGGGCTGTGTCCGTCCGTCCGGGAGCATATCTCCAGAACCCTAAGAGATAGAATAATGAAATTTACACCAGGGATGCATCATACCACGGGCATGTGCGCTGTATTGTTTTTGACCTTGACATATTTTCAAGGTTACTGGGCCCAAGAACATATCCGTTTTCGTGTGTCTGGAAGCATATCTCTAGAACCCTTAGAGATAGGATAATGATATTTATACCACAGATGCATCATACCAAGGGCATGTGCGTCATGTATTACTTTTGACCTTGACTTATTTTCAAGGTCATAGGGTCCAAGAACATATCAATTTTTGTGCATCCAGACATGCTGTATAAATGTTATAGCTTTCTTCTGTATTCTCATGCTTTGAATGCTTGTTTGTAGTGGCACCTGAACTGTGGTCATGGACAGAGATGGTGGACATAGAGTTAGTAAGGATAGGGGGCCGTGTGTGCATCCATCCATCCAATCAGGAACTTTTGCAAAATATTGTGGTGGGGGACATAGATCGTTTGGATCACTGTGTACTTTTTAAGAGTGTACTTGAAAGATGTTGGAGTATTTTCTGTGTTAAAAATTTACATGTAACCACAGACTGCCCGTCATGTGAGATCACATTTGCCTGGCAGAAAGGTTGCCTATAATATAAGTGGTACCAGGGTAGCACCGTTCGTTGAATATGCCAGTTGTACCTGGTATGAAGAGGCATACACCTGTACAATATGGCATCTAGCTAAGACTGCTCAATTATTGTTCTTAAATACTTTACATTTGTAATTATGGACTACCTGTCTTGTGAAACCCCATCCAGCTGTGAGAATAAGGATTGCCGTAAGTTGACCCTCATGTTTGCTTAGTTTGCAGATGACACAGTTTAAGCTGTCATAACAATGGTGTGGTGAAAAAGTATTTTAACTTGGATTTAACGTGTTTGATGGGAATAGGATGCACAAGAGTGAATTTAAAGTTTGGTCTAATGCCTGAAATTTAAAAACTTCAAAAATGTATACACTTCAAAAGAAGCTTGTTCGTTATCAATGTTGTACACTTTAAGTAATGTATGTGTAATTGTGTGCTGCTTGAGATCTAAGGAGAGCTCAGTACATTTTATTGGCATTCAGGTATAAAAGTAAATAAGTGCAGATTCCTGTTTTATAATTAAACAGTGCATTCATTCTTTAGCACCCCAGCTGACTGACACACACACACACACACACACACACACACACACACACACACACACACACACACACACACACACACACACACACACACACACACACACACACACACACACACACACACACACACACACACACACACACACACACACACACACACACACACACACACACACACACACACTCTCTCTCTCTCTCTTCATTGTTCATGTTGAATAGCTAGCTGTAATTTGTTTCCGCCGTTTTCCCGTCTTTTGACATTGGGAGATTTTACATAGCACAGACTGTAACCAAAGTGTTGCAGGCAGATTCAGTGAGGAGTTGACTGAAGCTGAGCACTTCATTTTATGCAGGTGAGAAATGGTGTATTTTGTGACTTTCAGTAATAATGTGGAATCAAATTTAATCATGTTAATGTCATGAAAACTTCCACAATGCACAGATAATAAATCATGATCTATGATTAACTGCAAGCCAAACATGCCAGATGTGTATGTAACTTATATTTAGGAACCAGTGTTATGTATTGAGTCGGATAGACATATAATTGCCACTAGTAATCTATTAATGCAGGCTGTGCCCAGTTTAAAGTTAGGTCAAGATAACAGGGTCACTCTTCTTTGGTTAGAATTTGTTATTTCTTTCACTCAAAGGAAAATAATAATTATAAAACATTTCATGCATACGCATTAAGTATTTAAATGGTGAACGACAAGTTCAAATTTGGAAGTGTCACAGAAAAAACAGCACATGCACATATATGTACATTGTGTGTTGAGCATGGAGAAAGGGTGATGCTTTGTGTCTGGGATGCAAGCCTTTGCTGGCTGTGTCAAAGGGCACGAAAAGTAAACAGCCAATTACTGGCCCCTTTGTGACCCATTTGGAAGTGAAGTGGACAGATGTTGACAAAGGTCAGGTGAGGCTATATTTAGCAGTCCACATGTGCCTTTTGTTGAATGACTGTTGGCATGAGTACGTTTTGAACTTCTAGGGCATCTTGTCCATGTGAAGTAAAAAAATGTACAGGTGACTGTGTGTCTTCCCAATAACTTGAGGGAAAGTGTGTGTCAATGTAGGCAGCCTTCTGTTACACAGTCTGCCATACAGGTAAAGGAAGAACTCCATGTCTCAAAAATCGGTGTTTGGTATGCCACCAAGGAAGACATGTCTTTGAATATCCTTTGATGCTCAAGAAAGGAACTGCATGTGAATGCTGCTACTTGTGCAGTGATTAGTTGGTGAGGGTCTCAAGTGGTCGGTTGTTTTTTGCATCACAATATACCCGAGAAGTCATGCTCCAGTGAAGCAAAGCAAAATGTACAGTGTTCAGACAATGTATTGTTGTATACATGGGCAGTTTGAATCAATGTCCTCATTAGTATTACTTAACACATGTAATTCTTGTTTTACCACATCTAGGTACACCTGCTGGTGATTTCAGAGGACGGAAGAGTAGTACATTTTTGTCAGCTGAGTGGTGGTGGGCCAAGTCATTGCCAAATTGGTATTCTTTACCAGACATCTTGGCCCGCCAACTTTACCATTCTACGGGCCCAGAACCATTTGTAACAAATCCTGGTGGTTCAAACCATGGGTTTAAATCTCATCAGATATGTTAGCCTGTTTCAAGAAATTTTGCGTAGATCTTACAAATTTTTACATCAGATGTCTGGTGATTGTAGGCCCATCAGGCCGAGTTTCTTTCTTCCTGCATGGTACACAGAGGTGGGGGTGGAGGAATCTTAATGTTCTTATGACTTGTATGCAGAGAAGAACATCCTCCTGAAGTACTCTTGTAGGGCCAATGATTTTCCGTTTCACTGCTATATATTTATATATAATTTATATAAGAAAAAGTATGAAATTCCATTTCAAGGATGAAAATATGCACAATTCCACTTCGGTTTCGTAAAAGACGTAAAATCATTGGCCCTACACTTGGACAGCAATCAAGAAACACGCTCTCGGCAGCTCATTCTAGAGAGGTTTAGTGAGACCGTGCGAGGGTTACAGTGGTTAAAAAGACTGTGCTAGGGTGGCAATGGTTAACAGCGTTGTTTCATTGTAGAGAGGACTCTTGGGCACCTTGCTCGTAAAAACCAAAAGAAACTGTCTACTGCTGTGATTTGATGAGCACTTGGTGCCCTCTAGTGTCATAGGGACTTTACGTTGTGATTTTGCTCAGAAAACCAAAGAACTCCCTGAAAAATATACAAACAGGTCCTTTACCCATGGAATCTAAATCCCAGAATGAACTCTTAACTGAAGGTGAGCCCAGATTTAGGAGGTAGGAGAAAGGGAGTCTTGGAGCCCTTCTAGCTCACCATGTGTGTATATAATACATATCAAAACTGTTTTCTTTCTTTTTCAGATAATTGTTTGCTTATTCTGTATATTGTAGGCTCAAAATTGCCAGAATTCACCTTGTCAAACACTGTCCTTCTAAATTTCTGGCTATGCCCCAGGAGGCAGAACCTCTCCTTATGCCAAGGGTATCCGGGACAGTCCAGGAAGGATGACATGCCCAAGTTTACCAGTTTTACCACTGTCCATGTATTCAGATGAAAATCAGTTGACACATGATGGAGACACAGTAACAATAGAAATAAAAGGAGACGGTCATAAATGAAAGTAATCGTGACAAAATATATATAATATATTGATATGCTCAGTAAAAGAAACTAATTAATTATCACAAAATTGTCAAATATCACACAATCACACAAACGAGGTACAGTGGTCCCTGCCTTGATGGACTGCTTTAATCAGACACCACCTGCCTGGAAAGGGGTGGTCTATCAAAATAGGTTTTTTTCGTTATATCATCTGAGAAATAATAAATGTCTGGAAATTCCTAGTGTGCATCATAGAAAAATGCCCATAAATTTTGTGCAGGGAATGCTGCGAGACGTGAAGCTCTTTTTTCCCCTTGCAATTTATTTAATTTCTGTTATAAGGATATGACCCAGCTGAATGGCTAATACAAACTGCTCTCCTGAGGCATACAATTCACAATAAGTACTTAACACATCAGTACAGGGATATGGTAGTTTTTTTTTTGAGTGGAGTCCAGCTTAAAATCTGTTGTGATATAGCATTAAGGACCTGTTAAATGTGGCCTTAAAAGCCAGTGGTCTCTCATAGGAGTGGCTTGTCAAAGGAGAGACTAGGTGTATTAAGAGAGTGAATTTTCTTGTGCAATACCAAGGGATCCAGATGTCACTTACAGGACTATTATTAAGTGGTTATGGTGGTAGTGTCAAACGTAACTTTTCATGAAAGATGAGAATTTGAAGTTCATTTACAGTTGAAGCAGTAT
Source organism: Hermodice carunculata (assembly GCA_964020975.1). Taxonomy (NCBI): domain Eukaryota; kingdom Metazoa; phylum Annelida; class Polychaeta; order Eunicida; family Amphinomidae; genus Hermodice; species Hermodice carunculata. Next base: position 81,610,176 of record OZ026622.1, read on the forward strand.
ATGCTTTATGTAACTATTGACCAGCTTGTCAGGATTGGTACAAAAAGTCCTTTATATTGGTTGACAGGTTGTGTATTTCATGACTCTTGTCCAGGTAGTTTACAACAACTGGTCCAGCCCTGTGGCCACTAATAACATCAATTTTTTCCAACCCTCCAGGCATCATGAAAAAATTAAAATTTTAAAATGACTAGTGGCATGAGGCAGTACTTGATTTAATTATAAATGTGCATTAGGGTGGTATAAAAAATGATATTCATATAAAAATGTGATACTTTTGTGCCATGTAACCATCCATTATGAATAAAAAGATGCTCACCTGAAAATCTGAAAATTATCTTTGCAGCATAATTTTTATTTATTTATGTATCTTTGTTTTATTAAGTAGAGAAAATGAACTTTGTTGAAAGAAAAATTTGTCACTTACATACGTGCATGCATAAATTTCTATGCTTTGCACAATGTCTGAAGGTGTTCCACTGTCATCACAGTGTAAAAGGTGGGAGGCAACAATAGAAATACCAACCTGTGCAATGATACATGGCGAACTCCATACCAAAACAGACAAAATATAAAAGGGTACATGGAGACCACTGCATATGTATGTATGTATGTATGTATGTATGTATGTATGTATGTATCAGGGGTGAGAATTCCCCTCTTTTCAGAGGTTTTCCTCCTTTTTGGTCAGAAAAGTTTGTTCTAAAAGGTTGTGGATTTGGTATGAAAAGGACAAATCTGATGAAATAATGGAAAGGTGGACATACAGGGGTTTCCTTTTTTGTTCTTTGGTGTTCTCATTCCTCTGTGTGTGTGTGTGTGTGTGTGTGTGTGTGTGTGTGTGTTGTAAGGCAACCTGGATGCAATGAGGAGGCAGTCATCTAAAAAACAGCAGCTTCTTCCATGTGAAATGCCATGCTTTCTGCTTGAGAAGGTGGACTTTGATTGGGGTGTGGGTTGGAGGTAGGGTTGGCATCTAGTTAGGTAGGCTTATGAGAGGGGGGCCATTGTCTATCCCTCTCAACCTCTTCTGAGTGATTGCTGGCACAGGTATGTTGAACAGAACCAACAATTTACTGTAGGCCAGTCTTATTTACAACACTCATTCTGTAGTGTTTATTTCAATTTCTGAAAAACAAATTTTCCAGACGGACGACCAAATCAAATATTTTTTCAGTTGTCTGCATAGGAGGTCTTTTGAAGAATTCAGTTTGGGTTACTTGAGTACATATGTGTTCTTTCCTCATCAATAAAGCCACTCAGCTTTAGTTGCTGACATGTACATGAGCTCAGACTCCTTGGCTGCAGGCAGTGATGGTCCATGTGACCTTCAGTGAGGCAGACAGTCAGTGGCAGCAGGTGTTTTGGGGGTGATTCTGCATTTTCATCAATTTCTAGTAATTAGTCCGTACTGTGCACAGAGGGATGGGGTAAATTGGCCTGTGTTATTTTAATGATTGATAAATGGAAGATGATGGTAAATTGTGACCAAGGTTTAGTGGTATTTTATTATAAGTTTGATAAATCATCATTTTCATTGTACTAATTTTTTTTTTTGGGGGGGGGGCTACAAAATTTAATATTTGATATATAGAATATCTAATAAGCACTATTAAGTAAAAATTTATGAGGTTGTTGAACTATCCATTAGCAGCCAGGGAAATTTAACATTTTGAAGATTACGTGCATGTTATTTTGTATGATAATTAAATATTGCTTGTCAAGTGGGATGGTTGGCCTTTGAATTAAATATCCAGATAAAATGTCACAAGAATCCATACATACATGTATACATGTACATGTATTGCACAAACTGTTAGGAATGATTTAATGAGAAATCTTAATTTTAAGACAATAATTAGGTAAGAAAGGTTTGACAAGTTCTGATGATGATACAGTTATGATATGCACAAATATCCGGTTGTTAGGCATGTTAGGCTTCTCACACATAACATTGTGACACAAGAGGCTGGGTGATATACTACTCTGATGTATGTGTTTCTGGCACACTGGGGGATGTGAAGTAAGAGGAAAACCTCACATTAAAAATACTATGGCACTGTGTGCATGAGGTTGTGGTGTCACACTGAACTGGTCCACAGAACGAGTGATTATCACAAGAATGCTTCTGCTGATGGTATTTTTTGGCTACAATCGTGTACATATTCCACTTCATTTCCTCCCCATTCATTGATGTAGCAAGGCTTCCAATAAGCACCTTCCACCAGCCAATTGTTGCTCAGTGTTACAGATCAAAGATGATTTGCAAGGTTTTGGCCAGTGAGGGAAAATCAACATTATCTTATAAATAATAGATACTAAATACCCCTTTAGTATTGGTTTACACCTGTATAGAATTTCCCTGTCCCTCCCTAGTTACTGCTCTATGCCACGCCCACTTGGGTTCCCTACACATGCTACGGTAGCCTTGTTTCCATCACTGATATCATCAAACCTAGGTCTAGGCACATCCTGACTTTCTTCCATTATGTCAGGCCTTCCCGGCAAAGTATAATTACCTGTTATAAGATAAAATATCACCCCAGACTGCTTGTGGAAAACAAAAAAAAATCCTCACCCCTTTTAGTGATGTGTGTTACCTTCAGCTTCATGGGACACACATTGCTAAAGGGGTGATTTTTTTTATTTCCACAAGCAGACAGGTGGTAATTGATATTTTGAGCCCTGTTAGGGATGCAGATGTTTTCAAAAAGGGTTCTGACACACAATGTGAACAAAGTGAAGCACTCAAATCCACTGCCTTTGCTACAAAAAAGAGCAAAACATGTCACTCTTCTAGTTTGGGGATCTGTTATAATTATTTGCAGAGTATGATATTGCTGTTTGCATTAATATGAACTTTTGTGACATTGTGTACCAGAGTTTTTGTATTTTAAGCATTATGTGTTAGAATATTATGCTTTTTGTCAAGATCCAAGATTGCAAAAAGGCTGCGTATGGTGCTTGTGTTGGATTTTCTCCCAAACACACAGGGAAAGAAATACATACAAGAAAACAGAGCAGGCTCAGAGGTGTTTGTAGAGGCATGTATACATTTTGGGAATAAAAGTTGACCAGTGTCAGATGTACAGGCCACAAAACTATGGGAAGTCAAGTAATCAGTTATCATATAAAGAAAAATATGAAGTTATGAATGAAAAAGAATAAAAATGGTAATTGATTTTAATATGTTTAATAGCCAGATACTCGTCACAGAAACCACATGACCAGTCATGACAGATCAGTCACAACAGTCAGTTTATGTTGATTCAAATTTGCCAAAGAGTTGGGGTGAGGTTCCTAATGAAATTACCGTATTGCCTGCAACCAATGTTTACCTAACTACGGATATATTTTGAACTCATCCCCTACTGGTGGTCAGTATACATGTACTGTGTATTTTGATAGGCTAAGTAAATGGGGAAAGTATTCCCTCCTTTCTGTGACCACCCCTAGGGCAGGTTTAGAAGTGGTTACATAAAGCACTTTTTTCTTCCAGAAGGAGTAACATTATGTAGAAAAGATAGCCCCAGGGACCTGATTAAATATTATGTGGGTGGTCAGTCATTGTCCAGAGTGAGGTCTCACATCAGATGCCACTATAAATTTGCGTATTCAACATGTTCAAATCCTGCTCAGAAAAAAACGTAATTTGATATACGCATGTTTGTGTTCACACTCCCAGCCTGAAGTTGGTAGTTTTTGCTTTGTCTGGCAAGTCATGCTGCAGGTGCCACTAGGATAACTGGAGCATGTCTTACCGAGCAAAGATAAATATGACAAACTGCACGTCACAATACGGTAGGCTGTAAATGCGGGGCTCAGCCCTGTTGTCAAATCATACATGTATATAATAAAACGGGTTTGAATCAAAGCAAATCATCACAGAGTGAAGTTTGAAATTTATGATAATAAGAAGGAGGTGGTCATTTGTTTGGAAAGATTACTCTGCTTTTGAATTGTATTAAAATATCATCATCCATTAAAAGAATACTTGGTATTTGCATGGACCAAGTGAGAAATTTGGATGTTCCATGTACCATTTTCATCTCTGAAATGCGACACCACACTCTCTGACCCATGTATAGTGACTGTCTGTCTTTTCTATTGTCAGTGACAATATCCATGATAATGCAGCCAGATCTGGAAGCACTAACATTGATTTGCCTATGTTTGAACTTTTCTGTGTTTTATGTTTGTATGTGCAGTAGATTAAATGTTTTCTTTTTTTCTTTTCTGTTTTCTCTGTGCTGTTCTTATTGAAAATCTTAGATTGGCCTTTTAGACTGGAATACTTTAATACCTAATGCTGTATTGCCCATTCATTGTGGGGGCTGCTGCATGTCTGTGGCACTGAATTCAATGTGCCTTCATTTGCATGGTACATGCAGAGACGTCCATACATTATACATTATCTGTGAGTGTATACAGGCAGACCTGCATGTATGCATGAACTGACAATGTATTCATCATGCTCAAGTGAGTATACACGGACTTGTATTGAAGTAAGATGCATTATGCATAGGGGGAGCATGTAGACGCATAGACCAGGTTGTGCATGTGCCTTGCAGGTGGGTGAAAGGAAGGGAACTGTGTGTAAACATTGGCAGCCATCGTGCTGTGTCTGGCTTTATAAGCATGCATGTATGTGTGCGTAGTGTATATATGCATGCAACTCCGTCTATGGGGTGGCACACCTGTGTGTCTACATTTGTGTACCCGCCATGCAAATGCTGTGTACATATGCACTGAGTGCACCAGCACATGGGTGGTTATACATGCAAATAGACCTCATACAAATTAAACACAAGTGCCTATGGCAATAGAAATCCCAAATTGCACAGCCATCGTCTTTCTGTGCAAAAAGTCACCATGGTTTCTTTTTAATATCATGATAGTCGTTGGGAATACACACGCTGCCAGCTTGTATGCATGCACTTACATGTTGCTCTGTATTTGCAGAGGCGGTTTGCTGTTGGTGAGGAAACATCTATGGAGGACTTCCCAGAGAGGGAGCGTCCCTGGCTAGTTGGCTGTCAGCTCTGATACTACCTTGTGAGGAGGGCCTGTTACTGCCGTGGACCCTGTCTCAACCATGCACACTTACCTGGACACAACTGTAATCTGCATAGTTTCTGTGATGGCTGAGCATTGCAATGTGGACCTCCATCTTTGTCACTGAAGATAAAGCAGTACCAGTCTCCTGCTTTATTTAACTTTTGGGAAGTTGTACAAACATGGCAGATGCCAGAAGTGATTCTGTGATCAAACAAATCAAGGCAGAGCCTAATGTGCCCTATCCAGGGGAAACACGTGACCTACCTTCCAGCCTGCCTCAGCCACAGAAACATGGAAATGACAATATATCTTATTCTGCAGGGGTTGCAGGGCCACAGCCGAGAACATACCCTTATTCATCATTAGGGCAAGGGGGGACACCAGGAGTAGGGTATGCAGGCCAGGCAGAAGGGCTCTATCCACCTCACTCTGCCTATGGCACTGAGACTGTGCAGAGGACAAATGCATCATACACAGCACCCCCTGGTGTGGGCCTGCCATACATGGATAAACCAGCAGAACTAGACAAGAATCATGATGTTCAAAACCCTGGGCCACCCAACAGTGCTACAGTAAATACCTCTATTGAGGCACAAGTCAGACACAATCTGAATCCCCGATTTCGAACAAACATCTACCAACCTGAAAATAGTCCCATAAGTGACGACTCTCACATAGATGATGATTATACTGAGGACAATGAAAATGATAATGGAAATTTTATGTCTCCAAAGTCAGATATACGTGATGATGCTGAAGCCCTTGACCCCAACGAAGCAGAGGATGACTCGGGCATGACACAACATGTGTGCTGTGACTGCTTTGAAACATTCCGTACCCGTACTCTTCTGCTGTACCATCAACGAAAAAACTCCCATGGAGGGTTGGAGCCCTACATGTGTCCTGAGTGTGGCCAGGTAAGCAAAGTGTTAATAATCAGGTATACTGGCCCCTTCCCTTCTTTATGTTTATTAAGCCAACTCTGGGAACTGCTGGGGAAGTTGACCTTGTAGGAGAGCGGGTTTGTCCTGAAAAGGATATTGTGCTGAAACCTGCGATCATGGTGATACCTAGTGTTCGAAAACTTGTGGCTTATTCACTTGTTTAAAACAACTGTAATACATGACCCACAAGTCAACTTGTCACTGCACCTGTCCCAATTTTAACATGCATGTTAGTATGGACAACATTCATTTTACCAAGCAGGCCTCGATATATAGTAGATTATAAGTGAACAAATTTTCTTGTTTCTGTCACTGTCATCACCCTTAAACACTCCAGGGGCCCTCGAAAGTATTTGGTATGTTATGGGTGTGCTTCTATTGGGAGGTTTTTGGTGCAATAAAATTTCATCCACTTTTAGGATTGAAAGAGTGTTCAGTAACAATAGGTATGCAGTTGTACAGGTTTCACTGCTCATATATTTGTATACAGTGGTTATGCAGGGTATAATGTGCACACTTTGGGGATAGAGTGCATATATACATGTAGCATGTTTGCATGACATGGTTGAGTGAGTGCAGGTCAGGGATGGAGAGCATGCTGTAACCAGTATTAGTACAGCAGTCCCTGTCTTGAGAGGCCACCCCAAGGGCAGCCACAAAAGTGGCCTCTCATTAGAGGTACAATAGCATAGAAAAGATATCATTGGGGACCTACCAAAAAGTGTTCTTTCAAGCCAGGTGACCTCTCATTGGAGTGGCCTCTCAAGACAGGGACCACTGTACATAACATGGTACAGCCACTGAGTGCACATTATGGACACAGAGTGCACTGCGGTGCAGTATGTATGGCAGGTAGAGCAAGGGCAGAGGTAGACAGCATGCTATACAAGTAATACAGTGTTATATGTAAATATAGTGGAGTGAATGAATACCATTATTACGATGGGTGCCCAGTAGTACCTGCCATTTAATTAATACCACTGTCATATGGAGCCACCTGTTGCTTTTTGGGGTTTTTTTTTTTTTTTTTTTTTTGTTTTTGTTTTTGTTTTTTTGTTTTGTTTTTTTTGTTTTTTTTTTAACCACAATTCTAAAGACACAGAAGGATATAATTTAATTAACTTGTCAATTTTAAAGACTGTCTGGCTTATGTGACTAGTTTAGCTGCAGGAGTGGTCTTAGATAGTATACCTGTACCTGTATACGTACTATGGTAGATTGTCCCATAATAAGTAAGCATCAGATGTACAACATTTAAAAGATGGATTGTGGCCATCCTTTCTTGTCCAGCACATATTCCACTGAATGTCACAAATGCTGGCAGATAAGATCTGTTCTCAGTAAACTGATGGAAACCTGCTCCATACTGTAAATTGCTTTAGTTTTGCTGTGCTGTTATTTTCACTTATTTCGCTGATGGCACAAAACTGTGAAAATAAAAGCACTGTGAAATAGTATTTTAACATTGTTTAAATAGGAATTATGTCCAAAACAGTGAAATGTCAAAAATACAAAAACTGAAAATTTATACATGTGAAAATAAAGCAATGTACACTAGAGTGAAACCTCATTATTTATATACAGTGGTACCTCTCTTGAGAGACCGCCCCTACAGCGGGTCAAAATGCAGTCTCTCAAAACAGGTGGTCTTTCATTAGAGGTACAACAACATGGAAAGGATAGCGCAGTGTTCTGAGAGAGCGGTCTTAAAAAGATATGCGGTCTCTCATTAGAGGGGTCTCTCAAGAGAGGTACCACTGTAGCGACACTGAGATATTTGACATATTCATCATTATGACACAAGTTTTGAATGACAAAAGTTTATTTTCTTTATTGTCTGATTCATTTGTCTGACATATTTTGTTATCTGACACATTTCTAAGAGAACCGATGGTGTCATTATAATGAACTTTCACTGTATATCAGACTGCATCTCATACTTTCATCACCCAAGTCAAATGTTGTAAGAACAAAATAACAAGATCACTTCAGTTACTTGTCAGGTGTGTGTGTGCATCCATCCATACTGCCAGCCAAGAGTGGTCACCCTTAGCAGGTGTTTTTGTCATTGCAAGTAAATTTAACTTGTAAGAATTAAGACAAATGTTTTGAAAAAGGTGGGCTTGAAGAGACACGAAGAGACACAGAGAATCGATGATAGTCCATTAATCTGGAATAAGGGGTTGCCACGAGTTGGAGGATTTTTCAGTTTTGAGAGGCTTTGTCCCAGATTCCAGCCTATCGAAAGCCTCGCAAAAACTCCAAAATCCCCTGATGAGTACCAACCCCTTATCCCAGCTTCACAGCATATGATTTTTTTTTTTTTTCTCACATACCTTCTGGGGTGTTTTGTGCCCCCAAATAAAGTTGAATCGAGGTAGTTTTGCCTTTGTGCCTATCATTTTAACCCATTCCATACTATGATCACAGGCCTTGGTCACTGGTTCTGGCACTGACTTAAGACTATAGGCATGTTGGTGCTTGTACGAAAGCCCTTTTCATGAAGTAATTACATATGCAAAATTTTGTCATCTTAAATCTAGGGAAATATATGGAAAAATCAGGGACTGGTATGGAATGAGTTAAGAAACTGTATCAATTGCCTAAATGGAAATACATAGATTATGGAGCTCACAAATGGTAAATCGGTCCTTGCGCTTCAAAAAAAAAAAAAAAGAGTTCCTTAGTTTGTTTAAAGTTAATCATTAATAATACGTCCTAGATTTCCACTGATTACTTTTACAATGAAATTGTATTGAGACACAAATAAAATTATATTGAAACACATATAGTCTCAAAATAGGAAAAAATAGTTTGGTTACAAATACAGTAGTTGTCAATCAGCTGTTTTTCCATTGAGCTTGTTTATTATGTCGGGTTTTTGTGCATTGATCAACTGTTCCCCCAAAACCTCATTTCTATTATGTAGGTGTTTTCTGTGGAACTCATTGATTTTTGTAGGTATTTTTCAAGTACAAGACAAAACATTGCTATATCAGAAAAAATCACATTTTTCTAGCTGGTGCAAAATACTCTGCAGGATATTCATAAGTTTTGTCTTGATGACTAAAGTGACAAATTCGAATACCTTTCAATTAAAAAGAAGCGTGGCTTTTCATTTTGTCATTAGCAATTGTGAATTGTTATTTGTTCAAAATGCAATGTGAAACAATGCTAAAGCTAATCCCATGTACTAACTGGAATAATCTATCTGAGATAACCTGTAGGTACGCAAGAAAATATGATTTCTCATGAGAGGTGATCTCTATAACAGGTATCATTGATATGTGTATGTTGCATTGGCACAGTCATATATGGCAGTGGAAGTATGATGATCCAGTATGGTTTAAGTTTACATTAGACCTATGACAATATGATATGTCATGGTGTTATACAGTAGTCCCTCCTTTGGGAGACCACCTCCTTTGAGAGACCACAGTTGTCAGGTCTTTCTGTAGTACTTTTCATGTTATTTATACCTCCTTTGAGGGACCACCTGATTTATGTGACCGCCTTGTGGGTGGCACTAGGGGCGGTCTCTCGAAGGAGGGACTACTGTACTAGTATGGCAGTGAGAGTACATTGTAGATCCAATATGGTTTAGGTTTACAGTAGGCTGGAAGATGACAATATGCAGGGTTTGCATTAACCCCAAATGGGGGTATATTACCCTTTCAAATCATGAAATACAGTGGTACCTCTTTTGAGAGACCGCCCCTATGGCGGGTCAAAATGTGGTCTCTCAAAACAGGTGGTCTTTCATTAGAGGTACAACAACATGGAAAGGATAGCGCAGTGTTCTGAGAGAGCGGTCTTAAAAAGATATGCGGTCTCTCATTAGAGGGGTCTCTGAAGAGAGGTACCACTGTACCCCCTCAACAAAATTCAAAGGATCACAACTTCTTGCACTTTCTTTGTAAACATTGCGAAATATATTTGCAAATTTGACTCTGTCTCAGGCTGTGACTCACTGAAAAAATTCCTAATGCAAACCCTGAATATGTATATGTCACAGTGGTATAGTAGCGTGACACTGAAAGTATAATGATGCACTTTGGTTTAAGTTTACAGCAGGCCTATGACAATATGTATATGGGGCTGGTGATTTTCTGTTTTTGCAAAAAAACTGACAGAATCGTAGAATGAACCACCGAGAACAGAAAAGTGATTTTTTTTCAGGGACTTCAATGGAATGTGGTCAAATTTTCAAGTAAATAAAGCCAAATCAAGTGAAATAAAAAATAAATTGAAAGTTCAGGAGATTCTTTCAATGGGAAAGTTCATGCCATTTAGGCCTGTAAACACTGAATACGAAGCAAAAAAGGCATGTGAAGGAAAAATTACAGAACTAAGGCTTCTCAACAAGATGACATAAATATGATGAAAGGTATCTTTGGAAGGTTAACTCTCTCAGTGTCAAATTTTGGACTGAGTCAACAGCTTTTCTCGGCACACATTGGGTGCGCTTAGCCCAATGCATGTTGAGAAAAGCTGTTGCTCTGGAATATTCTCTGTGGAACTACATGTATAGGCATACTGGTGCTTGAATCAAAGGTCTTTTTATGAAGAATGTGAATCTGGGATCCTAATGATATTCAGACTTGTTTGACTTAAGTAAATCTACTTAAGTTGTGATTGGCACTGAAAGAGTTAAAACTGAAGTAAAGGGAACTTACTGCTTTATGAATGCCTATTTTATATAAAAATCAAAACATGTGGTTTGCAGACACCAAGTGTCACAAAAGTGTTTCCCTGTCCAAAGAGAAATTATCTGACACAGGTAGGGTCAGTTGCCCCTTAATTTTCAGCTGCAGAGAACACTTGAGTTAGTGTTTACAGACTCAAACATTGTGCCTATCGGTGCAGGGATTGGCTGATAAGAATAGTCATAATTTTGACTTTGTAAAAGCCTTTTATCCTTGAATTAAGATTGAGGTGGAAGACTTGCGTCAACAGTTTTCCTTGGTGTGATTTGGGCATTGAGGTACCAAACCTAAATGAAGGAAAATTGTTGATCCGGGTCATGTTACCTTGATAGGTCTCACCCAGATTTTTTTCAAATTGGTTTTTTTTTAAAAATTAATCTGAAAAGCACTTAAAGCAGATGGCATTTGGCCACCAATTGGTTTGGCTAGTTGAAAGGGAAAGGGATGAACTCCTTTTTTGCATTAGATGACCTAGTATTACTCATTATTATTACAGTAAAACCTCACTAACCAAACACCATCGTATACCAAACACTTCTGTATACTGAACACCATTTCTCGGCCCCAAATATATACTTTCAATGCTATCAAACCTCCCTATACCGAACACCTCACTATACTGAACACTTTTTTCCTGTCCCGAGGGTGTTCGGTATAGGGAGGTTTCACTGTATAAAATGAGCACTGGGAGGTCTGTGTCTGGTACAGACAGTGTCTGGCAGCATGGCTTGTACCACAAGTGTATGGTAGGACAGTAATCAGCTATACAGGTCCACACAATTCCACCAGGTTCCTGGGGAAAGGTGTCAGTGTAATTGCCAGTTTGTGAAGATTAATCAAATTTGGAGACCCAACCTTTAATGTCAGACAGTGCATGACACCACATAATTATCATTTCTACCTTTAAAGTCTGATTGCCGCAAAAGCTGACATTGGCCTAAGATTACTAACAGGACTTTACAGCATAGAAAACACCTAGTTCTGACACACTGTATGGTTGCTCTGGTTACATGACCTTTACTTCCTGGATGATATCTGATTGGATCAAGGTTAAATATCTGATCCTCTGATCTCTCAGTGCAGCTGCTGGATCCTCAAAAGCTCTCAAACTATATATGTAGGGTTTTCTTCAGAGGGAGTTCTTAAAGGGGAGTGGGGGGGGGGGGGTGCTAACAATGGCACAATGGAAGAGCTAAAGCTCTAAATTTTGATGTGGGCCTAAAGCCCTAGAATTCTGAGGCTAATGGGCTTTGGGGAAAAACCCTGTAGGTACTGTAGATTTGTACTGTTTCCTTCAAGTGAAACTCATTTTGAAGGAATAATTTGGTTTAAGAAACCTTTATTACATGTACAATCACATGTATTTTAGTATATATACATACATATATATATATTTCATTTCATGTTGAATTTATGAACCCTTATTGCCCATTTTGATTTTGTGTTCTGTGTTGTAGATCATAGCATTAACACTGTGCCATAGCCATACAGTGGTCAGTAGTTAGTGATCAGTTTGTATTAACCCTTTCCCCCTAAAACCGGCCAAAATTGGCTGGTGGTCAGATATTGTTTGCTTCAGTCTTTTCAACTCATTTTTTGCACAATAGTAATAAAAAACAATTTGACTGAAAATTGCAGATGAGACCTATCAGCATGACCCAAGTCAAGAACTTTCCTTGGCATGGATTTGGCATTTAGTGCCCAACCCATACTAAGGAAAGCTGTTGACGCAGTCTTAATTCAAGGTGGAAAGGATTAAGTCTGCATTGTGACGAAATACTTTCCCTATGAATTGCAGAAAAACCCAACCAGCATCTATAAAGTGTACATGTACCTCAAGTCAACAACTTGAAATCTTGGTATAATTGGGTTTAGTAAGAGTGCCGTGGAAAGCTATTGATTGAATCTTTTAGCACGACCAAGCAAGTGGAAGTGACTCCCCTGCATGTACTGTGGAGGCAGGACACTGTCTCAGTTTGCCGATCTTGGTGTCATGCTGATGTGATAAAGAATTGATTTGTGATCCTTGATTTGTTGTACTGGTTATAGGGCAGACAGCTTTACACTTTCCTGTCCAGAATATGACTCCGTGAACAACTGGCTAACCAAATCGAGGGAAGTTGTTGATTTTTGGTATTAACCCTTTCCCCCTTGAATTAAGACTGAGTCAACAGCTTTCCTTGGCATGGGCTGGGCACTAAGTGCCCAACCCATGCCAAGGAAAGCTGTTGACCTGGGGCATGTGAGCTTGATAAGTCTCATGTACATTTCTCAGTCAAATTGTTTTTCATAACTGTTGAAATTAGTTGAAAACACTGAAGCAGACGACATTTGACCACCAGCCGGTTTTGGCCGGTTTGAGGGGGAAAGGGTTAAAGCAAAAATACAAGACATTTCAGCAATCTTTTTAATATGTGACTGCTTTCAGGGAAAAATTAACTGTCTTTGTCCTAAATTTGACGTATAGGCATTTTGCATGGGTAAGAACCGATTCTTGTCTGTCTCGACCACAGGGAACTTTGACTTGGCTCAGTTTAAGTGGAAAAGAAAATTACAAGTATCAGTGTCTGCAAGTTGACATTAGTGAGCACACTGGGTAGGAAACTTATTAACTCTATCTGTCCCAACGATTACATCCTGACACTTTGAATGGCCAAGACTTAACCCTGACAATTTCTTAAATTAATATCTAGGTTGGAAAAAAGAACTGCATGTCTTCAAGTTGGCTGTTTCCCTTGAGTTGGTGTCTGCTTTATTATTTCATTTCAGGTTAGACCTGAAGGATTTTTTAAGAAGTTTAAGTCATTCCATACTGTGGTCATAGGCCTTGGTCAGTGGCTCTGGCACTGCCTGGCAAGTCATGCTGCAGCTGCCCTTGTGGCAGCTGCAGCATGACTTGCCAGGTAGTGCCAGAACCACTGACTTAAGACGATAGGCATGTTGGTACTTGAACGAAAGCTCTTTTTATGAAGAACTTAAATGTGCAATTGTTGTCTTAAATCTAGGTAAATGTACGGAAAAATCAGGGACTGGTATGGAATGAGTTAAATAGAGCCTACTGTAAAATGGGGTGTGTTGTACACAAGTTGGGAGGTCTTAAATTTGTGACTTACAATACTATCTAGAAGTAAACTCCCTGCCACACACACCGAGGCGTGATTATGTTTGCGTCTTTAGGTGCCCTCATCTTGTGGATGGAGCATGGCTGGGTTTTAGCCATGAGTGCAGCTGCAAATAGATGTTTTTTCTATGCAATCAAGCGCACACCACTGACTATCAGAGAGGACTCAGCTTGTGTGTTTAGGAGTACACACACCCATATGCACACTCTTGTAGGTGCAAAGAAATGCATTTCAAAAGAACTCCACCTTGCCGTCTTTTATTTATTTATTTTTCCTGTTTATCAGGAGATGCAACTGCTATAAGGCCGGCTTGGTGCACTTGTCTATGATTGGTTGTGGCATATTTGCTTTGATCTGGGCTATAAAGCAATGTCAAAGAAGCAAGGAGTGGTCAGGAACTAGATTTTTGATACATTGTATTCAGATTTGCCACAGCAGCAAAGTTTGCATATTTGCCATGCATCAGAACAGTTGCAGGTTGGAACCATGTGTTACAGTGATAGATGTATGCATACATGTATGAACAGTATAAGGATGACAGATTTAATCTTGTAATTTTCAGCAGTGACATTTCATTTGCTGTAAAATGTTGATATTTGTTTTTTTTTTTAAACATGTATCATAAGTATTGTCAATCATTGACATTGTTTAGAACAGTTGAAATCTGAAAAAAAAGCAAATTACTGCAGGGTTTAACTTCCTGTCCCCCATATTCATCTATAAGTTTGTCTTAACTCTTTCAGTGCCAATCACGTCTTAAGTTCATCTACTTTAAAAGTCAAACTAGTCTGAATTATCATTAGGATCTCACCTTCATATTCCTCATATGAAGACCTTTCATTCAAGTACCGGTATGCCTATAGTTCCAAGTAAAAGACCCCAGGTCAACAGCTTTTCTCAGCCTAGAAAAGCTGTTGACTCAGTCCAAAATTTGGCACTGAAAGGGTTCAATGTTTGATGTTGCCTGGAAGGCTCAAGTCCATTGTGCTGTGGGGGGTGCTAACTCCTGGTTGCTAAATTTTACATTTGTGGACATCTCCTCCCCCCCCCCCCCCTAAACAAATCATCCAAATCTGATGACAGTTTCTGCATTTGGAAATACAGACAAGGTCAAATATGGTACTCAGAATACTTTGGGTATGCAAACTGTGATTTATTATGATATTCATTTACTATAACATGGTCAAAAAAGCTTTTCAGGTTTCTGGCAACAGCCAAAAAGCACATGGGTGTCTGACAACAGCATGTCAAAGAAACTGGTTAAAAAAGAGAAAACAAACGTTGCCTTTTGCCTACAAATTTCAAATGGGTGAGATTTCTGTGATACTGCAAGTTTGGTTTTGCTGTCCAGTATGGAAGTTTTGATGGAGAAATATCCCAAACATTGCCTACCAAGAAAGAGGCATAATGATCATTTAACATTCAGACATGAGCCACTCAAATTTATTGAATGTGCACAATATGCAAACAAGCAGCGTATGTTGATTGACAGTCTTTGTCTATGGGATTGGTAAATTTATTAAATAAATGTGCTGTCTTGTAATTTAGTTACGATTTTGATATGCTGATATGAAGTAAATTGTGTAGGAATGCCTACTTTACTGGTAAGTTTCCGTGATTTTGTGGTTAAACGATTTCAATAAAAAGGGGGGGGGGGGGGGGGGAGATTTCCATGCTTGGATTTTGCAATGTCAGTTTTGGCCAGTGGGAGGTTGTACTGTTGGGGCCCAGTGTTAACTACTTTAAGTGGGAAAGGGTTATGTGATATCCACAAATATAAGTCCCCACAAGTTGGATTGCCAGGCTTTCATTTTAGTCTTCACAGGATTCACTGAAAGAAAAAGACGTTACTCAGGGTTTCCGCTAGGATTTTTTTCAGAGGGTGCCAGGGACCCTTTGACTTTAATTTTGAGGGTCTCAGAGGTTTTCAAGAGGGTCCCACTGAAAGAGTCCCAGTGTGATAAAAAAAAAATGTTTGGGTAATTGTACATAAATTATTAATCATTGTCATATTATGTTTCGTATATTAAAGTTAAATGATCAAATTGATAATTGATGAACAATTCCATTTCTTTTATTATCAAAGATCCGTCAAGTTTTCTTGTATGATTTCACAAAAAAACCCAAGTACCTTAAGGCGTCAAGCATTGTGTTGTCTTTGAAGTCAAATAAAGTGCCAAACAAACTGTGATTAGTGTAAATAGAGTCATATTGATGGCCACAATGCGTGCACCGGGTCAGAAATATTAGCGGTGAAACTGCTTAACTCACGCACAAGTATCTTCATTTTCTCAGCAAAATAATCATTTGGCATTTCTTCAATAACTGACAAGTTTGTGTTAAAAAACTACAAGTTTGGATGTTCATGTTGAACAATGTTCACACTGGATCGACCTTGCGGGGAAAATTTCCCATGATGCTTTGCGCAACCAGCATGGCCGCATCCTCACATGTGCGATGTACATGGCCTGTTTACTTGTATTAATCTTAAAAATTCCATTTCCAATAAAATTGCATAACATGACTATCCCTCCACATGATACTCTTATGGATATCTTACGTCATCAACAACACGGTGAGCGCTTTTATTCTTTTCCCTGCATCCCAAAAACATATGGCTATGGTCCCCAATGCATCCAGGTTATCATGCAGTGTGTACTGTATGCACATGTGTGCGTTAACAGAAACCATGATTATTGTCAGGCTGAGAAACAAGCATGCTCCTCATATTTTTTTCAAACCAAGATGTAATTGGGTGTGCTATGGTGCAAATACTGGGATTGAAGTGAGTGCGTTACAGTGGGTCTGCTCAGTCACATTCAGGTGTGCTTCAAGTTCTATTTTGAAGTACCCTGTTGAGGCTTTATCAGTCGGTACCTGAGGTGCACCCAAAATGCACCTGAAGTGCACCCTTTTAGTTTGCATGTAGCCAGCCCCCCCCCCCCCCCCCGCATACCTAGATATGTCTGCACAGAGTTTATTTCTAGATAGTTATGTACCACAAAAATAATATCAGTGATCAAATACAGTTCAGTAAACAGATGTCCATATGTTGAAATGCGTGGAGTTTAAAATAACAGCCTGTTTTAAGATGGAAAGAATAATAAGCTATAACATATATATCCACAGAATTTTGTGGTGTTTTATAATTTGCTGATTTTATTTTATTTATAGCAAAATAAGTTTCATGTTTTCTCTGCTCCACAGTGGTGTACAAGGAGAGAGGACAGGGTTAGACAAAGGTCTTCTCCGTCCAAGACAAATGAAATTACATGTATATGAACAAGTCATTTTGACTGCCAAGGTGTCCCATTTGTGATGCATACAACTTCAGTTTATTTTTTTCCTGCCTTGAAAAAAAGTGTAAATTTTGTTCATGTTTCTAAGGCTGTTGAGCTTAGTCAGCTTGTGTGGCAAAGTAGCATATGGTGAACTTTACACCTTGTAAGACATAAGTGTGTGATATGTTTATTCTTTACTTTTTAAGGACAACATTATCTACATGTGATGACAGTGTCCCTTACCAAATGACTCTAAATTTTAAAATAATGGTTCCAGGAAAATAAATTGAAGGACACTTGTGTCCATAGTATTTACATAGTGTTACATGTTCAGCAATAGGGCTATGACAGTGCTGTGCTTAGTTGACTTTACCTGCACAAAGTGAAGTGATCCTGTGACCTTTGGAATTAGGTGAAGGTCACCTTGACACCATTATGCACAGATCAAAGTATTAGCACGGTAGTTGAAGTTCTAGTTCAAATAGGTAGGTTTACCAGCTGAAATAGTTTTCAAGTAATAAAGAGAACAGTGAAGTTCATGAAAGTGACCCTATGACCTTGGGGATGAAGTCAAGGTTACTTGTGCTCTGCAAATGTGCCTACATAGAATACCACCAGCATCAAAATCCTAGCTCAAATAGTTTTCAAGTTGTCAAATGAACAGTAAAAATTCAGAATGTAGCCCTGTGACCTTGGGAATGAAGTTAAGGTCACCGGAGTACTATGCAACTCATGTCCAGAAATGTCCCTCTGTAATTCAAAAAAAGAAAAAAAAATTAAAGAGCGTAAAAAATGTAAAGATCTCGAGAGTGTGACAATTTAACAACGATCAGGAGACACCCACCCAAGGTACATACACTGCGTGCAATGTGCCCTGAGGAAAGCTTAAAATTAGCACTTTAAGGGCTAAAATATGGGGACATATAACACAGATGTAATAGGAAAATCACTGCAGTGGGAGGCAAGGGACCCATTATAGCACTTAAAGAATCATATTATATCATCAGAATTCACCTCATAATGAGGGGCCTTACGAAGAGGTTGCACTGTGAGTGATGTAGGTGTGTAATGTGTGGGTGAGAGGTGTGTCATGCCTGGAAAGTCACGTTCCAAGTGTCTTGTCGCAGCTAGAGCTTGACTTGCCAGGCAATACAAAAAACATTGACTTAACACCCCCCCCCCCCCAAACTGACCAAAACCACCTGGTGGTCAAATGTCATCTGCTTCAATGTTTTCAACTTATTTCAACAGTAATGAAAAAAAATGTGCCTGAGAGTTGCAGACGAAAGTATTAAGATAACATACCTCAGGTCAACAGCTTTCTGTGGCATGGGTTGGGCACTTAAGAGCCCAACCCATGCCAAGGAAAACTGTTGACTCAAATCTCAATTCAAGGGGAAAGAGGTGAACTTGGCATTTTTGAACTTGAGATGATTGAGTTTTTATGGAGACTATGGACACTGAATATGAATTTCTTGTGTGATTTCAACTAAATACATAGCAAAATCTGTGGATAGTATTGAATGAGTTGTATAAATATTTACACTGAATCGAAGCAGATGACATGAACTGTCTGTGTGGTTTGGGCCTTATTGAGAAATAAATGATTAAAATGAGGGAAGGGCAATTTATATCCTAGGTAAATAAGTCAAAAGTGTAGACCTATGAGGACTTGGCACCTCATGTTAACTCATTCCATACTATGGTCACAGGCCTTGGTCAGTGGTTCTGGCACTGCCTGGCAAGTCATGCTGCAGCTGCCCTGGCGGCAGCTGCAGCATGACTTGCCAGGCAGTGCCAGAACCACTGACTTAAGAGTATGGGCATGTTGGTACTTGAGTGAAACCCTTTTTTCATGAAGAATTTAAATGTGCAATTGGCGTCTTAAATCTAGGTAAAATCATGGAAAGATCAGGGCCTGGTATGGAATGAGTTAAGGACATATTGGAAACTATGTAAGGCAGCACAGCAGATGGCACATTGGGTCTGGTCCAGCTTTGTGTGAAAGTCATAAAAAATGAAAATACTCGTGAAAATCACACACTAAAAAAATGATATGAATTGAATGGCAAGTGTGCCTTTGTCAGCATGAAACCAAATGTGACACAATGAAGGAAGACTTGTTTGCATAGCCCAGCTTGGCTGACAGTCAATACGTACATGGTGTGAAAAATAGGAATTAAAATTAACTGTGTTTTGAGTTCTTGAAGCAGCTTTTTTTTGTCAACTACCACAAGTTTCATTAACCACACAGAGTGAGAGGTGGAGGGAAGGGAAGGGAAGGGGAGGGCTCATTTTACTCGCCACCTGTGAACATTTGACCCACTCCAGTGTGTACTTTTCTAAAAAAACAAAAACAAAAAAAAACATACATGCTTTAAACATATGTTTTACTCATCATGCAGTTTCAGTATGGAATCACCCATAAAGTGCTATACAAATTCAGCATTGTTTAGCATATATGAAAAACAAGATACATGTGTCTGTGGTCCTTATCTCCACTAGAGATAACAGACAAGGAACAGGACTTTAGGGTACAGGAATTGGAAGATCGTGCAGCCGTTGACATTGATGCCAGCTTTTTTCAGGCATGGAGCAGGAGGACCCGGGTGGTGCTGGGGATTTCACAGCTGTGGCCAATTTGGCGGCTCTAAAGTCTTAGCCAAATGATATTTGAGTCAAAACTACAGGCAAAATTCTATCTGTTATCCTTTTAATTCTAAATGTCCAAGTGCAAATATATCTTGGAGAAAAAATGGGTTTCAGTACTTCAATAATTTTCTGACTATTATTAGCTGACTTGACTTGAGGTTACAAAATGTTATTGGCCAAATGACTCCTTTTTTAACCACTGGGTATTGGTTAATGGACAGCACTGACCAAAGAGGCGTTTGTGCATGGCCACCAAGGTCTCTGTTTTACTGACCATGATGGGCCACTAAGACGTTGAAAGGATGAAAGGATATCTTGTACATTTTGAAAGTCATCCACAATGGTAAGACCTGCTTTTGTGAGACTATAGATCATGTCAAATCTTGGTTTAATGAAGTACCTGAAAACAATCAAATTCAGTACCTGTTCAGTGCATTGTAAGTTTACACCCCCTTGAAAGCATCACCAAATTCTAGCTTAGAAAAATCTTGCCTGTTCTGCCCATATGGGTTGACCATTTTCAGTGGGCACCTACCTACAATTTTGGAACTTTTTGCCAGAATCAAGGGTGCCCACTGCATGGGTGTTTAAAGAGGAGGGGAGACACTATATGCGGTACAAGTAAGTGAGAAGAACAAGTATAAACATAGCATAACACTATTAGTCACCCACCGGTTGACTGGGTAATACAGTAAGCATCTCCCAGGGAGGGAACTGGCATTACCTGAGGTGTTATGTGCCAAGAGTAATACCATTTTGTTGAGTGGGATTTAATGTCAAAATATATCCCATTTTTGTAAAATTTCGCTGCAAATAAAATGACAACACATTTATTGTAATTTTACCCTATTCGCCTGTGTTTTTTCCTTCCGCCATTTTGCTTGCAGCTGTCATCTGCTAAATGCTGCCTACTTTGTAGTAGCATTATCTGCTGCCAGGTGGTGTGGTGCCATATTTCCACATGTCTGGTATTACTACAGTAATGCCATGATTTGCATCTAATGCGATAAGCACCTCACAGCTGTTAACCAATCAGATGCCTAGAAATTTCATAAAAATGAGATAAAATATTATATCCAATATATTTATCAAAGTTCTGACACAGGCTACCACTTCCAAGTGACAGTTTACAAGACAAAGGCATATTCTTCAATGCCAATACATTTAAAGTGTGCAACAGTCAGAGTGAAGGTAACTGAACTGAAGTGCTGAACTGATCGCGAGAAAAGAAACAAAAGTTTGGGGCCAGCAGGTCTAGTTGATCTGAAAAGTGTTCATCAAAGACATATGCTGGGTATGTGTATATGTGTATCAGAATAAGATACTGTATGTAAGGACAGTCTGTGAATACCCAAACTATGGACTGGGAATGGAGGGTAAACTGGGGACAGTTCTGGAGAAGTCAAAGATGTGAATTACCATTGCAATCCCCATTGGCTTGCACAGTAATCGATAAGAATGCATATATCAACCAGCAAGTACCCAGATTAAAAAATTTGTTACAAATCAGGGACCCAGAGTATCACCACCTAGTGAACAGCTTTGTTTAACCCTAACATGCTACAGAGGAGGGCCAAGGGGTGTCCCTGCCATACTGGTGGAGTGGGAATTGTCATTTACTGTATTTGCATATTGGAAGCCTCTTTACTTTCTGTATCCTGTGCTGGGGCCAAATTTTTGCTTGGTTCAGCATACTGGCACACACACACACACAGACACTTCCCCTCCTCAGCCCTCTTCATTATATTTTGGGGTCACTCTGACCCAATGATTATCGAGTTTGGTGTTTGTCCAAGTTTGTTTTTATAATAACTGTTATTACCCAATGTTAGAAAACAGACCATGTAAGGAAACTGGAATTGGGACACACATTTTGAGCATAATGATTTTTCAATCTGAGTTGAAGGTCAAGGTCAAATGGCCAGTTGGAATATCGGAGGCAATCACAATGTGAAAATCTCTTCCTCGCTCTGCACCCCACAGTGTTTTGAGTTAGGCCCATATTACTTTTAGAACTTATGAAGTGTATCAAAATCTATGTTGGCACCACCTGCATTGACATACATATACAGGCCAAAATGTGATTATCTTGAAGGTCTCACAATGGTTTCCTGGCCATTTCACCAAAACTATTACACTAAGCAATCTGAAATTTTTATGGCTTGTAGTTCTTACCTGCTAGATGTGCTTTTTGATGGTTTTGTATGGCTATTTATTCCCCTTTGTCAGTAAATTAGTGATGTTTGTTAAAGGTCTGAGAAGTGTTTTTGGGCCATTTCTCCATAACTATTACCCATGCTAATCTGAAAATTTTACAGACCATGTCATATATGTCCTTTTAAGCCTGGCGTAGCTCCTTGGGGTGCTCTCTCAAGGCAGTACCATTATACTTTTGTTACCTGGGTGGGAGCAGATGGTTACCTTCAGCATCAACTTGTTTTAGTATCTTGATAAAGAATAAGGAAAATGATAGCAAATGTACAACAAATGTGTATCATATGGAAATTGATATTGCATAATATGGATGACCCTGATGAATTTCTCAAGATCATCAAAGTGGTGCTTTTCAGGAAATAATTTTTTTGGTGATGGTCATCAGATGATATGTTAGCAGTGCTTTTGGCTCATGTGCCTCTTGTTTTATGGATTTTATGTATATTTTGGGGGGAAAGCTTGAAAAAATCTTTTTTTTTTCGAAACCACCAGGCCAACTGGTACAAAATTACATAGGGTCACTTCTGGGGACCCTTAGACGGTGACCTTAATTTGTTCAACGGGTGGTGCTGCTTTTTTTTTTTTTTTTTTATAAATTTTGTATGAGTTTTTGTAAGTTGTCCCTATTTTTTACTTCTCCAAAAACATTGCTCATATTGTTCAGAAACTTGGTGGAAATGTAGCTTGTGGGATGGTAAAACAAAGTTTTGGACTAAGTGGTGATACTCTGGATCCCTGATTTTTGATGGATTGTTCAGTTTGGGTACCTGTTTATGAATGCATGCATTTATAAGTATTGATCACTGTGTAAATCGATGAGGATTGCAATGGAAATTCAAATTCTGTGCCTGCAACGTCAGCTGAGCACAGGACTGCCACAGTCCTTTTTTTTCTTCTTCTTTTTTTAAAGTAAGTGAGGCATGAAACCTGGTACATTGTAGGCAGGCAAATGGCCACCTTTCCTGTATGTTTCAAAAAGGCCACAGGCAATGGCTGACTGTCTTTAAGTAATTGGCCATGTGTATGAGTATATGCATCACAAAGAGACATGGCAATCACAAACTTGTCTGTCAATAAGAGATGGGTGTCCTAATTAAGGAAATCTGTATTTGTATGGTCCACATTTCTTACATTGTAGGCTCCATGTATAGAACCAAGAATGTATCCTGTAAACACACTGTGGAACCTATCATTCAGCTTGGAAAATTTGTGGGACAAAAGTACAAGCAAAAAATTTGCACCTTGAACCAGCCAAAACTGGCTGGTGGTCATGTTATCAGCAGCACCAATTTCACCCTTTCCCCCTTAAACTGGTCAAAACCGGCTGGTGGTCAAATGTTGTCTGCTTCAGTGTTTCCAGCTTATTTCAGCAGTTATCAAAAACAATTTGACTGAGAAATGTACGTGAGACTTATCAAGATCACATGCCCCAGGTCAACAGCTTTCACAGTCTTAATTCAAGGGGGAAAGGGTTAAACAATAATGAAAAGCAATTTGAGAATTATAGATGAGACCCATCAAGAAACCCAGGTCTACAGCTTTCTTTGGCATGGGTTGGGCACTTAGTGTCCAACGCATGCCAAGGAAAGCTGTTGACTCAGTCTTCATTCAAGGAGAAAGGGTTAAGATTCACTTTTGGAAAACAGAGGAGAAAAACTGTTGAAGTGCAACTGTTAATGTGCATATTAGATTGCTAAATATCTGGTGAATTGCTGAACTCTTGCAAGATTCAAAGACTGAGGAGGAGTTGATCAGAACTGAGTGGCATACTGTGCTGCAAGTGTATCCTGCTGTTCATTTTCAATTGGAAAGGATTTTTGATGCAGCTGTTGTGCATTTGTGTTTGATAAGATGTGCACATGATGCAAGTGGACATTTCCCATACATAATTGATAATCAGCATGTCTACATTTACTGCTCTTTATTGTTTAAAATAAAATTTAAATAAAGTGCGAACATCAAATTTTCGACCTCCAGTTGTACTCTGTGTGTGATCCTTCCTCGTTTGTTAAAGGAGGAATCTCAACATTCCATGGGTCATCCTTGTCTGTCTATATGCTCTGCATGGTCCATCAATATTTTTAGAGGGCAGTAAGGTTGAATTATAAAATGAATGCAAGAGTAGAGCCTATAGCATTGAGCATTGAGTAAACTGATGCCACGCTGTATGTGAGCAACATACGTGTTTAATCTTTCTGTACTGTTCACACATGCTAATTAGAGAATTTTAAATTGTATTTGTTCCTGGATTGAGATCTAATCCATGTTTGGATTGGTGAGACTGTGTTGGCCAAAGATGTGTTCATTGTGCTGATAGTGGGTCAGGTAATGAACGCGATCAGTGGGTTAGGTTTAACATGATTAATCAAGGATTTACAGACAGGCACAAGAACGGATAAACATCATCACCCAGACAGTGCCCCCCCCCCCCCAATATTGCATGGCCAGTACACATTTCCTGTCATATGAGATTCCAATTGGCTTTGACCGAGTAGATCTTAGTTCACGTGCAAGATGGTGGCATCATTAAAGATTGTTGTCTGCTAAGTGCTCACCAATTCGTGGGGATGAAATAGAAGTAGAGGTTTGTGTTGCCACAAGAGGCAGATTAAGTATTTAATAGATCAATATCACACCTATTTATACCACGGTATAGGCTGACAAGTAAATCAATACCCTCAGCCACAGCGCCAGACAACAGGAGGTGTGCGTTCCAAGGGGGCACTGCGGGATGTGCTCGTTTATCACCTCAGATGCAAAATATTCAACATTCATTTTTTATTAAACACATGTCTCCAAATTGATTTTTCCATTCTGTCTGTATTTGTCCAGCTAGGAAAAATAATTTCCTTTGTTATGCAAAGTGGTCCATTTGATACTGCTTGAGCCCCCTTGTTTTGTCTGCAGTAATGACATTGCGGGTATTAGGCTCGATAAATTAAAGAAGTGATGTCAGGGGAGGAGTGGCCCTGTGGGGTGATAGTGGCAGGCCACTGGACCTGCCATGTTCTCTTACAGGTAGGTGATACTGGAGATCCACATTATGTGCATGATTCATATCCCAAGGATTCATGCCGCGTTAACCCTAGAGAAGACTGGTTTTTCTAGCCTTTTGATATCCAGACCTCTGTGTTCTCGGCCCACTATATCATGGCGTTGTTTAACATCTCCTACATTGCTGACATACTTCCCAGCCTCAGCATTGTTTGCTAACTTATATTAACCCATTGCTTGCTAATTACAGTGAAACCTCATTGTAATGACACTCAGATATCCGACATATTCAATATAATGACACCAATTTTCATGGGAACAAGTTTATTTTCTTTGTTATTTGATTCATTTATCTGTCATATTCAGTTATCTGACACATTTCTTAGGGAACAGATGGTGTCATTATAACGAGTTTTCAGTCTACTTCAACAGTTGGCTCATCTGAATCACTTTAATGTTAATGATTCCAGATTAAAATTCTGCATAAAGAGGCCTTTCATTCTGGTGCCAGGGATGAAAGGCTTGTCTCGGTCAAGAAGTTAATTTCCCTTATGTTTATGCAGTGAAAGTTAGCGGAGGACAGCTGTGGACTTAGTGTAATATGTAGCACTGAAAGAGTCAAGTGTCACAAGAACATGTATTTGTATTCTTAGTACTAAGAGCTTTTGTTCAAATACCAACTCATTTTCCGAGTTAAAATCCATGGTATTTTTGTTTGTACTACAAACAAAAACACCATGGATTTTAACTCGGAAAATGAGTTGGTATAATGAAATATCACTGACCAAGACCTTTTCTAGCTTTGCATGGAATGATCTTCAAGAAGACCTACATATATTGTCATGCCTTTGTAACCCCCCATGTTTCAAGAATAAATATACACAAGAAATATTCTGTAAATAGGTAAAACTCTCAGAACCCCCTCCCCCCCCCAAAAAAAAAGGTGCAAATGGGAAAGTTGGTTAAAACAAATGACTGAAAACAAAAACAAAGGAGGCAAGGTGAATTTGTTAATTCAAGATACAATTTGGAAATAAGTTTTAGGTTTCAAGGAAGTCAGGGTGCAGTTTGTAGTAGGGATTTCCCCACATGTCACATTTTATATGGACATTGAAGACAGTCACTAAATGACAGACACCACCAAAGAAGAGAAGAGTTCTGAGTTATTAGTTTACCTTTCATTTGTAACTCTTTTAATGCCATCTGTGACTAAGGTTGAATTACTTAAGCTCTACTACTCTTAACTGTATTGAAGATGCTAGATTCTTATTCCTTATGAAAGACTTTTCATTCAAGTACACAATTTGCCTGTAGTTCCAAAGAATATAATGGTCCAGGTCAACAGCTTTCCTTAGTGTGCTTTGGGCATATTGTACCCAAAGCACACTAAGGAAAGCTGTTGACTCTGTACAAAACATGGCACTTAAAGAGTTAAAATGCTGTTATTGAAATAATGTATATACAGACTGAAAGTCGTGAAGTGGCTTCTGCTAGGGGTTTTCTTTCCAGTGAAATTCCAGAGACTACAACCTTGCATGCAACCACATATCAGCTTCAAATAGGATGTGTCCTGTGGTACAGAATTATTATGTTTGTCCTATCATATTGACTTCTGTACTGGAGTAACTTAGGCCACGCATATTCTGTGCCTAGGTAAACCCTTGCATTTTCTCCCATTTGTGGTCTTAACAATGTGCAGGGTTGACTCATGCCATGTTGGGGCCAGTGATATCTTCCTGTGTATAAAGTGGAATAAAATAATAAAACTGGTGTAGTTTAGAATAGCCTGCACCTGACTGGCTGAGTGCAGCTGGCAGATAACTCCCAAGTGCAGAGCATTAATGCTCATCTATCGCAGAAATCAGGCCAGTCAGGCAAATAGTATTCTTAATGTGGCTAGTATTATTTGTATCCAGAAATTATAGCTCCCAAGTTTGAAACAATAGAAAAGGACAAACAATCAGATGTTTTCTAATGCAGTATTTCATTTGCAAACTATAGACCAAAATCAATTTCCCAAATACACGTATATGGACGATGACTAAAAACTTAGCATAGAAATATAGAACCTCACTTCCTACTACTTTACAAGTACAAATTTTCCAGAGGTTTTCATTTTCCCAAATTTTCCCGAGTTGTGCCATTTGGGAAAATCAAAGTCAGGAAAAAAGCCAAAACAGGCAATGCGCACATGACATTGTCAGGAGCTTAGTGTTACCAGTCAGCGATTCAGGAAAATAAAAACCGGGAAATTTTGAATTTATGTGAATCTGGGAAAATTTGTATTGATACAGTAGATAATATGGTCACCATTTAAGCCCAGTCTGTATTCTAGGACTTCTGGGTAATACAACTATATAGTTACAAATTAAAAATCTTGCAAGTATTCAAATTCCGTAGGAACTCGCTGTCATTCAAATGCTAAGTGGAACATGCCTGATCCAAAGGCAGTGGTTTCTTTCATTGCTGGCCAGGTCATGTGACTTCAACATGACATGTGATTCGGTGCAGAGAGCATTGACCAAGACTTGCAGGAGGTCCTACTTTTGTGCATGTGCACTGGTTGTGATTTTTTTTTGTGGAAAGTTCCTGTTTGGCTTGCAGGAAACTAACTTTGAGGTATGATGGCATGAAAACTTGGAGAAATGTTGAGAGCTGCCTATGAAGTAAATGTATATGTATTTCATGGGGCAGTAACACTTGCAGTACTGTACATTCTGTATAGGCCCCTTTTACAAGCACCCCATATCACTTAATTTCAGAGAGAGAGAGAGAGAGAGAGAGAGAGAGAGAGAGAGAGAGAGAGAGAGAGAGAGAGAGAGAGAGAGAGAGAGAGAGAGAGAGAGAGAGAGAGAGAGAGAGAGAGAGAGAGAGAGAGAGAGAGAGAGAGAGAGAGAGAGAGAGAGAGAGAGAGAGAGAGAGAGAGAGAGAGAGAGAGAGAGAGAGTAAAACCTCATTTAATATGAAATTTCTTGTTCTTCTCTAGTATTTTGTGCTACTGTGGATATTATGTTGATGTTTATATGTTTTATTCAGTTTCAAAAACTCTTAGGTAGCCACTGAATGAATGATATTGTCACAGTGATAGGCAGATCTGCATTTGCAATGCCTTAACTCTTTGAGTGCCAAATTTTGGACTGAGTCAACAGCTTTCCTCACCTTGCATTGGGGGCAATGTGCCCAGTGCGTGCCAAGAAAAGCTGTTGACGCATGGGATATTTTCTCTGGAACTAGAGGCATACTGGTACTTGAATGAAAGGTCTTTTTATGAAGAATACGAACCTGGAATCCTTATGATAATTCAGAGTTGTCTGACTTAAGTAGATCGACTTTAAACATGATTGGCACTGAAAGAGTTTATTGTTGGAATTAGCCCACCAGAAAAGCTACAATTGAAGAACATTATGTTACAGTAGTCACATGATTGTTTTGTTCAGGCATGCCTCATGACTGAGATTTGTGTGTATTTTCAGGAGTTTCCAGTGAAGAGCCACCTGAAAACCCACATGGCTACACATGCTCCCATCAAGCCCTACAAGTGTCCAGTCCATGGATGCCGTAGAGACTTTGCCCGTGTCGACCAGGTGAACAACCACTTGAAAAGATTCCACAAGACTGCACACCATGTGACAGCAAAGGACTTCCACAATGGCCTCTCTCCAAGTATCTCTGCCCCTGCTGGAGAAAGTGAGAACCCCATGGTATCTGCTGCTGCTGCTGCTGGCTTCCAGGGTATGATGCCAATGACTGCACAGCACTTCTTTCCATTCAGTTTCTACAGACAACTAGGACAGAACTGGGAAGCCATGAGAAAGCTGGCAGAGAGGAGAGTAAGTGGAGATGTAGGCACAGGCGTGATGGATGAGCAGAAAGACGAAGCTATCAGCCCTACCAGGAGTGATCTATCTCATGGAGAGGAGGGGCAAGGTCAGGTCAGCTCTGGGGAGTTGACAGAATCGCCTCCTAGTGGTGGAAACTCGGACACTATCGGAGCATTTAGGTGCATAGACTGTGGTAAACAATTCCGTAACCGAGCTCTGTTATACTATCACCAGCACAAACATGGGCATGGAGGCAAAATGCCCTATGTATGTACTATCTGTGAAAAACGATTTGCCATTCGAACCCATCTCACGCTGCACATGAGAAAGCATACCAAGGAGCGGCCATTTCAATGTCCTGTGGCGGACTGTGGTAAATATTTTTCCCGCGTGGAAACTGTGAACATTCACTTGCAAAGTGTGCACCAGGAGGCCAGGAAAGTAAGTGCCAAAGACTATGCAGGAGTGAAGTTCAGTCTGGTGGAGGCCATGATGGGTCAGGCAGGAGGAATGGAAGGGGACGGCGAGACTAACCTAATGGACCCCCAAGAGATTGAGAAAAAATTTGATCCTCAGTCAATGACTTTGCTGCAGCAGCAGCAGCTACTGGGTGGGTCCATGAAAGGATACTCGTGCTCAGACTGTGGTGCTTGCTTTAAGGGCAAACCTTCGCTGGATTACCACCAGAGAAAGATGAGTCATGGTGGAATGAAGCCCTACCAATGTAACTGGTGTGGTGCCAAATTTGGCCATCGGTCTCATCTACGAGTTCATGCTCGGAAACATACTCAATCCAGACCATATCATTGTCCATTCCCAACATGCAACAAGACCTTCTCTCGTGTTGACATAGTAAATTCACACCTTAAATTAGTCCATAAACAACCAGTGAGAGTTCGTGAGAGAGACTATCAACAAAATTCAGAAGAGTCACCAGAGGAGCCCGTTAACCAGCACGGCCTCAGCCAGAATGCTCCTGCTGTGCCCACTGGATTCCAAGGGCAGCCAGACATTTACTCTTGTCAACCCAAAGCAATGCGTCACAAGTTGTATCTGTGTCCTGTTGAAGGATGTGGCAAGTTTCTGTCACGTGTAGGAATCGTAAACAATCACTTAGAAACCATCCATGGAGAACACAATTTACGTGTCACTTTTCTTGACTATAAACTGGGCAAGTATCAAATGGTTGTGGTGTCAAACAAGGATGAATTCCTGAATTCTAGGCCAAATAGAGGAAACTTCTGGAATCAGTCATCAGCAAGGCCACAATTTCCTTGGTTGCAGTCCAAACCCAGAGGTGGAGTTGACCCTAGAATGGTGCCGTCCTATTTCCTGGGCACCAACCCGGCTGTCTCAGCTGCCATGCTGAATAATATGGTTCCAAAGTCTCCGGGGTTCCCACTGCAGAGTCCTAATGGCATTCCACCTATCAGATCACCAGTGAGCATGGAGGTCACTACAGCGCCTACCCCACAGTCTTCAGTGGTTAAGTTTAACTTGCCCAGCCAAGGGTCACCACCGAAGACACCAGAACACAGACCACTCGGACCTGACAAGAAAAACTCTTTCCAGTCTTCCCCTGAAGGCTTCCGTGGGGGGATGAAGTGTTCCTGGCTGACGGGAGAGGATTTGTGGCTGGAAAATGTCCAGGTCAGATCCAGATCAGATTGTAAGATTGTAGTGGGCAAGATTTGTTCCCAGTTTAAGTGTGCAGATTGTCTGTATCAGACCACAACTAAAGCCATGATGTTCTTGCATATGCGTAAGTGTGGGCATGGAGGGATGAGGGCTCATGTGTACAAATGTAGACACTGTCACACTCGTTTCACATTGAAACAAAATTTACTCATTCATCTTCGAGATAAACATTTGAAAAGTTTGTACAGAAAGAAAAGCAAATCTGTAGAAGCTGTGAACCCAGGGTCCCAGAGTGAGAATAGCTGCTTACAAATGCCAGGGGAGGCTGACAGAAGGACTGAGGGTCTGGATGAGAGCCACCATGATATCCCACGGGTACTGGGAGGTATGCAAAATACCCAGATAAATGAAGTCGCAAGTTATTCTCATTTTGGGACAACAATGGAGATGCAAAACAGGCCATCCACTGAAGTGTACAACGATAATGATACTCGAGCAATGAATCTCAGTCATTTTCCTGCCCATCGAAGAAGCTTGGAAGGCAGCAGCAGCCACGAAGCAGACCATTCCAACCCCGCTTTACTGCCTGTGGAAAACCATGCAGCCGACCCACAGCCACCCATCACCAGCCTCCAACAGCAAATGCAGCAGGCTTCCAGGAATAACGAGGCATATCCAGCCATCAGCCAATTCAGTCATAATTATGGTACTGCTGAAATGACACCTGCAGTATCATCAGAAATGCAGTCCCAGTATCTGTCCACAAATAATAACAATGCTTCAATGGTGGAGAATGGTTTTGCAGGACATAATTGTGTGGACTGTGGCCAGATGTTCAGAACAAAGGCTATACTACAGTATCATCAACGCAAGTATGGCCATGGGGGACTGGAAGGCTTCCGCTGTGAGGACTGTAATGCTGTATTTGGTGTGCGCAGTCACCTGGAAAATCACCGGCGACGTCACACGAAGGAGAAACCATTCCCCTGCCCCATGTGCTCAGCAACGTTCAGCCGCATTGACACTGTCAATGTGCATTTGCGAAGTGTTCACAAGACTGATGTCAAGGTTGGTGTTAAAGATTTCCATGGTGGATCTTCTGTGTCTGAGGAGTCCTCTAATATTACATATTCCACAGCTTCAGAGTTCCCAGCAGCAAGTGTAGCAAACAGCATCAACAGTCAGGTAGCCAGCACCCAGGCGGCCACATCCCTTGCAGCTGGATTCTTCCCCACCATGGCACATCCAGGATATTTGTACCCAGGCTTTTTGACCCCAGACACTCTGGCAAGATTGATGAATCCTGCTGCTATGCAGAACTACTTTGCTAATTCCATGAGCATGAAAGAATTGTTTGATGCAGCTATGAAGGGAAAACCATCATCCATTGACATGACAGCTAAAGACACGTCTGTTGACACAATAGCTGGCACCTCCCCAAGCAGCTCATTAACTTCCAGCAGCATATCTGTCAATCAAACTCCCACTTCCAGTGTCTCTACCAATCCACTTGTGAGTGGGCAGAGCTTAGCATATCAGTTGGCTCTGCAGGGGGTTTCCATGCTGGAGACCAATCTTCAGTCGATGTCCACCAATCGAGAAGCCGCTGGATCATCAGGTGGTCATGCAGAACTATCAGTACCAGTGGGGAACAACAGATTAGTGGGGCAAGGGTATAGCTCTTCAGGCACCAACAATACATACACCAGTTCTGCCTACACCACTTCCTCAAATGAACTGGTCTCAAACAGTGCTGATAAATTTCAGATGACCAATCAGGAAGCTAGCACAAGTCACCTGACACAGTCCAACTTTCTGGCCAATCAGGATGCTCTCAAGAATCTCTCAGCCAATCAGGCTGTACCTGCTGCCAAAGATTTATCTGGAAGTGTCGCAATTTCCAAATATTTTGCTGGAAACAGCGATACTTAATCATTCAAACTATTAAACATATAAAGCCTAGAATATTATATAATAGAAATATTGCTTGTAGAACTCTAAAGCCTACCAGATGTTATGTAGCCACTAGAGGGAAGTCTTATTCATATGTAGTTGGGAAGTCAGCCTGCTGGTCATGCTGTAGGACTGGGTACATCTGCCTTTGTATTCATTCAGATTTACATTTGGGACACGGGACCTTAAGAGAGTGAAATTCTGTGTCAGTCAATGCAAGAGTTTATCTACCACATGTGTCCATAGTATTGAACATGCCATCTTGTGACTTGGGGCCAGAGGATATTGTTTGTAAAGTGGGGATTTGTTTTTTTTGTTTTTTTTTAACTTTTGGTCATGGTAAAACAGATTATAGTGAGCACTTATATTTCATGTATGCTAGGTACCAAAGTTTTTATTTATAGGACACAAAACAGTACACAGAGCCTGACCACACAAAAATTTCACCCTTGTAGCTATAATGTACATGTATGTGCACTACAATGGCCACTTATAATTAGTCTTTACTTTGTAGTCACACCATCTACACTTTTGTTGCCAAACCCAGTTTCTCCTTATGACCATAGAGCATGCACCATCATGGGCATAGTATACATCCATGTTAGCCCAGGCTGCACAGCATTGTTGCCTTAGAGTTTACACCTTTGTGGTCACACAGTGTACATCCTGGCCATCACTGCTGTGCCTTTGTATGGTACCCTTGTGGCTGCACCATTGCAGCCAACTGTGTGGCCACATTGTGCACCCAGATGGCCATGCAAAGTGCACACCTGTATGGTCATAGAAAGCACAGCTGGGTGGCTGCTGAGAGTGCATGTACATTTGTGCTGCTGCTGCTGCTGCACAGAGTGTACACTTGTCTGGCTATACAGAGGGTGCACACCCATATGGCCACAAAACTGAGTGTACAGTTGTGTCACTACAGAGTGTACACTTGTATGGCTATACAGAGGGTGCACACCCATATGGCCACAAAACTGAGTGTACATTTGTGTCAATACAGAGTGTACATTTGTATGGCTATACAGAGGGTGCACACCCATATGGCCACTAAACTGAGTGTACATTTGTATGGCTATACAGAGAATGCACACCAACATGGCGACAAAAAATGTAGGGTTTTGTCACTACAGTGTACACGTGTTTGGCTATTCAGAGAATGCACACCCATATGGCCACAAAAAGTGTACAGTTGTCTCATTACAGAATGTACACTTGTGTGGCAGTACAGAAGGTGCACACCCATATTGCCACAGACTACGTACACTTGTGTTGCCTCTGCAGATGCATTGAGGTGGCCACACAAAGAGTGCATTTGTCTGGGCACAGAAAGTGTATACTTGTATAGCCAAAAGGAGTGTGTGCTTGCATTTCCCAACATGGTGTACCAGAATGTAGTCATACAGAGAGTGTACACCTGTATAGCCACAG
Source organism: Hermodice carunculata (assembly GCA_964020975.1). Classification (NCBI taxonomy): domain Eukaryota; kingdom Metazoa; phylum Annelida; class Polychaeta; order Eunicida; family Amphinomidae; genus Hermodice; species Hermodice carunculata. The sequence continues at coordinate 81,643,990 of OZ026622.1, forward strand.
AGAGTATACACCTGTATAGCCACAGAGAATGTATAATTTCTGTAAATACAGAGCATCCAGTTGTATGTAACATACAGAGCTTGCATGTATGACCTCAGAGTTGGCACTTGGATGGCCACAAAGAGTGTAAATAATAAATGTGAACTCAGAGAGTATACAGTAAGCTTTATTGTTCTACAGGGTGTTTGTCCATATGATTACTGAGCCGTGAGCTGCTTTCATGTACTGTGAATACATTTATTTTCAAGAGCATTTATTTTCATGGTTTTTGCATTTGGGACCTTTCACGAAGACTTTAAATTCACTATTTTAAATTTACTTCCAGTCAATGCCATGTTGAAAACTTTGTGTTCTTAATTTCATGGTTTTGAAGTATCAGCAAAATAAGCGGAAATAAGAACACAGCAAAATTAAATGAATTCACAGTATGTCACTCATTCCTTTGTTGTCAGGTTAAGTGCCTGGTGATGCACACCTTTCAGATTCAAAATTTGTCTGTCTTTCTGTTCAGACAATGAAGATGCTGTAGTTCCTTGGTGATACTTCAGACAATAGACACAGACCACTACACTATCAAGTGGCAACATTTGACAACAACATAAGTAAACAAAAGGAGGACGGATGTCAAACAAGAGGAACCAGACAAATTGTCAACATTTACATGTTTATTGCTTGCTCAGAGTGTAACTTCATCCATTGATCAGCAGACAGGGCAGAATTCCTCACGTTTGATCAGTCGTGAAAGATTTGTGTTTGGATTCCGCCTGATGTAATCCATGATTATATTTTCTGGGAAGCCATTGTCGACGGCAAACCACACCAAAGTGAAACTTGTCATGTGTGCCAGGACTCTATACATTCAAGCTGTAATAGTCACTTTTTCTTCTGTTATTTAATCATTGAAAGGTATTGATCAGACACCTGAAATTTACTTGTGTGGGATCAGAGGCAGTCACAAGTAGCTTACTGGCCTGTCAGTGACCTTGTGATATCATGGATGTACACCCAGCCACTGCAAATGAAACTGGACAGAGGGAAATGTGGTAATTTGACACATGGCTTTTCTCAGTTAAAAAAAAAAAATCACTTCTCGTCTATGCTTTAAATTTACTCATGCATGTTGTGCTACAGAGTGCCAAAGTTAATGTTTATAGACTCTTTAAATTCTTAGATACTGAAGGTATATTTTATTACCATGAGATACAACAGATCCACTGGATTTTTGTTATAGCAGAAACTTACCATAATATCATTATTGTGTGTGTGTATTTTGATGTTTGACCATAGTGTGACCTATCAATGAAACAAGAAAAGTGATCCAACTATAAATGACATGATACACAGTAACCCAGCATGCCCTGGTTTCCAGCATAGAAGTTAAAGATAATTTTTTTTTCTGGATAATTCAGTTACCACAGCAAACTCATTGCCATGACCTGTACATAAAATGGGCTCCTCACTCCAAATGAAAACATTTCAGTGTTTAATATACACCCCCAAATGCATTTTAGCTCTGCTGACTATAGATTGCAGAGCTCATAGCATCACTCATGTTCGTCCGTCTGTCTGTCTGTCCTACCATTTTTCTTCATCTGTTCTTCCTCCAGCCTTCTGGCTGTGAGCATTCTTTGAACACAATACAGTCCACAGTTTTGAGTTTAACTATATGTAACTTTCAGGACTTGGTTTAAGCTTATTTTATTTCTTGAAAGAATAAAAGATTGGGGAGCAGGCAATGCCTGTATGAACCCTCTCATGAAAGTTTCAGGACTTATGAAGAGAATGAAAATCTTTTGGCCCCTATCAAATTGGTTGCGCCACCCATAGTATTTTGTAATGCATTGACCAAAATGAGAAAATTTTGAGAATGCTGTTTTTCAAATAGTTTTGATGAATCATGAAGGAACTTGGTGGGAATGTTGATCAGGTAAAAAGACGAAAATGTGCCAAAATATATCGTGTCACCTACAGTATTACTGAAGATACAGACCAAAATGTGTTTAAAACACATTAAATTCAGTATTTTGAAAAAGAATAGTCTTTTGGATACCAAATATATCACGTGTATTATATGTGGCAGTTTGGTATTGCATTATATGGTTGACCTTGACCTACTTTTCTCAAGGTCGCAGAATGCACTTCAAGTAATGATTTTTATGTGATAGTCATTACATCAGAACATATATCTGTATACCATAACAGGATTATTATGCATACAAAAGTCTATAACATACAGTCATGGTGGTGCTGCTGGTGGTACTAATTGGAACTAATGTCATAGGTGTCAAAAACATTAAATTCATTAATGTGATAATTGAGACGAAACTATAAAACTTACACCAAATATGCATTAGGCCATTGGTCAAATTGGTAAAGAATCTGGTTAATGATGCCAAGTTTACCACAAATGGGTATTCTATGTAGAAGGTCATGCACTTCAGCAAATGATTTTTTGTGATGGTCTTTACATCTGAACTTGTCTATATGTACACCAAATATATTTTAAGCCAATGGTCAAATTTTGTAAAATTTTGGATGACCTTGAACTATTTTTCAAGGTCATTATGCAGTTGAGTAAGGGACACTAAATTCTATATGTTGAGAAAGAATACAGCTTATGATGCTGAATCTACCACAAATATACTTCATGTGGAACTTTGATGTTGCACAATGTTGATGACCTTGAACTACCACCTCAAGGTCAGAGAGGCATTGCATGTCAGAAAATGACTTTTTTTGTGATGACCATCCAATTATATTGGCAGAGCATTAGGTCCAAGGGCTTCTTATTTGGTGTTTTTGTCCCAACTTTCACAAAGGCACTTATTCATACATAATGTTGTATGCAGTTGCCATAACATTGATAGCGGCTTATGTGATTCACAAAAAATCTTTGCTCCCACATGATGAGTTTAACCAGAAGATTTGTTATAGCAGTAACCTTGGTTATCAATATAACAAGGTAAACGGGGGTTGCTGTGTATGGTGTCATGTGCCCATTTTTTTTTTTTTTTTTCTTTTTTTTTTTAGCATTCAGTTACATGAATTAACCCTTTCCTTGTCCCCTGAAATCAAGTCTGAGTCAACAGCTTACCTGGGTTAAGGCTGAGCACTAATTGTCCAAGTCTAGCTAAGGAAAGCTATAGATCTAAGTCCTATTGACGTAATAGGTCACTGCTGCCATTTACATTCAAAGTGTCATGTATTAATGAGCAAAGAAATAAGGTTGACAAGACGATGACATCTTACTTCAAGCCACTTTGGTTACATTTTTAGGGGAAAGCCTGAAAGCGTTAATATGTGAGGCCTGTGGTGCTGACAACAGTTGTCACTTTGGGCACTGTCAGAAAATTATCTTATGTGTCGTGTCCAGTTTTTGAAAAAAACTTGTTCATGGTCAGTTGGGAGAAAATGAAGGTAAGGCGGGAAAAAGGAAAGGGAAAACTTGAATCAGAATAAAAGATTTTTTTTATTCATGGTCGGGACTGTAGGAACTGGTGAATTAATAGCATGGTCCTTGCCAGATGATCTGTAGGAGGTGTACTGGATAGCAACATATTGTCAACTGAACATTTGGACTTGATCCTCAATATTTTAGAACATTGTAACTTTGAGTTTGACACTGAAATAGAATTATGTACCTTTGTACAGTTCAGTTTAATCTTAAGAGATCTTAGAAAAAGAGGATTCATGAATGGAGCATAATACAAACTTTGCATAAAAATAGTTAATATACACATGAAATGTGAATGTTCCATTTTTGATCTGAAAACATAAAGATTATAGGGCAAGCTTGCTAGTTACAGTAAATTAGTAGGCATGCTTGATAGTGTCTTTACATGCAATGTCTTCACTGCTATCACACTGAAAATGTCAGCTGTAATTTTTTACATGCTACTTGCGGCCTGACTACATGTCAAAGCATCACGGGAAAAACGACTGACCACAGAGTAGGGTGCAGTAACATTATTCCGTTCATATTGAAGATGGACTTCCCTTTATATTAAATAGGGTCAAAGGAGAATCATTAGAATAACGCATTTGTGTTCCTTACAAAACAACTTACATGTTGAACAGTGTGTGTGGTCTAAACTTAATAGATTTCTGTTTTGGTCACAGTTTATCAGAAAAAACCTTCTCCCTCTTAACATTGAAATGTACAGTGGTCATACTTAAAACTGTGTAAAGAAGTGGCCTGGACCAAAACTTGGCTTATAAAGAGTCTTTCTTGTGTTTGTTATCACTTGGCTTCACAATCTTAATGCTTTTCAGGAGGGTGATAAAAAAAAGAGGAGTTTGATTCTGGTTACACGAGCCACTGAACAAATTGAATGGGGAAAGGTCACTCCCTGTGGAGAATGACCTCTGACCTAAATCTACCTGTGGTAAGCTGCACTGAGACAGTGATCTGGCTTAGGATTGATCACCTAAGCTTCCCAAAACAAGCAGTGGTGGCAGCACTGCATGCACACACCATCAGGTATCAACCACAAGCCCCTGTGGTATCAACATGCGCAGGGTAACAAGGTCATTGTTTGCTTATAATGTTGGACAGAGAATGCCCCAGCTACCGTAAGAGCAGCTGAAACATGACATGCCAAGAGAGATGTGACATGGCAGTTGAAATACTCCAGTTTCACGTGACTGGCAAAAGTTATTTAAATGAGCCAGACTTGTTATTCTTGTATGATACAAGCACACCATGGGTTGAAGACTTTGTATCACAATCTCCACAAAATCACACATACATGTATCTGATTTTGAGAATCAGTGAAAGTCTGCACCTGAATGGCTGCCCAACAGTAGACATGAAACTAGACAGGACTTGGGCCACACTGGTGTCTACCCCATGCAAGAGACAGCATTGGGCTGGTAGAAATATTTTGTACTGTGTACCATTCTTCTGTATGTGATCCACAATGTAAAATATGCATGTGTTGAAGAGAAATACCTATGCACCTTTTCTAAGATACTTAGGACAGCAGTCTTTGGGTTTTACAGTGCTCTGGCACGGGAAGGTGTAAATTGCAGGAAAACATACTTATTTGTGAGAGATTGGGGCTGATGCAGACTACATTTCATGGTAAAAATTCACTCTTTAAGTGCCAAATTTAGGACTGAGTCAACAGCTATTCTCACCGCGCATTGGGCGTAATGCGCACTGAGAAAAGCTGTCAACCTGGGATATGTTCTCTGGAACTAGAGGCATGCTGGTACTTGAATGAAAGGTCTTTTTACGAGTAATATGAATCTGAGATCCTAATGATAATTCAGACTAGTTTGACTTTAGTAGATCAACTTTAGATGTGATTGGCACTGAAAGAGTTAAGAGACCTTTTTTGTTATGCACTGGCAACAGTCTAAAATTACCTTATACTCAGACCTGCAACAGACTAATTTGCTACAAATTTGCAGCAGTAAAAATACTCTATACTGAAACATGACAAACCTTTTTGCTACCTTATAAAAGGACCAACAATTAGGAACATGATAGGATGGCTTCCTTTGCAATAGAAATTTTGGAAGTGCTTTGCCACATCTAATGGCTTGTGATTGTGGTGATACCCCCCCCCCCCCCCCCAATCACGTGGATTAAATTGTCTTCTTCCAGCAGAGACCCTACACACAGTTCACATTGCATAGACAGACCAAATTGACTATGAAGTCCCAGAGCACGACATATCTGCAACAGGGCTTCACATACCATTTATATATATATTCACGTAGAACTCACAAAGTAGTTTGATCACGTTTATAAGGAGGCTCATTGTTCTAAGATCTGTTTGTAATTTAGCAGTCATTTTATTTTCTTTATATTTATGACATAAAATGGTAAGTGCACTGAAATTTCTGATACCAAAGTGACTGATACTTCAGCCCCAGCCCTTGAGTTAAATGTTTGTCACTGCATGGATTGTATTGGTTCGTTTTATTCCTTATTAGGGCTCTGCTCTCGGAAACATCATGTAAAGTATTAATTTTCCAGATTCTGAAAACTATCACTTATTTCTTTTTTCAATTAAGTGTGAGGGGTGACAGAGGGATATTGCAGCACTTTCAATGTAAAACTGTATGCAGCAAGACAGGTCCTGATTTGGTATGTCTCGTCCATAACTTCTGAATACTGGACCCAGCAAAAAAATTTCTTTTTCAGTTTGGTACTGAAACAATTCTCAAGATTTCCAAACTTTTACAAGAACAGACTTGAGCAAGTCTAAGAGCTGAAAATTATTTTCTGTTCAGCAGCTTCACACTTGTATAAGAGACATGAGCAAGTCTTAACAATTGCAAGACGTTGTCATGTGTATCTGGCACAGAAGTCATCATAACAGTTTGCTTGTGCATTTATCCAATGTCTTGGATTATGCCATCTAAAATAACACCAAGAAAAGTCTGCGAGTAGACTATAATCATAATTTGTTTGTTCAAGCTGTGAGCATTTGATATAAGAAAGCATCTCTATGTATGGGTGTCTGCTGTCTGCCATGAGCTCGCATTGGTCTTCACAAGTGTACAAAATGTGCTCAAAGCAGTGGGTTGTGGCCGGCATACTTGACTATGGTGTCCTCAAACAATGTTAACCTAGTCTGTAGTTGAGCAGCAAAAGCAGGTAGAACTCTTGATAATATCAAACTAGAGGAAAAAAAGGCTTGCTGCTTCAGATGGTAAATTGAGATTTAAAAATGATCCATTATTTTTATTGTAGAGATTTCTTCTATTACATTCTACAGATTGTCTGACTGAAAAGTGTAAAGGAACTCTTGATTTAAATGATTGTTGTATATGCTTCAATAGAGCATTTATATACATTATATACATACATATATACATCTATATATAGAAGCAAAGCTGTGTATATCTACTTAGTATGAGTGCGCAAAAAGCTTTACAATTTGTATTTATATGATACGTGCTGTGTTATTTTAAACTGCTCCATTTATTTTCGTTTTCTTCCTGATGCTGTTTTTTATTGAAGGAGCCTTGACATTTGAAGATATTATATGGCAAGATTTACATGTCTCTATAGGTCCTGCTGGATAATGCATAGATGAGAGGAGGAGGATTTGTATACATTTCACGGAACCACACATTGCATGTAACAGATTAAAAACCTGCATCTTTAAGAAATAAAAATGTCCTGTTGTATAATGCTTCCAGAAATGTGTGTCAATCTTCAATGACCTTTAAAAACAAGTTGTGTCACAGAAACACTTCTAGAAATAAAGCAGAACATGATTTCCTTGTAGCCTCCATGCTTCCAGAAATGTGCATCAGTCTTTCCTTGTCCTTTCAGAAATAAACTTCCTGTTGTATCCAAGATTTCAAAAAGTGTGCAAGTCCTTGTTTTTTTTATGAAAAGTTTTCTTTCCAAGTGTCAAGTGTATTCTCATGCATCATTCCTGCAGCCCTTTCACATATCTGCTAGAAGAAAATACTAAGTTTGCAGCTTCATGAAAGAGATATGTGTCATTTTGCACTCAGGAGATCAAAGCTTTCAGATTGAAAAATGCTTCGTGGATGATTCTAGACTTTTTGCTAGATGGAGCTCTCCTCTGATGGACGTTCACTTGTTAAAACTTGGACAGCCCAGGTACATGTTGGTGGCTTTAAATGTCTAATTTTAGATTGGCAAATGTCCATGCCAAATTTGATTTAAAGAAGAAGAAAAAACATGGCAACCCATGCATTCATGTCTGGATTACAAGGTGAATGACCATCAGAGGACAATGCTGTCTGGTCGCAAGTCTAGAACTGACCAGAAAGCATTCAGACAGGAAGCTTTGAGCTCCTGCTTTTGTGGATGAACAGTGATATCCATGAGGTACTGGCAATTGAGATGCTTTCTTCAACATCGTGTAAAAGCCAGGGCATTGTATGAATGGGTATTGTGCTTGGCCTTGGGAGAGATCTTGCAGGACACCCCTTTTCTGTGCATCTCCCTTACAGGTACTCAAAAAATTAAGTCGGTTGCAAAAACACATTGACAGGAAACATGAATTTGAGGATTTCTTTTTATTGAAAAATGTATTTTACCTTAATTTGAAGGGAAAAACTGGTGTTAATAGAAACCAAGATTTTAGCTTTGCTTCACCAAAGTTTACAGAATTCATGCAGTCTTCTGTCTGTCTATCCATAAACTTTTGTTTGTGAATGTGATACAGTCCAGTGTGCATGCTGACACATTCCAGGTCTTCTCGATTGAATGAAAATCTAGGTTGAGTGTGATGGTGGTGGAGCCACCTGTAGTGTTTTGTAATGTATGGGCCAATATGGAAAATTTGGGGAAATGCTGCTTTTCAAAGAGGCATTCTTTGGAAGGACTGTTGATGAGGCAAAGAAAAAATCCCACAGAAATTTGGTGCTGCTACTTACAGTATTATGCAAGATACAGACCAAAGTAAATGCAGTAATTTGAGAAAGAATAAAGCTAAGGTTACCCAATAGGCCACGAACATGTATCATGTGAAAATTTGTTATCGCATTATATTGGGTGACCTTGACTTTTTAGTGCTGCTGACCATAGGTTGCAGAGCTCTTGTTCACGCCTGTCCAACCATCCGTTAACCATTTCCTGCTTGAATTAAGACTGAGTCAACAGCTTTCCTTGGCATGGGTTGGGCAAGTCCGTTAACCATTTCCTGCTTGAATTAAGACTGAGTCAACAGCTTTCCTTGGCATGGGTTGGGCAAGTGCTCAACCCATGCCAAGGAAAGCTGTTGATCTGGGTCATGTTGTCTTGACAAGTCTCATCTTCAATTCTCAGTCAAATTGTTTTTCATTGCTGTTGAAACCAGTTGAAAGTGCTGAAGCAGACGACATTTGACCACCATCTGGTTTTGGTTGGTTTAAGGGGGAAAGGGTTAATTTCTGCCTGTGAGCATGATAGTAGATATGGTCCACAGTTTTTAAGAGAGCCCCATATAACTTTTAGGAGAACTTATCAACTGTATGAAATTCTAGGTTGAGTTTGATGTAGCATGGTAGGTCAAAAGGTTAAATCCTGTGACCACTATAGCGTATTTGATTTTTGATAGATGGTCATGAAATTTAGTGGGATTGTGGAGGAGGTCAAAGTCTCAGCTGCACATGATACTGGCAGCACCACCTAGGTCACCAGTCCTGTAAAGTTGGCAGGGTCTTACTTGGACATCAATAGCAAAGAGAATTGAGCCTCCAGATCAAAGTTGCACTTGAGTACATTGTACATAAAAATCCTACTTTTGGGGTCAACTCAACCCAACTATTATGGAAATTAGTGCTTGTCTAGGTTTATATTGTTCTTCTTCAATAGCTCAAAAAGTGATTACCTGGTTTGAACAAACAGAGCATGGATGGATACCTAGATGCAGGGAGCATATTTTGAATTGTATAATGTTTTAATCTGAGTTGAAGATGAAGGTCTTATGGGAACTTGGAATGTGGGGGTCAAAATGTGAAAATCTTGTGCATGCTCTGCCATCCGTTATTTTCAGCTGAGCAGACTGCTTATAAGATGGACAGTCCTCCATCATCCGTCCATTGTCTGTTCATCATCCATTCCTCCACCCACAACTCATATTTTCAGCTTCTCCAAAACAGTGAGATTGATTCATTTGAAACATAAGGGGGATGTACATTGGGTGGGCCTCTACCAAATTTGTTCTAAGTGGTCATGGTCCAGTGATTTTTTTATTTGTTATGAATTTTTTTGTTCATCTTTCTGGCAAAAAATCTTCTCTGCAATTGCCAGACAAATTGCTTCAAAATTGAATAGCAACACTTAATTTGTTTACCATGCATACTGCATTTTTTTCTACTTTTTTAGCTCTGCTGACCATAGGTGACAGAGCTTCTGGGATCATAATGTCTGTCCATCAGTAAACTTTTGCTTGTGAGTGCAATACAGTCCACAGTTTTTAAGATAGCCCCATATAACTTTCAGGACTTCTCAAGTATATAAAAATCTAAGTTGAGTTTGATATTGGTTGTGTCACCTACAGTATTATATAATATATGGATCAAAGTGTCAAAATATTGTAACCACTCTAGCATCCGCAGTGTTTGACAGATGTTCATGAAATTTAGTGGGATCATGCATGAGGTCAAAACATCAATTGATTATGATACTAGTGGTGCCACCTGTAACTTGATGAAAATTATGAGCCAAAATGTGTCGAAAGATGGAAAATTCCATATCTCCAAAAATAATTGAATTAGACATGCCAAATTTGTAGGATATACAGATCATGTCCAATGCTAATATGTTATTTAATATCAGCGACCTTGACCTATTTAGTTAGGACACCAGTTCTGTAAAGTTAAAATAGATGATTTTGTAATAGCAGAGTGTGGCTTGGACATCAATGGCAAAGAGAATTGAGCCACCAGATCAAAATAGCACTTGAATACCCTCTACTTAGGTACCTACTTTCAGGGTCACCAGGATGCAATAATTATTGAATTTGGTACGTGTCCAATATTTTTTTTTGTCAATAAATTGAAAAGTTATTACCCAATTTGAACAAACAGATCATGTATGAAAAACTGGAAGTGGGGTGCACATTTTGAATTCTAACAATTTTTAAAATCTTATTTGAAGGTCAAGGTCAAATGGCCAGTCTGAATATTAGGGTCACAATTAATGTGAAAAATTTGTAAATGATGTGCACTCCACAGTTTTTTTAGTTAGGCCCATATTACTTTTGAGACTTGTAAATGTATAAAAAAATCCATGTCAACTTCAATGTTGGTGGTGTCATTGACACTATTCTGTAATATATGGGTCAAAATGTGAAAATCTTGTGACCAGTTCAGCATCCTTAATTTTGTGTGGAGCTTCATGAAATGTAGTGAGATTGTGGAGGAGATAAAATTTTGGTTGCTTACCATACTAGTGGTGCCACCTATACTTTGATGGAAATTATGAGTTAAAATGTCTTTAAAGATACCAAATTCCATATCTAAAAAATAATTGAGTTAGATGCACCACATTTATAAGATATATAGATCATATATCTAATGCTAATGTTATATAATATCAGTGACCTTGACCTTTTTTCACAGGTCACCAGTCCTGTAAAGTTGAAAGAGGTGATTTTGTAATGGCAGGGTGTAGCTTGGACGTCAGTGACAAAGAGAATTGAGCTTCTAGATCAACTGGTGACCTGCTATTGGGTCATTGTGACTCAATGATTGTGTCACTGTGACTAACTTTCCAATGTCATTAAGCACTTAAGAAAAGAACATTTGTTTCAATATTTTTATAAAGAATAAGGCAAATGATACCACATGTTCCACATGTGGCACTGCAATTTTTATCTATTTGTTATGATTTTTTGGTGTGATTTCCCCATTTTGACTTCTTTCACAAAACCATTACTCAGATTGTTCTGAAACTCAGAGAAAATGTAACTTGTGGGAGGATTAAAAGAAAGGGGTTCACTAGGTGGTGATACTCTAGCCATATCCCAGATTTTTAACAAATGTTTCAATTTGGGTACCTGTTGGTTAATGCACACATTCCTATTGATTACCATGCAAGTCAATAGAGATTGCAATGGAAATTCATATTTTTACTGCCTCTCCAAAATCCTCATCTCCTAGGCCAGAGTGGGACTTAGTCTGGGTTGAATGTCAATGTCAGCTGACGACAGGCAGTTCACTCAGCACTCTTATTAAAGACTTTGTTTGTGTTTTCACTTTTTTCATGAGCCGTAAGTTGGATCCTCGTCAGATTTAATAGGAACGTGCATGGACTAGATTTCCAACAAATTTGTTCACTACATGGTCGTGCTGTTATTCTCTGATTTTTAACAAATTATCAGAATTCTGAACAAATCAGTCATGGGATATGTTCATATTAGCAACAGTTGTGATGGTCTTTAGACAAAGGTGACCTTGGTATCATTCTGTGCATATGAAGTCAGCTGAGCACAGGACTGTTACAGTCCTCGTTTTGTACACTTTTGGGCAAAATCTTGAAAACTGTCTAGCCAATTGCTCTGAAATTTGCATAGGGACACTTCTGAGCACCTCTAGCTCTTAACTTGTTTAACAGGTGGCACAAAAAATATTTTTTGCTTTCAACCTCAGCAGACTTGTCAGTCAGCAACTGGTTAGGCATCCATCTCCCGTCTGTTCATCAGCATCCACAATTCACATTTTTTATGACTTCTCCAAAATCATCGGCCAGATTTACATCAAACTTGGTGGGAATGTAGCTTGTGTGTGTCTGTGCCAAGTTTATTCAAATAGTCACACTCTGGTGAATTTCTTTGGCAAAATCTTTAAAAATCTTCTCTAAAACTGCTTGGCCAATTGCTTCGAAAGTGCTTAAGCAGACTTCTGGCGATCCTGAGACCTTAATTTGTTGAGCAGGTGGTGCTGTGATTTTTCAAATATTTTTCATAAAAAAAGTGTTTGTCACTATTTTTTAGTTCTTCCCCAAAACCAGCTCTCATATTATGCTGAAACTTGGTTGTAATGTTCCTTGTAGAAGGGCCAAACAAACTTATTCACAAGGTGGTATTGCTGTCAATCCCCGATTTTTAATGGATTTCTCTTCGGGCACTTATCGGTTAGTGCATATGGTCCTATTGATTAATTCATGTTTTCCACTGACCAGATTCACTTCATACTTGGTGGGGATGTACCTTGGGTGGGTCTCTACCAAGTTTGTTCAAATGGTAATGCTCCAATGATTTTTTTATTTATTTATTTATTTATTTTTAAATCAATTTTTGGTTCATTTTTTGGCCATATCTAAAACCATTTGGCCAATTGATTCAAAATTGCATAGGAACACTTGAGGGCATGTTAGCAGGAGTTACACAGCACATGGGTGATCTTGATCTCATTTTGAAGGTCACAGGGTCATTAGGGGGTATTAATCTCTACAGATGATAACTTGAGAACTATTTCAGCCTGGACTTTCAGGTTTTACATAGTTATGATTCTATTTGAGGGCCACACTCGGTACATGAGTAACCTTGATGTCATTCCCAAGGTCACAAGACAACTGACATGAAATTTACTGTTCACTTGGGATCTATTTTGAGTTAGGACTTTGATGTTGTTTATGTTTCTCTGTAAAGGCCATGCTTACATACTACACAAGTGACCTTGACCTTGTTTCTGAGGTCACAGTGCAACGTAACTGAATTTGATTCTTCACTGTAACTTGAGAACTACTTGAACTGGGACTTTGATGTTGCGCATGTAAGTCTTCTCCCATAAGGGTCAGACTCACTCAGTAAACGAGTAATCTTGATCTTGTCCCAAGTTCACAGAGCCACAAGTGTGATGAATTTCTTGGTCAGCTGAGCATGGACTGTTGACACAGCCTTCTTGTTAAAAGAATTTCTGTGTGTTTTCATTTTTCTTGACTTTTTCTCCAAGCTGGAAGTGGGATCCTCTTCCGACTTATTGGGAATGTTAGTAGACTTGATCTCCACCAAATTGTTCACTATATGATGATGCTGTCATTTTTAGCTCAGCCGACTTGTCAGTCGGCTGAGCTTATGTTATGACTAGCCATCCATCTTCTGTCCGTCATCTACTATTCACATTTTCAACTTAATCTCCAAAACTGTCAGCCAGACTCACTTCAAACATGGTGGGGATATACCTTGGGTGACTCTCTACCAAGTTTGATCAAATTATGGCCATGCTCCAGTGATTTTTGGAGTTTTTAAGAAATTTTTTTGTTCTTTTTGGGGGCAAATCTTACAAAATCTTCTACTCTGAAACTGCTCACCCAATTGCTTTGATATTGCACAGGGGCACCCCCATGGGCTCTTAGTTCTGAATTTGTTTACCAGGTGGCGCTGCAATTTTTTTTCTATTTTTAATGATTTTTTGTGTTTTTGCTATTTTTGACTTCTTCTCCAGAACCATCACTCAGATTAAGCTGAAACTTGGTGAATATGTTCCTTGTGGAAGGGTCAAACAAAGCTGTTCAGTAGGTGGTACTGCAGTGGATTCCTGCTTTTTAACAATTTTTTCAATTCAGGTACTTATCAGTAAATGCAGCTTTCCTATTGATTACAATGCAAGTCAATGGGCATTCTAATGCTAATTCACATTTTCGACTTCTCAAAAACAATCATCCAGATTGACTTCAAACTAGGTGGCAATGTACCCTGGGTGGGTTTCTACCAGGTTTTTTCAAATGGTTATGCTCTAGTGATTTTGGGATTTTTAATGAATTTTTTTGTTCTTTTTTGGGACAAATCTTACAAAATCTTCACAACAACAGCTCACCCAAACAAATTTTGTGTGTGTTTTCATTACGTGTTACTTCTCCAGAACTGTCTCTCAGATTAAGTTGAAATGTTGCAGATATGTTCCTTGTGGAAGGGTCAAGCAAAGATGTACACTAGGTAGCACTGCTGTGGATTCCTGATTTTTAACGATTTTTTTTTTTAATTCGGGTACTTACCAGTAAATGCACCTTTTCTATTGCTTACTATGCAAGTCAATGGGCATTCTAATGGTAATTCATATTTTGGACTTTTCTGAAGAAACTGCCTGTCAGATTTACTTAAAACTTGATGGCAATGTACCTTTGGTGGGTCTCTACCAAGTTTGTTCAAATGGTCACGCTATAATTTTCTTGAAGAAACTTTTAATAGGAAAGTTTAACATGGGAATTTCTTGTAATGGTTATAACTTAAATAATTTTGGCCAGATTTGTGCCAAACTTGGTAGGGATATACCTTTTATAAGTGTCTACCTATTTTGTGCAAATGGTCATGTTCCAGTGATGTTGGGACCTTGATCTCATTCCCAAGGTCACAGGACAACTGGCACAAATTTACTGTTCACTTGATAACTTGATATCTGTTTTGAGTTAGGATCTTGATGTTGCACATGTTAATTTTCTCTATTAAGGTCATGCTTAGACAGTATGAGTGACCTTGACCTCATTTCTGGGGTCACAGTGCAACATACATGAATAACTTGAGAACTACTTGAACTGGGACCTTGATGTTGCACATGTTAGTGCTCTTCTATAAAGGTCAGACTTACTCAGTACATGGGTGACCTTGATCCTATCCCAAGTTCACAGAGCTGCAAGTGTGATGAATGTCTAGGTCAGCCGAGCATGGGCTGTTCACACAGCCTTCTTGTTAGATTTTTCAATAGATTATCAAAATTCAGAAAAATCGGTACCAGGGTAAGGGGATATGGTCATATTACAACAGTGATGATGGTCTTAAAGGTGACTTTGACATCTTTCTGATGTTCACAGGACAAGTTCACTTTTGCACACAAGGTCAGCTGGGTACAGGACTGTCAGTGTCCTCTTGTTAGGGGTCTCAAACTCTGACTTGATAGAGATACTAGTGGCCAATCTACACTTTGACAAATTATGAGCCAAAACATGTTGAACAAGATAAAATGGATACCGCAAAAAATTATTAAGCCAGACATTCCAAATTGATAAGTTACATAGATTATGTCCAACACTAAATGTTACATTGTGGAATATGGATGCATGACTGACCTAGATTTTATGTGCCATCATGCTTGTAAAGTTGAAGGAAATGATTTGGTGATGGTAGGGTGTAGCTTGGACATCAATGGAGAAGAAAATCTATCCTCCACACCAAATTTAACTTGGACTTTCTGTTCCCAATCAAACAATAAATGCATCATTTCACCTTTTCTCATTTTGTTTCCGAGTCTTTATAATAGACTACAAGTCAGCAGAGCACTAGGCCCATGGGTCTGCCGTTTCTCATGGTCCCAAAGGGAAAGCATTCCAGGACATTTTTGTGATAGTCATCACAGCGTAAGGTCATTAAGCATTTTACTGAAGGACACAAAATCCAATATGTTAAAAAAGAATAAGGCCAACAAAACTAAATGTGCCACAAATATGCACCATCTGGAAGTTTGATATTGCACAATGTGGATGACTTTGAAGTACTTTTTCAAGATCACAAAGGGATTTCTTTTCAGGAAATGTTTTTTTTATGATTGTCATGTTAGCAGAGCATCAGGCTCATGGGTCTCTAGTTTTAATTCTTGGGTCAGGAATAAAACTGAGGGTTGGGACATGACAAATTGATAATTAACTCATTCCACCCTGATAGAAGACTGAGTCAACAGCTTTCCTTGGCGCGCTCTGGGCGCATTGCGCCCAGAGCGCGCCAAGGAAAGCTGTTGACCATGGGCATATAATTTGGAATGATCTTCCATGCAAGTTTCATCCAAAATATTGAAAAATAATCCCTAAATTAGTAAAATACAATTAGCAGACGACATTTAGATATTAGCGGGAAAAAGCGTCATCAGGGTGGAATGAGTTAAACAATGATGCCCTTATACATTTAAAGTGTTTATTTCGAATACCATGGCTTTGCATTGTTTTTAAGATTTAAGAAAGAAAAAATTTGCAGTATCACAAATTCAATCCTAATTGGATTCTCACCCAGGGATTCTGCTGTTGGTTGTGGAATATGCAATGCCTGCATCCTAATTCATTATGTCCAGGTGTGAACCCAGACATTTTGTTTTTCCAAGAATTCTTTTTTCTTTTTTTCTTCTTTACAACCAAATTTGTCCTGAGTTTTTCTCGGACATTATTATTTCAAAAACCACCAAACTTGCCATGATGACCGACTTCCCTACCAGTGAAATTGTGCATATCGTTTGGAATAGTTATGCAGTTAAAAATTATGCAAATTTGGGAAAAACTTCAGAAAAACTTGGTCAGAAAGAAAGGAAGGGAGCAAGGCAAGAAAAAAAATTTTGGTAAAACAAACCCGGACATAATGACACAGAGTTTCAACTTGCAAGTACAGTAAAGTAGATAAAATACACGAGAAATCCTTGTGCATTCACTCAAGGGCTGTGCCACCATGGCTGTGCAGGTAATTCTGTAGAGTGTACTGCCTGCATGAATCAACACCATTCCACTACTGGTAACTGGAAGGCTAGGTCTGAACTCACAACTAAGGCTATCGGTCAAAAAATATTAGGCCTGAGCAGTAATCCAGGCAGGCGAGAGAGAGTACAATGAATTTAAAACAAAAAAAGAACATTGTGTTTGCACACACACGAACACACTATGGACTTAACATACCCTAGACATGCTTTTATCTGTGCATCAATTTCATTTGTTTATCTTTCGGGGGGAGGGGGGGGGGCTGTTGGACCAATACAGCTTCAACATAGGCCACTCCCAACAGGCGCTTTTAATGCATGCTTGTGATTCCATGGATTCGGGCCAGGGTCTTCCCTTTCACTGCATATACACGATACAGGCGTCAACTTGTCACTAAAACTCATACACTCCAATTAGTTTTAACATGTAAAATTATTTTGAGCTCCCAAAAGCCAGAGCCACGCAATCATTGTACATAAGTGCCACATACTGACCCCAGACCAATGGCAACAATGGACAATGGCTGCATCAAGTTTTCAGCAAAATAAATGGGGCACAACATCAGATAGGTTTAATTCTTTTATTTATAGACACATTGTGAACTCGTACAGAAGTATGTGATGCAACTTGCTCACTCCTCCTCATATGATACTTCTTCAATAATCTGGTATAGAAGCCGGTAACAACAGTGACCCCTGGTGACAAGGTCCCACGGTGCAGAATGCCATCTCGTTCTTGGTTGATTCTTTCCTTAATTCTCAAAGTGCTGGAAGGTATATTGCTGCATGCTTTAAAGTTTGACCTCAAATTATTAGTTAATAGAAAACATTTTTGGTGAGAATTGTTGGTAAGATCCATCACTAGAGCATGCTTCACGTGAAGAATGTCCCTTGGTGCATCAGCTCAGATTTTAATACATCAGTGAAGGAAATGTACTTCAGCCATACTTACCTCTCGGTTCAGAAACAATGTTATGAAAATGCTTTTGCCAGGAATTTCCAGATCTTTGTCAGTTTTGGAAAAGCAGTGTTGAGGCCTTTAGCCAAATACAACCTTACTTCACCACAGCAATGTGCAGAATTTAAATATTGTGAATATTTTCACCAATTTGAGTGGAGTAAATTCTTGACTATCCTTAGCCAATTTGTTATGTTTCCAAGATGTTGTTAGTAAAATCCATGCCTTTTTTAGCCTGTGGCTATTTGGCTAATGGCTGGTACTAGCCCAGTATGAAGAACACTTTAATTATGATAAAGAGGGGCACTGTACATGTTTGTTCCCACAGAAAATACCTGGAAGCAGACACTTGTGCCATGCCACTTTGATTATAACATGTAGATGTGTGCTGGGTACTCGGGGTAGAGCTGCTTGTGTGATCTGTCCTGTGCTCAATGATGATGGAATGGTATATACAATGAACATACTGACTGTGTAGGTGAGGCCCACAGAGTGAATTATATGCTTTGACTCCAAATGTTTACAAATCCGGCAGGCTTTTTCCAGAAATCATATTGAAGTTGTAGTTTTCTATATGCAATGGACATCTTGCCGTTCACACCATCCCAGCAGAGAACACTTTACAATGTAATACCTTTCACAAAGGTTCTAAAGCTGCTACCAATATGCACAAATCAACATTGTTTGTGTGGGCATTTTGATCATGACAACGTACTAAACAATATATTGTTCAGTAAGCCCGACAATAACAGCATGATAATAAATATGACAAAATCTTTTTGTATGTATGTGCACTATTTTGAATGACACACAACCTTGTGCTTGGTCCACTGATTTCACTATATGAAGTGCGTTTCCTATATTACTTAATTTATTTGCCAATTTGTTCATTCATTCATTCATTCATTTATGCATCTGTTAACTTACATATTTATGTTTGGATACAATTAATTTTCATGACAGTATTTGAAAACTACCTGTTTCAAGGCTGAGCCATTTGATTTGTGGAAAGAGGATTGGTAAAAACATCATGTTGTTTTAGATGAACTCCTGTCCATCTTGCACAATGAACACATGCATGGTGCTGACTGTTTTTACAGTCAAATAGTTTACAAACACAATGATAGTTTGCTTGCATTCAATTCAAGCCACTGGCAGTGATTAACTCTTTCAGTGCCAAATTTTGGACCGAGCCAACACCTTTTCTCTGCACGCAATGGGCGCAATGAGCGCCGAGAAAAGCTGTTGACCTGGGATATTCTCTCTGGAACTATAGACATACTGGTACTTGAATGAAAGATATTTTTACGAGGAATATGAATTTTGTATCCTAACGATAATTCAGACTAGTTTGACTGAAGTAGATTGACTTAAGTCGTGATTGGCACTGAAAGAGTTACACATGTCAAGCACTATGACCACAGACTGACAACCTGTCAATTCTTTTTTCCTGAACAGATCATCACCAGCCTATCAAACAGAATAACCTGCCCACAAAGTAAAGGTGTTTACTTGTCATAATGTAAAATAATGTACTAACAAAGATGTGTATTATTTACAATGAAAATGCAATGAAGATGAATACATCCAAACCCACAATACCAGTGTACTGTGCATAAATGTCTTTTCCAGCTTATGCAACTTCTCACATTGGATAGCAATTAGTGCAAATAATTACACTCTATTTTTTATTTACTCCAGCCCCATTTTCCAAAACTACTTTTACAAAACTTCATGGGTCATTTTGAATTCTGTTTACAAATTCTCTTGGTCATTTTGAAATTCCCATAAAAGGAATTTTAAGTCAGATCCCCTGAAAACAATGATATTTGTGATTGCCCCATATAACATTCCAACCCCCAAAATAGCTCATAACTGCATTATGTACATATAGACAGTAAATAACTATGTAGATACATCCTCCAGCTGTTTGCCTTGATGACATCAAGTCTGTAATGCTTTTTGCAAGATTTCAAGCATTATGGGATATATGGCTGCAAACTCCTTGCCGCCACGGTTACGCACTGCCTGAACATAGGACTCTAGGGTACTCCTGCAAGCACAAACAAGAAACACATTCAATGCCATTGTAAATTTTGTGTGTTTTGAATTTTCAGCATTTGACTATTTTAAACCTTTCCCCCTTGAATTGACACTTGAGTCAACAACTTTCCTTGGCATGAGTTGGGCACTAAGTGCCCAACACATGCCAAGGAAAGTTGTTGACCAGGGGCATATGATCTTGATAGGGTTCATCTACAGTTTTCAGTCAAAATTGTTTATCATTACTGTTTACATTAGTTGAAAACACTGAAGTGGACGACATTTGACCACCAGCCGGTTTTGGCCAGTTTGAGAGGGAAAGGGTTAATAAACCCTCTGAGCCCCTGCATCTGGCAATGAACAGAAAGATGATCATAAGAACAACTATCCAAGTCCACTTGTATTGCATGTTTTGTCTTTACATTTTGATTTACTACATTAGCCTTTTGTTTCTGTGTTTTGTACAATGCAGTGGGGTGAGGTTCTAATATATTTATGTCTATTTCAGTAAAAATAAAAGCTCATTTCTACAAATCTCAAGAATCTCTGTGACTACAAAAATTTATATAATACAGACATCAACCAACTTTAGCTGTCCTATCGCAAAATTACTTTCCCCACGTTTTCATGAAAATTTATTTTTGGTTTCAGTTATACTAAAATTCAGGCAAGCAGTTAGCGAATTTGTATGAAGTGTTATTACTGAAATTGAAAATGCAGGCAAGAACAAGTACAACAATACATCCAAAGCTTAACTCCTTCCACCCTGATGACGCTTTTTCCCGCTAATATCTAAATGTCGTCTGCTAATTGTATTTTACTAATTTAGGGATTATTTTTCAATATTTTGGATGAAACTTGCATGGAAGATCATTCCAAATTATATGCCCATGGTCAACAGCTTTCCTTGGCGCGCTCTGGGCGCATTGCGCCCAGAGCGCGCCAAGGAAAGCTGTTGACTCAGTCTTCTATCAGGGTGGAATGAGTTAAACAAATCACTTACTTAATCAGAGTAAGTTTGTCTTTTTCTTGTGGGTGGTCATCCAGCCACTGGGAGTATCTGCTCACTGACCAGTTAGCAGCCTGAAACAATCAACACACGCATTACACATGTACAAATATTGCCAGGCTGAACAGATATCAGATATGGACCATAGTCAGTTACATGTATACTGACCAGTTAGCAGCCTGAAACAATCAACACACGCATTACACATGTACAAATATTGCCAGGCTGAACAGATATCAGATATGGACCATAGTCAGTTACATGTATAGTGACCAGTTAGCAGCCTGAAACAATCAACACACGCATTATACATGTACAAATATTGCCAGGCTGAACAGATATCAGATTTGGACCATAGTCAGTTACATGTATACTGACCAGTTAGCAGCCTGAAACAATCAACACACACATTACACATGTACAAATATTGCCAGGCTGAACAGATATCAGATATGGACCATAGTCAGTTACATGTATACTGACCAGTTAGCAGCCTGAAACAATCCACACACACATTACACATGTACAAATATTGCCAGGCTGAACAGATATCAGATATGGACCATAGTCAGTTACATGTATACTGACCAGTTAGCAGCCTGAAACAATCCACACACATTACACATGTACAAATATTGCCAGGCAGTTACATGTATACTGACCAGTTAGCAGCCTGAAACAATCCACACACACATTACACATGTACAAATATTGCCAGGCTGAACAGATATCAGATATGGACCATAGTCAGTTACATGTATACTGACCAGTTAGCAGCCTGAAACAATCCACACACATTACACATGTACAAATATTGCCAGGCAGTTACATGTATACTGACCAGTTAGCAGCCTGAAACAATCCACACACACATTACACATGTACAAATATTGCCAGGCTGAACAGTTATCAGATATGGACCATAGTCAGTTACATGTATACTGACCAGTTAGCAGCCTGAAACAATCCACACACATTACACATGTACAAATATTGCCAGGCAGTTACATGTATACTGACCAGTTAGCAGCCTGAAACAATCCACACACACATTACACATGTACAAATATTGCCAGGCTGAACAGATATCAGATATGGACCATAGTCAGTTACATGTATACTGACCAGTTAGCAGCCTGAAACAATCCACACACACATTACACATGTACAAATATTGCCAGGCTGAACAGATATCAGATATGGACCATAGTCAGTTACATGTATACTGACCAGTTAGCAGCCTGAAACAATCCACACACACATTACACATGTACAAATATTGCCAGGCTGAACAGATATCAGATATGGACCATAGTCAGTTACATGTATACTGACCAGTTAGCAGCCTGAAACAATCCACACACATTACACATGTACAAATATTGCCAGGCAGTTACATGTATACTGACCAGTTAGCAGCCTGAAACAATCCACACACATTACACATGTACAAATATTGCCAGGCTGAACAGATATCAGATATGGACCATAGTCAGTTACATGTATACTGACCAGTTAGCAGCCTGAAACAATCCACACACACATTACACATGTACAAATATTGCCAGGCTGAACAGATATCAGATATGGACCATAGTCAGTTACATGTATACTGACCAGTTAGCAGCCTGAAACAATCCACACACACATTACACATGTACAAATATTGCCAGGCTGAACAGATATCAGATATGGACCATAGTCAGTTACATGTATACTGACCAGTTAGCAGCCTGAAACAATCCACACACACATTACACATGTACAAATATTGCCAGGCTGAACAGATATCAGATATGGACCATAGTCAGTTACATGTATACTGACCAGTTAGCAGCCTGAAACAATCAACACACACATTACACATGTACAAATATTGCCAGGCAGTTACATGTATACTGACCAGTTAGCAGCCTGAAACAATCCACACACACATTACACATGTACAAATATTGCCAGGCTGAACAGATATCAGATATGGACCATAGTCAGTTACATGTATACTGACCAGTTAGCAGCCTGAAACAATAAACACACACATTACACATGTACAAATATTGCCAGGCTGAACAGATATCAGATATGGACCATAGTCAGTTACATGTATACTGACCAGTTAGCAGCCTGAAACAATCAACACACACATTACACATGAACAAATATTGCCAGGCTGAACAGATATAAGATATGGACCATAGTCAGTTACATGTATACTGACCAGTTAGCAGCCTGAAACAATCAACACACGCATTTTACATGTACAAATATTGCCAGGCTGAACAGATATCAGATATGGACCATAGTCAGTTACATGTATACTGACCAGTTAGCAGCCTGAAACAATCAACACACGCATTATACATGTACAAATATTGCCAGGCTGAACAGATATCAGATATGGACCATAGTCAGTTACATGTATAGTGACAAGCTGGACTTTTTTATTAACTCTTTTAGTGCCAATCACATCTAAAGTCAATCTACTTACGTCAGACAAGTCTGACTTATCATTAGGATCCCAGATTGGTATTCTTTGTAAAAAGACCTTTCATTCAAGTACCAGTATGCCTCTAGTTCCAGAGAGAATACCCCAGGTCAACAGCTTTTCTTGGCATGCATTGGCCGCATTGCGCCCAATGCGTGCCGAGAAAAGATGTTGCCTAAGCTCAAAATTCGGTACTGAAAGGGTTAACAGAAGTCTTATGGTCAGTCCTATTTTTATTTCATTCATTCATTCATTCATCCATCCATTCCATTCCATTCCATTCCATTTATTTATTTATTTATTTATTTATTTATTTATTTTACCACTACAACCAGGAGAAAAATAATTTTTTCGTGGATTTTATGTTCAAAGTTCTGGCATCTCCATGACTGTGATTCTATAAAATGGAAGTCTAGCAGACCAGCAGAATGTTTTCTGCAGCATATCTAGTACATCTTCAGGTTGGACAAGTTTAATCAAGGTAAGGAATCAAGTACCTGGTGTGGAGCCTTCATCTCTGGGGGTGCTCGGGCAAACAGGAAGTGAAGAACAGCACTGTATGGGATGATCTCCCCCAGGGCAGGGGAACCAGCAATGTGTTCACTAGTCTGGAATAACAGTGGTCTGCAAGCAAACATCACACCTTTACCAACATGGAAGGTTTCTGCTCTGACTTTTCCTTCATGTCATGCATACACATGTCCATGTAAAAACTACATGTACATGCAAGATGAAGATACGAAACAAGAATCTCCTATTGTTGAAATCAGTATTTATGAAAATTAAAGATATCATAAACAGTTTGCTTTTCAGAAGTATAACATAACCCAATGCAGCCAAGTATGTAAAAAGTGCTCACCAAAATGTGAACACTATGTGGCCAAATATTCAGAAATGTTCCCCAAAATGTGTACTTCTAGGTACTACGAAAATGTGTACAAACTGAGCTTAATACCTTGTGGACTTCCATGCCTTATTAGTACAGCACCTAATCTCTAAGGTTTAAACTGTGTATATTATTTACAAGACACTGGAAGTCAACAGGTTAAATAAAGGGTCAACGTCGCTTAAAGTATTGATCTCCATCACTTGCCTGCTCAACAGACAAGGTTCCAGATAAGCTCCACTTCACTCTACCAGTGGACTACAGATACAAGGGGCCAGGCATGCCTTGCAGGCAATAAGATCCAAATGTAGTTCTTCAAATATTTTCATTGCAAAGATTCTTGTCCAGAATTGGATTTGTTCCATACTAAGTTGATGAAAGACTTTCACCAGTAACTCTTGCATTGCATGGTGGACGGTGCTTCAGCTGGCATTGAAACAAACTACCAGACAAGTTCCAAGAAGGCATGACCCCCTTGTAAGTCATACACAAAGCCTAAATCAGGCAAATGGAGCACCAGACATGTAAATGCACCAAAAAACAATTGAATTTACACCAAACATTTTGTCACTGGAATGAAAGCTTTTTAATGGAGAATTTTGACACATTGTCAAATTCTCATTTATTTCCAGCAAAATAGATGACAATATACAATAGTTACTGACACAAAAATTGTTAAAAAATATAGTCACGCCCTACTAATGCACTGCTGGGTATGAGAGTACAAAGTTAGTCCCTCAAGGCCAACAGAAGTATCATTCTATATTGCAGAATCAGTAAAGGTAAGTTAGTACCATGCTGATGTTTATACCAGTGTCACCTGAAAGCTCTCAGTAGTCTGTACTGCTTGCCCAAGTCTCCAACTCGACGACAAAGAGGGGTCACCGCAAGCTCCATCTGTGCAAAGTCTGCTGCCAGTCTCATTTTGCCCCCATCCCCCAGGGGGCGCACCAGACTGGCATGCCTCACAAATAGCTCAATGGCATGACAGGCTATGGGACGAATGCTGAAAAAAATTAAATGCAGTTATTTTTTACTTATTATATCTATAACAGCAGGTACTATACACTTAAATAAACAATCAAAGAGGAAAAAGTTAAAAAAAATAAATGACAGCACTGCTTACACCTCATTATTTGACCTCTTGTATCTAAAAATGGAGGTGGCTACTAAACCAGGTCATGTTTTGGTTGTTGAAGCCACCACAGAGCCAGACCCACCAGCATAGACAATATACACAGGAAAGCCAGATCTGGTACCCTAGCCAATAAACACTGCGAGAAATCACTGGAGTGCTGGGTCTGGTATTGCAATCAAATACGGTATGAGGGCCGGGTATGGTACTGTAACTAACACCCACGGAATAAAGCATAACTATTAGGTTTATTCCGTCCCAGATTTGGGCTTGTATTCCACACCATCCCATATGTCCTACACAGTATGAAGGCCGGAACCGCTCTCATACTGTATATGATTGCGATACCGGACCTGGCACTTCAGTGATTTCTCACAGTATTGGGTAGAATACCGGATTCGGCTTTCCTGTGTATATTGTCTGCAGTACCAAGGTCTGGCTCTGTTGTGACTTCAACAACCGAAACCAGACCTGGTTTAGTCAACATGTCTATTTTTAAATACAAGAGGCAATGGACGATACTGTAAATTGTATTAGCATTTTTATTTGTATGTGTTCCTATTTAAAATCTATGGTCAGTCTAATCCACCACTTTGGTGGTAAACATTTTGCCCCGCTGCCTGTCTCGTCTGGGTGTCAGTTGTTTTTTGCGTGTGTCGGTGTGTCTGGTATTGTCCCGTTCATTTGCCCTTTCCAGCAAGAGGGATTTACATGGGGCTTTGTCCTCTTTTCCAATTGTTATCAATTATTGCTGTCATGATATGTACTGTAATGTCCAATAAAATATGTTTAAACCAACAGTGTAACCCTAACCCTAACGTGTGTGGTACAAAAATGTACATTTTGTAAGCTGCAGATGGAGTGTCATGAGAATATCGTGAGACGAAAATTAAAACACAACGGTTGCCAATCACAGGCCTCCGGGTTCTATGGCAGGAAATTTAAAATATCTAAACCACCGTGAAAAAATTAACTTGCTTCATCTGCTTTCTGAGCTCTTGTTCAATAAAGTCCCTCCAGCCATGAAACATTCAGACCAAATCCCTTGTAAAAGTTGTAGTACATTTTGAATGTTTTACAGTGAAAACTTGTTATAATGACACTATCTGTTTCCTAAAAAAGTGTCAGATAACTGAATATGTCAGATAAATGATCAAATAACAGAGAAAATGAACTTCTTCCCATGAAAATTTGTGTCATTATATTGAATATGTCGGATATCTGAGTGTTGTTATAATGAGGTTTCACTGTTTAACAAATGAAAAAATAGCTATGTTCAGATACACCAACAACACTTGCATTGCCTCAGTCCATACACAAGCAAATGTTTCCCTATTGGGCACTTTTGAAACACATGAGAATACATTTTACCCTTTTATTTTTTATTTACAGTGTCATTTTTCCCACATTATGACAAATATATAGTTGTTTCCTCCACTGTGTAGAGTAGTGACACTTCAGTATCTTGGTTGCCAAAATGCACTGATGTTTTTACCGTGAAACTAAACAGAAAATTGCCAATCAGCAAGGAGAGTGAGCAGGTGATTTATTGTTTTCTTAGTAACATCCAGGAAGAGGCCTGTGACTGAGTACAGCTTTGCCCTACCTGTCCATGATGAAGTCCTGGCACTGGAACTGTGACAGATACGCAGGCTGGGCTCGTGCAATGAATTGCTGCAGCTCCTTCATGTACAGAGAACACTGGCAGTCTGTGGAACCGCCCTCTGGTAGTGCTGGCCTACATTACACAACAATTTTTTGTTTTTGTTTACATAAGGCTGGCTCACTTCAACAACTTGGAAACTACAGGCCTATGTCCATTCTTCCAATTTTGTCCAAAATCATTGAAAGGCATGTACACATTAATCTTCATAACTATAACTTAACAAATCACAGTGATGGTTCCTGCCCAAGCACTCATGTGAAAAAGCCTGGTGCAAAATGGTAGATTCATGGTCCCAAGCCATGGATTAAGATTTTATGAATGGGGTCATATTTGTTGATCGAAGGAAGGCTTCTGATCTGGTATGTCATCAGCATCTCCTCCACAAGCTAGACCTATATCGATGTAGCTCCTTGTCTCTCTCCTAGTTCAAATCCTATTTAGACATTAGCACTGATTAGAAAGCAGTTAGTACAGTTCAAGACATCTTCATCACAAAAATTTAGTCATTCAATTTGGAGTCCCACAAGGCACTATACTAGACCCTCTCCTATTTATCATCTTTACGAATGATCTACCCCTCCATATAAACAATAAACTAGATATGTAAGCTGATGACTCATCCATCTATACCAGTGGTAAAACAGTTGTAGGAATAAAAGGAAATTTATATAGTAATTTAAAAAACTTAAGTGATTGGAGCAAAGCAAACAAAATGGCTATAAATACAGATAAAACCAAATCCATGCTCATCACAAATGATGAAAAATGAAGACATCTAGGTTCTACTAATTTGAATTGTTAATTGGATAATCAAATTTTGGAAAATGTGCAGTGCAAAAAGTTATTGGGGGTCCAGGTGGACCAATCATTGTCATGGAAAGACCAAGGCCATATTCAGTTTATATCTGTTTCAGCCAATATTGCTTTGTTCAGAAGGATAAAATTTTACCTATACTTATCTGCAAGGAAACCTTTCTATAATGGATATATATTATCCCATTGATTATTGTAGTGTTATCTGGGATGGATGAAGTGATAAACAGAAGCTTATCAAATTGCAGAAACCTTTAATCAGAGATATGATGGATGCTGGCTATAGAGCATCTACAGCGGATTTCTTCAAAAGCCTTGGTATTATGCCACTTGCAAAATGTTTACAGTATAGGAAAGCTCTTATGCCTTATAAAAGCTTAAATGGATATGCTCCTACATAATATCCAGGACATGTTTGTATATGTACATGATACACATGGAAGAAACACTCATTCATCTGAAAATGGACAGCTCAAGGTGCACCATGCAAAAAAGCAGCATACCAAAAATCTTTTCCTGTATCAGGTAGTAAATTATTCAATTCTGTGCCAAATGACATTCCAGATAAACACACTCATGCTACTTTTAAATCCACTTATATGCATTCTTTTTACAGGACAGCTGTTTCTTTTCTTTTCTTTTGAGATTCACTTGTAAGATTGATGTGTGGAAAGCGGTCACGGTCCTCACAAATGACTTGAATATCTGAATATATTTAGCACCATCTATTTAATGTCTGATTTTAAATGTTTCATTTTAAACATCATGCTTATTTAAATTTTTATACATCTACATACTTAAAGGTCATGATGTTTTGAGTGTAGTTTCTTTGTGTTTCTTTAAACTATATATCATACTGTTTTACAATTTTATAAACTTAAACATGTACCCTTTTTCATGTATATTAATTGTATGTTTGTACTACACATTGTAATCTATCTATCTGTATGTCTGTCTGTCTATTAT
Organism: Hermodice carunculata; assembly: GCA_964020975.1. Taxonomy (NCBI): domain Eukaryota; kingdom Metazoa; phylum Annelida; class Polychaeta; order Eunicida; family Amphinomidae; genus Hermodice; species Hermodice carunculata. The sequence goes on from OZ026622.1 coordinate 81,672,823, forward strand.
CCATCCATCCATCTCTCAGAAGTTAAATCAAACAGATACCAGTCAAATTTTAACATACTGTCTGGGAGACTCCAAAAGTTGTTAAAATGACAGGATTTTGACGTAAAATTTTTTTCTTGGTTTTCATCCACTTTCTGTGGAATTTTTCCAGTCCCTCACCTTTTGAGTTTGACACCTAATATGTTAGCTTCCAGTTCTACTTAATAACCATTCATGTGGTATAACCAACTACGCTAAACTCACAAGGCTAAGGTTAATGCACATAAATGGATGTCACACATCTACCACAACACAGAAACTTAGTAATGTTCTTGGCAATTCTTGAAAATTATTCTTGCAAATTATATCCTTTCCTCAAAATATTACAAATTAAGATTCCTGTTTCTTTCTGTTTTCTTACTTTTGTATTTTGCCCCCCCCCCCCTTCAAATTTTTTATACATAAGAAGCAAATTATGCAACCATGCAAATCAGTATTGCATTAATATGATGATCATGGCGAACAAACTGGAAATGAGAGAATGCACCCAAAGTGACATTATGTAACAGAGGACTATATGTGTATAATACGAGAAAGACACACACGGAAAAAACTAATGGTGAAAGAGTACAACATGATTTGTAATACAACTTGCAAAACTGCTATATTATCAAGTTTGTTGTTTTTGTTTGTTCACTAAACAAAATACCAGGACACAGTCTTCACAATTTGCAACCCTCTGTTACTAGTCACTTATTAAAAATGTAACATTGTAACATATGTATTTGGTGCATACATTCAGTGACAAAATGTGGAAAATCATAACATTCTGAACTTTAACTCTTTCAGTGCCAATCACAACTAAAGTCGATCTAGTAAAGTCAGACTAGTCTGAATTATCATTAGGATCCCAGATTGGTATTCCTCGTAAAAAGACCTTTCATTCAAGTACCAGTATGCCCAAAGTTCCATAGAGAATATTCCAGGAGAACAGCTTTTCTTGGCACGCATTGGGCACAATGTGCACAATGCCTGCATAGAAAAGATGTTGACTCAGCCCAAAATTTGGCAATGAAAGAGTTAATTTCATATTTGGTTATACATGAGAGAAAAAGTCACAACATTTCCAACTTCAATTTCATATTTGGTTGTACATAAAAGAAAAAGTCACAACATTTCCAACTTCAATTTCATATTTAGTGATAACAAGTAAAAAATCACAATGTTTTAGTTTTATGTTTGGGATAAAAAAATCTGATACAAAATTGTTACATTCTCAACTTGAATTTTAATCCTGTATTTTTTTGTGATCAAAGGTACAAAATCACAACATTCTACACTGTAATTTGATGTTTGAGATAAAAAGTACAAGATTACAACATTCTCAACTTAAAGTTTACCATGGCAGTGTTTACTATCACAAAATCTTCAACCTTAAATTTATCTTTTGTGATATAACCTACATACTTCAAATATTACATGTCAATTCTATTTTTGTGGGATTCAAACTGTTAACATATCACAACAATACTAAATGTAAGTCTTTGGGTATTTCTTTTAACACCCAGGGTGTGTCAAAGAATGGCTTAGACTTTGTGCAATGGACCCTGTCTAACGGGGGTCATCTTTGCAGCAACAGAAAGATGTTCACATTAGAAGGGTACCCTTTGCAGACAGGGTCTATATGAAAGCAGTACACTGTCTGCATGCAAAGCTTGTCAGAACAGAGCTTTCTTTAGAAAGGATCAATGCATATGCTGTATGTTGCCCACGAGACAATTTTCCTAAGGTAGTTTCAAATTTCAAAGTGTCCCACATTCAGGTGAAGATGGAGGGATCAGTCAGAAAAAATTATATATGAAAGACTGGCATGAGGCAGCATTGCTGGCCACGCTCTTTTGGTATTGTACAGGTGCAGTTAATATACTAATATTGTCTTCCTATGAAAATCAACATAACCTACCAGCTTTGATATGCTAAACATTAGAAATTGCATTCACTGTTCATTTGCCCAATGTCCACATGTGGTAAATAAGTAATACAGAAGTACATTTGTAGTGCAAACTGATACAAGCTTAAGTGAAATAAAATATAAGCAGACAGTAAATGCTGCTGAAGAAGTCAAAATAAGCAGATGAGTGTAGCTACCATATTATCTAGATATTCTACCTCCTTCTTTAGTCAAGTACAGGGAATTTATTCTTACTTTACAAAGCTGTTGAAATATGCATGGAGCAGTTATAATTAAATGCGGCATAATGCACAGGAAAAGGGTCTGACTCTCAGAAAAGTTTCTTTTTCAAAAGGTCAATTGAAAAAATATGACAAAGCAAAGTTCCCAATTTAGGTCAACTTGATAACCATTGCAGTGTAGTCATCATTTAAGGGAATTTCAAACATGAACATGTCAGTACCTGACCCTGGGCTGCTTATGACGTAGTTCACACATTTTTACTTTTATTCTATTTTTTATTTTTTGCTTAGGACATGCAAATTAAACAGCCAGTATCTCAGGTGCATTTTGAGCAAAATGGTGAAGCCTGGTAATGTTTTGTTTTACATTGAAATTTACAAGAAAAGCCCAAAAAATAAAGCCTGAATTACATAAAAAGTGACTAAAAAGTTATATTTTGTCATTTTCAAAAAAAAAAAAAAAAATAGGGCTGAAGGAAGACTCTAAAATTGATGTCGTCAGTATCTAAAAACTTTTTATGCCTGAATGGTGCGAGAGTAAATACTAGTGATCAACTTATCAAATTGTGTCAGTTCTGATACGATGCCAAGGTCACAACATGCCTTGGGTCTGTATGCACACTACTGTATAATGCTACACATTCTTGTGGTGGCTCTACAAATGCTGTTACAAGACCACACCCAACAGAAATGCACATATACTTGGGTGAGAGTTAGTATGCTAGATCACTACTTTTATGCTGAAACAGCTTACCCTCTGGTCTCCAGACCACTGTGGAAGGAAATATACAGGTACCACACTGATTATGACAGACATTCACTTAGAACAATATGAACCTCATAATCACTTTCATGTATTGTAAATGTATCTACTTGTAGCATGTTCATTAGGATGGCTGTACTGTCAGTCAAAACAAAATCATGATTCTCATGTCACAAATACTTGCACTCAGCTCCGACTACATGAACAGAGCAAGATGAGCAAAAGCCAGCATGTGATCATAAGACTTTCCAGCTGTTTTCTTCTCATTATATATGCATAAAATTCACCTTAACCCTTTTCCCTTTGAATTAAGACTGAGTCAACAGCTTTCCTTGGTATAGGTTGGGCACTAACCCATGCCAAGGAAAGCTATTGATCCAAGGCATGTTATCTTGACATGTCTTATCTACAATTTTCAAATTGTTTTTCATTACTATTGAAAGTAGTTGAAAACACTGAAGTAGACGACATATGACCACCAGCTGGTTTTGGCCGGTTTATGGGGGAAAGGGTTAAAGAACCCACTTTAACCAAGATGTAGTATTTGACCACAGTTCCACAATGAAATAAAATATGTACATGTACCTGTAAAGTTGATTCATTCAGACAATTTCACCCATGAAAATTAATTTATTTCTTCAGAATTCATTGTTGAATATGAAATAATCCTACATGTGAGCAAAACAGCTCCATATTTCTCAACTGATGTTGTCAAGTATCATAATGACATGTCCATGGCAAAGCATGATTTTTTTTTTAAATTGATGTGTCATGAAGGGGTGTCATCTACTGGGGAAAAAAATTATCATTTACTCATTCCATACTAGGCCCTGATTTTTCCGTATATTTACGTAGATTTAAGATGAAAATTGCACATTTAAATTCTTCATGAAAAAAAGTTTTTGTTCAAGTACCAACATGCCTATAGTCTTAAGTCAGTGGTTCTGGCACTGCCTGACAAGTCATGCTGCAGCTGCTGCAAGAGCAGCTGCAGCATGACTTGCCAGGCAGTGCCAGAGCCACTGACCAAGGCCTGTGACCATAGTATGGAATGAGTTAAGTCATTCCATTTTAAAATCCCATTTCCTATTGGCTGACAATCCATGCTTTACCTTTCATTTTATCCATTGAAACATTACATAACAAATCCTGCAAAAGCAAGTGATTTTGGACTACCAAAGCCATGTTGGTACTTGAATGAAAGCTTTTTTTGTAACAGATTTTAGCATGCAATTCTCATCATATTTAAGAAAACTAGAAGAACATCTGTCACCAGTGCCTGCTGAAGCTTCACAACCAATGAATTATGTATGAGCAATTCCAACTAACCCTTTCTTCCTTTTATTGAGACTGGGTGAACTGGATTTTTTGCGCAGAGTGTGGGGAGTCATGGAAAGCTGTTGGCAAAACCATACTATGTTCATGTGGCCATCTACATTTTTCTCACAAACTGCTTTCCATTTATGCTGAAATCAGTCTAATATAGATGCAGAGGGCATTTGACCACCAACATTTTAAGAAAATTGAAATATTGTAAATACAATAAATATATTAAGCTAAAAAATCACCCATGCTTGACACCCTGACAAATCTGCAACAATTGATTAAACTTACGCTGAGAAGTCCTCGTTGTGCATGGTGAGTATGATGGCCTCAATTGCATCAGAGATGGAGCTGACCAGTGGGTTGATAGCATTGCCCATGAGAACAACCACATCCTGAAACACAAGACATCATTCCATGTTCCATGGTTACATGTTACTATGGTAACTCACTAAATTGCCTGTTGTGCTCCCAGTGGCCTTCTGCTATGTGTATGTCTCTCCCACCAGATTTTGTGTGTGTTTCACATATATATGTTCGATGACTTGTGGCCCACATGGAAAGACAACATAGAATTACTGTGTCATTTCACAAACATGTAATCTTAGCAACTTCTTGAAGTTTTGCTGGTATACACCTTTCAGAGTGGGCAATCTATCATGTCTTTGTATTCTTATTGCACCTGCTTCCCTAATAAGTACATATATGTACGCTCAATTTTTTGCTGAAACAATATCATCACAGGGCATCAAGTTAATGTGGCATTCAGAGTTCATCATGACCTATTTTCCTTCTTTGGCAGTAATTCCACATGTAGACAGGAGGAATAATCATTTGCTACACACACACACACAGAGAGAGAGAGAGAGAGAGAGAGAGAGAGAGAGAGAGAGAGAGAGAGAGAGAGAGAGAGAGAGAGAGAGAGAGAGAGAGAGAGAGAGAGAGAGAGAGAGAGAGAGAGAGAGAGAGAGAGAGAGAGAGAGAGAGAGAGAGAGAGAGAGAGAGAGAGAGAGAGAGAGAGAGAGAGAGAGAGAGAGAGAGAGAGAGAGAGAGAGTATATACTGACCTGCAGTGCCTGTTGTATTGATTCCACTGCTGCATGCGGAAACCCTCCAAGTCCACTCACAATCTGTACACAAACGAAACGAAATACACACTTCAGGTTAACAACAGAATTTTAATGTACATTGCCCCCACTTGGCAAGTATCTACCTGCATCTTTTACAATGGTACTGTGCATTACAAACCTGATTCAATTATTACTTTGATTCCAGTCGCTAATTAATTTTGATGTCAATGTCATGTAATGTCACAATATAAATAATTTGTATGTGAATATGCCTCACATATATTACATATTAATATGTCTCTTTTTGTGTGTTTCACTTCTTTTTCTCCAAATACATGACCAAAATACATGAAATGTTACATGACCTCTAATATCAAAAGAGTTTACATCCACATTTTGCTACCAGGTATAAAAGCTCTGAATTTGTAAGAATCACTACAACACATTATGCAAATTTTTCCCATAGCACATGAAATTGGCTCTGTGTTCATGACTTCGTAAACTTGTAGTAAATATATCCACCTGCACAACAATAATAAAAGTAGATTACTGTAACATACTTATTTTCACACACACAAACACACATATACATGTACAATGTATATCTTTTCATGCTTTTTGAATTCCGGGTACTTGGCAGGAATTTTAGAATCACTACTGTGGACATTGTTTATAACAAACCTATGTTTAAATAAAGTTTGTGTTTTTATTTGCACAGTTTTATGTCATCCAATGATCAGCAAAATAAGCAAAAGGAGAGGTACTGCAAAATAAAAAGATCTAAAGTATAGTAAACTCAAGTCTAAAAATATTTGTATCAATGTGGCTCCTGGACTCTTAACTGCCCTAGGAAATTTACCAACCATGCATACTTAAATAATTGGCAAAATGTTGTCTGGGATAAATTGATTAAAACTTGTCAGCTCCAGCTTTCGCTGCAATACACAGTCAAAGAAGAGAGAGGATTTAAGTTTTGTATGGGCTTACCTTGGATACCACTTGGTGCAGCTGGTAAAGAGCATTGACCACTGCCACATTCCTCATCTGACCTGGCGTAGCTGGCTGGATCACCTGACTGGCTTCTCCATCTGTCGACAGCTACAGGCACACAAGAAATCAATGCTTTGCAAAAACTTTCAATTCTCTATAATATTTTCAGGAAGCTGCCACTTTTATATTGTGTCCTTTCTGTTACAGGTGCAAGGTAAGAAAATTCACATGGTCTGTAATATGTAAAAATTGATGCAAAACAAGTGAATTTTTAAATTAAACACCTCACAGTGTACTTTTGGGAAGAGATCGGGTATGTGTTGATTATGCTTAATTTTCTTGGTATGCTTTTTTAACAAAGCAAAAGTAATGACTCAGTCTTCTCTTTGCTGTGAAGGGTAAATTTGTTCTGAAACTGACAAATTGCTTACCAACTGTTCACATTTCACTGCATAAAGTTTAATAGTCTTGGACACGTTCTTGGCCACTGTGATGCTCAGCCCTGCATCCATACTTGATACATTCAGCTCACTAGACAAGTACAGATATATACAACCAGTCAGCATAATCATATCAATGATCTATAAAAGTTCTTATTTCTATATGTTACAGAAAGCTGTATCTATAAAAGGAGTTGTCTCTCATACAAAATATGAAGATGGAATAAAAAAAAAAAAAAATTCAGTGACTCCTAAATATCAAACACCTTACTGGATACATTTTTAAATAATGAATAAACAGTATGTGCAATGTAGGTCAAACAAAAAGACCTCTGAGAAACAGACTTTGTGAACATCTTTAATACATCACTGCAAAAGGTGTGAGTCAACCACTGGGATGGCACTTTACTCTCCCACATCATCAAAATTGGAACCTACAAGTTCAAATTGTGGCACACACAATGACTCCTGGTGACTTTAAAAAAACATTGCAACTCCAGATTCACAAGGCAGAAGCACTGGCTCCATCAATTGTGCACAACAGGGCCATTCCGCCTAAGTGTTACGGGCAGATAAGCTTATTAGCCTTGCACATTACAAATTTTTAAAATCCATAGGCTTACCTGTCACATGACAGGAATTTCAAAGAAAACAAATAAAATCTGGTTCATGCCCACGGAACTGCAAATTGTCTTGGGCTATCATTGGAAGCCAAAGTTCGAGTATAACAGGTTCAGAGCTTAGGTTATCCCAGGCCATTCTTACTATCACTTATCACTCTTTGTGTGTGTTGAGAACACCAGACATGTACTCATTCACACCCACTGACCCCAGCATGGATGGTTACTTGGAAGTCTGTGACCACATGAACCACATACCAATAAAATGTTTACAAACAAATATATATGTTTGCTACGTTCACCTTACCTGTCCAGCCAGACAGAGAGGCCAGTTTTTTTTTGGGCAACAAACAAAATCACACAACAGATGTACCTACATTATCTAAGGAATGTGTGCTACTGTCCAGTATCACACTTTCTATTACTCTTTCAGTGCCAATCACGCCTGAAGTCGATCTACTTAAGTCAGACAAGTCTGAATTATCATTAGGATCCCAGATTCATATTCCTCATAAAAAGACCTTTCATTCAAGTACCAGTATGCCCACAGTTCCAGAGAGAATACCTCAGGTCAACAGCTTTTCTCGATATTGGGTGCATAATGCATGCCGAGAAAAGCTGTCGACTCAGTCCAAACTTTAGCACTGAAAGGGTTAATATAATGTGCAGTTTTCTGTTACTTTAGTAGCTGAGCCAGGTATATTGGTGAAAACAGTCCTGCTGTCACAACATTGTCTTTGCATTCCAGCCTAGCTGAGTGTGAACACATTTCAGGAAAACACCAACTGTGAGTGAATTGTCCTAATCGGTCCTGTTTCTCTGAATGAAAATAACTTACCTTGATATGGTTTTAGCAATGCTGTCAATCTCCTCAATGGTTGGAGGGTTGAGTGACCCAGCAGAGAAGACCAGGTTGATCGGATCAAACAAGCGTGACAGTGAGCGAGAGAGGTAGGCATTCTCGAATGGTGACAGTGAATCACGTAATGCCTTCTCTGGACTGGAAACACAAAATGAGAAACTGTTTCAGAAGAACTACTATACCTTTGGAGTTATCATATCCAAAACTGCAGGATTTGCCAAAACATTTGTGTGAACATTGTCAATGAAAAGAGTGCAATAAATTATATCAACAATCTTCAGCTGTCAGCAAATGTGCATGTATGCTGTACTTTTGCAAGTGAATTCTGAGTCTTACTGGACAATCAGTAAAATCACTCGTAACCTATTACTTGCCCTTAGACACAGGAATGACTCTCAGTTTTGTGACACTTTCTGATTGCTGAGCTCTGCTTTTTGTTAAAACAAAAACATACATTTCAACTCTCTGGACAAATATACATGTACTTTTATCACAACTCTTTCCCACAAAACACCAGTGTCCTGCTTTAACCACCAGTCTGTGAGACCCACTCTCACTTCAACATAACCATGTTATTTTCTATCAAAACTTCTTCAATTACTGTTTACTTGTATCTCCCAAACATAAAAAAAAAATAAATCTCTGAGTATATATTTTACCACATGGGACCCCTTAAATTTTACCAGCTGTTTCTTACAAATTTTATTTGGAAGCATAACATTTAATTATTTAGCACCATGATACATAATCAAAATGTTTAAAGTTGTGCATTATAACACTTACTCAAAGTCTGTGTGTTGTCTGGCTGTCTCGTTGAACATGTCTGTTTCAGCGGCATCATGGGAGGGTGTGTCAGGAAGGACAGAGGTACTGGTAAGATTCATATTGCTGCTGAACTGTTGTAGGCGTTTCCACAAGTCATTGTACAGACGCAGTAGCTTCGGGTACTCCCCTTCCAGTGCTTGCTTCAGGAACATGGAACCTAAAACACAGAAGCAGTTCAACTGCTTGTCTTGGGGTGTCCTGGCACAAAGTCATTAAGGTCAAACATACTGAGGCTGACTTTTAATGTGAAACAGCAGCTACATCTGGGTTAAATTTTAATGGGAACGTCAGCTGAAACAAACCCCATGTTCATCATCCCTCCAAACAAAAATTCTTTTGTAACATAAAACAAACCAGATAACTTTTCGAACCTCAATTGGTGATTTTATCTGTTAATGGTTCATTTTATTTTTCTTGGCCACTGGTTGGAAAAGAAACACACACAAAAAACATATCCGCCCCTCCCCCCCCCCCCCAAAAAAAAAAGAAGAGGAGGAGGAGGAGGAGGAGGAGGAGGAGGAGGAGGAGGAGGAGGAGGAGGAGGAGGAGGAGAAGGAGGAGAAGGAGGAGAAGGAGGAGAAGGAGGAGAAGGAGAAGAAGAGGAAGAGGAAGAGGAAGAGGAAGAGGAAGAGGAAGAGGAAGAGGAAGAGGAAGAGGAAGAGGAAGAGGAAGAGGAAGAGGAAGAGGAAGAGGAAGAGGAAGAGGAAGAGGAAGAGGAAGAGGAAGAGGAAGAGGAAGAGGAAGAGGAAGAAGAAGAAGAAGAAGAAGAAGAAGAAGAAGAAGAAGAAGAAGAAGAAGAAGAAGAAGAAGAAGAAGAAGAAGAAGAAGAAGAAGAAGAAGAAGAAGAAGAAGAAGAAGAAGAAGAAGAAGAAGAAGAAGAAGAAGAAGAAGAAGAAGAAGAAGAAGAAGAAGAAGAAGAAGAAGAAGAAGAAACTGTTATAAAGCAAATGGGCCTCAGAGAAGCAAAACCCACAATACTTTTGAGCGTCCAACTGGTTTGGTTTTATGTAATTTCAGTCATAATGTCTTTTAAATTTATTATCAACTCCTCTTACACAAGTAGTCATTTTTTGATAATTATCTCACTTTGGTTCTCAAGACATCATGGATAGTATTCCTGTTAATCAAAATTTAAAAGTTACCAGCTATAAACTAGTCAATATATTGTATCTTTCCTAACTTGCAGAATACTGAGTAAATAGCTTTTCTAGGTCTGGGTTGGGTACAACATGCCAAACTTGTACCAAGGAAAGCTGTTGACCAGCAGCATGCTATCTTCATAGGACTCCTTAAAATTTTCATTCAAACCTTTTCTTATAACACAAAATTTAAGCAGAAACAATGCAGAAAATCTGCAAACATCTTGGTACTGGGTACTTTCAGGAGATTTGAACAGGAAAAGGCTTGGTAACATGCACATGTACCAAAGGGTCTCACCTTCAGCTGCCACAAGAAACTGTTGTCTGAGCATCTCTGTCACAGCCACCCAGAATGTCTGCATGATGCTCACCTCTCCCTCCTGTTGACACAGTGACAGGTCATATGAACAATAAACGCCAAAAAAATCTATACAGATTGTATGCTGTAAATTGCTTCATTTTCATGGTTTTTGCATGTTTTGACATTTCACTGCAGTTTTAATTCCACTATTTTGGACATAATTTCTATTCAAACAATACTAAAATGCTATTTCACTGCGTTTTTATTTTTGCAGTCTTGTGCCATCAGCAAAATAAGAAAATAAAAAATTTAAGGTAATCTACAGTAAATTACTTAAGTCGAGGCTTTTTCTTTTGCCTAGTTTTATTTATTTACACATCATTACGACCCTTCGATGACTTTTTTAGAGAGCCATGCCTATATGAATACCTAGTTTTGGTCTTTTTGCCATAATGATGGACACAAACATAAAATGCAATTTGGCACATAGAGATGGAGTTCTTTTGGATTTCTACAGCATCACACATTAACCCTTAAAGTGTCAATCATGGCTATGGTCGTTTTCTCATAACCATTAAACATATAATGGTTAAAAGACTCAAATTCCTAATGAACATACCTTTCCTTCAAATACCAGCAAGCCTAGTCTAAAGCAAAAAGTAGTCTTAGTCAACAGCTTTCTTTGGGGCACTTTGTGCGCATTGCACAAAGTGGCCAGAGGAAAGCTGTTGACTCGGTCTTAAATCAGCACTTTAAGGGTTAAGAATATTCATATTCATATTTGAAAACAGTGCAACACTGTGACTAATTTTATACTTTTTTCACCATAAATACAGGGATACCAACCTTTCCTTTGGCCAGCTCATCAATGAAACAGACGTGGGTGACTGGGTCTCTCTTCTTTACTAACACCTTTTGTAAATGTTGAATCTGCAGAAAATGTACAGCACATTCATTAAACAGCAATGCAACAATTCAGTTTTCTGTACACATGACATCCTTAATTATGTAACACATACAATGTGAGAAAGGCAGTTGAGACGACCCAAATTAACTCATTCCACCCTGATGACGCTTTTTCCCGCTAATATCTAAATGTCGTCTGCTAATTGTATTTTACTAATTTAGGGATTATTTTTCAATATTTTGGATGAAACTTGCATGGAAGATCATTCCAAATTATATGCCCATGGTCAACAGCTTTCCTTGGCGCGCTCTGGGCGCATTGCGCCCAGAGCGCGCCAAGGAAAGCTGTTGACTCAGTCTCCTATCAGGGTGGAATGAGTTAAATCATGACTCTGTCAACAGCTAAAACAGTGAACAACCTGTGCTGAACAAAGCTGCTGACCACAACATATCACCAAGTTGATCTTACAGTTTATTTTCAATCGAAATACTTGGGGGAAAATGTGAATTAAAAAAGGAAGAAAAGAAAAATATGGTCAACAACCAATAACTGATGACCTATTTGCCTAAAATTCATAAAATGAGCCTTTCTTTTTTAATCATAAGCACAGTATATATGTACTTCATAAAGCATTACAGACAGCTACATGACCTCAGAGTGTGTTCAACATGTACTACCTGAGCACAGGCTGAATATATGTCATCCATCAGTTTCTCCATGTTAGTCCACAGTGTTGCCCGAAAGGCAGCCGTGTTGCCAGTGGTGGGCATAGAGGCCTTGCCTGGTCCACCTGCAAACAACACTGACTATGAAAGGGGCAAACAGTGTCCATGGAACAATATTAACTGCCCATTTCTTGGACACAACATAGTCAGTGATTTTCCTCATTGTGCATTTGGTAAAATACAGTGACACACAAACACTCACCAGGAGCCATGTTGAAAGAGTACAAAGTCTGAAGCTAGCAACATTTGACATTTGGCATTCCTGGCCAGTTTGTACATAAAATGGTTACACCTAGTATAGTCACAATCTGTTATAAATATATGTTTATTCTTTTGCTTGATATGTTTAAACCCTGGTTAGATTCTTTACATCATTTGTATGAACCAGAGAGCAAAAGATTGTTTTTTCTATCATTTTTTATTTTTTTGTTCATTTATATTATAATTTAAAAATTTAAGAGACACACAAAAAAAACATCTTACTTCTACCAGGCACTGCATGCTGTTGAGATAAGAGCTGTATATCCAGAGCCTGCTTAATTTGTTCCCCGAGATGGGTCTGGCAATCAGACACCACTTTGTCAACTGTGTGCTGCAGGCTGCCCAGGTTGTGAAATACTTGCAGAGATGTGGCCACCTGGGTCTGGTTCTGAAATGGAGAGAAAAAAACAAAACAACACATAAATTGTACTTCGAAATGTCCTCAAGTTAAGCTTCCATGCTGACTGCATTGGTTGAAATTGGCAAAATTGGGTGTACAAATAAGCCATAAACTAGATCTAGGAATATAAGTTGGGACTAATGATGACTGAGGTCTAACTGATACAAGTTTGTATCATCTGTTGCTGTATTTCATAAAAGCCAGTTTTCACATTACAATTTCACACAGATGGACTTTTATCCACTTGTCTTGGTGTGATCATAAGATCCACAACTGAGAGGAGAGTCAGTATTGGTTGCTTCCAAATAAGGTTATTATCTGTGGTATTCTGCGTACTGTAAATTCACCAAATGTTCTTGTATTTCTGTTGTTGCTCATTTTTATTATTCCCCAAAACTGTGAAAATTGGTTTAATAGGAAATATTTCCAAAGTGAGGAAATAAATACTTCAGATCAATGCCTGACATAAAAAACTGTGCACACCCCCCCCCCCAAAAAAAACAAACTAAGAGTGGTAGGCAACATATTTGACTGTCACAATCCATATGTAACAGTCCCTGTTTACAAGATTTATCTGTACTGCAGGACAAAATACCAGACCATGACCCCTGAGTCATGGTTGTGTCCTATTTAAGAAATGAGGGTCACTTCTGTGTGTGTTATGGCATAATGACACGCGTGATTGAAGCTGACATCATGGGCGTGGTGCATGCCAGTGCGCCTCGCCCGATGCCAGCTTCAATCACACGCGTCACTATGCCAGAACACACACAAAAGCGACTCTCATTGCTTATATTTATATTTCCCTCTTACTTTTTCTGCTCAGTTACACAAAATTTAGACATTAAATGCATAAAATTAAGAGAAACAACCAGAAACTGATTTGTACAGCTTGTTCAAGTGTTAAGTTCATGAAAACCCAGGTCGGCATGGCTTATTGGAATGTGTCAGGGACACGTGTTATGGTCCCATAACACACAAGGCCCTTGTGTTATGGTCTCATAACACACCAGGCTTTCTCCTGCACTTGCAATATTAAAAGTTAGTTTGAATATAAATATACACCTATGACCTACCTGTGTCTCCATGCCTTGCTCCAGCATCTTCTGTGCCTGTGTCTCCACCTCTTTCCTTGCCTGCTTGATGAAGCGCCGATCCTGCTCAATCACCTCAATACCGGTCAAGTCTACCCCTTCAGACAGGTAGTCTGTCAGCAAAACAATACATTATCAGCATTGTGAAGTGAACACCATGAGTAAAGATTATTCATGAACTGTCTTTTCTTCATGTTTGACATGACTGTTGAACACATTTATGATTTCACTTTGAGGACCAATTGCATACTAGTTAAATCTTCCCTGCTCAAATCGCCAAAAAGCATCTGGATGTAAATTGTCATCTGCCTTGATGTTTAATTTAAATTTTTCATTATTAGAAAACTTTTTAGCTCAGAACTGGTATGTAAAACAGTTCATGATGGTACACCCTGGGTCAATAGTTTTCCTTGGTGTGGGGTGGGCACATTGCACCCAACCCACACAAGGGAAAGCTATTGACTCAGTTGCACTCTGACGAAGAATACGTTAAATATTTTCACTGGTCCACAAACAGCGTAAAATATGTAAAACTTTGTTTTTTTCCCTAACATGTATGTATATACATGTGCAGTGAAAACTCATTATAATGACACCATTTTATTCCCTTAGAAATGTGTCGGATAACTGAATATGTCAGATAAATTAATCAAATAACAAAGAAAATTAACTTTTGCCATTCAAAATTTGTGTCATTCTAATGAATATGTCAGATATCTGAGTGTCGTCATAATGATGTTTCACCGTATATGTACGTGTATATATATCTTCTATTGCAAAATGAAAATTAGCGGTTGAATTTTTTTTTTTTAACTTTGCTTATGATCATTGAGGTGGTCACTCCTGTGCATTCTACAGATGAAATCATTAATTTTGTTGTTAATGGAATTAGTTAACACTCTTTTAACTTCTTGGTAAACTGGCAATTTTCTAGGAAAGAACATTGTATGGGAAAGGTATGTAATTGCACCACCAATGTTGTAATAAGGGGAAATCCATCAACACACTGATCAAAGGATACAACTAAAACTTGGAGGACTGACCGAGCTCATTGAGGCTCTGTGCTGCTTTGGTGATTTCCCGTGCCCCTCCTTGCAGCTGACCATGTAGGCGTTTGCTCAGGTACAAAATGCGGATAATCCTTCTCAACAGGTCACATGTTTCCTGGGAAAAGAAAAAAAATACAATACAAAACAACAGTTTAGATGAAATCAATTGGCAGCTTTATAAATAACATGGCCAACAATCACATAACTAGTACTACTCATTAGTCCACCAACATGATTTTCATTAGGCATGGGTCATATTGCAATCAAACAGCAGTTACAGGCCAGAGTATAATTGTTTTTTTCTTGTTCACCCCGGACTAGACCATTAACATACAAACTTAACAACTACACCAGCCTCATTACTATCAAGTACTGTAGACAAAGATACATGTACATAAAAGTAAAAAAGTTTGACATGAGAATAGAGTCAGAAAGGACCAAATTTTGTGTTGACTCGGCATGTAAATTGAAACTAGAACAGACTGATTTTCCAACAGAAAATCAAATGTCTCCCGGTGGAACACTTACGTCTCTGAATAAGCTACAGGTGATAACAAATTACAAATGACCAAGTTTGCTTGAAAATTACAATCCTATTTTAGCTCTCACCTAGATACATTACTCTAGCAATTTTCATCAAGTTCTTCAAGACTTATTGCAGAGAAAGCAATTTCACACAAATGACCCTGTGACCTGGAAAATAAGGTCAAGGTCATCCAAATACAATCCCAACCTTGGTCTTACCTTGATACATAATCCTACCACGTTTCATCAAATTCCATCAAGTTCTTCAAGACTTATGGCACAGAAACCAATTTCACATAAGTGACCCTGTGACCTTGAGAATTCGCTCAAGGTCATCCAAATACAATCCCAACCTAGGTCTTGCCAAGATACATAATCCTACCAAGTTTCATCAAATTCCATCAAGTTCTTCATGACTTATCGAACGGAAACCAATTTCACATAAGTGACCCTGTGACCTTCAGAATTCGCTCAAGGTCACTCAAATACAATCCCATCCTAGGTATTGCCTAGATACATTATCCTACCAAATTTCACCAAATTCCATAAAGTTCTTCAAGACTAATCGCATGGAAACCAATTTCACATAAGTGACCCTGTGACCTTGAGAATTTGCTCAAGGTTATCCAAATACAATCCCAACCTTGGTCTTGCCTAGATACATAATCCTACCAAGTTTCATCAAATTACATCAAGTTCTTCATGACTGATCGAACGGAAACCAATTTCACATAAGTGACCCTGTGACCTTGAGAATTCGCTCAAGGTCATCCAAATACAATCCCAACCTAGGTCTTGCCAAGATACATAATCCTACCAAGTTTCATCAAATTCCATCAAGTTCTTCATGACTTATCGAACGGAAACCAATTTCACATAAGTGACCCTGTGACCTTGAGAATTTGCTCAAGGTCACTCAAATACAATCCCAATCTAGGTATTGCCAAGATACATTATCCTACCAAGTTTCATCAAATTCCATCAAGTTCTTCATGACTTATCGAACGGAAACCAATTTCACATAAGTGACCCTGTGACCTTGAAAATTAGGTCAAGGTCACCCAAATACAATCCCAACCCAGGTCTTGCCTAGAAACATAATCCTACCAAGTTTCATCAAATTCTGTCAAGTCCTTCAAGACTTATCGCACGGAAACCAAGTGTTGAAGAACATGAACAACAACAACAACAACAACAACAACAACAACAACAACAAGAAGCGGAAGAAACGGGCACTAAAACAATATGTCCCCCGGCTTCCACCGGGAGACATGATAAAGTAACAAACAAGAAGGCTGTGTGAACAGCATATTCTCAGCTGACCTTGACATTCAACCCATAATAAGACCCACTCTAGTCCAGGGAATAACGATTTTGGACAGGAAGTAAAACTTGGAATTTCCATTGCATCGCCATTAACTTACATGGTAATCAAGAGGAATACAAGTACCCAAATTGACAAATTTGTTAAAAATCAGGGATCCAGAGTGTCACCATCTAGTGATCAAATTTGATTGATCTTTGTCATTTTACCTGTAGTCTTCTAAGCTGAGCTGTCCTTGTCACAATTTTTGTGTATGGCTCACTGATCTTGCCTTGGATTCTGAAAAATATGTCAGATACATGTACATGTATTGTACACTTCAGCTTCATTCATTCATCACAAGTTGCTATTTTCAAAATTCAACTTTTTCTTTTATGCAATCCTATAGAATACACCGTACTTTTAATTATCATGTTCTATATCCTGCAGCTGTACTACCTGGGTAAAAACAAACACAAATACATGTACATGTAGTCGCCCATGTTTTCACAATACATTTTTACCATGCAATTGAGCAGGACTTTCCTCAGCACTACTTTCCACATACTTTATTAACAGCTTTTTACATATGACTTTTTCAACCATTCATAACATATTTGTTTCAATTTACATAAAACATTATATCACACTGAACTGCTAAATTCTGAAGAGGGTGTGACTTTGAGGACTAGACTTATCACTAAAGTGTCACAAAGGTGGTAAACATACCTGTCAGTAATTTTCACAATGCCTTACAAATCATTCTCCAGGTCCCATTTGAACAACTTGAGCATGACTGGTCATGCAATGCAAAATTATAGACAATACACTGGGCATACTGGTACCTGAATAAAAATGTTTTGGATGCAGAAATTAAATATGCACTTTCATTTGATAATTTCTGCTGAATATACACTCAAGAATCTGTGATAAGTACGGCCTGAGTTCGTTGAACCACACATGTATGTCATTAATTACCTTTCAACAGCAGCCAGCAGAGACTGGATCCTCTTCTGCATCATCTGCAGCACTCCTGAAAGACAAACACCATTGTACTCTTTCTACATTAATGGCAAAAATTAAGTGATCAAGATTTTAAAGTCACCTGCGAACTGTACCACAAAAGTCAAAAAGATTCATGGTACCCATTCCTCATTTTCACAATGCAATGCAGGTTTAATTTTAACACAAGAGAAAAATACATAACTTGTTAAAATTAGAAAGTCTTACATTTTCTCAACTGCATTTGAGTGGCAATTATTATACTCTGCTGTTTGCAGCTTGCAAATATACATCATCAATGTGTGTGTGTGTGTCGGGGGGGGGGGGAGGAGAATACACAGTAGAAGTTCTTTACAAGTGACAAAATGTAATTACAATCATTCTGATATCTCACTTTTTTCCCTAAACCTAGTTTCTGAAGGTAAAATATTGTTAAAAATACCTCAAAGTTAAACTTCCCTCTTTTTTTTCATCAGACTTAAACTGTAAATTACTTTATTTTCACATGTTTAAATTTTCACAGCTTTTCTACTTTTGAGTTTGGAGATTGATTGAGGACATATTGTGTATCTGGATGTTTCGAGAATCACACCTGTCAGAATTCCTGGCACACCTCAACTCCAACCACCCCACTATCAAATACTCCATGGAACAGTCATTCTCAGAGATTCCTTTTTGGACAATAGGAGATGAGAGGAAAGTTTACACTTTTTATAGAGTACAACCAGACCCCAAGAGGGCAGAGTCAATGTACTTTTATTATGCTGACTTATGGGGACCCATCTATGGCACATTCCCAGAACTGTTGTACTCACACTGGCATTTGCATGCATGCATGCATGCACGGCATCTGCCAAATGCTGGTTACCACATCATCTGGTTTACACCCTGGCATATAAGCCAGCACAACTGGTGCTTACACTCATTCCCTCAAGAGCTACATATGTAGCAAAACATGTCGCAATATAAGCAACAGCAAATGAGTTTGTAACCTTGACTCTTGCCAAGCGCAAGCATCATTTTCTATTTTTGACATTCAACTGTAGTTTTAATTTCACTATTTTGGACATAATTTCTATTCAAACAATGTTGAAATACCATCTCATTATGATTTTATTTTCACGCTTAAATTTTGTGCAATCAGTGAAATAAGTGAAAATAAGAATATAGCACAATTGAAGCAATTTATAACATTCAGACAAATTGCAAATTAACTAAAGCAAAAAAAAAGAAAAAAAAAAAAAAAAAAAAAACCTTTAAATTCAGGCAACAGCATGATGCATATCTGTACAATTCAAATCTTCATGCTATCTGTACAAAGAGCTTTTTACACTGTTGTCATCCAAACCACAAGTCTGTCTTCGCACTTACAGATTGCAACATCAAAGTACCTTAGTATGAGTGCACATACATGCAGACTCTGATTAAAGTGTTAAATGAAATCATACTGTACATTAACCCTTTCCCCCTCAAACCGGCCAAAACCGGCTGGTGGTCAAATGTCGTCTGCTTCAGTGTTTTCAACTAATTTCAACAGTTATGAAAAACAATTTGACTGAGAAATGTACATGAGACATATCAAGATCACATGCCCCAGGTCAACAGCTTTCCTTGGCATGGGTTGGGCACTTAGTGCCCAACCCATGCCAAGGAAAGCTGTTGACTCAGTCTTAATTCAAGGGGGAAAGGGTTAACATCAAATTTTTTTTGGCACAAACAGCATTAGCAAAAGAACTTAAAATGTACAAAGAAATACAGAAACTTCTTGTTAAAGAGGATAAGTGTTTAAGTATTAAATGCTTTTATGTTACTGACAGATGTTCCTTGCACATTTATGCTATCAAAACAAAATAATTACAGGGTGTACACTACAGAATTGTGATAACCACTGGTCAATATGATAATGATCAACTCCCCAATTGGCGCAACACTCAAAGGTGAGATATGATATGACTTACATGTATGCTTACATTGACTTAGGTACTTCCTCCTTGTAGTTTTGTTACCCTTATAGTAAATACAATCTTGTAGCGAATAGGAAGACTAAATGGAGCATACAGAGAAACATGGAGCTCAGCCTGCTTATAGGGGGCAATGTTACTCTAAATATTCCAACAATTAAAAATATGTATAAGTTGATGCGGATACTTCCATAAATAAAGGGAAGAGACTCTGACAGCCAAGAATCCACACTTGGTGGGAGCTGAGAGCCTGCCATCCTAAAATGTAACTCAATGGCCGCTACGCTGTAACTATCTTGACTAACTTTACCTTCCAATGTCTCCACTCCTGTTGCTTGTGACAGTAAATCTTCATGATGGGCCACAACCTGAGCAAACAAAAAGCAAACCATACATGACCAACTGCCACTGATATTTTTAAAGACACTACATATAGTTACAGAACTACCCTGTTTATCAATCCATATGATTCATGTGAACAGTAACTACATCAAAGTTTAAAGATTATTGCTGCAGTATGATATCTCAGTCATACTCAGGAACTTCTGTGAAAATCAAATATAACAAGTGCACAGTGATCCAAAGGATCTATGTCCCCCGCCACAATATACAGAGGAAAGCTACACAATGTATACAGCATGTCTCGATGCACAAAAAATGACATGTTCTTGGGCCCTGTGACCTTGAAAATAGGTCAAGGTCAAAGTGTACATGCCCTTGGTATAATGCATCTCTGGTATAAATTTCATTATTCTATCTCTATATGCTGCCAGACACACGAAAATGGATATGTTCTTGGGTCCTGTTTTCAAGGTGAAAAACAATACACGGGGCACATGCCCGTGGTATGATGTATCTCTGGTATAAATTTCATTATTCTATCTCTTAGGGTTCTAGAGATATGCTCCCGGATGGACGGATGAACAGACATGGCCCCTATGCCTACTAACTCTATGTCCCTGTATGCAGAAGAAAGCTACATGTATACAATGTATACAGCATGACTGTCTGGATGCACAAAAATTGATATGTTCTTGGGCCCTGTGACCCGGAAAATAGATCAAGGTCAAAAGCAATACTGGGCCAGATTTCGGCGAGAATCCAAGAATCCATTCTCGTAGGGATTCTCCTAAACTTGTCTTTCTTTAAAAAGAAAACTAATTGACAGAAATCCAAATAGATTCTTGCCAAATTTTGCGAAATTCTGGCCGTGCAATACATGCCGCACATGCCCTTAGTATGATGCATCTATGGTATAAATTTCATTATTCTATCTCTAAGGGTTCTAGAAATATGCTGCCAGACACACAAAAATGGATATGTTTTGGGCCCTGTTTTCAAGGTCAAAAACAATACACAGTGCACTTGCCCATGGTATGATGCATCTCTGGTTTAAATTTCATTTTTCTATCTCTTAGGGTTCTAGAGATATGCTCCTGGATGGACAGACAGACGGAAATGGTCCCTATCCCTACTACTTCTATGCCTCCCCCCCCATGCCACCTTCCGTGGCTGGGGACAATAATGGTAAACTGTACATGGACAGTCACGTATCTAACTATAACTCAAGCATAGAAAATGCATAATATCTATTTGCTAAATAGACAAAGTCCCTCATAATCTCCACTCACACCACATGGAATGCAAAAAACATAAGAGCTCTGTCTGCATAGGAAGCACCCAATATGCATTGTTCATCTTACCCCACGCACTGTGGGTATGTAACTGAAGTTTCATTTCACTACTTTGATCATAGTTCCTATCAAATTTATGCTAAAATACTATTTTATAGAATTTATTTTCATGGCTTTGTACCATCAGTGTAAAAAAAATGCTATTAAAGTAGTGTATTAATATTATTGTAGTCATAATGCAGATTGTAACAGAATGCTGACTGATATTCCACTGGCTTGCAGTCATAATTGTACACTAAAGGCAACTGGCAAAGAAATAATCCAATAAGAAATTGTTATAGTACTTTCTTGGATTCCTGTAAATTTTGTTTCTATGTTGTATTAAATGAAATGTATTTTCCTGCACACATATCACAATTTTTTATTTGATCAGCAATAACAGGCTCTTTACCCTTTATTACCTGAGAGTGTAATTCCTTGTCCAACAGATTTATTCCTTCTGCCAACTTTGCTAGTTGGTGTGCAATAGCCAAACCTTGAATTGCCTTGGATGCATGAGCCTTGGCATCGAAGTTTTCCGCAAGAAACTGCTTGAAAATATCTGCAATTGCACACATGTACATATGATGAATATATATAACCAACATAAAACCACCAATGCAGACACATTAACTGGGCCAGTCTTGAAAATATAAGTTGCAGCAGCACAAATTTTGAAAAGTCACAAGGGAGCACATCCTTAGCGTACCCATATCAATATGAATCAGTCTGTCTTGTCTACAAGGTACGTCAGTCCCAAAGCTGTGTCAGAGAATATTTGTTCTGCCTAAAACGAATATTCATTTACTTCTGGAAACATTATTTGAGAATATTTGTCTGCTGCACAAACAGTTGTCCCCCACTTTTTATTCATAGTTAACCAGCACCTTCTGTTTTATATAATACTTAATCATGGTAAGACTTATCTAGCTCAAAACTGGGCTAAATGTTCTGTTGATGAAACTACAGGACTCTTGTTCCATAAAACTGACACAGCTGCTATCAATTCACTGTATGATGAGGCTAAGTTTACACTTATGGGAAGGTATAATGGTTTCATAAAACATAATTATTTTTGTGGAATGTTTTGATCATGAGTGACCATTGGTGATAAACAGTGCTTTTTTTTGGGGGGGGGGGCTTTGTTTATACATTCTCTGCAACTTTTTAGACTATCACAAGTGTTTTTTTTATAAAACTACATGTAATTTTGTCCTGAACATAAGATATTATAATTTGAAAGATGTAAAAATAGAGTGGGTCAAATGGTACATATGCCGAAATGGTCACATGTCGAAATAACATTTGACCCCATTGCAATTTGATTGAATTGCACATGTAGTAATTAGAGAGACTTGGCACTTGTTGAGTTGTCTGGCAGTTTAATAGTTTGTTTCCCGGGTAGGTATATTAAATGCATGCCAGCCACAAAATAATAGCCTGATACTAGCCGTATGTACAAGAGATTTTGCCGAACTGGTCACAATACCTATGCTGGTCACATGTCAAAACAACATTTGATTGCAATTTGAACAAATATTAACTGTAGTAATTACACAGACAAAACATACGAAAGCTCCCATGGTGCGCTCATTAGCTTGCCTTTCAAGGCTATATCACAAAGAAAAGGCCACCACCTGCAGAATTTACTGACGTTGTGGGGCCAAAAAAACCTCAGCTGCCCTGGCCGTGTCATTATGGTGGGGCCGGTTGATGTTGTACATCTTTATTCCATATAGAAACATCCTAGTAGTGATCCAAAAATGCCCAGCACCTCCTCACCCCACTATTTATTCCCTTTATTCCGTTACCGTCCCTTATTAAAACGGCCACGGAAAAGCTGGTGACACTTGACACACCACTCAACAGATAGTATGAGATACCACTCACTGCAGTGCATTGAAAGCGCAGCGAAAACATGAGCATGGTGCCTGCCCTACCACTTGTCACAAATAAATCGAGAGAACACACAGCACTATCCAGCGAAGTGTGCGCGAACCGTAGATCCATAGAACATGCTGCGCAATCTGTGGATCGCGCAATTCTGTAAAACGCGCACAACAGCTGCATTGCATGCCTGTGTCACTGACCAGGGACGTGGATTAAGAAGGATATGGCACTCCGCAACATCAAAGGTTCTGGTTCAGCGCACATGAATGGACATGAAAGGGTTACTGAGCCAGCGCTCAAATCTCGTGTCTCGATTGCTATGCTGATCAAGTGGACGTGATCAATTGAGAGACAGTGTGGACAGCACCATTTTGCTAGTCGTTTTGAAACTGATAATTGGAGTAAACAAATTTTCTAGGACAATGTCACCCATGGATTATACCAGAAGCTACACAATTTAAGTAACGAAGTTGGTTCTCTGTTTTTGGTCAGTGAGGATTCGAATGACAAAGTCAGGTTTAAATGACACAAAAGTTGCCGATTTTTTGTATTCATGTAAATATCCCCCGAAACATTGCTTCAAATTATTCGTAAAGACTTTTTATTGATCACTTATAATCATGTAATATAGAGTTATACGGTCGATGCAGTATTTGGTGAGTGGCTCCCGATAAAGAAATGGAGGACCCCGTTCTTAATTTACCTGCATTTTAGCCTTCAAAATTTTTTTATTTTTGAGTCAACTTTGTTTATTTCCTATCCAGAATGTTTGTAAAAATGATACCACACACACACACACACACACACGTTACACAGGTATAGCGAATGACACCATGGCATGCACACAGTGTCTTTGCCTACTGTGCAGCAGCAGGCATAATTATCTAGGTCACGCATTGTACCGGTGTTGGGACTGGGGGCAGGGAAGCATGCACACAAAATGTACATTATGTACCCAATTCGACAATTTATGATTATTATTCTTGTGTAAAAGGCCTGAGGATTAATCATCTGATACAAATTACAACTACACAGCTAAACGTCGCCGCTTCTGATAAGAGACACACGCGTAGTGTAGACCCTTTCGTGCCCGATGGTAAAATAAACACAGCTGCTTGGTAATGGCAAAAAAAAACAGTGAGGCAGACCTTGTTTCAAAGGAGGGCCACAAAAAAAGGCACAAGTGCCATATCCCTCTTCTTAATCCACGTCTCTGCATTGACTGACACTTTCAACATAACTTGATTTCATCGCCATTGTACCCCTAAACAGTGCTGTCCAGATGAAAATATCTGTAGCAAAATTTTCTTTCCTTGTTGCATTTTTGCCACTTCTTTACATAAGAAACACCTATTTTTGAGAAAATCAGTAGCAATTTTGAAGAGCTTCGTAGCAAAATTTTGCTACAATGTCAATGTTCCAGTTAAACAGCCCTGCTAAAATAGTTTTACCTCTCTTTTGCATAACATAATGCTTGCACAAGCACAAATCTAGTCTTGTACATAGCCATAGGCTACTGCGCTGACGAAGACATTCTTAGCCTTAGCCATAATAGCCTAGGTCTAGGAGGGAGAGGACCTGAGGCTCAGGCGATCATAAAAACTACCGCACCGAATACGAATACGAATATTTTATTGCTTCATTCATACAAAGAACATCGCAATACAAAACAGGACATACATAACAGTGACAAGGTATACAATAAAATTCTACACTACACAGCCAGATCTATTCAGTCACCAACTGTCTGTGGCTTCACAGGCCCGGCTTCACAGCCTATTATCGCTCACAATCACATCCAATTTGACACGTTGGAGCTGTGGAGAAGATCGATGTTTATTCAGTTCACAGTTTGTCATTTATTAAAGCATACATGGTAGAATAATTTCCACATACAGCGATCCTTCACAGCAACATTTAACTGAATTAGATCACAACAAATTAAAATAAAAGCAAATTTACCATCCTCCTCGAGCTGTTTCAGTAAATCGCCCTCCATCTTGCTACCAAGGGTCATGAACTTTGACGGCAAATACCGAGGAGGAACAATGTGCTCTCTTTGCATAATAAAAGTCATCAATAATTTTGTTGTCCATCAGCTGATTTTTTTTTATTTTACAGAATTTATTTAAATTATTGCTACAAAAATGAAATAAAATAATAAAAAAAGGTAAAGCAGCCGAGAACTTCCGAACAGACGGGCACTAGATTGCAGACGACGCAAACGCCATGATACTTGAAGGATGGACCTGATTGGAAAACCAGTCCATTGACAGGGCTGTCGTCTTGGTCCCAGTTCCTCGTGTACAACCCAGCAACATGACATTGGACAATGTACGGTACAGAGACGGGGATCAAAGCACAGAGGGTATATTAAAATACAAGAAGCCGCTTGAATTATTTGCTGAGAAAGAAGTGGTAAAAATATGTGCTCCAATGGTCAGATACTCAAAGTAAGTGTACTTCAACATGTTAAGTCTCAACTGGAATTAAAATCATAAATGTCTGAGGCCAAGCAGTACCAATGACAGTGACAATAAGTCATTAAGTAACCATTAAATTAATGGCATGTAATCCAGTACTGCCTCTGGCCATTGACATTGCAAGGACACAGAAGTAGTCTGGTCACAATGTTGTTGCTGTGTACAACTGGACACTGTACAAAATAAGAAACTGTGTTGTTTTTTATATATATATCCATAAATCAGCTTACTTGTACCTAATTTAGGCTGGATGTGATCATGTCATACTTTCAAATGAATGGCATAAGAGAGCTGAGCACATTTCATTGTCACAAACAGTTGGTGTGTAACCGAGTCTACAACTTGAGAGAACTACATGTATATGCAATCACACCACCTCCCTGACTCAGTCAAAATATAACCAAGTTTTGAATTTGATGCAAGGTGTATGGGCAATGAAGGTTGGTACCCTCACAACAATTTTTATTACTCCTAGTTGCAAAATATCCACCTGTGAAATTACATCATTTGTCACAAATGTTACTGTGCAGGAGGGAGATCTGGGTTAGTTTTATATTTGCCTAAGGTAGTGCTGCCCATCCTGTTCATGGTTGACTGCCCACATCTTGTGTTTGTGGTCACTTTCCATGACCCTCACTTTTTCTCCATAGATTAACATGGGAAATTAGCACATATAAATTTAACCTCTCTATATGTTGTCAAATAAGCATTACACTTTCATTTAATCACGCTTGGGTGTATTTAAAAGATAACAACATGTACTTCAGGTAGATTAGAAGATGATAATTCCCTTCTGAACTCCTCCTATACACATATTCTTTCCATGTACCATATCTTTAAGATTAATGTTTTTTTTAAGCAGCGTAATGTCCAGGACAGAAATGTAGTTGATGAATTTACTTCTTCAGGGGTCGAAATAATGCCAATCTTTCAACCCAGAGCTGACAGTTTTGTGGCAGGACTAACGATTTGTGATCTGGCAGTCCTGTGGACTGACAGGACTTACCAAGTAACATTTTGTCACTGAGCTTGAACCAAATGTCAGTCATATTGGTAAAACTTTCATCAGTGCTTAAAAGTGCCAAATTTTCAATTTTAATAAAAATATACAGCTAACAAGGGCATTAAAAATGTCATTTCATTTAGGCTTTTAAGCAACAAAAGGTCATGAATTTATTGAGTAGACAGGACCGACGACTCGAAGTGTGAAAAACTGACAAATATCAGAAAATGTCGACCCAGTGGACTGATAAATCCTCAGAGTATATTTCAATCCATGTTCTTGTATTTCACTAAAGAACATGATACAGGTTGCACAAAATCCATTGTAATCTGAAATTTAGCAAGTAGCAGGTGAACACACATGTCATTCTGGGGTAAAAAGACAAGAATTAAGTCACATTATAGATGTTAGCTCCTAAAATATGTTAATCAGTAAAACATGAAAATATTGATAATCCGGATCTGAGTGTAACTGTCAGTACATATTGCGTGGTCATTAAAAAAAGAAACACTTCAAAATATAAGTAGACAACCAGGCAAGCCAAGCACAACAAAACTAATTAGTTTACTCAGACTTGTGTTCACTTACTTAACTTTGAAATTCAATGGTGACCATTACCTCCAAATCAGTGGCACTGCCATGGGTACCAAAGTAGCTCTCTTCTGATGGCAGAACTGGAGGAAAGTTAACTCTTCAAATATCCAATATTATGTTGGAAGCATTTTATTGATGACATCATCTATATATGGACACACCTCCATGAAGAGCTGACAAATTGTGTCACTCATTTAAATACTTGCCATCCAATTATTAAGTTTCTCTGCAACTGCTGAAAAACAGAGATCAATTTTCTGGACACCCTTGTTAAAATAACTATTGATTCTGAACATAGAGCTTACACTAAACTCTATGTGAAGCCCACGGATGCACATACCTATTTACACTAGGTCACCCCCCCCCCCCGACATTCCAAAACTGGGGCACCATATAGTAAGTTACTGAAAATTAACAGAATTTGCAGTAAAACAGAAAAAAGCAAAGACTTTGAGGAGAATCCAAAGAATATCCTATAAATACTATGAGAACAGAGGTTACCCATCTCAAGTCTTAGAGGAGACCAAAGCAAAATTGAACTCGATAGAGCTACCCTTTTGGCACTGAGCCAAACTGAGGTAAAAAGTGCTGAAAACATTTTTATAATCACAACTTATAATACAGCACAAGTTTCCTCCAATTAGAGATATCATACAGCAAAATTGAAGAACTTTAGAAGCTTCACGAAGTGCTGAAGTACTGACCAACCAAAAAGTGGTCATTGGTTTCAAATGCCCCAGAAACCTACCTGACATACTGATTCGCACTAGAGTCGGTCATCATGACACTGATGGCACAAATCCTGCCATTTCAGGTAGGAAACACAGGAACAAATGCAATTGTGACAATTGCAAATATTGAACTCGCCTGAACACATCAGGTCGAGTGACCTGTGCAGAAACTAAAAGGACATACGCTGTTCCAAAAGAAGGTTGATGTGGAAGTTCCAGCTTAATTTACCTCTTTACATGCAAAGTCTGCCTGAAACAGTATGTTTGACAAACACAATATCCACTCAAAGACGGAGAAACTAAATTTGGCAATTCTAGATAAATGTTTGCTTGACAAATGTTGAATTCTAAAGGATGAGCAAAATCTAAGAAGATTGTAACTTTACCACAATAGTATGAATAGTCAATAAGGTGGTCCAGTATTTTATTTAAAAAATTTTTGCCAACAATTAGACTTAGAACCATACTTAAACCATACAATCTGTGTATGCATTTTATTGACTATAATATGGTTTAATTTATTTGCAGGTTGTCTTTCAGGAGTCTAGTCAGAAAGTACAACTGTGACCTGGCTTTCACACCTATGATAATTGCAGACTCATTTGTGAGGTCTGCCAAAGCAAGAGACAGTGAGTTCACAACAAATTCCAGTGAGTAGCATTATCAATAGTCGTGTAGTATGTGTTTAAATAATTCTTGATGTTCGAGTTTTGACTAAGACTTCAGGTTAATGCCTAAAATGAAAAAAAAAAATGTTCTTCACTTCAAATTTAGAAGCAATTTTATGGAGGCAGGGGGTGCACACATTGCCTATGTATATAGTCTGTGGCTCTTTTTGATTATTACACCCTGCCACAGTAGAGCCCCAACATCACTTTAGGGTACATGGTTGGCTGAGTGGTAAGACGCTCGCCTTTCACCTCTGTGACCTGGGTTTGATTCTCATCCTAGGAAGCATGTGGAGAAAGTTCCTACCACTTTAACCCTGCACGGTGGTTTTCTCTGAGTTCTTCAGTTTCCTCCACCACAGACAAGGTAGGAAGTATACGCCAACATCTGGGCCATGGAGAGTGACTCAATAAGTCAATGCTTGACTTCTTTCACAATCCACGTAAAACAAATATATGTCTATACTATACATACATACACTTTCAGAATAGCGATACTGAGTCTGTCTATGTAGGCAAGTGCACACAGGGACACAATACGATATACATAGCTTATTCTGTCACTTTCCTATATGGGATAAATGATGATTGATCTTGTAAATAAAATTTTAGCTGATTATGTGCCATGTGAAAACAACATGCATGTACATGTACTGTTAATTCACTTGTACTTTTGCTGTATTTTTATTTTCACTTATTTCACTGATGACAGAAAATTCTGGAAACTTATTTAGCTGATGAGAGAAAATTATGGTAACTTATTTCACTGATGACAGAAAATTATGGAAATTGAAAAAAAATGAAACAGTGGGTTACCTTAGGTTTAATATAAACTTCAGATATGTCCAAAATAGCAGAGATCAGGGACAGTCCCTGAAATTAGCAGAAAATTTGATCAAATTACGATGTCCCGCGTTGAAACTGTGTATTTTCTTATATACTGTAAATTAATTGCTTTAGTTTCGCTGTATTCTTATTTTCGCTTATTTCGCTGATGGCACAAAACCGTGAAAATAAAACACAGCGAAATAGTATTTTAACTTTGTTAGAATGAGAATTATGTCCAAAACAGTGAAATTAAAACTACAGTGAAATGTCAAAAAATACTAAAACCCTGAAAATTTGAACACGTGATAATAAAGCAATTTACAGTATTCTTTATTAAATATGTTCAGTCCCTGGTTTTGTCACTTGAATGACCCTGAAATGGCATTTTGAATGCTGACATAGATCTCTGAAATAGTAGAATTAAGACTTCGGGTAAATGGTAAAGTACTACTTGTGAAAATAAGTATATTAGCAGCAGTTCCAAATCTGATAAATAAGTTTTAAGATTAAAGCTGCGAAGTAAAACGTAACACACTGTAACATTGATAACTGACTCTGAATATTTTTGGCTTTGTGAAATTAACAAACATAAAAGAAACCTGCATGTCAAGTTTGGTCCTTTTTCAAAGCGGACAAAGGATTACACAAAGGTCTGATTGCAGAGGTTCCAAGTAGAGCTGGGGCAATGTTGGGAGATTTCTCTTCAGAGATGAAATAAAATTGGGAGACTTTTTTGTTGGGGGGGGGGGGGGTAGGGGGAGCAAGCGCCAAAGGCGCGAAGCGTTCTTAGGGGGTTCTGAAATCCAGGCTTGCAAGGGAAATACATTGTCTCAACAGACACTTTTCTGTTTTTCCTAAAATTATGTGTGGGTGCCGACCAGACATATTGTTTTTCCTTGAGTCCATGGCACCCAAATTTGTCCAGAGTATTTCTGAGACACTATTATTCCCAAAACCACCAAACTTGCCATGGTGACTGACCTATAAATGAAATTTTGCCATTTGGTGTGGAATAGTCATGATGATTAAAATTGTGCAAATTAGGGGCAATTAAAAATTTAAAAGCTCTATATCTTCAAAAATATTATAGATACATGTATAGGTTTGAGACAACTGGCAAATCCAATGACATGCATGCAAACAAAAGTTTAGAATTTTAATGTATGCTAAATTCACTGAATTTCTCCACAATCCACACAAGTGCAGGCTTTCAACTGCTTGTTGACCTGTGCTTGACCTCCATGGTGCTAGGCAGCCATTTTGCAGAAACTAAGTGAACAGAATGGTGTAAATTTTCTAGGCAGAACAAGCCTGAGTGTACCCTCTGTTAAAAATAGACTACTTGTCCAGACCCAGCCTGTTCTTCATAGCCAATACTGAGACAGTATAGTGCTTGTCTCAGTTCACAGGTACATAAACAGTGCATGTAGTTTCTTGACAGCTTCTGTTAAAATTTGTTTATGTAATAAAGGAAGAAAATCAGTTTTGTATTGCATATATATACACCCTCCCCTTGAATTATAATATGTATACACTGTACATGTATGAATAATGTAGACGTACATGCACACATCCTCATCCATACTGCCCAGAAGGGCTGACCCTCTCAGGAGTGGACATTTTTCTCTGGTCCTAATGGTGACTTTTCTATGGTCCCAAGGGTGTCCACTGTAGAGAGGTTTAACTGTATTTAAGTAAACACTGGAATCAGGGTGTTTTAAATTATGTAAATTAGGGGCATTTGAAATTTTAAATCTTGAATATCTTCAGAAGTATAATAGATAGCGATGTCATTCCAACTTCTACCATAGGGTTATTAATTAGGGGCATTTGAAATTTTAAATCTTGAATATCTTCAAAAGTATAATAGATAGCGATGTCATTCCAACTTCTACCATAGGGTTATTGACCATTGCACCTCTAATAAATTTAAAACAAAAGTTGTAGTAATCTAAATTATGCTGATTATCAGCATTTGTAAATTTTAAATCTTGAATATCTTCAAAAGTTTTATAGATAGAGATGTAATTTCAACTTCTACTGGGGGGGGGGGGGGATTGACCATTGCACATGTAATGAATCTAAAACAAAAGTTGTAGCAATTTAAATTATGCTTATTAGCTGTATTGGAAATTTTCAATCTTGAATATCTTCAACACTATAGTAGATAGAGATGTCATTCCAACTTCTACTAGGGGGTTGTTAACCATTGCGCACCTAATAAATTAAAAACAAAAGTTGTAGCAATTTAAATTCTGCTAATTAGCACCATTAGAAATTTTAAATCTTGAAAAACTTCAAAGCTATAATAGATAGAGATGCCATTCCAACTTGTACTCCTGTGTTATGGAAAAGTTGTACATTGCCATACCAATATGCATTGAAGACGAACACACTGATTTGCTATGCAGCAAATCATCTTGTCTAGTTTTAAAAATGTTCTCTCATTCTATCCATTTATAAGAGTCCATCCTGTTTGCCTGGAACATACTGTTTCTTACACATCTGGTATGTTAGGAGGTAAACTGGATTCTTGGGTTTACAGGAACCTCCACTGGGGGTTGTGTATGAAGAAAGAAATACATGTACAGTATAAATGTATATATATTCAAACATACAGATTTTTCAGAAAAGTTATTCTTGGATAAGTGAATATAAAACCAATAGTAATTTAATAACAATTTCTGGTGGTGAGGCATTTGAAAATGAAAAGGCCTAAAAAGCTTAAATTGAACATGTTAAATTGCAATATTTAATCTGATTTTACATGATTTTATTTATAATGAAACATTTAAAATATATTCTGATAAATTATGAGAGTTTGAACCTTTGCAATATATAATGAATTTTCACCACCATGTGGTCTTTGGTACAGTATTTTTGTTGTTGCAGATGACAGACCTCTCATAGTGCAGTTTGCATCCAATAATCCAAAAGATTTTGCAAATGCAGCAGAGATTGTATCACCGTAAGTACATGTTAAGCTTGTTGGTGCTTCATAAGTCATTCAGGTACCAGGGCTTATTCTGAGGTTATGGTTCAAAACTAGAATGAATGCCACATTTTCTCCTCTGAGACATTGACATTATTTTGATATATGAAGGACTAGGTTCTGTCCTTCTACCAAAAGTTTTGATTTTAATGTTCGTGACACTAAAAAAAATACTGATTATTATTTATACATGATCATAACATGTTTATATAATACTTCAATTTTGAAACCCAACGATAACCACAAGGCTTACTTTTCAATGTTGTATGTGACTTAGTACATTCAGCACATTGTTTTCTGAATGTCAAAAACAATATGAACAGGGATATCAACTTGTAGCTTTACCTCTGTGATGTTGTCCTTCAAAAAAAGCATATTTTGTGGCTTAAAACTGAACTTTTTTTAACTTTGAAATATCACACTTGGCTTGTTTGGGTGTGGGTTCACATGCAGCTTTCCATATTTGGGGCCCAGTAGGTGGATTGTGCTAATTTGTTTTTACATGAATAGAGAATTTCAAAGTAGTCAGAACAATGGTAGTGATTAGTCTGAACTGGCCCATTCATCTCTCCATGGCTAATGGTTTCCTGTTCCCTATGAGTGACCCTTGTCAGTGGATCAATTGGTTGCCAGGGTTCATAGACAAATGACTGTGCAAAGAATGACATGGTTCATTATCATGCCCATGCAAACAAACCCCATGTGCTCCGCACTGCTGAAACTTTTCAGTGTAAACAAAAGTTTTGAGCTCAATTTTCTCATACATTTTTTATGTTCACACATCTGAGTTTTTGAGAGCATGTAGTTTAAATATCAAACTATCCAAAAATATTAAAAAGTGATTTGAAGTTATCCCAAGGTGCTGGCTTCAGATCCACCACCTTAAATGTTATTTGTTGGATAGTTTTTCAGATGGAGTTGATCTCAACTGTGGCTGCCCACAGAGGTAGGCATCCTATTTTTTACTTGGTTCTATGTATTAGTTCTGCTGTTTTGAAGTTGCAGATGGACAAACATGTACTTTTCATTGTTGGTGTTTGCACCTAATTTGGGGTGTGGTGGAGCAGGGCAAGGCAGGTTGCAGTGGAGTGAGGTGTGGATGGGATTTGGTAGGATGGGGTGGGGTGGGGTGGAGGTGGGTGACTGCTGACAAATGACACATTAAAAGAACATTGTGGACTGATAAAAAATACATATTATTCCTTTGGTAGTATAATGATTGTGTACTGTTTGTTTAAACATACATTATTATTTTTAAAAAAAGGGGCCAACAGGCTTACCAACCATATGAGGACCTGTTCTGTACTCATGGTACCATTGAATGTACATGTTGTTCCATTGTGAAGAACTGGTTGATTATACAACAGTTAGGACCACTTTCACAGCTTAAATAGTGACATCATCTGTAGACATGCCTTTCAAAAAATGTATACTTTTGACAAACTTACATGGTTTATATTGTGTATCAATAATTTTTATTTTATGAGGTTCAATTAGTGATAGCTGACTTATTCTGTCACGGCATACATTTAAATGCATGAATGTTTGTAAGAATACATATACTTATGAATGAACCTGTAAATTCTTGTTTTGTCAGCACACAGAAACTGTTTCCATTCCAGGTGGGCCTTGCAGGAGGGATATGGTGCTTGTTTAATCAGGAAACCAGAATTACTGAAGGACATTACTCATCAAGCGAAATCACGTATTTCAGACCCAGACTTCACCATCTCTGTTAAGATACAGGTTCACAAAGATCTCAGGTAATGTTTTATATTGCAGACAGTCTACACACTTCCAACCTGTATGTGCAGATGATCAAATGATATAAATGTATATGACAAACAACTTCATTCAACCAGAAGCTTCTCAACATCTTGTTGTAGGTGTTATTTTAGCTCAGCTGACCACAGCTAAGCTGAGCTATTGGGATGGTCCATCGTCCATGTGGGCTTGTGTGATGAATCCACACTTCAACTTCTTCTCTAAAACCCTCAGCCAGACTCACTTCAAACTTGGTGCCAAAGTTCCCCTAGTGTACCATTTTTAAGCTTGTTCAAATGGTCTTGTTCCATTGATTTTTCAATTTTTAGCTCAGCTAACTTGTTAGTCAGGCTGAGCTTTTAAGCGGCTTGTCCGTCCGTCTTAAGTCGGAAAACCATGATCATACTAAACTTTTTGTAGGATTTCTTCCTTTTCAATCTTCATCCAGTATAGTGGAAGAGGTGGCTTCCACCTAATACCTTAGTACACTTTACCTCATAACACCTCTAGTCAACATTATGATGCTAAAAATTGTATTACTATTTACCTGTTTATACCAGTGTCGATATGGTGGAATAGTGTATGAAGCATTTAAGTTTCAAATGAGACGTCCGTTCACAATAGACCTTTTCAATACGTTAGAGGGCGTTGCGAATGTTTAGTACATTTTGTCACCGGTGGTGGCTCTGCCTGTAATCGAGGTGTTCCAGTCGCCATTGAGCACTGGTTTAGAAATGGAGGCGAATGCAAGAGAAAGCGGAGCAGAAGTTGAAAGGGAAAATTTAGATTATAGGTGTCTGCATCATACATGCATAATTACTTTTAAATCCCAGCACAAGAAACATTTTTTGGTCGACTACAATGCAGATAGTGCTATTTTCAAATATCACGCCAGCCTAGCTGGCACGAAGCAGCCACACACAAACATGGTTTCTTCAGCAAGTACTTATAGAGCACAGAACTTGGTGGGAATGGACCTTATGTGGGTCTCTGTCAAGTTTATATAAATGGTCATGTTCCATTAATTTGTAGATTTTTTATGAATTTTTGTGTTCTTTTTTTGGCAAAAAAAAAAAAAAAAAATTCTCTGAAACCACACAGCCAATTTCTTTGAAATTGCATATGGACACTTCTCGGGACCCACAGACCTTAATTATGCAACAGGTGGCACTGCAATTTTTTTTCTTTTTTTAGCAATTTTTACGTGTTTTCCCTATTTCCCCCTTTTCAAGAACCATCACTCATATTGAAGTTGAAGTTGAAGTTGAAGTTTATTTTCATAAATACACCATTCAAACTATACAGCAAATGAAATTTGAGGGTAGAAACCTTGATGGGCTTATATGACCCTCGGCCATGAAAACTCAAGATACAAAATAAGCATTTGCAATAGTATAAGTACAGACACTTCTGGTATTTCTAACTTATACAATAATCAACATAATCACTTCAGATACTCCACACTTCATAAACATGTTTACGTTAATGACAAAATATTAGTGCAAAGTGTACAAAGGAAAAGGGTTGATGATATTCTTTCATAAATAATATGATAGAATAACTTACATCTTTAGAATGTTTCTTAGTTTTCTTTTAAAGATATGAAGGGATGGTGCTTGTCTTATGTGATGTGGAATTTCATTCCATACAATTGGTGCATTAAATTTAATGGAAAAAAATGATTTATTGGTACGGTAATTGAAAATATGAACATTACTTTTCTGTCTGGTATCATAACCATGGATATTCTGATTTTCAACAAATAAATCCCGTATAAAATTTGGGATAAGATTATTAATAGTTTTATACATAAACACACCAGTAACAAATTTGTGTATTGATTCGAATTTCATAATATGTAGATCATAGAAAATTTGCGCAGTATGCTCATTGTAGCTGGAATTTGATATTATACGTACAATTCTTTTCTGAAGTTTAACTAAACAATCCAAATTTGACATATAGTTAGCAGCCCATGTGATATTACAGTAAGTAAAATATGGATAAATCAAAGCATAGTATAAATTCCTTAAAATAGTAGTACCCATGCTTTGTTTCACCTTTTTCAAAATCCCTATTACTTTGCTGATTTTTCCAGATATATATGCTATATGAGATTTCCAGTTTAAATGGTCGTCCATCCATATGCCTAAGAACTTTACTTTTGTTACCTGCTGAATTATAGAATCATTGATTGAAATTTCAAAATTACCATAATTTTTCTTTCTTAAATGATACACCATATAATTGGTTTTCTCCACATTGACAGAAAGCTTATTAACCTGAAACCATTTGGAAACCATAACTAAGGCTTGGTTAACATTTTGTAATAAGTGTTCAAAAGTTTTATCAGAGAAAAATAAACTAGTGTCATCTGCAAATAGTAGACACAAACATTCTGGACATGCTACAAATAAATCATTTATGTATAAAAGGAACAATAACGGACCCAAAATTGATCCTTGAGGGACACCATGTGTTATTGTTAACAAATTAGACTTCGTGTTTTGATAATGAACATATTGCTGACGCTCTGATAAATATGATGAGAACCACTGAAGTGGCACACCTCTGATACCATATGAACTTAGCTTGTTTAATAATATATTATGATCAACAGTATCGAAAGCTTTTGAAAGGTCAAGAAAAATACCAATGGAATGTTCTTGTTTCTCAAGGGCTTCTGCTATCCTGTTTGATAAGAAACTTACTGCTAGGTCAGTGTTATATTGCTTGCGAAAACCAAATTGAAATTGATATAATATATCTAATTTATCTAAATATGATAGAAGTTGATTGTATGCTACTTTTTCAAACAATTTTGAAAAACATGTAAGTAAAGAAATAGGTCTATAATTTGAAAAAAATTCGCGGTCACCTTTTTTAAACAATGGAAGAACTTTTGCAATTTTCAAATCATTAGGAAAAATACCAGTTTCTAAAGATACATTGATAATATGAGTTAGGGACGTAATTATTTCAGTTGACACATATTTGACGACTTTAGGTTTTATATCGTCACAACCAGGACTAGAATCTCTCAATGAATTTATCAATATCTGAATATCATTATCAGTAACAGGTGAAAAAAAGAAAGAATTAATATACTGGGCCTGCAAGAAAAATTCAGGTTTGATTCCTACATCTCGGATATTTTTGGCAAGATTGGAACCAACAGTTGTGAAGTACAGGTTAAATTGGTTTGCTATATCTTTTGCTTCTGTTAGAATTTTATTATTGTGCTTAAATCTGCTGGTTTTTGTAGTCACTTTATGTTTATTTATGATCCCATTTATAACTTTCCACAGTTGAGACAAGTTTTGTTTATTTTGTTCAAAAATATTACTATAATAACTCCTTTCTGCGATTCGCAAAAGATGCGTCAGACGATTTCGATAAGAGGTGTATTTTGATTTATTTTTGTTTCTTTTTTGATACAATTTGTTTTTCCTTTTTATTGAATTTAGCAAGCCTTCTGTAAGCCATGGTTTTCTCAATTTATATGCACATGAAAAAGCTCTGACAGGAATTGCTTTTGTATAATGATGTTGAAAATCATTCAAAAATACTAAAAAAGCTTCATTTGGATCACGACTTAACATAACAGAGTCCCAGTTATGTGAGCTAAGACGAACTTTTAGATCATTTAGAGTATCGTTTATAATTTGTTTGAAATGAGGTAGAGGTTTAGTTACATTTAATTTTTTAACACATATACGGAAAATGGGGAAATGGTCTGAGATGTCTGTGTATAATATACCATTGATAGGAATGTTTTCAGAGTCGGATACGTTGCTGAAAATATTATCAATAAGAGTAGCAGTGTTGTCTGTTACGCGGGTGGGTCTATTTATGGATGGCAAATAAAAGTTTGAAAACATAAGGTCCAAAAAAGATGAGGTTCCTAAATGAGTTTCATTGTTTAGCAAATTAATATTAAAATCACCCATTAAGTAACAGGATTTCTTTTCAGACTTCATGGTATCTAACATATTTTCCAGTTGGGCATTGAAACTATCAACAGAGGCACCTGGTCTATAAATAACTCCCACTATGATATTTTCAGAAGGTAAAGCAGTTAATGTATCAGATTGGATTTCAGCAAAAATAGTCTCGATAACATCATTCACAACAGATAAATCATCTCGTAGCATATAATTCAATTCACAATCAATAAACAAGGACACACCTCCGCCATCTCTCTCACTTCGATACCTTTTCAAATGATTATAGTTTAATAAATTATATATTTCATGGTTGGATTCCTTTAGCCATGTTTCTGTTATTCCAATAATACGGAACTTATAATTCATCAATGATAAGTAATTTTCCAGTTCTTTAATATGAGCAGGTAAGCTTCTTATGTTAATATGAAAAAGTGACAATAATGACTGATCCGGCATGTTTGTGTCTATCATGGCATTAAATGAATCCTCCAGGTGATACTGGCTGTTACAGAGACTATTCACAAAGTGTGTTTGTGAGAAAAAATGGAAGTCCGGATCATTATCATACATTGGGAGATGATTTCGCCCATCATTTATCTCAAATGGTATGAATAGTTTATTATTTAATTCAGCAAAGTTAATTTTAGGTAAATCAAACCACAGCTCTGAAATATTAGTAAAGAAAACATCATCATCATCAACATTATTAAAAGGCAATTCAGATTGTAAACATCGGGAACATATCCAATGTGAATCCCGTTGATAATTGGTACCAATGCATTTAAGATGGTAGAAACATTTACATATAGTACAACAACACTGTTTCACCGAGACTGGGTTCACCATTTGTGCACAGATATTACATCTGGAAATCATGTAAT
The DNA here is from genome assembly GCA_964020975.1 of Hermodice carunculata. Lineage (NCBI taxonomy): Eukaryota > Metazoa > Annelida > Polychaeta > Eunicida > Amphinomidae > Hermodice > Hermodice carunculata. The sequence continues at coordinate 81,712,008 of OZ026622.1, forward strand.
ATCAAAGAGAAAAAGAAAAATTACCATTAAACCTAAAATAACTATGATCATGTCAGTTTTCTTGTGTGCAATATGATGTAGTTCTACAGAAAAATACCGAAAATATGGAATATTATTTCTTCTTTGTGTTGAGCAACTCCCTTGATATATACATATATAAAATGTATTTGGAATTGGTTTGTGGGGGAAAAAAGTTACATGTATCAATAGTATAAATACTATATTTTGTGAGATTACTGGTATAAAACTATTTGTTAGATCTCTTGAATTCCAAGGGATGCGAGGAGGTGTTGTGATTAAGTAGAACAAAAACCACATGCAAAATAGTAGAGAAAAAAATGGGTAAAGGGATGTCATGTATGTGTATAATATATGGAGGGACCATGGGCAAAATACATTTGAAATCATAGACACATGTGAGACATATGTATAGTAACCTGTCCGTTTTCATAAAATAACATGTTTTGCCAAGTCTTTCTCACTGATGATTGGCAATATTTTATTTGCTTTGTCCTTGATAAGAATTCTTCCATCTGTTGTCCATGCATCATTGATTTTGCCGTTCTGCTTCAGGAGTCGAGTTTTGTAGTAAAGGTTTGCGCGCCGTTTCGTGAGGTCATCATTTATATAAATGCGTGAGGTGTCCAAGTCATCTAGCTTACTGGTCTTGAGTTTTTTCTTGTTTTGCATCAGACTCTTCCTGTAACGGTACGAAGTCAACTTCACAATGATGTCCCGTGTTTTTCCAGGAATCTGAGGTCCAATGCGGTGGCTACGGTCGATCTCCGATGAGAGGAGGGGAACTTCCAGAGCATCATTAGCCAGTTTTAACACTAGATCATCTGTATTTTTCATGGCAGTTTCCTTGACTCCAGCAATTCTCAAATTATTTCTCCTGGAGTATTGTTCCAGCTCATCACATTTTGTTGTGAGGTCATCAACAGTTTTTTGCAGTTCTTTGATGGTGTCATCTTTTTTGTTTAATTCATCTTGCAGTATTTTAAAATGGTGACCAATCAGTGAGCTTATTTTATTAGAGAGTTCATCGGGATTCGGGTTCAGGGCCTTTCTTAGTTTGGTCAGCACATGCTCATTTGAAAATGCCTCTATAACTGCAAGTACCATTGCACTTTCATCTGAAGGATAATCCTCTTCTTCAGATTTAGAGGCCAATCTAGAACTAGAACGTCCACTTTTTTCTTTTACTTGCTTGGAAGACATGCTTTGAGTTTGACTTATAATTACTTCACTTTCAGTTCAACAGTTCAACACTGTGTATGTTACAGTGCAGAAACACAGTTCGCAGGGTTCAGGTCATGGGTATACAATGATATGAACAGAGGTGTATACAATGCCCAAGTCCTCTGAATGGAGTTACATAGTGCTGGTCATATTGTTCTGAAACTTGGTGGAAATGTATAGTGTGGGAGGATTAATCAAAGTGTTCAATAGGTGTTGACATGCTGGATCCCTGATTTTTGTGATTTTTTTCAGTTTGTGTACCTGTCAGTTAATGCATGCATTCCTGTTGATTACCATGTAAGTCAATGGGGAATGCAATGGAAACTCACATTTTTACTTCTGCTCCAAAATCCTCATCCCCTAGACTATTATGGGACTAATATGGGTTAAATGTCAAGGTCAGCTGAAGATGGGCTGTTCACATAGCCCTCTTGTTTTTAAGTCAACTTGCTTTTCATTTTATTATAAAACAAAACCAAAGTTGTCACTGTTAAGAATATAATGTGTAGTTTTGTTGCTAATATGAATTGACCTTTTCACTGATGTACTATATGCATGACTTTGATTGTGAAAGTTCAGGAGCTTATTGGATTTTTTTTTTCTTTTTAGGAAAACAGTTGACATGTGTCAGCAGGTAGAGAAAACAGGGATATCCTGGATAACAGTGCATGGGCGCACAACTGATCAGCGCAACCAGCCTGTCAACTGGGAGGCCATTAAATTAATCAAAGACAGTGTATCCATTCCAGTCATTGCTAATGGAGACATTCGAAACATGAAGGATGTGGATCTTGTACAAGAGAAAACCGGCGTAAATGGTGAGGCAAAAGAATTGAAAAATTGCATTGCAAAGTGGTCTCCCAAGATAGGGTGGGCTTTTTTTACATAATGGGTGTCTCGAGACACTATTGTGCACATGTATGTATTTCCATTACTTTCTACAACTGCCACATATATGTACAACAAGGATAAAACTCCTGACAAGTAATGATGTGTAGCTGATAATGCATTAAAAATGTTCTAATGTTGAAACTACAGAAGCAAACTTTTTGATCAACTACAATTTAAAATGGAATATAGTGGCAATGCGCAACTATCTCCAGCTAGAGTGTGTGTTTGTAGGAGAACAGCTGGATACAAACATCAAATTATGCTATTGCCACAGGGTTAGTGCATACCAATCCAATATATGCTAGCATTACTATTTCTTAGTGGAGTTTCAGACATTGCTAAAAGCTCATTTTATTAAGTTTCATAGTCTAGGCAATTTTATTTGAATGACTGCACAGATGGAGTATGTGATTTGTTTGACTCTTGAATTGAAAGATCAAGCCAATAAAGCTTTATTTAAACTACGACAATTTCCCATTAAGAACAATGTCAAATTGTCTATGAAATTATTTGATTCACTCATTTTCCCCATTCTATCGTATGGTAGCGAAGCATGGGGCGGTTACTTAGTGAAGGGTATTGAAAATAATATTATTTTGAATCTTTGTGATAAGCCATTGGTGGAAAGGGTCCACACTAAAGATTGTAAATATATACTGGGTATACATAGAAAAGCTACTAATTCAGCTGTAATAGGTGAACTTGGCAGCTACCCCATACTAATTGAAATTATATGTAAATTGGTAAAATACTGGCTACACCTACAGAACTATGACAAAAATTCACTGGTCTACTCATGTCTATTAGAAATCTATGTACAATATTGCGCAGAAAACAATTGTTGGCTTAAATATATGTATGATACTTTAGAGTGTGTTGGTATGCAAGAAACATGGAACAATTTCGGCGGTCATAACACCAACGGCACTGTGTCAAATTTAAGAGAACTTCTGCAGAATACTTACGAATCTCAGTGGCTTAACCACATTAGAGGATCTGGTAAAAAATAACCAACACAACTTATGAAATTATTGTAAATTTAAAACTAAATTTGAGTCAGAGTCCTATCTAACCAGCTCTATCCCAGTTATGAATAGACAAGCTTTCACTAAATTGAGGATAAGCGCCCACACTTTGGCGATAGAAACGGGCCGCTATACCCGACCAAAAACACCACTGGAGCAAAGACAGTTAAGTGTTCCATGTGTGACGTTGAGACTATTGAAAATGAAGAACATGTGATATTACATTGTAACATGTACAATAACATCAGGGAAGATTTATTTGTAACTTTAAACAACTGCTAAAGTGGGTTTCATTTGCTAACTGAGATGGAAAAATTTATAACAATAATGCAATCTGGAGATAGCCCAGAGGTACTCTCTTATGTAAATGAAATCTATGTAATTTGAAAACAACAACTCGGGTACTAAATCTCAGTAGCTAACTGGTCATGTATACAAGTGTTTGACTGGGTGCACCTGTTATCATGTGTAACTTAATTTGAACCATCTATATTGAATGGGTGGTTGCAAATATGTTTCAAAAGGTGCTAACTGTTGCAACAAACAAATGGACATGTTCTGAGGGAATACTTTAATTAGTTTCTTAGCAATTTTACCTCAAAGTTTGTTTTGTTTTTTGTTGGGGGTGGGTGGGTTTTGTTGGTGTTGGTCTCTCTGCTGCATGGGTTGCCACAAACAACAGATAGTAGTATTTGAAGGTACATGTGGTAGCTGTAAGGTTCTAACTTTTCTGATCAGGTGTAATGGCAGCACGTGGTATCCTGGCCAACCCAGCTATGTATGCAGGCTATGATGTCACTCCCCTGCAGTGTGTCCAAGACTGGGTAAGTACTTAATGCTAACTGATACTAGCTCCCACAGGGAAGAGAAAAGACAACATTTTTTCATGTCCTATAGTTAGTTTGGTTGATCAGTAGTGTTATGTGGGAATATTATAAAGTTATCATAAGACTTGGCGAGTGTGTTTTTAATTCCTGAGCCTATTTCCCATGACATGGTTTGTTCCATGGACAACAGAATGTATATTGTGTTTATTAACAGATCACCAACCTTTTCTAGTGGAAATAACATTATTTCCCTTGGATGTGGCAGGCACAATTATACAAGTGAACCCCCTATACATATTCACAATAAGTGATGATTTACACAGTCCATAACATATGCAATATGGACAAAATCTTGTAAGAACTCCATCTTATTCAAGCCAAAGGCAAAGCTACACTGCCCTCAGTCTGAACACTCTGGCTATGTGACATTACCTGGCCAGACTCACGTGTGACCCGTTTCACTGTTCCACATACAGAGGACACAGTTACTGACTCAAATTTTTATTGAGTGTCTTAACTCTACGCTATCCTACTAATGCTATCTGGACTGGTGTTACTGACTGTATCTATAAAATGGACGACATCTCTTAAATTCAGTCTCTGATGAGCCCTTGCAGGGTGAAATCAGTCAAACTTTATGCTATTTTATTAACAGAAAACAAATCGGCACTTTTGCTTCCACAGTGCTTGCCTGGTTCTACATCACTATGATAAAGTTGTAGATGCAGAGCAATAAAAATACAAGGCAAATGTCTGGGGATAGAATTCATTCTTTATTCCCAGGCACTTCTTGTAGGCGAGAGTATAGTTTCATCCTGTACTGGACTCATCAGTGGCTGAAGAGTAAGGGATTATCGTGTCACTTTTTAAACCCCAAGGTGTCAACGGTTTTAGTAAAATTTGTTCTGTAAGAGACCATAGGTTGAAAATGGCACTTAATGTCAGTTTTGTTGTATGCATCATGCATGTAATTCTCACCTGTTGCACCAAGAAAACATAGGTTGCTAGGAGAACCTAGAAAGGGACTTAGCTCTAATTTTATTACTGCATAAATTTGTGAAAATTAAAAAATTTTAACTTTAATTTAAACACCAAGCACCTTTTGAACTACAACCCTTATTCACAATTTAGAATACTGTTTTGCTGCTAGAAGTTAGTCTTTCTTAAGACCCTTTCTTAGTTCATTTGTTATAAAACAGATTTAAATAGCTAATGAATATTATAAAAATAAATGAGGAGGCGGTCATAGTGTCAAGCTAGAACAAGCCAGACAGTGAAGCAGTCGTGCCATGGAGTGAAGAAAGGGTCTTTTAACTTTGGCAGGGTACTTCCTGTCACATCCGTGCAGTGGCGCTGTGGTGCCAGTGAATAAAAACACCGACTGGGCAACAGCCACCTGAAACACACAGGTATACTTTGATAAAATGTGTTGCAGCAGGTCTACGGCCAGGTAGTAGTGTCACACGATCATGAACTGTGCTGGCAGCTGTGGTACAGATCGAAGTCTGGGTGACATCCAACAGAGGAACAAAGTTGCCCAGACTTCTTCTGTATCACATCTGCCAGTGCAGTTCATGGACCTCTGACACTATTGCCCGGCCATAGACCTGCTGCAACACGTTATCAAAGTGTTCCTGTTTGTTTCAGGTGGTCCTCTCAAGGACCACTTTGCAGCCTGGCCTGTTCTGGCTCAACGCTATGACTGCCCCCTCATTTATTTTTTATAATATTCATTAGCTATTTTGTTTTATAACAAATTAACTAAGAAAGGGCCTTAAGAAAAACTAGCTAGAAGTACGCTGTTTCATATCCCAGAAGAAGACAAAGTTTTACATTTTGGCGTTTGTGCTAATTTTTGTTTTTCTGCAAAAAACATGTAAAATAAAAGCTTTTTAAGTAAGCAGTTAAAATCCAATTTCTTAACTTTCTTAATTTTTGATAGCTTAGTCCAAAAGTATACTTTTAGAGAATATATAGATTATATGATCTCAAACTACTTCACAGCCTATCTGTCTGGGTGCCTTCAAAATGAGAACAGTTTGAAATGCTACGCTTTGCCATTGTTCAACATAATCCAAATTTTGTGTATCAGCCTAATTTGTATAAATTAAAATGCTATAACTTTGGTTCCTGGTTTATGTATGTGGCTATGTCACAAACTTATAAAGCAAAGTTTGAATGACACCACTATCTAAAGGAGTTATGAAGCTATTCAAGATTTTAATTTTGTGTATTGCATAATTTGCATAAATTAAAAGCCTGCAACTTTGGTTCATGGTTCATTGGATCCATGCACCTATGCCCAAAACCTACAAATTGAAGTTGCAGGAGTACCTCTATGTATAATAGTTTTGAAGTTATTCAAGATTTAGATTTTTGTGTATTCGCCTCATTCGCAAAATAAATGAAAATCCTACAACTGTGGTTCATGGTTCATTGGATGTACCTATGTCACAAACATATAGAGTGAAGTTGAAATGACATCTCTATGATAGTTTTGAAGCTATTCAAGATTTAAATTTTGTGTATTCACCTTATTTGCATAAATTAAAATTCTGTAACTTTGGTTCATGGTTCATTAGATGCAGCTATATCACAAACATACAAATTGGAGTTGGAATGGCACCTTTATGTATAATAGTTTTGAACTTGTTTAAGATTTCAAGTTTGTGTATTCACCTAATTTGCATAAATCTAAATTTTACATTTTTGTTTCATTGGATGTGTCTATGTTACAAACCTTTAAATTGAAGTTACGATGGCACCTCTTTCTATAATAATTTTGAAGTTATTCAAAAAGATTTAAATTTTGTGTATTCACCTTATTTGCATAAATTAAAATTTTACAACTTTGGTTTATGGTTCATTGGATTCGGCCATGTTACAAACCTTTTGATTTAAGTTCTAAAGACACCTTTATCTATAAATTTTCAAGCTATTAAAGATTTAAATTTTGAATAATCACATACATGTAATTTGCACAAACTGAAATCCTACAACTTTGGTGCATAGTTCATTGGATGCTGCTTTGCCACAAACCTATAATCTAAAGTTGAAATGGCTGCTCCATCTATAATAATTTTGGAGATATTCAGCTTTTAAATTTTTCAATGCCCCTAATTAGCATAATTTGAAATACCAGAACTTTTATTTACTGTCCATTGTATTGGCAGGTGTCACAAACCTAAACATGCACATTGAAAATTTTGTGTCTATCTGCAATGGTTTAGGAGATATGGAGCTTTTAAAATTTTAATTGCCCCTCATTTGCATAATTTTTAACATCAGGACAATTCCAAACCAGGTTCAAAATTTTATTGGTAAGTCAATCACCATAGCAAGTTTGGTGATTGTCGGAATGATAGTGTCAGAGAAAAACTCTGGACGAATCTGGTCATAAAGAAGACAGAAAGAAGGAAAGAAAAAAAAATTCTTGGAAAAAACAAAATGTCTGGGTGTGCGCCCAGACATAATAAGAAGTCCCGTGTATATAGGGACATGTTTTGAGCAAAGTTGTATTTTCTGTGTGAAGTGCTGTAAAAGTGTATCACACCCTAAATATAGTAACAAGATCTAGTGGCCTAAATGCAGGGGCTGGGCAGATAGAGCTGACAGTGCATTAGTGATTACTGCAGTGGGTATTTTCCTATGGTAAGTGGCAACAATTATAAGGAATATACCTCTAGTGCTAGGTAAAGGGTCATGTCTTTTGTTATGCTCAACAGCATTTGATGTTAGCCCTTTTTACCCCCTCCCGTTAACATCAAAAGTGAACCTCCATGATCACACCTGATCTTATTCTTAATATAGACCATGAATCTGCTCTACTAGGGTTGAATGAAAAGTTATAAGCATGACCCAGTTAGTGTTGCCTGCATAGATAGACTCAGCATTGCTATTCTGAAAGTGATGTCGGTGCTCCACTGAGGGTTTTCAGTTGCTACATTATATGAAAACTAGAACGATGACCAGGTCATCAAGGGCCGGCAAGCAGCGTATTTTTATAGTTATGCGACTTTTCCTGGTGGCAAATTGGCGCAATGAGCTTGACCCCTGTGTGACCTTGACCTTTGACCTCAAGGTCACTCCCAAGCAATCCTGTGTAGTGTTACCTAATGATCCATATTTTTTTAAGTTTGATGAAGTTGTGAGAAATCGGTCTGCATACTGCATATAGAACACATTTTACCAAATGGTGCAATAACCTTTACCTCTGACCTCAAGGTCACCCTCGAATGATCAAACTTGGAAGTCTTACCTGGAGACATAAAATGGTCAAGTATGATGAATTTCTCTGCATACTTTAACAGATATTGCACAGAAACCAATTTTCTTTGCAGTGCCCTTATGCCCTTGACCTTTGACCTCAAGGTCACCCATAAGTGTTCCTCACTAAAGTCTTACTTCCATCCATGTTTTGATCAAGTGGGATGAATTCTCACAAATCATTATGAGAATGTGCACAGGAAATAGAGCATGCACATGTACTGTGTGCTAAGAAAAATGACCCACTATGATTGCCTCTGTTGAATTGTTTGTGTTTGTTGCAGCTGACGATTTCCTCAGCATTAGGCACACAGTTCCAATGTTTCCACCACCACCTCATCAGTATGATGGAATCCATTACTTCCAAGTCAGAGAAGAGAGTTTTCAACAGCCTGGGAAGCACTACTGCTGTGTTAGACTTCTTACATGAATATTATGGAATATGACACTTTTTAAGGGTAAACTCTCATGCACAAGAATTTATCTAGAAAGACAGAAGCTATTGTACAAGGCGTTGTTCATTCACTCATGGGTCAATAAAAGTGTCAGCATTTGAAAGTTTAACAAGAGGCCCGTGGACCTAATGCTCTGCTGACTACCATTACCAAAAAATCATTTTCTGAAATGTATTCAATCCATGAACTTGAAAAAGTAATCAAGGCTAACCATATTATGCAACTGAAACTAAACTAACTCAAAAATTGTGGGTGCAGAGCATTCACAAGATGACCCCAACATTCCAACTGGCCATTTCATTGACCTTGACCTTCAACTGGGATTGAAAAATTGTTAGTATTCAAAATGTGTGCCCTACATCCAGCTTTCCATCCATTGTCTGTTTGTTCAGATCAGGTCATAACTTTTCAAGGTTTTGAATAAAGACAAAAAATTTCAACTACTGCTAAACTCCATAATTACTGAGTCATGGTGACCCAAAAAGTATGTCACCAATTACAGTATTATGTACAATGTAATCAAGTGCAATTTTGATCTGGAGGCTTAATTCTCTTTACTATTAATGTTCAAGCTCCATCCTGCCATTACAAAATCACCTCTTTCAAGTTTACAGGCATGTTGACTCCCAAATAGATCAAAGTCACTGATGTTACATAACTTTCTAGCATTGGACATGGTCTATATAATTTATCCTACAAATTTGGCAAGCCTAATCCAATTACTTTACTAAATATGGAATTTTATATCTTAAAACACATTTTGGCTCATAATTTCTGTCAAATTATAGGTAGCACCACTCGTATTATTGGACTTTGACATCCCCCACAATCCACCAAACTGGGTGAGGATCCCCCAAAAATCCAGGATGTTAGAGTGTTCACAAGATTTTCACATTTTGACCCCTATATTGCATAATAGTGTAGGTGGCACCACCAATATCGAAAGGGACTTAGACTTTCATACACCCTGTAAGTCCTGAAAGTTATAGTGGGCTAACTCGAAAACTGGACAGTATTGGGCAAATGAACAGAAGTTTACGAATGCACAGCATGAGTGGTGGAATAAGCTCTGCGACCTCAGGTCAGCAAAGCTAAAAATAATAAAATCAATAATTCCTTGAAATGCAGTCTCTCTGTGACCTTGAGAAGGCTGTTCAAAGTCATCCATGTTATGCAATATATGATATGCTCATTTGTGGTATATTTTGTGTTCACCTACACCTGTAGAATTGGTGCTACCAGTATTGTTCTGGTTTGAATAGTTTCAAAATATTTCCACCAAATTCACAAGGATCCGCTGAAAATCAAACACCACAGCATTTCATTTTTTTTTTACCCCTGTAGTTAGTAATCCACTACACAGTGCCACCAAAAACGAACTTTGATTTTCATTCATAGAACATGTCCAAAAGCTTTAAGAAGCAGCAAGAAAAGATGATTTGCTGCATAGCAAATCTGTGTGTGTGTGTCTTCAAAGCTTATTGGTATGACAATGTACAATTGGTATTTCAGTACCACAGTGTTTTATCGGTACGACAATGTATAATGGGTACTTCAAGTACAACAGTGTATGATCTGTACGAAAATGTTACGACAGTGTACAATGGGCACTTCAGTACTACAGTGTATCATATTGGTACAATAATGTTAGGACAGCACTGTACAATGGGTACTTCATTACTACAGTGTATGATCGGTAGGATAATGTTACGACAGTGTACAATGGGCACTTCAGTCTATAACAGATACAACCAGTTAGCGTAATCAACTGGTTTTCAGGAAAAATGTTGGAAAGCCACACTTGACACAAAGTAGCCTCAGTGTAACAAGCTCCAAGTCTTATGTGTACTTCAATGCACCTAACTTATCACTTGAATGATGGAAAAATACTTTTTCAAATTGCTTCAAAGTACTATACCTCAACTTAAGTTCCATTTTACTACATAAACCTCGTTGCAATCCCAGCTGTATGTCTTACACAGCCCAGCCAAGCTAGTGTTGTAACCAAGTTAATTAAAATAGCAGAAAACAAACCCAAGTCAGTGGTTACTTGGTCGTGATAATTTACTAAATTTGCATTGAGGTTTTATTTCTTCTTGTTGTGAATACAATACGTTGCAAATCGAATACAAGTGCCCAGCTCTGCTCCTTGGCCCACTCCCTGCCAGCAGGTATTGTTCATTCGATTGAATGAAAACAGTAACTATTTGTGTTGCTAAGTATTATTTTTTCTGATTCCTTTCAGCTATTAGTCATATCAACAGTCAAATCAATGGATTGCTAATCAAACATCATAAAATGATTGATGACTGACGATAACTGTATATGACTTCATGGCAGATGTGCATCGTAAAACTTTATAGCTGAGAAAATGTGTGCATCCTATGTATAAGCATTACTGCATTATGAACAAGTGAAGTATTAACATTTAGAAATTATTGGAGATTTTGCTGAATCAAAATTCACTTGAGAAACCATATGTTCCACTGGATATACCATATGTTCTAATTCTAAAATAATAATATCTCTAGTTCCACTGATACATTCCTACAGCTAGAAAAGAGGATTTGGTCCATTTAATATACATGTACAGTGCTCCCTCTTTATAACGCTGGTGTTGGGGTCCACATGGTGTACCGTGTTATAGCAAAACAGCCTTATAACAGAGAGACTTTTAATATATAAGTAACGGGAAAACTATTTTAGTGGGAGCCATGGTACCCACCGTGTTATATCAGAAACCGCCTTGTAACGAGAGGTGTTCTAAAGAGGGAGCACTTTACAACCAATGTCTTGATTGAAGTGTGCAAGCCGCTGTGGTGTATGTGATGCAAGCACAACCTGCCAGTGTGCATACAGAAGTTATGCAACTTTTACACATACTAATTTGTAGCATCTAAAATTAGAGCTCTGTGACAACTGAGGTACCTTGTAAGGAGGGAGACAGACGGGTGGCCCCACCCGACTTTTTACCAGTGGTTGTACACATGTAAATGAAATCCCTTCTTAGATTTCACTTGTTACTATTCATTCCAGGTCAACATATTACTCTATCTATTATAACTTTGAAGTTATCCAAAATTTCAAATTTCAAATAGTGCTATTTAGCATAATTTTAAAATGCTACAACTTTTGTTTTGAATTCATTAGGAGCGCAATGGTCGACAACCCCCAAGTAGAAGTTGGAATGACACCTTTATTTATCATAATTTTGAATACAGCTGGTTTAGATTAGTATGATTTAAATTGCTACAACTTTTGCTTTAGATTCATTACATGCGCAAAAGTCAATAGCCCCCTAGAAGTTGAAATGAAATCTCTATGTACAATACTAGTAAAGATGATCAGGTCAACGATGACTCAAGAAATATACACAGATCTGAGAGCTGCAAGGACAGAACGACTTCTGATAACAGACTGAGAAAGTGATCTTGTCCAGCAGGTATAAATGATGAAGAGGCTGTTGACTTGATGATGGCTCTATTCACACCTGAACGGTTTCAGCAATTTTCAATGCCTTTATGAAGGGATATTGCGTGAAATAAAGTTCTTGAAACACGAGTCCTGTATTGAGCTGCTTTCTTATAATGTTTAATGACGTGTTGCTGGACCTGTGGTCCACTACCTTTCCGAAAAAAAATATATTATATAGAAATGTTGCCGGTGTACCTGTGGTCCATAGCCTTTTAGAATAAATAATTTTGACCCAAGAGTTGGCTGGACCTGGGTCCAATGCTGTTTTGATGGTAGAAAATAGATGAATCTATCCTAGGTATATTGAGGCGCTGGCACTTACCCGAGACCTTCAAATCAGTGAAATTGAGCTTTTGCTATTTTTGAGATTATGAAGTACTAATCTTTATCTATGCCAAAAAGTTTCACTGTAGCATGTTTACTTCTGTGCAAAACTTTAAGATGAAAAAGTGTCCCTGCGTTACGGAGTCGATCAGTTAATTGGCTGTTAGATGTGGTCCCTAATGGTGGTGTTTAGATAACCATCCAGTCAGAGCCTCCCTGGATGTGTTTTTACAGGCGAGTGGATTATTTCACAGTTGACTGATTAGAACCATCATATTGTTTTAAGTGTGTAGGTCAAAGTTATATCCGAATATAAGAGATAAGCATTTAGTCATCCTTAATGGCCTGAGCAGATGTCCTTGGTTATCTTTGGTATGAATCTCAGAAACATTTTTTTTTACAAGACTTGGTAATTTTGAGATAGCCTTACTCAAAACTGGATGGACGAATCTTTCTGAACTGAACAGCTATGTAAAGACGAGAATAACTTTGGTAACCATTTTTTTGGCAACATTCCAGTTTTAAATGCTACTTTTTGAGCTCCAAAGTGGAAAAAAAAAATGTTAACTGCAGATGCTTCAAATTTCAACAACATAAAAGCCATTCTTTTAACAGAAAGCAAAAAAAAAAAATGGTTACCTAAGTTATACTATTGTCTTTTCATGACCGTTGACTTCAAGCTTTATATGCGAAAAGTCATGTGATCCTTTCTCAAAGTGTAAATCAGACCCCTTGAATAAAATGCCCCTCAAATTTTACAAATTAATTTTAAAATATTTATTGTCACATGCAAAGAGACTACACATATTGATAAAACTAAAAATGTATACATCAATGGGCTTGTATCCAAAAACAGACACAGTGGCAATTTATGTACCACTCTTTTATATGTACCCTACGTAAAAGCAGGCACCTTCAAGAAGGGGTCCTCCTCTGGGTCTCTGTCCTTCCATAGTCCCATGACAATGATTACGGGAACAGTTGTACATGTATTAGACAAGTGATTTGCTTTGGTATATTAAAAATAAAGTCTCCTCAAGTTAGTTCTCTCACCCTTTTGAGCTGGTGATATCTTGCCTTGCATTGCTACATCGAAATACAATGTAGCGTTATGGTCCAGTAACCACTGGGGCTTCTTTGAAGTATCCACAGGCTTTTCAACAAAGATTTGAAGAATTTTATTATTAAAAACCTCTCTATGGGATTTTAAAAGACTTAAATTGTATATGCATAAAAATAACAAGAAGGTATTCATATAAAGAATCCTTGACCTGGAAACTTATTAAAGTTGGTTTGAATGTTTATATTGTGATTATGACCATAAGTTGAGCACATTTTATTTAAATATGATTCTTATTGTGGCTGGTTATTGCATTATTCTGCCAGAGATGGTACATTGTATACATTTTCTTGAATGTTCTATTTTCCACTTCATATGATTTGTAAGTAAATCGTGATCATGTCCGTTTGTTGCGGCTACATTTTCCGTGAGATAGATGTATTTCGTAATACTTCATTAAGTTGAGTTAACTAAGCGAAAAGTTCCATTCAATTGAAATTTGGTTATCTGTTGGGAGTGTCTCTTCTGAATTAATTTTTTCAAACAGAAACTGTCCGTCACTGCTCAGTACTTGTATATGAAAAATGAGAGTCCTACAGGATATGTAAATTTTGGTCTGGTAACTGATACAATGCAGAAAGTAGCTTTTTTGCTCGGCATGGCTTCCCCTGGTCTTCTGTTGGGAACAGGTTTTACAGCTACTGCCTTGAGTTGGAAGGTTATGTGTGGCTCCACATACTCTTCACGTGACTTGGCGTGACATTGGTAATTGTCCAGTCTCCCGCGTCTTTAAACATAAGGGACAAATGTACCTGTTTGGGTGTTCCTTGTGAGTTTTCATGTGTCTCCTCAGCGCTCCAATGCTGTTGCAGGAATTCCTAAATTTATGGCAGTATAACTTCATTCTGGACCTTGTTATGTCTGTGTGCCAACACAGACATACTGTTTTTCTAGGAATTCTTTATTAAAGTGTGTGTGTCAACGCACACTTTTCTGTTTTTCTAGGAATTAAAGTGTGTGTGTCAGCACACACTTTTCTGTTTTTCTAGGAATTCTTTATTAAAGTGTGTGTGTCAGCACACACTTTTCTGTTTTACTAGGAATTCTTTATTTCTTTCTTTCTTCTTTCTTTCTTTCTTTCTTTCTTTCTTTCTTTCTTTCTTTCTTTCTTTCTTTCTTTCTTTCTTTCTTTCTTTCTTTACAGGCAAATTTGTCCGACATTTCATTTGAAAAGTATAACACGTAGAAACTCCAAACTTGGCACAATTATACTTCTATAGATAAAGTCTGGCCTTTTTATAATGAGAGGTCATGCTTTTCAAAATTATGCAAATGAGGGCTAATTAAATCTTCAATATGTTATATAGCTGTGGAGCTGGCCCTGCTATGTGTCTGCCACCCCACCAAACACACATGACCAGTGACAGTGAATGATTGGTATCAAATGGCCAGCGTATTCCAAAGTCCTGGCAAGTGTAACCACATCAAAATAAACCCTACCCTTTCCTCCTGAAGTTGATGTGTATTTTATTACCCCCAATAGATTTCACTCATAATCCACAGCCTTTATCAACATTGTAAGACCTGTGGGACATTTTTACAGGGGTGTCAGATCTCAATTAAATTGCAAACAAGCCATAATCCTGGTATATATTTTACAAGATGTGACATCAAAATGACCCTTTGAAAATGCGGCATGCCTTGACTCATTCAGGACAGAAGTCTTCATTTACTGTCAGTAAAATTTGTATCAAAGGGATATACTGAGTATTCTTATCTTTTAAATTAGGCGGTTCTGATTTAAAATTTCTGACAATCATAATAGAATATAATATCTGCTCATGATTTGTGATATTCTGACCTTTTTTATTTGTTTCACACATTGTATTAGCAATGC
This sequence comes from Hermodice carunculata, assembly GCA_964020975.1. NCBI lineage: Eukaryota > Metazoa > Annelida > Polychaeta > Eunicida > Amphinomidae > Hermodice > Hermodice carunculata. The sequence continues at coordinate 81,727,469 of OZ026622.1, forward strand.
AAATTTGAAAGAATTAGCAAAGAGCATATCCTTTGGGTTCATCACTGAATGAGTTAATTTTGTCATATAAACATTGGCTGCATTGATTGAATGGCTATGTCTGTTTGGTAATTTAATTGTAAGTTGATGTTTTCTTTTTGGACACCAGTCCGTTCAGTGGCTCTTAAAGAAAACATTTTAGGCTACATATTTTATATACAATTACACAGTCCAGGAAATGCTCAAGATCCCTGCTCATGCATTCTATCATTAAAGCGTGTGTCTGTCAACACACACTTTTCTTTCTTTCTTTCTTTCTTTCTTTCTTTCTTTCTTTCTTTCTTTCTTTCTTTCTTTCTTTCTTTCTTTCTTTCTTTCTTTCTTTCTTTCTTTCTTTCTTTCTTTCTTTCTTTCTTTCTTTCTTTCTTTCTTTCGACTGAATTTGAAATTTTCAATCTTGAATATCTTCAACAGTATAATAGAGATGTCATTCCAACTTCTACTAGGGGGTTGTTGACCATTGGCACCTAATCACCTAATGAATTAAAAATAAAAGTTGTAGCAATTTAAATTGCTAAATAGCACCATTAGAAATTTTAAATCTTGAATAACTTCAAAGCTATAATAGATAGAGATACGATTCCAGCTTCTACTCCTGTTTTATGGAATAGTTGTACTTTGCCATACAAATATGCTTTGAAGACACACACACTGATTTGCTTTGCAGCAAATCATCTTTCCTACTTTCTTTCTTTCTTTCTTTCTTTCTTTCTTTCTTTCTTTCTTTCTTTCTTTCTTTCTTTCTTTCTTTCTTTCTTTCTTTCTTTCTTTTCTTTACCGGCAAATTTGTCCGACATTTCATTTGAAAAGTATTACATGTAGAAACTCCAAACTTGGCACAATTATACTTCTATGGACAAAGTCTGGCTTTTTTATAATGAGAGGTCATGCTTTGGAAAATTATGCAAATGAGGGCTAATTAAAGTTTTAAATCTTCAATATCTTGTAAACTATAGTAGATGTGGTCCCGAGTGTATAGGAGTTCAATCATAACAAGGTAAAGGTCATCCCAAATGTCAAGGTCATGTCAAGGTCAAAGGTCAATTTTAAGCCAAAATGTCATTTTTGAGGTCAAGGTTCACTTCAGGTAGAGGTCATCTCCAGGTCAAAGGTCATTTCAAGGTCAAAGGCCACTTTCCTTGGTGGCCTTCTTCTAGCCATAACTTGGTCAATTTTTATCTAATTTTGATCATGTTGGGCTCATATTGTAGCTATTGTAACCTTGCATATTTTGAAATTTATGTGTGACCTCTAATGATCAAAGGTCAAGGTCATTTGAACCTTTGAAAGTTTCATCCAGTCACAACTTGGCTATTTTCCATCCAATTCTAATCATGTTAGACTCAAATTGTAGGTATTGCAACACTGCACATTTTTATAAGAACACGTGACCTCGAAAGGGCAAAGGTCAAGGTCATTTGGTGCTTTGAAAGTTTCATCTTGCCATAACTTGGTAAATTTTCATCCGATTTGGTTCATGTTCATGTCAGTTTAACTTCTAATAGGGCGTTCCTGACCATTGTGCATGTAATGAATCTAAAACAAAAGTTGTAGCAATTTGAATTATGCTAAATAGCACCATTAGAAATTTTAAATCTGAAATAACTTCAAAGCTGTAATAGATAGAGATGCCATTCCAACTTTTACTCCTGTGTTATGGAATAGTTGTACATTGCCATACCAATATGCTTTGAAGACACACACACTGATTTGCTATGCAGCAAATCATCTTTTCTAGTTCTTTATTAAAGTGTGTGTGTCAGCACACACTTTTCTGTTTTTCTAGGAATTCTTTATTTCTTTCTTTCTTCTTTCCTGTTTTTCTTTCTTTCTTTCTTTCTTTCTTTCTTTCTTTACCGGCAAATTTGTCCGACATTTCATTTGAAAAGTATTATATGTATAAACTCCAAACTTGGCACAATTATACTTCTATGGATAAAGTCTGGCCTTTTTATAATGAGAGGTCATGCTTTGGAAAATTATGCAAATGAGGGCTAATTAAAGTTTTAAATCTTCAATATCTTATATACTATAGTAGATGTGGTCCCGAGTGTATAGGAGTTCGACCATAGCAAGGTAAAGGTCATCTCAAATGTCAAGGTAATGTCAAGGTCAAAGGTCAATTTTAAGCCAAAATGTCATTTTTGAGGTCAAGGTTCACTTCAGGTAGAGCTCATCTAAAGGTCAAAGGTCATTTCAAGGTCAAAGGCCACTTTCGGTGCTGGCTTTCTTCTGGCCATAACTTGGTCAATTTTTATCCAATTTTCATCATGTTGGGCTCAAATTGTAGCTATTGTATTCTGCACATTTTTTAAATGTACATGTGACCTCTAAAGTTCAAAGGTCAAGGTCATTTGGACCTTTGAAAGTTTCATCCAATCATAACGTGGCCAATCTCCATCCAGTTCTAATCATGTTGGACTCAAATTGTAGGTATTGCTACACTGGACATTTTTCTAAGAATATGTAACCTCAAAAAGGCAAAGGTCAAGGTCATTTGGCCCTTTGAAAGTCTCATCTTGCCATAACTTGGTCAATTTTACTCCTATTTGGTTCATGTCCGGCTCAAATTGTGGGTATTGTAACACTGTGAAATTTACGTGTGACCTGTAAAGGTCAAAGGTCAAGGTCATTTAGACTTTGAAATTTGCATGCAGCCATAAGCTTAATGGAATGTGAAGTACCAAAGGACAAAAGTTGTAGCATATAATATTTACAACCTTTGAAGGCACACAGACAGGTTAAAAAAAATCTTTTCCAGTTTCTTTCTTTCTTTCTTCTTTCCCAGCAAATTTGTCCGACACTTTTCTCGGAAACTATTATACATAGAAAGTCCAAACTTGGCATGATTGTACCTCAATACAAGGAGTTTGGCCTTTTTAATCTCAGAAATGATGATGTTTAAAATTATGCAAATTAGGGGCATTTGAAATTTTAAATCTTGAATAACTTCAAAGCTACATGTATAATAGAAAGAGATGCCATTCCAACTTCTACTCCTGTGTTATGGAATAGTTGTACATTGCCATACAAATATGCTTTGAAGACACACACACAGATTTGCTATGCAGCAAATCATCTTTCCAGTTTCTTTCTTTCTTCTTTCTTTCTTTCTTTCTTTCTTTACCGGCAAATTTGTCCGACATTTCATTTTAAAAGTATTACATGTAGAAACTCCAAACTTGGCACAATTATACTTCTATGGATAAAGTCTGGCCTTTTTATAATGAGAGGTCATGCTTTTCAAAATTATGCAAATGAGGGCTAATTAAAGTTTTAAATCTTCAATATCTCATATACTATAGTAGATGTGGTCCCGAGTGTATAGGAGTTCGATCATAACAAGGTAAAGGTCATGTCAAGGTCAAAGGTCACTTTTAAGCCAAAATGTCATTTTTGAGGTCAAGGTTCACTTCAGGTAGAGGTCACCTCAAGGTCAAAGGTCATTTGAAGGTCAAAGGCCACTTTCCATGGTAACTTTGTTCTGTCCATAACTTGGTCAATTTTTATCTAATTTTGATCATGTTGGGCTCAAATGGTACCAATGGTAACACTACACATTTTGAATTTTACATGTGACCTCTAAAGGTCAAAGGTCAAGGTCATTTAAACCTTTGAAAGTTTCATCCAGTCACAACTTGGCTATTTTCCATCCAATTCTAATCATGTTAGTCTCAAATTGTAGGTACTGCAACACTGCACATTTTCATAAGAACACGTGACCTTGAAAGGGCAAAGGTCAAGGTCATTAAGCCCTTTAAAAGTTTCATCTTGCCATAACTTGGTAAACTTTCATCCGATTTGGTTCATGTTCATGTCAGTTTAACTTCTACTAGGGGGTTCCTGACCATTGCGCATGTAATGAATCTAAAACAAAAGTTCTAGCAATTTGAATTATGCTAAATAGCACCATTAGAAATTTTAAATCTTGAATAACTTCAAAGCTGTAATAGATAGAGATGCCATTCCAACTTGTACTCCTGTGTTATGGAATAGTTGTACATTGCCATACCAATATGCTTTGAAGACACACACACTGATTTGCTATGCAGCAAATCATCTTTTCTAGTTTCTTTCTTTCTTTCTTTCTTCTTTCTTTCTTTCTTTACAGGCAAATTTGTCCGACATTTCATTTGAAAAGTATTGTACATAGAAACTCCAAACGTGGCATGATTATACTTCCATACATGAAGCCTGGTCTTTTTGTAAAGAGGTTCAACGGTTTTGAAAATTATGCAAATTAGGGCCATTTGAAAATTTAAATCTTGAATATCTCCAAAAATATTATAGGTACAGGTAATCAATCCAACTTTGATTAATATGTTGGTTACACTGCACCGTTTTGTAATTTACATGTGACCTCTAAAGGTCAAAGGTCAATGTCATTTTCACATTTGAAATTTTCATCTAGCCATAACTCGGTCAATTTTCAACCAATTTTAACCATGTTGGACCCAACCTGTAGGTATTGCAACACTGCGTATTTTTGTAATTTACATGCAATGCCTAAAGATTAAAGGTCAAGCTCATTCAGGCCTTTTTGTTAAAACTAGCCATAAGCGTAATGGAATGTGAAGTACCAAAGGCTTCAAAGATGGTATCAGTCAAGATTCTGGGGTCCGCTTTGGTAATTGATGCTTTTAGCCCAGATAAGAGAGCCTGGGTTTGATATCAGGCTACGGGCAGCATGCTTGTCAGTATGTGTGCCCCTGAGTGGCACACAGAATGCCGTGTGTGACTGCTTTTGTCATGTTTACACAAGACAGACAAGACATAACTTAGAACATTGGAACAACACATAATTAATTAATTGGGTAAGACATAACAGATTCAACTGAAAACCACAGGAAACTGTAGTTTTCCTTGCAGTGAGGTTGCAAGGTTAGGATATTGTACAAGCCACGGGCAGCCAGGTCAGTGTTCAGTGTAAACAAAGCATGCACAAATATGAATAGACTGACGTCTACAAGTTGTATCATGCTTAGAAGACTACTTGGTTCATGAGAATGAAATGGAAAAGAATGATGACACAGTCTGTGGTAGTTTATATATCATTACATACTATCAAAAATTTGTCTTTCTTTCTTTCCTTTTTTTCTTTTTATGGATGTGTGCCAACAGACATATTGTTTTTCTAGGAATTCTTTCTTTCTTTCTTTTTCTTTCTCACTTTCTTTCTTTCTTAATGTCTGTGCCAACACAGACATATTGTTTTTCTTTCTTTCTTTCTCTCTCTCTCTCTCTCTCTCTCTCTCTCTCTCTCTCTTTCTTTCTTTCTTTCTTTCTTTCTTTCTAGACAAGTTTGTCCGACATTTTATTTAAAAAGTATTACACATAGAAACTCCAAACCTGGCAAAATTATACTTCTATAGATGAAGTCTGGCCTTTTTGTAATGAGAGGTCATGCTTTTCAAAATTATGCAAATGAGGGCTAATTAAAGTTTTAAATGATCAATATTTTATATACTATAGTAGATGTGGTTCCGAGTGTGTAGGAGTTTGATCATAGCAAGGAAAAGGCCATCTCAAATGTCAGGGTCATGTCAAGGTCAAAGGTCAGTTTTAGGCCAAGGTGTCATTTTTGAGGTGAAGGTTCACTTCAGGTAGAGGTCATCTCAAGGTCAAAGGTCATTCAGATCAAAGGCCACTTTCGATGGGGGCTTTCTTCTAGCCATAACTTGGTCAATTTGTGTCCAATTTTGATCATGTTTGGTTCAAATTGTAGCTATTGCAACACTGCACATTTTGAAAATTACATGTGACCCCAACAGGTCAAAGGTCAATGTCATCTGGACCTTTGAAAGTTTCACCCAGCCATAACGCGGCCAATTTCCATCCAATTCTAATCATGTTGGACTTAAATTGTGGGTATTGTAACACTGTACATTTTGGCAATTTACGTGTGACCTATAAAGGTTAAAGGTAAAAGGTTAAGGTTATTTGAACTTGGAATTATCATCCAGCCATAAGCTTAATGCAATGTGAAGTACCTAAGCAAAAAAGTTGTACCATTTAATATTTACAGCTTTTGAAGGCACACAGACAGATTTGCTTTAAAGCAAATCTTCCTTTTTAGTTTTCTTTCTTTCTTCTTTCTTTCTTTCTTTCTTTCTTTCTTTCTTTCTTTCTTTCTTTCTTTCTTTCTTTCTTTCTTCTTTCTTTCTTTCTTTACAGGCAAATTTGTCCGACATTTCATTTGAAAAGTATTGTACATAGAAACTCCAAACTTGGCATGATTATACTTCCATACATGAAGTCTGGTCTTTTTGTAAAGAGGTTCAACGGTTTTGAAAATTATGCAAATTAGGGCCATTTGAAAATTTAAATCTTGAATATCTCCAAAAATATTATAGGTACAGGTAATCAATCCAACTTTGATTAATATGTTGGTTACACTGCACCGTTTTGTAATTTACATGTGACCTCTAAAGGTCAAAGGTCAATGTCATTTTCACATTTGAAATTTTCATCTAGCCATAACTCGGTCAATTTTCAACCAATTTTAACCATGTTGGACCCAACCTGTAGGTATTGCAACACTGCATATTTTTGTAATTTACATGCAATGCCTAAAGATTAAATGTCAAGCTCATTTAGGCCTTTTTGTTAAATCTAGCCATAAGCGTAATGGAATGTGAAGTACCAAAGGCTTCAAAGATGGCATCAGTCAAGATTCTGGGGTCTGCTTTGGTAATTGATACCATCTATAACACGTCCCTGTTGATACTTTTAGCCCAGATAAGAGAGCCTGGGTTTGATATCAGGCTACGGGCAGCATGTTTGTCTGTATGTGTGCCCCTGAGTAGCACACAGAATGCCATGTGTGACTGTTGCCATGTTTACACAAGACAGACAAGACATAACTTAGAAAATTGGAACAACACATAATTAATTAATTGGGTAAGACATAACAGATTCAACTGAAAGCCACAGAAAGCTGTAGTTTTCCTTGCAGTGAGGTTGCAAGGTTATGAATCGTACAAGCCACGGGCAGCCAGGTCAGTGTTCAATGTAAACAAAGCATGCACAAATTTGAATAGACTGACGTCTGCAAGTTGATCATGCTGAGAAGACTACTTGGTTTATGAGAATGAAATGGAAAAGAATGATGACACAGTCTGTGGTAGTTTATATATCATTACATACTATCAAAAATGTTGTCTTTCTTTCTTTCCTTTTTTATGGATGTGTGCCAACACAGACATATTGTTTTTCTAGGAATTCTTTCTTTCTTTCTTTCTTTCTTTCCTTCCAGAGAAATTTGTCCGACATTTTATTTAAAAACTATTACACATAGAAACTCCAAACTTGGCAAAATTATACTTCTAGAGATGAAGTCTGGCCTTTTTGTGATGAGAGGTCATGCTTTCCAAATTATGCAAATGAGGGCTAATTAAAGTTTTAAATGATCAATATTTTATATACTATAGTAGATGTGGCTCCGAGTGTATAGGAGTTTGATCATAGCAAGGCAAAGGCCATCTCAAATGTCAAGGTTATGTCAAGGTCAAAGGTCAGTTTTAGGCCAAGATGTCATTTTTGAGGTGAAGGTTCACTTCAGGTAGAGGTCATCTCAAGGTCAAAGGTCATTTTAAGGTCAAAGGCCACTTTCAATGGGGGCTTTCTTCTAGCCGTAACTTGGTCAATTTTTATCCAATTTTGATCATGTTTGGCTCAAATTGTAGCTATTGCAACACTGCACATTTTGAAATTTACATGTGACCCAAAAAGGTCAAAGGTCAATGTCATCTGGACCTTTGAAAGTTTCACCCAGCCATAACTCGGACAATTTCCATCCAATTCTAATCATGTTTGACTTAAATTGTGGGTATTGTAACATTGTACATTTTGGCAATTTACGTGTGACCTATAAAGGTTAAAGGTAAAAGGTCAAGGTTATTTGGACTTGGAAATATCATCCAGCCATAAGCTTAATGCAATGTGAAGTACCTAAGCACAAAAGTTGTACCATTTAATATTTACAGCTTTTGAAGGCACACAGATTTGCTTTAAAGCAAATCTTCCTTTCTAGTTTTTCCCTGTTTTTACGTTATTTCGAACTAGGCTTCCTTGACATTCATTTTGATAGCATTGGTTGCACATAACTCCCATATCCACGTTGCCTGGGCAATTCTTAGGTTATTGTCTAGGGATGTAATTATTTCTATTTCGTATACAATAAAGTGCTCCATGCCGTGATCTACGGACCTGGAATGATTAGCAACTGGTTTGTTTAACTTATTTCTGATGTCGCTCAAGTGTCCTATAATTCTTTTGTTCAACGTATTAGAGGTCTCTCCGACATATTGTTTCCCGCATTTTTTGCATTCACTTACATAAATTACACTCCCTGATTGGGAAATGATCTGTTGACATATATTGTATTGGGTTTCGGTTCTGTAGCTCTTGAATACTTTGTTGTCCATTATACATTGTATATGGACAAATAACACATTGTCTTCCACATGGGAGGCACCCCTGTATCTTTACCTTCCTGTTGAGTCTGGAATTCACAAGTAGGTCTTTCAAATTTGTAGGTCATGTACAAATAAGTTGAACTGGCAACCTGGTCAGGAATCTAATATCACTGGCTGCTGATAAAATGTCCGTATCAAATTAATGTTCAGATGCCTGGAAGATTTGTCTGGTATGTGATGATGAATTTAATGAAAAAGACGTATCATTTTCCTGTTTTTTGGGGGGAGAAGTTACGATTATCCATCTCTGTCGCTGGCTTTCTGAATGGCTTCAGGTAATAATTTTGATGGGAAGCCTCTTTTTAAAAGATTGACCTTTCAGATACCTGCTTGAACTTTGAAGTTGTCTACTTGGGAGCATATTCTTATGGCCTGGCTATTTTCTATCTATAATAGTTTTGAAGATATTCAAGATTTAAAATTTCAAATGCTGCTAATTAGCATAATTTAAATTGCTACAACTTTTGTTTTAAATTCAGTAGATGTGCAATGGTCAATAGCCCTCTAGTAGAAGTTGGAATGACATCTCTATCTATTACACTTTTGAAGATATTCAAGATTTAAAATTTTAAATGCCCTAAATTTGCATAATTTTAAACATCTTCATTCCTCTGCATAATAAGGCAAACACCTTGTATAGAGGTAATATCAAACCAAGTTTGGAGTTTCTATGTATAAAAGTGTCAGAGAAAAGTGTCTGACAAATTCAGAGAGAGAGAGAGAGAGAGAGAGAGAGAGAGAGAGAGAGAGAGAGAGAGAGAGAGGGAGAGAGAGAGAGAGAGAGAGAGAGAGAGAGAGAGAGAGAGAGAGAGAGAGAGAGAGAGAGAGAGAGAGAGAGAGAGAGAGAGAGACAATGCTCATCTAGATACTGATACACTGTTAATGTAACGAGTAACTTTTCACTGTTATGAAGAGACAAAGCAAATTTTATCCACAGACCTGTTAAAGATCTCACTTAAAGCAGCAAACTCTGGTGTAGAACATAATGCAATAAAATCTCTATTTGTGGCACACTTGGTATTCTAAATTGCCTCAAGTTGGACACAAGTAATTTCAGTTTTTCAAAAACAAAATTATGTGACTGTTGTGTGTTATTTGCCAGTCAGTTTTGTTAATTTGCTGACACAAATGTCTGCATTTTCAGAGCTAAGACACTGTAACATGACTAGTGGCTACCTTGAAAGCAACCTTCCTCAGACACAGATTTATAGATAATATATACAGAGTGTTTTCCGGGAAATTAACACAAAAAGCAATAAAATTCACACTTGGTCAACTTCTTGTAGAACTCCCCACATTTCAACTGCTGTCATGTGATGTAACAAAAATGTCAGTTTGTCCTAATGGTGATTTGTAGACTGATAAGGGTCATTTACAGCCTGAGGGAAGCAAGTTCTGTAAATGACCCTTCAAGGTCTGTAAATCACCACAAGGTCTGACAAAATGACATTATAGCTATTAATAATAATAGAGTATAGGGCTCTACATGAACACTTGTTCTTTTGCCCGATTAGCAAAATGATTTGGGTTTTATGGACATGTCCAATAGTACTATTATTAGGTGTAATCGTGCTGGCTCGCAGTCCTCACTGAAAATATTTGCAACCGGCTGATTCAAATTGTGACCAATTTGCATAACTTTCCTTCCGCAATGCTTCTGCTCACCCACGGGCCAAACAATGCTTTGGTCTTCTTAATATGTTGGGTATTACCTGCACAGTAATAATATAAACATGGGCATAAATGAAAGTTTGTAGGCTGCAATCAACTATAGCACCTGTAACAGTGTGGGTACCAGTTAATTGAAAATGCAAAGCAGGGGAACTGTATTAAAAACCTTACTGTTGTACTTCCATTAAAGCACATGGCATTTTCCTGTGTTAGGTGGGACAGCACTGCTGGTATTGTCTGTAAAGCTTCTTCATTGAAGTAGGCCTATGTATAATTATAGTAATAATGTTTGTTGTTAATAGCAATAGGATCATTGTGCATTCCTTGGTACCGGTATTTGATTTGCGTCTTTCCTGTGGTCATTTGCACCCTCTGCTTCACACCAGGCACAAATGAACACAGCCAGGCCACAAATCAAAAACCGCAGCCTGCAAATGATCCCAATGCCTGCAAAATAAACATAATTGTTATAATAATAAACTCTAGCAGAAGCTTCTGTCATTTGTCAGGCAATTTTGATAAATATGTTCCTTGTCACTGTTGACTATAAATAACTTACCATCTAATACATGTGCGCGTAACAGAACTAATAACTAAAAAACACTGATTTTCTCATAAAAAAGATTATTTTATATATACATGTAAATATATAAATGAAGCACAAAGAAACAAACATTCAAGTGTTGATATTGACTGTTTTCCCAGGCAGCACTGAAACAAAATGCATCCAAGGAAAAGTAGCAGCTTGTGTGACCTGTCCTTGAAACATCTCCATTGTTGGTTCACTTGGGTACTTTAATGGAATTGTGTTTCACTATTGCAATGCTAACCTTGAAAACTTGACATTAACTAAATATGCACACTACACGAAGAATCCTTGCCCAAGTCTGCTTCAGTCATCTTGTCCATTACTCCAGAGTCCAGGTATGAGAATATGCCTGCACCAAATTAGATGCAAGTACGTCACGTATAGATAGATTGATGAAAGCCTGGGGATTCTACTCTGGCAGGCCCATCATGGCCCAGTTCTCATGGGTGGTGAAACTAATATCACTCCATCCCCTCGTACAAACAGCATTGGAATATTCCGTTTCGTTGACTGAAAACAAAAATAAGAAGACAACTGTTATATTTTCCACTCTCAATGATAGGCTTACTTTTCATGTTTCATAGTTGTGAGAATTGGCTTTTTGTTGTTCTCACAGTGGAAATGCCTCTGCTTGATTGACAAGTAACCTGAGAGTCAAAATTCTGAAACAAGAGTTTGACAAGCAAGATATGGTTCTGAAAACTTGAACAGCACAAAATGATGCATACAACCTTCCAAATTAGAAAATTACTGGCATTACTGGACAAATTGATTCAATTGTGTACAGCCATACTGACACATTACTCATACATGTACACAAGATATTTGTGAAAGCATGAACTTTTGAAGTAGTAAGCACAACCAAATTGATAAGCACACTCAATGACAAGCCATACATAAAGTGAAACTTTGTTATAAGGACATGTGTTCCTTTTAAAATGTCTTGGGTATCTGAATATGTCTGATAAATGAGTTAAATTGCAAAATTTTACTTAATGCCCCTCACAACTTGTTTCACTGTATATATGTTCATACACTACACGATGCTCCTCCTTGCTTCTTTTGGGTAAGAAATTCATCAAGGTCAGTCAAATATTTGAAGCATAGAAAAGCCATGGCAAAATTCCTGTTTCCTCAGTGCCTGCCCTTTTTTAACTGAAGCACAACTTGCCTTGTATATTTCTTCATATGTTTCCTCGTCTATCTCCATTGTGGTAACTGTCTCTTCAACATCTCCGAGGATCATATTTAAATGCTGATCATAGGCCTGTAAACAGTTGGAAAAGATGAATTTAAGTGCTCAAAACTTCGGGCTAGCCAAACAAATAATTAGTTTGTTTAATAACATACATTTTCATGGAAACATTGCAAGAAGCATGGACGGTTTTATTTGCACATATGTTTGTTTCATCATGTTCATCATCACAATCCTACTAAGAAAATATGCACATGCAGAGACGAAGCTTTCTTCGGGCTCATTGAACACATCACAAATTCTCTATATTTTCCCACGGTCATTTTAAGACTTGTATGAACAGCACCAATTAAATATTTTGATTGTCACAAAAATTTCATTCAAACATTCAATATTAGAAACGGGGATAGGGCTGAGGCCAAATCCCTCTTGCAAACAAAAGACAGACAGAACAAGACAAGACAAAAACCACTCTTGAAGATAAGGGCCACAAGACATGGACAGAAAGAAGGGCTCAAATCAAGTGTCAGCATGACAACACTGTCATTTACTAGCTACTATTATCTACTGTCATAATAATTATGTCTGCTCTTATAAATAAATGCATACCCAGTATGAGCTTTTTTGCTAATGGCTATCAGGTACCACACTTGCATTTCTCACATAATTCTATCTAATGCATGATGCAATCATTGATATTTTTAGAGTGATGAGTGGAGAATAATTAAACCACTAGAAACAAACAAATACAAATGTAATATTGAGAAACAATTCTGATCATACTTTTTCTCTTGAAATTTGATGTAGTTGAACCTTGTTATAATTACGGCTTTGAGTTTACCAGCATAACTAATTTATACACATGTATATATTTAAATTCATCCTTGTGTCCATTTAAGACTGTTTAACAAAGTATCTTGATTTTTTGTCAGTGCATACTCATTTTGTCCCACAGCATTGTCTTTTGATGTAGCCAAAGATAAATACTTTCATAAAATTGTGCTCACAAGACCCACCAGTGTTTGTCCTCCTGTATAATATACAAAACCTTCCTTAAAACTATTGATTTCCAGAGAAACAGGAAGAGACCTAAATGTAGCTCAGGCTGCATGCATGGTGCTTAATATCACCTTTGTGAAACACTGTAAATAAGTCAAACAGTTTGTGTAGTTTCCACTAGGAATGTCCAATTTATAATTCGAAGTTCTGGACCCTGAATCAATATATTGCTTAAGAATTTGAAAAAGGGTGCAAAGTTAATCATTTCAGTGCAGTCTGCATGAGTTTGCCACTATATAAAAGTTCAAGGATTTGAGTACTTAACATTCAAAAAGTCTGACACTGTCACAAAGTCTGACATTGTATGATGTTAACAAAGAAATACACTAAAATGTGAAGAAACAAAAACTGGAATTTCACATCCCAGACAGCTGAAAGACTTGAAGTCATCAGTAAGGTCAATATTTAGTTTAGCCCAACTTACATGAAGTCTGCCACGTAGTTCTCTGTCATTTCTCATTTTCACATATATACGTTCATCCAGACTCAGCCGAATGAGGTCCAGTGGTTCTTCTACTGTGTTTGCTGGAGTTTGCTATAAAAAAGGAGGGGAAAATTAGCCCCACAAAGTAACATTTTGTTAAAAATGGCTACCTTGTCGACGTGGGGTTAACCACTCAATCACTACAATGATGCATCATCAATAGTACATGTATATATAAACCCACTTTATTATGGGGTTATGGAACCATCCACTCACCAGCTGGTTTTCAAATAAAACATATGTTAATATAATATAGGATTCCACACTCCCCAGCTGCTTTTGAAATAAAATCTGTTTAAACCTAACCCACTTTAAAAAATGCCTTTTAGATTTCAAGCAATTTACCACATTCATCTTAATAAGCACACTGTGCGCTATAAACAAAAATCATCCACAAAAGCTGAAAAAAAATCTAGATCCAAAGTGTAATAATAAATTCTACCACTCGTTTCAAACTAAGAGATATTCTGGGGGTTCTTTTTTTGAAAAAAATTGATGGGGTGTGCACTTATTAGGGAGTGTGTGCTTATTATGATGAATATGGTATGTAGAAATCCATGTTGAAGCTCAAAATACAATTTAAGTAAATGAAAACTATTCAAACTAAACACAGCAGTTACTGAATCATGTTCAATTTTACACCGAATGACAGAAAATGCACCAAAATTGTCAACTTCAATAACACATCTTTGCATATCTGTGGCCCAAGTAAACATCTCTAAAAACATGATACATTTTCATGGTCAATGTATGTAACAAGTATGATAAAATACAAGTTAAATTACTCCATCATTTTATGTATTTTTTAAAAATTAAAATTATTTCATTGTCAGTTTCCAAACAATTTGTTCGTGTATTCAAGTCAAGTTTAAGGCAAATTTTCATCGTGATAATTTTTTTCAGTTTGCCACATATGTGCATTTCCCAACATTCAAGGCTTCAATGAAATTCTAATTTAAATTGAACACATTCCCAATATAACTTTATAAGCATATCATATGAAATTGGCATTATCCATAAAATAATATTGGTTGTAAACTGAATAATTTATACTAATTTTCTGACATTAAAGTATTACATACAATAAGTATTTTGAATTGTTCATATTGATATAGACACACTTTTATTTCGTACCGTGTGTATATTAGTTGTTAGTAGTGCTGAGCTAATGCTTCTTGTTTTGAAAACCGGCATTGCATTCTGATTGAAATCGAACATGCTCACACAACAGGCTCAGCATACCCACCATCTCATGACATGAACAGTGGCACCCCTCAACGGCAACCATTTATTATGCTAATATATTGAGAACACCCAATCAGAGAAGCTCACACAGCCTTCGCTGGTGCTGCCGTCACGACTACCGTCAGTGATGGCGGAAACATTCTCCAGTGAGCAGCATTCCTGACAAGGCTCTCGTTTTTGTTTACTTTTAACGCAGGTAGGTACACAAATTTTTACATTTGTCTTTCTCAAAGTAGTTCATAACAGTTATTTCTACGGCCTGCATCAAAGAAAAGGGATGCTAACTTTATTTTAACTTGTATTGTAATCGATCCCGACGACAATCGCCACAAGGAAACAAGTACGATATGGAACACGATG
This sequence comes from Hermodice carunculata, assembly GCA_964020975.1. Lineage (NCBI taxonomy): Eukaryota > Metazoa > Annelida > Polychaeta > Eunicida > Amphinomidae > Hermodice > Hermodice carunculata. Next base: position 81,742,588 of record OZ026622.1, read on the forward strand.
ACCTGATCTGGTGTCAAGTTGCCCTTGAAATTGAATAACAAAGATTAACACCCCAACACAGCCTGGTATGCTAGCGGTACATTATGACGGTCGGAGGTCGTCTTTCTCTAAGTTCTCATATAAACACGTGCTTTGCGGACGATCTTGTATTGTTAAACCTTGTACGCCAGTCATCCTTTGCATGAAGATTAGAACACCTCTGTCCAAGCACTTTGCGTGCACGAGTGCAGCAAGACTACAATAATATATTGGGGGGGTCACTCCCACCACGGGCAGATTTATCAGCACACATTCAGATTCAGACGAAAGGGTGTGATGAGGACTCTCGTCCACTGCCATATACAATATTCGTCATAAACTTAAGTCCCAATTTTATTTATTCAGCCCCTGGGTACAAGCGTTACCTCAAAAGTGAAGCTCAAACTTGGAGAGCTGCCTCGTCACTCTGTCTCTCTTTCCCACCCCATTGGTTAATTCATGGAGGAATAAACTAGTTTATTACTCCATGGTTAATTTAACCAATTTTCAACTTCTCTCAAACCACTAGCTGGATTCTCTTAAAAATTTGTGAGGATGTATCTTGACCCTCCCCCCCCCCCCCCCCCCCCCCCACTCTTGTATATGTTATAAAAGAACGTAGTAAATGGAAATACAATCAGTGTGAAGGAAAAATGAGGAGTCTGTATGCCGGTGTCACTTCTATTTGACAAAGTGTGGCTCATTTGGAATGATGAGGCCCTGTGAGGAATTAACGGCCAGTGGACTGTGACAAATCTTTTAGAATATACTGATTATATGCCTTGGGGCAGCAAAAGGTGTTTTATGCAGGAAAGCAGCATCTAGGGTGCCTTGTTTTGTTTTCTCCCTTCTGTCTTCGGTGCTCCGTATCTTTGGACCCCTGTATGCATCTACCAAAATTATTAGGACAACCATTCTGCTGGTTGGCCTGTGGCCTCTAGTGGGGCAAGACTGAACCAGCATAGTTACATAGTGAGACATCTAGATTTAATCTATTATCTCTTATTGCAGACATGAAGGCTATCAAGAGAGTTCCAGAAAGTGGAAACTATGGTCACAGCCATCCCAAATTGTGCAGAACAGCACACATGAAATTAGTATGGAAGTGTGTTACTGGAGGCTACAAAATGGGGGCACTGCATCACCCTTATGATGTGAAGTTTTTGACAAATGGACACACAGTGGTGGCTGAGGGCTGCTGGCCTGAAAGTCGTCTCCAGGTTTTCAATGAACATGGTAAATCTCTGCGATTCATTGGGGAGGGAAGGACTTTGCCATTTGGTATTGCTGTCAACAAGGATGGAAATATTGCAGTCACAGATCATACAGACAGAACAGTGAAGATATTCTCAGTTGGTGGAGATTTTCTGAAAAGCTGGGAAACAGACAAGTTTGACTGGCCAAATGGTATAGCACTGAATAGAGCAGGACAGTTTGTGGTTGCTGACTGGGCTAACCATACAGTCAGTATTCTGGATGAAGATGGCACTTGCATCCATGAGTTTGAAACCAGGCAGAAGTACCAAGAGCAACGGTCCTGCCCAGACTACATTGCTGTTGACCAGCATGATCGTATAATTGTCACTGATTCTAATGACTGCTGTGTAAAGATCTACGATTCTCAGGGAAAGTTTCTCATGAAGTGTGGCCCATCAGAAGCCCAAGAATACACTGCAGCAAAGCCCAAGGGTGTGTGTGTGGACGGCAGCAACAATATATTGGTGGCCGACAGAGGCAACCAGACTGTGTCCATGTACAGTGCAGATGGGGCCTTCATTCAGCATATTTTGACTGGCAAAGATGGTATTCAGAATCCCTGGGGACTGCACACCAATTGCACAGGCAATATTGCAATCACTGAAGAGAAACTCAACACGGTCCCAGCTGTCAAAGTTTATTCAACTCTCTGATAGTGGTACCATGTATTTTCATCCATATTGTAATGGGTGTCAAAGTAAAACTCCACATTTATCATGTTGAAATTACATACTCCCTATTTTGGACATTTTAAGTATGTCTTTTACTGGTTGTCATACAAATAATTAACCAAATATGACCATGCTGGGTTAATCCTTTCCTGCTCAAAAAGCCTAGTTGTAAATTGTTTTCTGCTTCTATCTTTTTACATGAAATTGTCAGCATCAAGTATTTTTTGTAGAGAATTGTATATGATACCTATAAGAATAACATACCCCAGGTCAACAGCTTTCCCTGGTGTCGGTTAAGTGCAGTGTGCCCAGCCAGTGCCAAGGGAAGCTGTTGACTTAAATTGGATGCCAACCAGGAAAGGGTTAATATGTGTATGCCTGTCATAGGTATGCAGGCCAAGCTGTCCACATGTATGTACTGTATAGAACTCCAATTCAAGGGTTTTTATATCCCCAAGATGGGAGAAAATGGAATGAACATATACAGCAAGAACAGTTAATTGCATGCATGTACACTGTAGATACATTTATAAACTTTTAACTAGCAGTCTTTATTGGCCAACGTTTTTTTCAGGAAAAAGTGTGTCAAGACCCATAGAAACTATGCAAGTCACATGTACAAGTGTCTGGGCTTTCACTGAGAATAACATTTTCTTTGAAAAGCCAGAAAGCAAAAACCACTCTGACCTTTGGCTAAAGGCATAAAAACATCTAAAATAATTTTACAAGAATTATTACAGGACCAAGAACAATTTTTAGCGCAGCTGACTTGTCAGTAGCTGAGCATATCTTATGGTCCTTCATCCGTCGCCAACAATTGACTGCTCCAAAACCGTTTGCCAGATTCACTTCAAACTTTGTGGCGATGTACCTTGGGTGGGTCTCTGCCAAGTTTGTTCAATTGGTCAGGCTCTAGTGATTTTTTGTTTTTCTTTTGGGCAAATCTTAAAAAATCTTTTTTGAAACAGCTCTCCCAATTGCTTTGATATCATACAGGAACACTTCTAGTTCTTAATTTGCTCACCAGGTAGTGCAGCAAATTTTTTACTAATTTTTATGATTTTTTTTGTGTGTTATTCCTATAAATTTTTTACTTTTTCTCCATAACCTTGACTCAGATTAAGCTGAAACTTGCTGAATATGTTCCTTGTGGAAGGGTCAAACAAAGTTGTTCACTAGGAGGCAATGCTGCGGATTCCTCATTTTTGATTTTTTTTTTTTTTTTTTTTTTCAATTCGGGTACTTGTCGGTACATGCACCTTTCCTATTGATTACTAAGTAAGTCAATGGGCATTCTAATGCTAATTCACATTTTAGACTCTCCTTTAAAACTGTCTGTCAGATTGACTTCAAACTTGGTGGCAATGTACCTTGGGTGGGTCTCTAGCAGATTTGTTCAAATGGACACGCTCCATTGATTTTTGGATTTTCAATGAATTTCTTTGTTCTTTTTGGAGGGCAAACCCGCAAGGGTATATGTACAAGGCAGCTGAGCACAGGACTGTCAGAATCTTCTTGTTTCGTTAAGTATGGCTGAATTTCCAGTTTTGGCTACCTATTTTTCAAGTCTAGATCTGTTCCCACTTAAAGGGACGTCAGCTGATGCAATGCAAAATATGTCAATCTCCTTTAAGCCCATGAAGATATCAAAACACAGTATTTGGTAGGATTTGAGAATCTAGGCTTGCAAATTTCCAAATTTCTGTATAACTGGGTGTGTATGGCCTATCAACCCTATTATAAATTTGTTCAAATGAGGGTGTGTTTTGGAGAAGTTGGGCATGCGAAATGCACCAACACACCTGTACAGGTAAATGAAACACAGTTTCAAAATACAGCATGCAGTGAAAATTTATTAAAAACAGCGTACATTGTATACACTATGCAAAAGCAATAAAACAAGGAGTTTGCATTTTTATAAAAGGGTAAAACCTGTCTTGTATTATGGAGAATGCAGCATCCAATGATAAGTATTTTCACAGGAACTTCAGTGCTAAATGTTAATAATTGCATGCCATACAATACAGCATGGTGATCTCAGCCAAAGCGACAAGTACCTCGAGTAAGCAAAGACCTGCCTTCAAAGATAATAAAGTGGTCTGTCAAAATATGTGTATAGAGAGCCAGCTTTTAGCTACTTACTCTCAGGCTGCCTTAAGGTTTTTTGGGGGGCATATTTGTAAACTAAGGAATGAAAGCATTCAACAAAGTATGACAAAAGATGGTCCTTGTATGGTGTATGCAGACAGGGACCATAGGATATTTTCATATGTGGCTACAAGACATGTAAAGTTACACCAGATTTGCACTGTATCAGTGTGATGGATTTATTACAACAGAGATTTGAATCTCTTTTTCTGATATTAACTTCGGTTAGACATACACACTGGCCACCAGAACTTTTTGGCCTTGGGATGGAAAATCAGCATAAAATTTGCTATGTAAGGGCGAAATGATTTACATATACATTGATGCATCAGGAATAAATGGTCCATAAGGTACAAAATACTAAATGAAACATCAGTACTCTACAGTATCCATAAAAGTACTCTTCTATCCTAAAATAAGGATTACGACGAATAATTTTGCTGGGCTGGTCTTTAACTTTAAAGCAACCATCAAATTTGTAATTTACTTGTTACAGCTTTATATGAACTCTTTCTGTGTCAAATTTTGGATTGAGTCAACAGCTTTGCTTGGCCCACATTGGGCACAAATGCAAGAAAAGCTGTTGATGTGGAATATTGTCTGTGGAAGTGTAGGCATACTGGTACTTGAATGAAAGGCCTTTTTACGAGGAATACCAATCTGTGATCCTAATGATAATTCAGACTAGTCTGACTTCAGCAGCGAGTGGCACTCAAAGAGTTAATTGTGTGTGTGTGTACATGTACATAGTCATAATCTCATATGTATGTCATTACATACAGTGGTACCTGCTGCAAAGTCAAGCCTTTCATGACATAGTGCACACATTTTAAAAATTTTCACTGCCAATTTTGACAAAGGTGACATGCTCTGAATTGCCAGAACAAATATTTCATGTTGTTTGTAAACTGACATTTCATTCAAATACATGTATCTGCATGCCTGCAGTTGAAGAGACCAAGAGCTTGCATAAACATGGTGTCCATTTACTGTTAAAAAACACACGAGGAAAATACACAGAGTTGCAAATTTTGTTTCCCCCTGACAGATGTTGTTGATATTGCTTGAACAGGTTAATATGATTCTCCATTGCATGTTATGATGGAGTTCAAAAGTAAAGTCCCTATTGTTTTGGGAAATAAAGTGTTTTTTTTTTTTCAAATGAAGGTAAAATGAATTTAATATAAATATTGCCAATTACCTTTACAGTTGGCATTCCAGAAATTGTAGCCAAATTGGAATAAATCGGTACCAATATATGTTGAATGCAAAATATTTAGGCCATTCTTGTATTTACCACATTATGACATTACCAAGTTCCTTTGTAGACCATTTGCAAATAGTGTAAAAGAAAGTCAGACGATAACCATTGTTACGATGATATTAACCCTGTGTGTGGAAACTGCAAGTCACATCAAAACTATGACTTCAAACTACATGTCAGGATTAATTCTATTCACAATATTTGTGAGAAATTATACATATATATATATCTGAAATAAAAGATGTACAAGAAGACTATAGTGTTTTCCTTGTAAAGTTTTGTCCTAATAGAAGAACAGCTGAAGAATATACCATCTTAGCTCTGCTGAGGTCATACAATCGCTTGTATCCAGTTGTTTGTTCATTATTGTTCATCTGTGCATTAAAACTTGCTGTTTTAAGTATGATGGGATCTGGAAGTTATTTTATTAATAGCAATGGCACCATTCAAAGTCTGACTGAAAATATTTACTTAATGATATTGAAACACGCAAAAATAGCAAAACAATGATACTGGTCATAAAAAAGCACCAAAAAAAAATGTAGTTCCAAGTTACGAAATTTAGAAAATGTGCATGGCATTACACCGTATGATTACTTTGACACCCCTTTTTGACAGGTGCCTAGGACTTATAGTCAAGAAAGGGATTTTCTTTTCATGGTCATCATGTTGAACTGTGGACATACATAACGTTATGGCTGCCAAAAAATGGAGCTTTGATGTGGACTTCCAGTGGTGCCACCAATGACTTTCACTAGAACTAACCATGGGAATGCAAAATACTTGAATGAATTTGACCACCATGATCAAATTTGAATCTTGCAATACAATACATCAAGAGTAAACTTGATTTGAAATGTAAATGATCTGTATGAGGTCAAGGGACCCATTCTACATGTTCTACATGTATCTAATACAAAATGGCATGGTGCACTCTTGAAATTGTGAAATATTTGTACTATTTTTTTCTGAATTTATAGAAGTTGTGCCTCATGCTTGGTACTAAAATGTGTAATGTAGGATTCACTGGCCTACTTTATGAAGGTCACTAAAACCATTCAGCTCAACAAAGGATTTATGTTGATTGGCCCACATTCTTGAAAATAAGTTTCAGAAGTACTCCAAAATTTCTAGAAGTACTTCACTTCAGATTTAAAGAGGATGCTTCTGGAGATAAATCACCCCTTGCCTGGGCTTTGGGCAGGTCCTAATAGGGTCACATACAGTAGAGGGTAGTGTGGACTTGTGTGGTGCATGTTTACCAGTCTTGTCATTCCATGGTAGGCTACATCCTACTTGGCTTTCAACAAAATCCTTCCACAAACAACCTTGGCTTTTCAATTATTTGCATAAAATAGGGGATTCTCAAGAAAAACCTCAATTGTCTTGAACTAATACAGTAAAGCAGTCCTCTAGGCATACATCTCGAAATTTGTTTCCAGTTCAAAGGAGGTTCACAGCAGACCATAGAGATCGATGCATCATATATTATGTGGAAGTCTGCAGTGCCTTGTTCAATGGATTCCAGCTTGATTTCCCACATTCCTCTTTCAGGCAGCCAAACTTAATTGGTGCCAGTTTGTTTTATTTAGTAGCAGAAAATATGTTAACAATTTTAAGACCATCAAGATCGATATTGCATGGTGATACAAATTCCCCCACCAGAGAACAGATAGCCAAACTGACTGCACTGAACACACACTCACCCCACACATCAAATTTGGTAGCTGCAGGTGCTTTGGTATGGGAAAGATGGAATGGACAAGCTCAAAATTTGCGGGGATCAAAGGTCAAGGTCACAGTGACAATTGTGATGTTCATGCTTTGATATGGGAAATGTGGCCTGGACAAGCTCAAAATTTATGGGGATCAAAGGTCAAGGTCACAGTGATACAATTCTAGCATGCAACACGCTTCCACCCTGTGAATTGTCAACACACCAAATTGAGTAGGTGTTACACATACACCATGTAAGTGTTATAGTACAAGAAATCCAGCCCAGACAAGCTTTGTCAGAAGAAAAAATGGAAGTACAAGGTACAAACCTATAGTCCCCTGTCAGGGACTAATGTATGGTAGTGGGGAAAAGTTGATGCCTTTTGAAACTGGTTCTTTGTTGTTGCACACTTTCTTTGTTTAATGAGCATCAAAAGATAGAGAAGTATGTGTAATAAAAACAAAGGACTGTTAAGGACAAGACAAGGTTTATGCTGGTCCTTGGAAATTACTTGAATTTGCTACATTCTGTTTCAAGCCTTTGAAAATCAATGTTTTTGCAATAAAGTCGTTGAATTGTTTATGTCACAAGTACACCTTCCTCCAAAAGTTAGGTTAGCTCTATCACGTCCTCCCCTCCCACCATACAAACCCGAAATAATAGACAGCAAGACACACACACACAAATTAATTAAGTTGGAAAGTCTTTGAATTTTTGTAAAAAGGTCCTGAAAGTCCTAATATTTCAAAGCTGTCAAGCTGTATGAACCCTGCCAAGATTAAATGGCTTTCAATCAATATCTATTGAGTTCAAGGTGAATGAGACCTTATTCTTGTATAGTTTCATTTAAAAATGTATTGGTTTGAAAACAACAATGTTGAGAGAAAATCACAATGAAACTAGAACAGGCTGATTTTCCAACAGAAAATCAATTGTTTCCCCATGTGCTCTTATCAATTGTCACCCTTATTATTATAAATTGGTCATATTAATTTGAATGATCTTCAGATGTGGTCAAGGTAAACTTTTTATACAAGTACATAATCATACAAAATTTCCACCTCTTAAGTCACATTCTTCTGGAGTTATTGCATCTGCAATTATTTTCAAGGAAATACCTGTGACTTTGAAAACTTGGTCAAGGTCATCCCATCTACAATCTCAACCTAGCTCCTATACAGATACAAAATCCCACAATTTGAAGCTGCTTTCTTGCCTTATCACTTCAGTTACATCAAAGAAGTGCTTTTGAATTTGAAAAATAGGTCAAGGTCAAACATCTGCAATCACAAGCTTAGTCTTTGAAAAGCCTTATATAGAAACATAATCACACAAAATTTTAACCTCCTAAGTTAATTCTTCTCAAGTACCTCTGCAATGATTTTTGAAAAGTGGTCATGGGACCTTGAAAATAGGTCAAGGTCACCCATCTACAATCCCAACCTAGTTTGTATTATGGTACATAATAATGCAAAATTTCAACCTCCTAGGTCACATCGTTGCAGGGTTCTTGCGTTCGTGTTGCTTTTACATGAAATGCCCATGTGACCTAGAAAAATTGGTCAATGTCACCAATTTGCAATCCCAAGCAAGGCCTTATACAGGAACATATTCACCAAAAATTTCAACTTCCCAAGTCAAATCTTTCTCGAGTTATTGTGTTTGCATTCCACGACTTCAAGGGAGTGTTTATGACCCTTGAAAAATAGGTCAAGGCCAAATATCTGCAATCACAAGCAATGCCTTATAAAAGTCTTACGTAGAAACATAATCACACAAAATTTCACCCCCCTAAGTCAAATAAATCCTTCTTAAATGCATCTGCAATGCTTTTGAAAAAGTGGTCACTTGACCTCCAAAATGGATCAAGGTCACCCATCTACAATCCCATCCTAGTTTGTATTATGGTATATAACCATGCAAAAGAATTCACTTGTCTCGGACAAACGGACAAGCCATATTTTGAATGTCGTATGATTATGAGGAATTTTTTACATTATGTTTGAACTTTTTGTGATATCCTTTATGTGTGTGTAACTGCTGTGATTTATGTATTTTGAGCAGTTGAATCTACTGTGTATTATCCATCTAATTTCACTATTTAGGTCAGTGGTCTATTTTTTTTTTCAAAGTTGAGCTCTTCTCTACTATTATATGTTTGCACAATGTTTGTCATCTGTCTTGTTACTATTTTGTAAATTGTATCTCATATTATTATTTTATTTGTGTGTCTTGTGTCAGCATTCTCTAATATCAATTTTCATCCAAGGCCTGGTGGGAAATCGTTTTTACACTGAGCCAGTAGCTCTAGTACAATAATTAAGTTCAACTCATGCTTGTCAAAATTCAAGGAATCAATCTTATGACAGGTAAGTTTTTCTGGATGTGCAGCACTTTCATCAACTATTTTCAGAATGACTAAAAAAAGAGTACCCATTTTTTAGTTCATCTGAAATGTTTTGATGAAAGTGCTGCACATCCAGAGAAACTTACCTGTCATAAGATTGATTCCTTGAATTTGAACTTGGAATAAGGGTGCTTTGTTTGAGCATATTGAAAATTAAGGCTACTCTTAATGGTAAATTCCCTCAACATTTTAGTGAATTTTGACAAGCATGAGTTGAACCCAATTCTAGATCTAGGTTAATTTTGCGATAACTGAAATATGGGTGAATTGCTACTTGGTCAAAGCTCAGTCACAATTATTTTTTCCTGGCATAAATATATGTTTCGCACTTTGTCACACTTATTGGTGCCTGTAATGCATTTTTGAGACCATGCCATATCACAGAATCGCATGAGAAGTCAGCATAACCCCCACTAAAGCAACGACAGATCTAGTCGTAAAAAATTTATAGCCAAAATAGGGGATATAAGCATCATGAACACGGATTTTGTAATTGCCATTTAATAATTCATTTTAAAATATCTCAGCCGTTTTCACATTTTATTAGCCAAATCCAAGAAAAATTAGCATTTGGCTAATGGTCAGAGCGGTCCCTGCTAAAAATTTGAAAATTACTATCATGGGGGCTGCACGAGTAACTCATTTTGCTTGTGGCCAGCATTGGCTTCTAACCTGGGATTTAAAGGCGAAACCCCGGGTTGATAATCAGTGTTTGATTTAGTCTCTGGTGTTTGTATACGCTAATTGATCAAATAAAACAAATTAACACCATGTTTAGCTGCTATGTTAATGGCACATATGTAAAGAGAAAAAGCATACTCTTTGAACCGGTCATTTGTTATGAGCCGCCGTGGCCAAGTGGTTACTGTCCTCGCTTTGTGTGCGAGGGGTACGGGGTTCAACTCCCGGCCGATCCAAAGGGATTCTTCCCTGGCTCTTCACATGCAGTGACCACTTAACTGTTCAAAGCCTTAGTGGGACATGCTTGGGTTACCTGTGCCTGATTATGTCAGCGGCGATGACGGAGGCTGCAAGTCCCCTGACTCAGTAGTGGTCGCTATAAGAAATGCACTCACGACAGGTCCCCGCACACACGTGTGAATGGCTGATTGAGTGGCGCGTGCAAGAGGGCCCTGGGGAAGATAAGTGTCAGCTTACCAGGTTTAACCCTCTATAAATAAGGTTTACCTACCTACCTACCTACCTTGTTCGGTAGGCCCCCTTGGAGTAAATCTTCAGTGTTAACACTGTTTACATAAAATGAGCACATCCCAACAGGGCACTCATGTGGATGCAGTTTTTGGTCTTGGTTTAAAGCAGCCTGTTTTCAGCATGTACCTACAGAGAATGACTAGACAATGCATGCCCTGGCTAAGAAACAAAGCATACTAGACTAGCATAGGTTATACCAGGGAAAACAAGTGTATATCATTGGACATGGCATACTTTTACTGTCAACAGAACAATGGTGACGTCATTCATCATCGAGCAGTAGGCCAGATGAAGGGCACCACCACCATTGTTCCATTGACAGATAAAGTTTGATATTATCCAATGATCTATAAGAGTTTTCCCTGGTATAACTATTTTATGCCAGAGGCTCACCCAAATTCAAAAGAGGACTATCAAAATATTCATTATCTAACTCATCGGTCCCTCGCGAGGCCAGTATGTGTAAGCCAATCAGAAAAGGTTAAAGTTTATAGCATGTGCACATGCTGATATACCACAGTTTTGCTTTGTCACACTCAGTTGTCAGAGGATCCTCCAGTTCCAAAAGAAAAAAAAAAACAACAACCCAGCAACTTCTGACTTTGTGGATGATCTGACTTTACCCCAGTCGCTTGAGAAGCTAAAGAGAGAGAGAGAATGTGGCAGCCGAAAACCTTGAAATTACCCCTCTGACAGACCAGGATTGGAAAATTCTTGTGGATGATTTTACACTTTCCCAAGTGATGGATTTACATGATGGCATAGCTGATTTGCCTAATTTTAACCTGGATGTTGCCAACGAAAACCTTTAGGACAAATCTTGGTGATTAAGATCTCCAAAAGAATGCAACAACTTTGTGAAGTAACATCATGATATGGAGAGTAAATATGCATGTGAGGAAACCATGTGGTGTTATAAGGCTTTTACTGATTGGCAGAATTTAAGAAATCAGCAGTTTTCTGAGCATGCCCAAAATATGATCATACCACCACTTGTGCCAGACCTGCACATTTGAGCATATCTCGTGTTGATTTTCTGTTTTTTCCAATATGGTCTATGCATAAGTTCACCAAGCAGGGAAACCCCAGCGGAGATTCTGATGTCAAAGCCAGGCGCGCACAGGTTTCTGTGTAATTTGCGGTCCACTCGGTCTTACCACACAGGCTACAGCGCTAATGAATACAGCAAGTAACAAGGAGTGAAACACGGACCATGATTTCTTCAAAAAACAGAATCTAGGGTGGCTGAAAAAGTATTTGAAAGATAAAGGAATATCAGTTGATAGAAGGAATAAAGCGACACTTTTATTTTTGATATTTGTCAGTTTGACGTTTCTTCCTGGTATCAACATTACAGCCCACTACACAACAGTCAGTGGTGGTTTACCATGATAACTCACCTCGTCATTCAACGTTTAACCATGAATGCTTTCCATACTCCCTCCGCCAATGATCTACAATGGTAAACTTCCATACACCTCCTGTATTTGGTCCATTTCCTGCTTTTCTGTTTACGTTGACATGAACAAGATTAGTGTCCGCCATCATGCATTATCGTGACCACTTTTGAGAACTTGCACAGCGCACCATCTGGTAGCAAAAAATCGGCCCACATGGCTCGCTTTAGTAACGGGACAACTGCCGGGGTTTTCCCACTTGGTGAACTTATGCATAGACCATATTGTATGTTGAGCTAGATAGCTTTGCACCGCCCATGAAAAGTGTGGTATATAGGTGAATATACCACACTTTTATCAAAGGGAAACAGTGTTGCCTATGGTATGACTTCAAGTACACAGATATTAAATGGTAGGACAGAAACACAAATACATAAATTATGAAATCAAGATGTTTCAAATCACAGTGTCAAACAAGTATAAATATTTACCTACAAGAAATAATGTAACACATTTAGAAAAACCAGAATAAGGGTCTGTTTTGGTTGTTTCCATAATAGTTGTAGGTGTTTCTTGAACAATATTGTTGTGTGCGTTTTATCGACTTGCGCGATCCACTGATTGCACAGCACATATCATGGATGTACAGTTCGTATACACATTGATGGATAGAGCAACAATCCATGGATGGTGCAGCGCGCTCTTCTGATGGGCATACTGTACTGTATTATACAGACACAGTGCAAAGGTGGTCACACGCATAGGACTACAATTTATCAATACAGTATCCAAGATGATACTTCACACATGGGTCCAAGTTTGTGGCCTCATTTCTTGCCCCTCTGACCACATTTTAAAAAAGATATAAACCAAAGTTCCCACAAGAGTCTGCACTTCTGGCTGGAGCTATGTCCATGACCACTTAGTACATGTCGCATGTTTCACTCTGTGACTTTTACCAAGAACTGCATGTCTTTACTTTGTATAGAAGCACCCTTGTGTTCCAAACTTCCCAGTATCTCCTCACACCCCTATTTATTCCCTTACTGTCCCTTATTAAAACGGCCATGGAAAAGCTGGTGATACTTGACATGCACTCAACAGGCAACACCCACTGCAGTCCATGGAAAGTGCAGCGAAAATATGGACATGGTGCATGTCATACCACTCGTCACAAACAACTTGAAAGAACATGCAGCATGATCTATCGATGTGTGGGCAAACCATAGATAGAGTGTGCAGCACGATCCATCAGGCACGCAGATCACGCACAATACAAAGATGAAATAAAATGTTAAATGCAATTTTGTTTGGCATGTCTTGAAGGTGATGGGTTGTGAGGTTTGTCTTGGCATCTTAAATGACTGGCAATTCAGAAAACATATTATCAAAGTGTGTAGCCTGTTGGTTTTTAACTGTATCTGTAGTACTACAAATTTTTAGCTTTCTGGTGTGCAAGTCCTTGATTTTCCATAAATTTGCTTGAATAAAGGCTCAGTGTGTGCATTAAAAAACTAATAACATAGCCGATGGCCTTACATTTGTGGCATGGACAGTGACTCGATTAGTCAGTACTTGACTTCCTTCACAATCCATGTGAAACAAGTTAATGGGACTGTAAAAGTTATGCACAATTTGTCACCAAAAAACAACTGAACGCATGGCCTGGTGGATGCAGACCAGCAGCAATGCATGTCATATAAGTGGCATCAAAAGGAAGGGCATTTGAACCTTCTGGTATTACTCCACTGCATTGCTACTTTCTCTACATGTTCAGCTTTACAAAAAAGCTCCAAATGGTCCAGTGATAATCTGTATGAATGAGTTTGCGGTGCAAGAAGAAGCCAACCACACGCACCTGCTCCTGGTCGTCCGCCATTGCTGCACGCGTGTGAAAGACGATAGTTCATTGGTGGAAAATGGGTACTTGGCTCGCTTCCTCACAGTGCGGGCCTATGAATTGAGCGAAAATAGGGTATTCTTTGGAAAACCGGTAAGCACGTTGGGTACATTTTTACTCCTGAGAGACTGTGAAAAGTGGTGGATTTGGCAAGCAGATACGTTCAATTTTGTGTGTTTAGGTTCTGGAGCATTTTTTAAAGCAATTTTAAGCTGAAGTATTGCCATGTTATGTGTTTTTTTATAGAACTTAGGTGCAGTAAAACTTCTTAGTTGACTCAAAAAACAATGCAAGCGCCTTGACTGCAGGCTTGGGCCAAGGGGCACGGTCAGGCTGCAGAACATTTGTCGGCATTGGGCTAGAAGTAGAATTTGAACGTGGAACGTTTATCCAACAATGTCTCAATATGACATTTGACCAATGGTAGCAAGAAAGAACAACATTTTTTAAACAGTGTCGAGAGGGTGAAATTTTCAAAATCAATCATTTATTGTGTGAAGATGTAATATTATTAGAATGCACACATCCTAAATTGACCTGATAAATAGGATGTGTGCATAATGTATATTTTCTATGTACATCTTCACACATGAGTCTAATTGATTCATATGTATTGCATAGATATGGAATGTGCTAAGCACAGAAACTGAAAACATTACTGTCCAAAATAATAATTGTAATTCTTCAGCAATTTACACTCAGTGCTGATACTTTGTGGCTTGATAGACTATTCCACATACAAATGACTGTAGTGTTGCCAAAGAAATATTTACATACATTATAATTACAACTGTTAACTTCAGGCATGTGAAAATGACCTCTTAGTCCCTGATACTCTCTTCTGGTAAAAAAAAAAAAAAATCAAAATTCAAAGCATCCAGGCCTTTCAAAATGTTATAAACTTCGATTAAAGATTCTCTTGATTGACCCTTGTTCAAAGTTGATATATGGGTGACTTGTGGATTGTTCTTGTTCCGGGCCATATTGGAATCTGTGCCGTTTCCAAAGCAGGGTAGCCAAATTGGAATCTTGCGAGATGTGACCCCACCATCATTCTGCCTCCATAGTGGAATTTTTATATGGTCCTGGACCATATTGGAATTCAGATTCGGTCCTGGACAGTACCATATAAATTTGATAAACTTTTGATTTTATTCACACACAGAGTAATTTTGAAAAATCAGGTATGGTCTTGGACCATATTGGAATTCCAATGCGGTCCTGATTATAAAACGGTCCCGGAGCCCAGGCCTGTGCGGCCCACCTGTGATCCAGGTTATAACCGATCTCTGACCTGTTCATAATGACAAGTTAACAAAATGGCAGTTGACGCCTCTTGCACAAAATTTAGCTTGAACACTGTTACTTTGATGTTTGAGCAGAAACAAGAAATAAATTATGGAAAGCAACCACTGATCAATTTGATTTTCGGCGCTGAATACGATTTCGATATGGCAGCGCCATATTGGAATTCCATAGTGGCCCAGCGCACAACATTCTCACTCTACGTTGCCATTAAAAAAATTATACTTTTACATCGCACCTCAATTGTTGCTTTCCGTTAATTTCCGACACCCACAAGGTGCAAAAGGCTAGTGCCAGCACAGCATTAGACCCATGCGCCTCGTTTTCTGTGTTTTTTGTCTTTTTTTTTTTCTACTGATGTACACTCAGATTCTTCACTCCGTAATCTGTTTCTTTTTCATTGTTTCCTTTCCTTGATTATTATCATCCCTGAATTAGCAATAAACTTTGGACAAGTGTATTGAAGACTTAACTACAGTGTAACATACATATGTTTCACTTCACAAGTATTTTTATTTTAATTTTGTTTTATTAAGGAAACCTTATTAGGAGTGCTGTTAATCAGTTTATCCAATTCGTTGCAGACAATTGTGAATACAAATATTTTAACTGTTCATGTATCTTTGGAGTTTTGGTTTGTGTGTACAATGCATATCCATATCATTAAAGTGTGTATGTCGACACAGAATACTTATTAAAGGCATGTGGAAATTGTTCTTATATGTGGCTCAGGAAGTACTTGAAGAGTACCAGTGTGGCATTTCTGAACTTGAATTACTCAAAATTTGCTAATTTTGTGAGAAATGAGCATATGACCTGTCTGTGACAGTGATGCGACCCGCATGATCGCCAGGCTTCATACCCGTGCTTTGTGGCAGGAAATTAATATGCATACTATGTATTGTACCTCCATACAAGGAGTTTGGTCTTTTTATGCAGAGGAATAAAGAGGTTTAAAATTATGCAAATTAGGGGCATTTGACATTTTCAATCTTGAATAACTTCAAAAGTATAATACATAGAAATGTCATTCCAACTTCTACTAGAGGTTATTGATCATTGTGCATCTAATAAATTGAAAACAAAGTTGTAGCAATTTAAATTATGCTAATTAGCAGCATTTGAAATTTTGAATCTGGAATATATTCAAAACTATTGTAGATAGAGATATTATTTCAATTTCTACTAGGGTGTTTTTGACCATTGGGCGTGCAATGAATCTGAAACAAAAGTTGAAGCAATTTAAATTATACTAATTAGCATTTTTCAAAATTTCCAATGTTGAATATCTTCAAAATTGTAATAGATAAAGATGTCATTTCAACTTTTACTGCAGGGTTGTTGACCATTGCCCACTTAAACGGATTAAAAACAAAAGTTAAAGCAATATAAATTGTGCTGAGGAGCACCATTGGGAATTTTAAATCTTTAATTTCAAAGCTATAATAGATGGAGATGCCATTCCAACTTCTACTCCTATGCTATGTTATGGACTAGTGCACATCTGATGAATTGGTGACAAAGTATGCACACAAGACAGATTTGTTCAGCTCTCTGGTAGGTGATGACACCCAGTGAGGGAAAATAAAAATTGAATAGAGTCTGAAGGTTGACTCTGACATCAATAATTTCATAGTCAGACCCACCAGTAACTTCCATTTATATCTACTGTGACTGTGTAGGTGAGTGATCTAGTTAAATGAAGTGAAATGAAGCAAATTCAATCTCTGTGTGTATGTATGCTTGCATTGGAGCTGAGCCTTGGAATTCCTAGTCTCAGATTGGGGCAAGGCCAGTTGCCTAACAACAGACCAGCATATTGGTGAAAGGGGAACCATAAAGTTGGGGTGGAAGATACAGTGTGCCTTTGAGTAATAGGTTGTCTTCCTCAGCTGTGACAGAGCTCCATTTTTAGATGTTGCCAATTAGTATGCATAAAAAATGCATAACTTCTGTTTGCACACTGACAGGTTATGTCTGCATCACATACACCAGACAGGTTTGCACACAGGCTTGGCTGGGCTGAAATACATCATCAGAGAGATAAGTTGGGTGCCTTGAAGTAAGACTTGGAGCATGTTACACTGTTTTGTGTCAAGTGTGGCTTTCCAACATTGTTCCTGAAAACCAGTTGATTACGCAAACTGGTTGTATGCTATACATGTACACTGAAGTACCCATTGTACTCTTCGGTAACGTTGTACTGATCATGCACTTAGTACTGAAGTGCCCATGGTAAACATGGTAAACTCTCCTAACATTGTCATACATATCATACACTGTTGTACTTGAACTACTCATTGTACATTGCCGTACCGATTATACACTGTAGTACTGAAATGCCAATTGAACATTGTCACACCAATAAGCTTTGAAGACACGCACACTGATTTGTTGTGCAGTAAATCGTCTTTTCTAATTCCTGATTATGTCCTTTCAAAAAATTTCAACTGCAGGGTTCTTTAAAATAAGTTTAGGCATTGCAATTTACATGCTACACACCTACACCATTCAGATATTCCTGTGTGGTAACCAAGAAGCTGGATTCAAGCGATGAAGATATGTTAGTGTAATTCTTGAAAATAAAGTTTAACTGACATGATTCAGGTCAAACATGTTACTTGGCAAGTCTCAGTATGCAGGTTTCTTTCTTTGAAGGGATCAGTCATTGTAGGAGAAAATCTTGCTCTGTCTGAGTGTGCCTTGTAGTTCTTAAGGGGGCTGATCTGTTTTCAGCAGTTCAAATAATTAAGGGGTGGAAATGGACAAATATATTGATCTGGGTCAGTTGGGAGCATGGAATATCTTTTCAGGCATGTCAAAGCATGATTGTATATTTGTGGGTCATAACACTGTGTGCAACTGCATTTCACACTGAATGTCAGCCATCAGCATTTTTGGATCTATCTTATGACATATATTTATGCAACTTGTATTAATTTTTTTTTTTTTTTTCAAATTTTGTATTTTAGCTTACAGCATGTATCTTTATCTTGTAGCCTGAGGCTGTGGTGGATTGGTAAGTGCTGCCACCATGCAGCGACTTGGGAAGTCAGAGAGTGAAGTTGTAGACAGGACTTTGCAGAAGAAGCAGTGGGTGCAGAGCTCAAAGTTGGCCTTGTCATGGAGTCTCGTCAACCTCCTTATGGCTGTTGCCATGTACCTGGAAATGTAAGCAGTCTTAGATCACTATATGTCCAGCATTAAACTGTTGCTTTTGTTTGCCAACTCTTTCTGTTATACATGTAATTTGTATTCCCTTCAAGATCCCTACACTTCTGTTTGATACCTCCTGGTCCTTGGATGAGATTGGCTTCTGCAGCGTGACTTTGCAACCTGCTGTCATCCATGCTCAGCAGAGACCATAGAATAAAGCACTGTCTTGTTTGCTTTGATTTCTTTTCTTTTCACATCTGAGAAAAAGAAATTGGATTTATTAGCTCTGCTGACCAAAGGTGGCACAGCTCATATGATCGCTCATGCCATCACTCCCCTGACAAGTCAATCACGGTTTGTTCCACCTGTGTATTGATGCTGAAAAGTGTGTGAAATAGTGCATTTGAAATGTTTGAATTGGTGTCTAACGCAGGGACATAAATCATTCTGTCTGCAAACAACTGTTTGTAAATGCGATAGGTCACACAAATTTGAAATTAGCCTCATGTAATTTTACAGACTTATTGTACATGTATTAAAGAAAATTTAGGCCAGCTTTTCTTTATTGGCAGTGCATATGCACAGTTATATAACCTGTGGGCAAAAATGTGAACAACTTTTTATCAATGTAGTGTATTGAATCTTTTATGGATGGCTGAGGGCATGGATTTTAATAGTTTTTGTTTAACAGTTGTTATACCTTTAAAAGTTGACATACTACATGTACTTTTAAAAGTGAACATACCTACTTGTTATATTCCAAGCATATCAACACACAAAACAATATGGTGTGTAATATTGGCTGTACCACCTTTGGTATTCTTCAGAACTAATGTAACAGTTGAAAAATCATGAGTAAAAATTTAATTAGAGGACAACCAAGTTTATACCCATTGTGTGTGAGGTCAAGGTTCAAGTTTTGAGGAAATATGAATAACGACCCATTTCTGTCATTGAACACCTCATGTGATCGATAATAGAATAGCTATGAAATGTTTGATAGATTTATTAATTTTAGAATTAACTCTGTACATGTAATTACAGACTTGTGTATTAATTTCCAGCCAAAATATGACTCTATCTTCAGGCAGTGGCAGCAATAAATTGCCACAATATAATAAAAACCAAGTGTTACAGTGGTACCTGCTATTTAAGACCACCACTTCTGCCACCCTAAAATGGTCATATAGAACAGGTGGTCTGAAATTGGAGGTAAATTTACAAAGAATTAAGACCTGTGCCATCAGAAATGTAGTGATAAAAGCCAGGTACTCTCTCATGGCAGTGGTCTTAAATTACAGGTCACCACTGTACTAACATTTATTGGGATCAAAAACACTCATTCCAAACATACATGACAAAATCTCCTTCTCTTATCAAGCTCAGTGTGTGTTTGAAGAGGATGACTATGACTTTTTAAGCACTTAATTTTATCCATGTTGGTAGTTTGGCAAAATTGTACTGTGCTATGTTTGATTATTATTATTATTATTATTTGTAAACATGGTAAAATAAGAAATTTGAGACATCATGAGAATACATATCTTTTCTTTTTTTTATTATGAGAAAAATTTTACTTTTTTGAGAAAATGTAAACTACGTATCTTAGTTATCTAAAAAAAGATCTTAGTTAAGATAATGATTTCTTTTTACTGTGAGTTTTATGTTTTTTAACTTTGAAATGAAAGGTTGTGTTTTTCTTGTATGACTTATATTCATGTATACATATATGTGGTAGTGCAAAGGAATTTGACAATTTTTGGCTTATGAAATAGAACTCATTATGGGAAATCTTTGGATCTAGACCTTTAAAACCATCAAGTATCAATATTTGTGTTTCAGGAAGTATAAGACTGTAGGTACATACTTCAGTGTGGATCACCCTCTTTTATGGTATGCAGGTATGTTAAAAAAGTTGTAATTTTTATTGAAATTATAATTTAACAAAGTTGAAGTAACAATTCTAAAATAGATATGATTTATCATGGCCAGTATATTTAGTCAAGTTAATAAGAATATTTCAAGTACTCCTGTGAAAGTGTATACTATTTTGTTGAATCCCCAGCAATTAGGGACTTTAAGCACATTGAAATATGAACAAAATAAACAGTGATAAACTTCACATTTTTCTTTGTAGAAGAGAAGTCTGAAATAAACAAGACTGGCATGAATCGAGGATTTAATTCCATATGTAAAAATCAGACTAATACCTGAGGGTAGCATCAGTTATACATGCCAAAAATATAAATAATACACTGACACCATTTATGCTTATTTTGAAGGTATAATACAGTTTGGTGTATCGTGCAAGTATGGAATGTGGAATAAAATACCATACAAAATTAACATTAAAATATTGACCTTAATGTGGTGGCAAATATGGATTATTAAATCCATAAGCATATAACATAAAATGACAAATTAATGAAGTAAACACTCAAAAAAGTAAGACAACTAATTTGTAATTTAACTAGCATTATTTTGTATTTAATATGCTTGAGTAATCTAATAATTGACAACAGTCATGTAATTTTGACTGAAGTCCTTGTTTTGTTTATATAATTGTTTGCCAAACAATCAGTTATTAATATGTCGAAATACCATCACGACAATTATGTGAATGCACATACATCTATTTGAATGGGTGGGTATAAAGGATGCTTTCAGAAAGTTCATCCTTGTGTGAAGCAGTGACATGTTTGTAATCTATACACTGTACCCACAGCTGTATCTGTTGCTCTGAATGTACAAGATAGCAAATGCTTCTAGTAACCAGAAGCTTTTGTTATCTGGTACCTTCAGAGCAACAGATACAGCTGTAAGTACAAAGAAAAGTTTCCATGGAATGTGGTGTTTGTTCATTTCAGCTTCATCCTGTTAGCATGAAAGTAGGTCACTGTAATACTAATACTCACACAACCAAATAGACTCTATATGGTTGAGCAACAAGTCCATGTGATGAGAATCCATCTATTAGAATTTTTCTCAGGTTGAATATTTTAGCATGAAATTAGGTCATTGTGATATTTCTACACACTCCCTATCCTGGACCAAATGTCAAATTGATGGAAGTCATCAGCATTGTATTAGAATGCAAGATACATGTTTACAGTAATGTCACTAGAGCATGAAAATTAGGTGATTGTGATCTATAGGTACTCATTCCATGTCCCATCCAGCTTTAAGGTGCCAGGAGGGTTTGGTCTTTGATGGCTGAGCCCCAAAAATCACAAAATGACTTCTGTTCTTTGTATGAAAGATAAACACCTAAAGTATGGTTACATAATCTTTTTTTGTTTTTTTAAAATCTGATTCAGTATTTATATATCTGAGAAAATTGATGAAAAAAGCTATGTTAAGTTTCAGTGGCCGATTGCACATGTACCTTCTGATTACTTTTGTATGGTAATTTTCCATGATGTTTGAACAGCCATCAGTGGTGTCCACTGGCCCTAACTACGATAAAGTCACATGACTAAGAGGAAACGAAATGGTGGCACACTTGAATGGATGCACATGTCATTCGCTTCCTATAGAGGGGTCTATATTATCGTCTCTCATAATTTGCAGATCTTAAAATTGAATATTTTGTAAGTGTGCTGGAATAAACTTGCGAATGTTTACCCACTCACAAAAACATCAGGTACACCTGTGGCAATCTCTCTAAGTTGCTTCAATATTCTGTGATAACAAATCTAAACATCCATACGATTTCGAAAATATATAGTTTAATAGATCAAACGATCAATTTAGGAGAGCTGGACAAGGTTAAAGTCGGCAGAGTCTATTATACAGCTCAAACCATCCTGGCACCTTAAGCAAAATTTAAAGATCCAACCATTAGAGTCTCAGATAGGTGCAGAAACATGTTTTTATCCAATCAACATGGTTACTTCAAAATTACTAAAGGACAGAGGGTGCACATGTATCCAAAATACAAAGAAAGGTCTACTTGAGCCTTAGCAGCAGTAAAATTTTGAAAGCCTTCAACAAGCCCTTGATCAGGTTCGTCATTGTTATTTTGTACATCAATGACATGGAATTGTAGACTGTGTTACACTGGGGGCCAGCTGGCCTTGTGACTAATCCCAAACAAATTTTGCTGATGCATATTAGACTAGTTTGTTGTGTCTAGACTTGTGAAGATCTGTTGGATGGTCTCCAAGTTTCAATGATTTAGGGATGGCTCAACATTTATGTTTTATCATTTTTAAATTTGTATGCACAGTACTGAATATCTCAACCCGCCCCGCCTAAAAATTACAAAGTAAAAAAAATGTATTATTTCCCCCCAAAAGTATGACGAAACACCACAAAATTTGGATGAAAAAATGTTCCATTATTTTCTTGTCATGAAAAGGCACCAGCCCATTGACTGTATTCTGCAAGTCCTGATTAAAAGACTGTAAAAATTACCAACCCCTGAGAATGACCATAACATTGTCCTAATGATGCCAAGGATTGTTCAATCCCTGTGTCTCATCTTGATGTAATGGGTCCACCTCTAGTGTAATGGGTCCACCTATAATTTTTTCAGCTCATCTGTCTGTCTGTCCCTCTGTCTATTTAGGCATGGCCCTGTCCCTCCACCATTTGTGCATGAGCGCAATACCTCAATACAATGACTGGCCACATGAAACTCACATTTACTTCATTTGTACCATGACATCCTTTCTGGACTTGATTGCATTTTGGTGAGCTTGAACCGATTTTTCACAGTCAAAGGACTAATGTATGAGCAAAGATGGACCCATCACTGAGTGTTTGGAATTCAAGTGCCTCTCATTTGTTTGAAAAAGGCAAGACAACAATATAATTATGTTTCTTTTCTATATGGCTGGCAGTAAGGACACATGCGTGGCATGCCACAGCTGCCACAAGAATAGCTGAAGTATAAAACCTACCGTTCGAAAAAAAAAAGTACTAACTAAGACTTCTACAAAGAATATTGAATTTTAAAAAAAGTGAAAGTCATAATGTTATTCTTGTATGAAATATCAAAGCTGCAATCCCTGGCTGCTAGTTAGGATTAGAAATATGGGATAATGTAATATGTTCATGTGAAATATGGGATAATGTAATATGTTCATGTGAAATATGGGATAAGATAATGTGTTTATGTGAAATATGGGATAACATAATGTGTTCATGTGAAATGAAAAACTTTGTTTTTCCAGAGTGTATACTTGCACTGCTCTTCACATTCAATATGGTAGTGGATGCCTTGAGGTACATCGCTCCAAGTCTCTCCTCGACTGCAGTGGAACTAACACCCAAACAGAAGAAGCTCTTGGGTGTAAAAGATACAGGTTCAGTATATTTTTGCTGCATTCATTTTTGTTTTTGTGGATAGAATGTGTTTTTTACACCCTAAATACAACACAGAGCAGTCAGAAAAACGTTGTTTTAGTGTCAGATGTAAATATTACTGGTAAGACTACCTGCCATCGCTGGTGAAATTATTGGACTACCTTTAGTTTTAGATGGTCTGATAGTTAAAACATTATGTGTTGGAACACTTGTTAACATTTACAATAGATCTGATAGCAAAAAATGATTCACACCATTTAGGCAGTCACAACCATTGATATAAAAACAGCTTCCATCATCCACCCCACTAGGTAAACTTATCCGGAGAAGTCCTCACAAGATCAGTAATCATTGATGCAGACAACAGACAAGCAATGAATTTTACTTACCCAATTACATTTAAATTAGCACCACAGTGCTGACCCTCTCCCCCCCCCCCCCCCAAAAAAAAAGTTTGAAAACTGGTAAGGTATTGACAGAGACTGCTGTGTTTGGGTGAGACTTGGGTTTTTCATGTGTGAAATTAAATTCTTGGTGGAGTATGTTTTAAAAACAGTAGAGTACAAGTCATGGTAGCGTACGGTGTCTCTGTGGCTGACCTCAGAACAATGTATGTTGTAGATGTGGGCTTCAAGACGTGCAGACCTGTGAGGCCCAAGCCAGACTCGTCATCACCACTACCTGGGCCAGTGTCTCCTAGTAGCTTCGGCAGCTATTCTCCTGGCTCTACTAACCCCTCCCCTCTCCACTATTCCCATGGTGCATCACCAGCATTCTCACACTCTATTGGACATTTCACAGCCCACTCTGTAGCTCATCCCATGTCATCTGGTGGCTATTTGACATCCCACTCTCCAGGATATCATATGACCCTAAGTGGCCACCGTACACCCTCACCATGTCACCTAAATGGAGGGTCCAGCAGTTACTTGGGGCATTCGGGCAGTTTCTTGAATGCAAGTTACGCAAATCAGTCACTCACCCAGTCATTTGGTGGGACAAGCTCAACATCTTTGTTGGCATCGCCTTATGCAAAGGTAAAATATTTTGTTCTTGTTTAAGCTTACTAAAGTGTTCACTATCCTTTTCTGTACATTCGTTATGGTGGGATTTACAAAATAGACTGCAGTAACAGAACTGACTCGTTACAAGCATATTTTGAATACCAAACTAATGTAAGGCGAAGGGAGCTGTGAGGTTATGTAAGCATTATGATTTTAAAAGGTAGCACTAGTACCAGTATACTTAAGTTCATACAGGTATTCAGCATGTAAAGTATATAGACGTGTGTAGGTAGATAGATAGGTAGGTAGGTATGCATGTGTGAATGTACATGTATGCACATACTTATGAAAGTATGTACAGTATTGTATAAAACTATTTTGTAAATGTATTTTAGGACATCAGATATTTAGATAGGACTATCACATGAAGTAAAATCCTTAAATACCTGTAGAGTAGGTATCACATACCACCTGGCTAGATGTGTGATTGTTTGAACAAATAAAAAATGAAACACAAGAAAAAGGTACAGCCAGCATATGAAATTATATGTATGGGAAAATGCAGCTGGTTAACTGTCCTACCTGTCAAACTTGTCATTCAAAAAGATTTTTATGACAAAGTTCCAGCTGGAATTGAACAAAATTTTGAGTCCTTCAGTGCATCTACATGTACATATGGAAACGT
Source organism: Hermodice carunculata (assembly GCA_964020975.1). NCBI lineage: Eukaryota > Metazoa > Annelida > Polychaeta > Eunicida > Amphinomidae > Hermodice > Hermodice carunculata. Next base: position 81,768,039 of record OZ026622.1, read on the forward strand.
CATTGAAAATAACATGATTAAAAAGACATTCTCTCTCTCTCTCTCTCTCTCTCTCTCTCTCTCTCTCTCTACATACATACATACATACATACATACATACTTACAACATCTATTGAGACATTGATGGTGGTAAAATTCCTTTAATAGGCCTGGTGGACAATTCAGTTAAATATTTTAGTTCATATTTATTATGCACTGTAACTTATACGTTTTAAATGCCTGGACTTAAATCACATATCCAGTGAGCTATATCCCATTCTTTAAAAATAAAATGCTTTAATGGGAGTAATAATGTTGTTACAGGTGAATGTCATGATCACTATGGTTGGCCTCATATACAGTCCAGTATACAGTGCTGTATGCAGATTGAGAAAGCTGGCCTGAATGAAACCAGCATTAAAGGGGTCCCACATTTTGAGCTCAGCTGACTTGTCAGTCAGCTGAGCTTATGTTATGACCAGCCATTCGTCATCCACAATTCACATTTTCCACTACCTCTCCAAAACGGTCAGCACGAGATTCACTTCAAACCTAGTGGGGGATGTGTCTTGGGAGGGTCTCTACAAAGTTTATTAAAATGGTCATACTCCAGTGTTTTTTTATGATTTTTTTTTTCTTTTTTCTTTTTTTGAAGCAAATATTCAAAAATCTGCTTCTCTGAAAACGCTCACCCAATTGGTTTGATATCGCACAGGGACACTCCCGGGGACTCCTAGTTATGAATTTGTTCACCATTTGTCGCTGTGATTTTTTTCTAATTTTTTAGTCTGTTTTTGCTATTTTTGACTTCTTCTCCAAAACGGTAACTCAGATTAAGTTGAAATTTGGTGGATATGTTCCTTGTGGAAGGGTCAAACAAAGTTTATCATTAGGTAGCATTGCTGTGGATTCCTGATTTTTAACAATTTTTTTTCAATTCGGGTACTTATCGGTCAATGCACCTTTCCTATTGATATACGAAGTCAATGGGCATTCTAATGCTAATTCATATTCTTGACTTCTTGTCCAAAACCATCATCCAGATTGACTTCAAACTCAGTGGCAATGTACCTTGGGTGGGTTTCTACCAGGTTTGCTCAAATGGTCATGTTCCATTGATTTTTGGATTTTTAATGAATTTTTTTTTCTTCTTTTGGACAAACTTTCAAAATCTTCTCCACAACCACTCACCCAATTGCTTTGATATTACATAAGAACACTCCTAGGGACTCCTAGTTCTTAATTTGTTCACCAGGTGGTGCTGCAATTCTTTTCAAATTTTTTATGATTTTTTGTATGTTTTTATTTTACTTGTCACTTCTACTCCAGAACTGTCTCTCAGATTAAGTTGAAACTTTGTGGATATGTTCCTTGTGAAAGGATCAAGTAAAGATGTTCAATAGGTAGCACTGCTGTTGATTCCTGATTTTTAAGTTGTTCTTTTTTTTCAATTTTGGTACTTAACAGTAAATGCACCTTTTCTATTGCTTGCTATGCAAGTCAATAGGCATTCTAATGGTAATTCACATTTTGGACTTCTCTGAAGAAACTGTCCATCAGATTTTCTTTAAAGTTAGCGACAATGTACCTTGGATGGGTCCATACCAAGTTGGTTCAAATGGTCACTAACTCATGCTCCAGTGATTTTTGGATTTTTTGTGATTATTTTTTCAAAAATCTTTTTAAAAGTTTTAATGGGAAAGTTTAACATGGGAATTTCTTTTAATTGTTATAACTTGAATAATTTTGGCCAGGTTTTTGCCAAACTTCGTAGGAACGTACCTTTTATAAGTGTCTACCTTTTTTATGTAAATGGTCATGCTCCAGTGATATTTGGACCATGACCTCATTCCCAAGGTCAAAGGACAACTGACATGAAATTTACTGTACATTTGATAACTTGTGATCTGTTTTGAGTTAAGACCTTGATGTTGCACATGTTAATGTTTTTCTCTTTGAAGGTCATGCTTAGACAGTACAGGAGTGACATTGACCTTGTTTCTGGGATCACAGTGCAACATACATGAATTTTACTCTTCACTATAACTTGAGAACTACTTGAACTGGAACCTTGATGTTGCACTTGTTAGTGTTCTTCTATAAAGGTCAGACTTACTTAGTACTGGGGTGACCTTGATCCTATCCCAAGTTCACAGAGCTGCAAGTATGATGAATGTCAAGGTCAGCTGAGCATGAGCTGTTCACACAGCCCTCTTGTTTTCTTGTATGTTTTGACCACAGAACAGCTGGGTCTTGAATCAAGAATCTTAGGCACCTATCACCTTGCTAAAAATATAAGATGAACCTTGACACAGACCATGCCTCTCTTACAGTTGTCCACAAGTTCATTGTCATCATCTACTACCTTGTCGCCTTTGTTCCGTGATGCTAGTGACATGAGTGGACTGCGCAGTAGATACCAGAGCATGTCTCCAAGGAATTCATCATGTGAGTTCATAGATATATTGCCATGTCAGAAGTCAGCATCAGAATGCATAGTTCCAATCAATTTGTTTATTTTATTTTAGTAGCAAAAAGAAGTATAAAGATTTCCTGTCACAGGACACAACATGGTTTTAGGGGACCACCCTGAGGCTTACTTTTGGATTGCTTGGCTCTATTTTGGTGCCTCTTTGAAACCACAAAACTATTGCTTGAAGTCTGTTCTTATTTGCAAATAAAACTTGGCAAGACTGACATGTTGTAAACCCACTGATTTTTTAATCTCAGCAAAGCAGAGAAAAAGATTGACCAGTTTCATCGCTGATGTGGGTCATCAGAACTAAACCCATGACCACCAACACCACGCCTTGCATGTACTAGGGCATAAACATATATACATTCCTAATGTTGCACATTATGGAACATAACAGATGTGATTGTAAACAGCAATGTGCAGTCAGAATTGACATGATTGTAAAACGGAGCCTGTACATTAGAACATGCTGAATAATACGGGAAGCTGGTGTCATTGCTAGCCTGAACATGTGTTTGACTTCTAATAGTCACTCCCATTAAAATGAAGGGGTAGCATAAAATCAGTGGTAATTAACAACATGAAGAAAATATGGCTGTTAGCTTTCTGCATATTTCTTATTTCCAGTTCCAGGTTATCAATTTTGATCCTTGCATTTCAAAACAAAAACAAAAAAAGAGGAAGAAAAAGACTTGTTTTTGAAAAAAGCCTGGTCCCCCAATGAAGAAGTATCTGAGAATTTCATGCTAAATTCAAAAGATTCTGGTCTGGTTGCTTGTTCAATACTATGAGGGGGTTAACATTTGTAGCGCAGTGTGGCTTAGGTTTAAACCCCCTATTAGTCTCCCACTTTTTAAAATGACAGCATTTTTTTTTATCTTATCCGACCTCAGTATATGTTCATGGATTAATATGTTATCTGTGTTGTGGGCAGTGGACTCGTCAGACTGTATCAGTGATATGAACACACTGGGGGAGTTCTTAAAGGAACAGGATGAAAAAGAATTCAGGAACCAGCTAGGTAAGTAAAAAAGTGAATAGCAGCTATTCAGACTACCCCTTTTGCCAGACAAAAATGGTCCCCTATGGTCAGTTGTTTTTCACAGTGGGTTGTCTTCCACAGCAGGTAATTAGGCAACTTAAAAAACAAAAGGAAATGTTTGGAAAACTGTGACAAAAGCTAGGTTGGGTGCAAAGACAAGGGACCTTTATAACAGGTCCCTTTGTATTTGAACAGAGCATGGTCAAATTTCTCCATGAAGCAAAATTTTGAACATGAAAGATGCACTCATAAAAGTAACTGACTGAATGAAGTTAATTCTTTCAGATCTAACAACAACTAGAAAGGTGTATATGATTCAAAGAAGATGATTTGAAAGGAGACCATTATATGAGAGCATGATTTACCCATCATAAGAATATGGTATTGGGAGGTGTAAATAGACATGTAAATAGACATGCCTATAGCTGTGGCAAAAAACTTCTTGCAAGTGCAAAGTTTCTGGCACAACTGTGACTTAACGCCAACTTGACCAAGTTCCTTAGCTCACAGGGTGCACATGCAAAGTTTAGAGAGAATAATTTCTCTTGGTATTCAGAGTAAAGCCCATACTCAGGCACATTTTATTTAGCCATCTGGGGAACAAGGCAAAGACTTTCTGGGGACAAGCGTGTGTGGAAGAAAGCTGTAGACGAATACACCGTTATCATTATTGATGAATATGATGAATTTTAAAAATAACAAGCAGATGATAAATACACCACTGGGGCATCTCTGGTAATTTTTCAATGATACCAGATGGTTCTTGTAATGAATTTAAAGTTTTCATCATAAGGTACAGTGTATATATATTTGAGTGTATAATTCCTGTGAAAACTAAGTCCAGCTAAGAGTGTGAGAAAGGAGGTCAATTTAATGGAATGAGTGAAAATAAAGGTTGTTATATGTATTTCTTTTTACCCTTGTACATGTAGGTAGTGCAGAGAATTCTCCAGCCGGGGGCACATCTTTCTGGAATTTCAGTCGTACAGCAGCAGACTATGCCCCCATACTTAGGAAATACCAGTACCAGGTAGCTTGCAGGTCTCCACAGTCCATGAAGTCTCGCAATGATGACCCAGATGACCCAGCCACATACAGAGCTGAGGAGGTACAGATTTCACATTTGTAAATTATCCTTCCCCCCCCCCCCCCAAAAAAAAAGGGGGGGGACCCTGCATGTTTTATGTTTACGTCAGGAATGCCATTAGAGATGTTTGTCTTAATTCAGACTTTATGATTTACACTTATTTATTACATAACTCAGAGCCATAAGGAGTACACTGAAGAGTTATTGATAAAGTACATAAAGCTGTACACAATTGTGTGAACTTGCACATGATGGCAGAAAGTATAGTGGGTCTTGGGACTGTGGTACCATGTGTCCTTTAAATGAGTTCCTTCTACCACTGGTGTGCAAAACTTTTCAACATGAAAGGACATATTGATAAATGAATTCATGCACAGGTATGGTTATTTAATCTATCTTGACTTAATATATCAAGTAATTATCCTAAAGGTGTATTCAATAGACATACAACAGTAGCTATAATAACATAAAAGTTGCTTTGGCCTTGTTCAAGTTATTGTGTGCAACAAGACATATGTAGACAAGAACCATGACCAGGTTTGTTATGCTGGCTCATAGTGTTACATGTTACAGAAGTTACATGTATGGTCACTGGTCACAAGGTGACTTCCCCCTTGGGTTAAGACTAAGTCAACAGCTTTCCTTCTGTACCCAACACTTGCCAAGGAAAGCTGTTGAACTGGATCATGTTATCTTGATAGGTCTCATCTACAATTCTTATTAAATTGTTTTTTACTACTGTTGAAATTAGTCAAAAACGTTTCAGCAGGAGGCATTTAACCACCAGCCAGTTTTGGTTGGTTTGAGCAGGGCAGGGTTAGCATGAGAAGTTCTGTGTATCAGCAATTTTTTTAATGTACAACAGGTCTGGGCAAGTATCGGAGTTCATCCAGATGTTGTGGACCAGTGGATAGAAAATTTACGAAAGGTAAGAACAGATCCATGGTTATCTTACACATGGGACATAAAGTGGATATGATCCAGTCACTGGCCCTTCAAGAATAATTTTCAAAGAAATAGGAAAAAAATACTTACCCAAATTGTGTGTGATATTCAATTCAGACAGAAAGTGTATAAATGTAGCCTGTGTGTTGACCACTGTTATGAATTTTGTTGCTGTGATTTTTTGTTTTTGTGTGGAGAGAATAAGTCTAGCTTGTGGCATTTATAAATATGTACACATGTACATTTTTACACATTTTTTCAAGTAAATCACAAGAAAACACTATTTGGAATCATGAGTTGTATATATACAGGCTGTATGGGATATACTTTATTGTGCATGTGTTTCTGAAAGCTTCGAAACTGAGTGCTACAGTGAGAAGTGTTTATCCTGGTCGGAAATCAGTGTATCTTAAACAATCAGTCATTTTTTGTATTCAAATGCAAGTCTGGTGGAATTTTTAGTAAGCTGCAGGGATGTCCCCAGGGTTTTTTTCTTTTTCAATTGTCTTTTTTATTTCCAGCATGTCAGGTTCAACTGTCTGAAACCAAATGGCAATTTATCTATATGCAACTTTTTCCCAATAAAAACAGCCAGACTTGGTCAAGTGTTATAAATGTTGTGTGCTCCCTTTTTCATCAAGAAAAATAAAGTAGATTAATGGAAAGCATTCAATGTGCCTGTGCACAATGTGTTGACAGTGTTACAAGGAAAGCTTTCGACTCAATCCCCAGAGGGTCAACTGACCTGAATATTACCATAAATGACTATTAAAGGGCATGCAAGATTTACACGTGCCATTAGATTGTGTGAAGCTGCACGATCTTAGCTCAGAATATTTTTTGGGACATGTATGTGTGAGCTTGTAGAGTTTTGTTTCATTGGATGTGTAGATTTAAAATGTGATGGTGGTGCTCAATTGTAAAGTTCTTCTTTCTTTCCAGTGGCTCAGCCAGACCATAATGAACAGATTAGTCAAGCAGATAAGGAAAATAAACAAGAGCTTGGTAAGACTTGGCTCAGAGGATATGCAGATTGGAGGTACGTGGCCAGCCTGTGGCTGACTGAGTTGCATGTTGTTAGTTTGAAGGTTTTGTGTTAGGGGTGTAACAATACATTGATTGCATGATACAGTATGTATCTGAACAAAGTGAGTATGATATGACACATTTAGGGATACTATTGAAGTACAGTGAAACCTGTTTTGAGAGACCACCCCTAGAGCTGGCCAAATAGTGGTCATATAAGGTAGGTGGTCTCTTAATGGAGGTGCAATAACATGGAAGAGATAGCAAAAGGGACTTTGGAAATATGGTCTTAAAAGGCAGGTGGTCTTTCATTACAGTGGTCTCTCAAAACAGGTTTCACTGTATTCTGCTTTGACAATGTCCCTGTCACAGTCTCTTCACCATGTTGTTGATGCTGAAGTTGTTCTATATGACAGCATAAAGTGCACTGTAAACAAAGGTATATAACACTTAACTGGTGATCCTGCCTGATTCCCTACTTTGTACACAGGCAACCTCCTTAAAACATCAGCACTTTCGCTTAAGATTGAAATAGAAATACTGACAAACTGGAACAACAATATAAATAATGGATCTGATTGGGACTTTAATATTAGACGATCTGAAGGGCCAAACAAGCACCTGGAACAACAATGTGAATAACAGATCTGATGTGACTTACTATTAAAAGGTCTGAAGGGCCAAACTAGCACATAATTCATCATTGTAATCCCTTTCATTTCAGGACAGAAGAGTACTTTTTAGTTATGGTAGGGCACTGATATTGTATCATGTATCATATATAGGCGGTTCACTCCTGATGCATTGGTATGCTAGTAATTGTATTTGTGTCTTTTTGCCCAAAACCACTTCCAAGTAGTCTACCCTATTCTGCAGTCTGAACTCTTTACTCTCCATAAGCTAACCTGTCCTTGTCTAACCTATATACATATGGAATTACTATTGTCCATATTGCACACGTTCCTCTGTAAAATTTTGAAATAAATTTGCTGGTTTCAGAGGTGAGCATAGCTACGCTGAAGCAGCTGGCGGTGACCAAAGGAGTTCAGCTGCCTTCACTCAATGCAGTCATTCCCTACCTTGATGTCCATGCCAATCAGGAATACCTTGTCAAACGGATCTGTGGTATGTTGTCAGAAAGTTTTGCGCGTATGGACTGGTTTTTGAAAATCTGTTCCCATGGCAACACTTGATGTATCAAGTTGTGCTTACTTTGCAAAGGCTGTATATCCCATTATGCAAACCATTTTCCATTATTGCAATTTTGTCTCCTAGTAGCACAATGCTGAAAATTTGTTACAGATTGCATCTTTGTTATATATGTCAGAACTTTCACTATCTATTGCACAAGGTGAAGAAAACGTGGGTATTTTTTTCAGTTCTTGCCGATACAGATCAAATAAACAGACATGAATCGAGCAGTGATCTTTATAATTCCAAATCTGTGTGGGTGAATACTGTAGGCTTTTATAGCATGTCACTTAAAGCCTGTAGAGTAGAAAAGTTATGTTTCATGATGGTAAATGAAAGGTTCAAAAGAAGAAATTGTTACTTATGTAGTAAAGAAACTTCAACAAACCTGATGGTGGAAACTCTTCTAACTTGTGTCAGAAGTATTTATAAATTTAATCAGAAGTACATGTGCAGACAGAATGTCAAGAGCTGTTAAGTTAATTTTTTGTATGGTAGCACATGAATACTTGCGTCCTCAAAAATGAAAAATTAGAGTTAAATACATGTAAACACAAATTTAGACAAAACTGGATTTTTTAATTCAGACCTTGGAGGTGGAGGCTGCATGAGCGACTTTAAATGGAACGGAGGTGGAGAATACAAGGGCAAGGCCTGGGGGGAACACCTCCCTACAGACTCAGTGGTAAGTACTCAGGGCCTAGGGGGGGACACCCCCTAAAGTACTCAAAACTTGGGGGGGGGGGGGAAGCCTCCCTAGAGACTCAGCGGTAACTACAAGGTCTGGAGGAACACCTGCTCATAAACACTGTAGTAAGCGTGCCTTTGGGGAGCATCACCCCCATAGAATGGTGTTAACCCTTTCCCCCTTGAATTAAGACTCAGTCAACAGGTTTCCTCAGCATGGGGTGGGAACTAAGTGCCCAACCCATGCCGAGGACACATTTGACCACCAGCCATTTTTGGCCGGTTTAAGGGGGAAAGGGTTATGTACACGGCATGACAAAAACACCCAGAAAAATCACTTCCCCTTGGACTGCATTGTGAGTATAAATATTGTAACTCTGTGACATTATGTGTCCATTTACTGTGTGAAAAGAACACATAGCCTCGTGAGACTTAATAAGTGTACCAAATGATAACCCCTTTTGTGGACTGTGCATATTTATGAAATCACTAATGGAAACTACCTACAGATTGTGTGATAAAAACAAGTTTATGTTTCATTTGTAATATACATGGATAAAAAGGATTTTATAAAATTTAATTTATTACCTGTAAGCAAAGAATGCTATAAGAATAATCTTCAAACATCTTTTAAAAATTTTGTTTTCACTTAGGTCAGGTGCAAGTAAATAAATCGACCACCAGATATCAAAAATACAGGTGTCTTGGCAGCAGCCCAGTGTTGAATTTTATTCCAGGCCCAATGTAGCATAAACAATTAACTCATTCCATACTTTAGTCACAGGCCTTGGTTAGTGGTCCTGGCACTGCCTGGCAAGTCATGCTGCAGCTGCCCTTGTGGCAGCTGCAGCATGACTTGCTAGGCAGTGCCAGAACCACTGACTTAAGACTATAGACATGTTGGTATTTGTATGAAAGCTCTTTTCATGAAGAATTTAAATATGCAATTGTCGTCTTAAATCTAGGTAGATATACGGAAAAATCAGGGACTGGTATGGAATGAGTTAACTGATAGAACAAAACAAGAAGCAGTTGCAGCCTACTGTAGTAGCATGTTGACATTTCTGTGTATTATTTGAATATAAGGTCAGCTCCTTGTGGCACTTTTCATAGACAGGGATAATCATAATACTTCATAATAAGTTTAAACCTGACATTTATGGGCATAGATGTACAGGGACCAAAGAGGCATTCAGAAGACGTGAATATGCTGGAATTCTAAAACTAAAGTCCTGGAAAAGACTTGAATTTCAGAGGTCTTGAAAAGTCTGGACAATTGACACTCACTTTCTCCCCCATCCACCAAATGAAAAAAAAAAGGGGGGGGGGTTAAAAGAACAAATAAAAAAGGAAATTTTGGTCCTAGAAAATTTATATTCCTTATGACCATAGTTCATTTTGGTTTGCCAAAAGTAACTTCTGTATGGATATTTGTGGTGCAGATTCCACATCGTAGAGCCTAGTCACTTGTAATACTTGTTCAAAAACAGTTGCCACTTGAACTTTTCCACTCCAAAACTGGGCGAGTTGAGTTTCGAAATTTGAGCAATATGGTATGGAAAATTCTTGAAAAAGTCTGAAGTTTTGATTTACCACAAATGTATGAAACCTGGATATAATGGCACATAAAAGTTTGTGATGAAACTATGTCAAAGTTTCAACTGCAGTTCTGCAGTTAGTTTAAGATTTTCAATTGAAAATACTAAGGAAACATTATAAGTTAAAACAATTTTTCTGATTATTGATGTTGAGTTGAACGGGACACTGGTCTCTATAAAATGAGAATGACAAGTTCAAAGTTCTTTTGCCAAATTTACAAGTACATGGAATCAAATGTGGCTGTTATTTTGACTGCATGTTTATAACATAGTTAAGCTTTGGTTTGGTTAAGATAAAGCATCTGCTGTGAAAACTTTTTAATCGTTTTCTTTTCAGATTGTGATGCATATGTTATGTAGCTATATGGATGCGCGCCTGCCACCCCATCCCAAATATCCTGATGGTAAAACATTCACAAGTGAATACTTCCTGAAGACTCCAGACAAGCCCAGTAAGTGCTACCAAAATGTGTCATTCCAGTGACAACCCTTATGTTGACATGGTTGTGAGTAGTTTTTTTGGTGATTGAAAAAGGGCAGAAAACATATACTTTATCGTGACAGGTTTTCACATATTTTAGCAGCAATTATATATACATTGTAAAACACAGACTTACAGATCTATGAATATTTCAGTTGTCATGCAGATGTGTCTATTTGAAGTAATAATGCTTATTTATAACCTTGTGTAAAATTAATGGTGTCATTTTCATGAAGATTTGTAAAGCATGTATATTATACTGCATGTGCAGCAAATTTCCTGATCAACTCAGTTTAAACCTATATCACATTGGCTGTACACTTACAGATCTGCAGAAGACGGACAACTTGTGTATATACCAGTCTCGCATAAACCCACCCCACTACAAGGTTCTTATACAGGAAAACACATGGGACCTCCCTAAGGTACACACAGCATATATCTGGCATTCTGTAGATGGTTTTTGTCTCAGTTTTTTAACTATGGAACTTGAAAAGGTGGCTACATGCTGTCGCTGTTGGGAAAAAGAGACGTAGTTGGGCATGTTTTGTTAACTACCAATATATTTCACTTATCTGTTAGAATGGCTCTACCTCTCATGAGACACTGAATGCCCTTTTTAAGACTCCTTTTATCAGACACTTTACAAATGTTTTTTGGTTAAATATACTGCATTTTAAGACCACCCACATTATCAGACCTGTTTACACTGGCAGTAGGGGTGATATTGAATAGAAGGTACTTCTGCATTTTCATGAAAAATCACACACAAAGCTTTTGTTCATCCCTATTCATGAGCATGTTTGACATGAGTTGCATGCTTTCATATAAACAGAGCCCCTTAGGTCCTGTTTGAAAAACTGCTGCCAAGCATATCATTTTTTTTTTCTCTTGAGAAAAAGTTGCTTTTTCACAAGTGTGAATAATGTTGAATCAATGGGAAGAAATGTCATGAAAAGTTGGTCTTTAATAAAAAGAACAATGTGACAGAAAATGTGTGGAAGTGTAAGCTTTTGCTTTGTTTTGGCCAAAGATATTGCTAGTTAAGGTCCTACAACTCTGCATCTTTTTTTTGTAAATTTTATCTGTAGCATTGTTTATTGTAAAAAAAATAAGATAATTGTCTACAATGTAACATTAAACAACTGTGGTTGAAAGTGGCAACGTGCATGTTACATGGAGCCATCATCATACTGGAAGCTTGTTGCATTTTACTGCTTCATTATGGTGCAAAATCTGCTTCATTATGGTGCAAAATGAATCTCAAAAACAAATCTTCTAACTATTTTGTTTTGGGATATGACAGTGGTGTATTGTATATTTGTAGGGACGAAACAACATGTTTCAGGCCATATTACTGTTTCTCTGGCACATACACTCACGGGAACATGGGATGCTAGGGTAAGTGTCTCAGAAAAATCTCCACACCACCACAAAAAAAAAAAAGGAGTGTCAAAATAAGCCCAGAAATTGTTTCAAAGCTACCCTTTGTGCGGAAATTGCTTTGATTGAGTAACTGTCTTATCTTCTTTGCAGAGAGAAAATGATGGAAGAGAAGACATAAAACTCAAATTTGGTCCAAGGAATACTTCGGAAATTACTTTGATTGAATGAAAGTCCTGCCTTCTTTGCAAAATTAGGAACACTGAAGGTTCTACTATTCCAGCTTTTTAGCTTTCTTGGCTTGTCATTCAGCAGAGCTTTTGAAATCTATAATGTCTGTGATCCATCAGTGTCAAGGAAATGAGCCTAAGTCCCCTGTTACACCTGATAATAATAAAAATAGCTAGAAATACACTTTAAATGGTTTCATCAACTGTACTCATTATATTCTGATAAATTTGAAAGCAAATCTGTTCAGCCCTTGCAGACAAGAAAATTTAAAGTCAATTCCATGGTGCAAGAGATAGTAACTGTAATATTTTCATTTTATTTCAATGAGATTTGGGTCAGATTTACAACACACAGTGGATTGTTAAACTTGCAACCATTCCAAGAGTGACTGTGTTCATCTCTCACAAAATACTGTGTGGTTTTAAGCTAACAATTATTCAAGTGGAAGGTTATGGATAGTGTGTTAAATTCAACTCATTTGCACATGGTCAAAGTGGCTTGCTCCCAAAAAAACAAGTTTTCTGAAAAATATTTTCTATTTTCTTTGCAGGAGAGTAAATCTTGGGATGTCAGGAATCAATGTATTGTGGGTGCTTGAATGCAAAGCATGACAACCAGAAAGACTGACACTGTGCAGCATGGACACTGCCGTACAGAATGCCTGGCTGGCAGACTGTAGATCACGTATATCAACACTGAGACAGCAGCTATGTCAACCTATCTTCTTGAGTGTTTATGACATGAACACACCAGGGTAATTAAGTATCTCATCGCCTGTGCTCATAAGATCCAAGTATTGGGCTCCAGATGTTGTTTATGTACAGTCTTCAGAAACTGCAAGAACACTTCATGAAATTCATTTTGATATGAAGGAAAGTTGCAGTCGGGACCTTTGGGTGTTTGAATCCAAGGTTTTGATGTCTCCAATGTGTGTGTTGGCCACTAGGTGGCACTCCCAGAAAAAATATGACAAAAGTTGTTCAATTTAGACTTTGCAGTGTTTTCTTTGATGACATACATGTATATGATTTTAAGCAGTATTTGTACAATGAACACTGCGTGTGTTGGTTGATCTAGTAAAGCCAGGGACTGAATCTAACAAGAGAGACAAACTGTTCTCAATACGAGATTATTTGACAGTTTTATTCTGTAAACAGCAGAGAAAATGAATTTCACACAAATAAGAAGAATGATTACATTGCAGTCTTGCATATTGATAAAAAGCTCTTGTTCCTGTATGCAGAAAATGGAATATTTTTCTCTGTGATTTTCTGACAGATAGAGACAGTATCTGCCTCTGTAATAACTGTAATTAGTGTATCAAGCCAACAAATAATCTTCACAGATTAAAAGCTGTCTAAGGGGTGTCATAGGTACTCAAATGGCTTTGTTGTATTGAGTTTAAGGTTGCAGTTCAGGTTCATAGGGCCAAATTTGAGATCACATTTCCCTATGTGCCATTTATAGAGTCACAAGTTTTCTTATTACAAGTAAGCAGCATGCTCATAGTCTGCCATAAAACTTGGACATATACAAGTCCCATCTATATGTTTTATGTACATATTAAGCAATAAAGTATTCTGTCATTTTGTATCAAACACTGTGTCACAGTTACATTCTTTCTTGTCTTTTAAAGCAAATTTTAGATTTGTAGATATTGTATGATCCTTTACATTCCTGAGCATTTTCTATCCAGAATTGACAACAGCATAATTTTTCCTGAATCAGCACTAGGTTGTATTCAAGCAACTATATGGACATATATTTCCAGTGTGAAATATTTGTGAGTGGAACTTGCAAGAATATTTATTCTGTGGGAAAATGTGTGATTGTATAGTTGTACAGTACTTGGGACAGTGGGCTTTTGTTTAAGAAACCATTTCAACAGATTAGTTAAAAGTGGTCCTCTCTCTCTCTCTCTCTCTCTCTCTCTCTCTCTCTCTCTCTCTCTCTCTCTCTCTCTCTCTCTCTCTCTCTCCTCTCTCTCTCTCTCTCTCTCTCTCTCTCTCTCTCTCTCTCTCTCTCTCTCTCTCTCTCTCTCTCTCTCTCTCTCTCTCCTCTCTCTCTCTCTCTCTCTCTCTCTCTCTCTCTCTCTGTTTTCTTACAAAATGTAAGACAGAAACATAGCAGCAGATATATACCATGCATGGCTCTGGCCTGTTCATCTAGGATTTGCATTCAAATGCAGTTCCAGATGCCCTGTTTTTAAGGGTCTGCCCTGTAGGGGACCCTTTCTGTTTTGGGTTGTCTGTCCGGATGTGCACATTCTCGTTACTGTGATATCTGCAGAATGCCTCCATGTGTTTTGCTCAAATTTGGCACTATGCTAACCTTTCCTGGCAAGATGAACTGATTACATTTTGGTGTTACCATGCCCTAATTTGAGCAAATGGCAGCCTAATTACATCCTCATTAGGGCTTGTTTTTGCAATATCTCCAGAATGCTCCAGTGTATTTTGCTCAAATTTGGCAGTATGCTCATATGGCATGCCAAGATGAACTTATTAGATTTTGGTCTCCCTGTGACCTAATTTTGAGCAAATGGCGGACCCTTCAGTCAACACTTGCATTGAAGGTATGTCTAGTTTACTCAATTTCTTTAATTTTGTACCTTTTAAAATGATCTGCAATGAATATCTCGATAAACATGACAGGAAACTGTGCCCTAGAACAGTTTTCATCTTTTATTGCACATCCTTATAGATCACAATATCCGAAGTGTACTTTGATTTTGCTCAAATACGGCACATGAGTACCTCCTGACAATCAGATTTTGGGGTCACTGGCATTGTATGAGCCAAGCCAGTTTGTAGAAGGCCTGCATGGGGCTTTCTGACGACAGTACAAAGCATGTGCATAAAGTTTAAACACTGGAATACAATATGAGGATGCCTGCACACAGGTGCCAGTTGTCAGTGTATTAAAAGATTGAATTTTTATTTGAAGTTACAGGCAGAGATTGTTCTAAGTTGTAGGCAGGAAATATGAACACCATTTAAAATTCTATGAGAACTAGTTTATAAGTGTAATAGTTTTTTAATGCTTTGCATTGAGCTCATGCCTTTTAAATGACTTTGAATTGTAAAAAAATTCATGTTGGATGTAGCAAATTGACATTTTGACAACAGTAGCACATCGGGCAATGCAACTGAGTCATGAGTACAGGGGTCCCCCTCGTGAAAGCTCCCCCCCCCCCACTTCATAATGCAGCAAGTGTAACCATGGCTTTATATTCTGCCTCATGAGAGGTCAGCCCTCTTATAAGGCCACATTTCTTGTGTATTCGGGGTGGCCTCACAAGAGGGGGACCACTGTATAAAGTTTTGGGTAGCACAGTAGTGGTACATGCATAATATGATTTCTTATATAATTCGATAAAGATGCACTATCATGTAAAGAGGACATGTAAAACACACTACAGGCAAAATATAATCAAAACTCCAATCAGAACCACCTTCATAGAGACCATTCTATATTTATACATGTACCACCAATTTACAGTCCTGTTTTTTTATCCTTATTCACGTTAAGACCACTCCCTATATATACCACATTTTTCAGCCTTTGTGTGGTCTTAATATGGAGAATCTACTGTTATGATGTATCTTCTGCAGTAAATCCCTGCTAATTGAAAATGCATGACTCGAGTGATGTGTCACAAATATCAATATCTTTTACATATCTCCTCATTTTTCATGTTTATCAATGTTCCTGTACTTACAGTCATTGAAAATGCACTACAGGCTTTATGTTCAAAATTTGTTATTATGTGTTCATAAATTACCTATTCTGTCATATATAGAAAATCTGTCAACATTTTGCTGGGAGTTAGAATGTTCAAGGGCAATGAGGCATGACAGGGTGTGGCTATTGCATAACATTTTTTCAGTGTCCTACAAATTTCAAAAGTTGCATCTTAGTAGTTTGTATGGCCACTACCAGCAACAACACAGGAACTGCATCTGTGGCACATGCCTTGGATCAGATACTGTATTCTGTGTTTGGGGATGTGCTTCCACTCTTCTTTTAAGGCCTTCATTAGTTGTCTGGTCGACTAGGGCATCCCTCTGGCAAGTTGCTGGCCAAGGTGGTCCCAGAGCTGCTCAATTGGACTCATGTCTAGGGAAAGAGCCAGCCACAGCAAAACACCAACATTGCTGGCTCCAAGAAATCTCATGGTCACAGGTGCCATGTACAGGTCATGCGTTCTCGTGCTGGAACAAGTCAGTGTCTGGGTGGTTCTGAGGAAAGGGCAGGGGATGTAGCTAAGAGTTTTGTCAATATACTGCAGTCGAATTGCCATCCACCACTACTAGGGGAGTTCTCTGATGCATGAACGCACCAGCCCAAACCATGATGTTGGCCCCACCCAGCCAGTTGGCTTGATGCGTGAAGCAGTTGTCCTATACCTCTCACCATGTCTTTGCCACACACATTGCCAGCCGTCAACTGTTTCTAAGCAAAAGCAAGGTTTATCAATGTATAGAACTCCTCTCCACTGTGTCTGGTTCCAGTGGGTATGTTGGTGGGATCATACCAGGCAGCTGTGATGGCGGGCAGGGGTTAACTGATTTCCCCTGAAAGGTCTTCTGGCATTCAAGTGGTTCTCCTGCAGATGTTTCCTCACTGGCACACTGCTTTTGCAGGGGTTGTATCTTCCAGTTGTTCCTGTGGATGTACAGCTTGCTGTCCGAAATTTGTCTTGCAGATGGAGGTTCGTATCTGCTTATCTTATGCCACTGTGGTTACTCATTCATGCACGTGACATAGCCTGTTGTCTATGGACCCAGTTTCCCAATAACGAGTGACCAGGCTGCTGATGGTGGAATGGATATAACTCATTTGACATGTTACATCTGAATAGGAATGCCCAGCCTGTATCATCCCCAAACAGCGGTAGCAATCGACACTTGTTAATCGTGGCATCATGCCATATGAAAGTGTCAATTTGCTGCATTTTTCTGACAGCATTTATGTAGAGAATAGAAGCCGCTTTTTAACAAGAGGGCTGTGTGAACAGGCCATGCTCAGATGACCGAGAGATTCATCACACTTGTGGTTCTGTGAATTTGTGATAGGACAAAATAGGTTGACACTTATTAAAGGTACATCCCTGCCAAGTTTGACACAAATCTTGCCAAAATTATTGAAGTTATAACCAAATTACAAGAAATTTCCATGTTAAACTTTCCTAGTAAAACTTTTTTTTTTAAATTAAAAAAAAAAAAAAAATCATGAAAAATCCCAAATCACTGGAGCATGACCATTTGAACAAACTTGGTAGAGACACACCCAAGGTACATTGCCACTAAGTTTGAAGTCAATCTGACTGACAGTTTCTGCAGAGAAGTCCAAAATGTGAGTTAGCATTAGAATGCCCATTGACTTACATAGTAACTAAATTAACAGGAAAGGTGCATTTACCAATAACTACCCGAATTGAAAAAAAATAATTGAAAATAAAAAAATAATCAACAGCAGTGCCACCTGGTGAACAATTTTGTTTGACCTTTTCACAAGGAACAAGTCCATCAAGTTTCGGCTTAATCTGAGTAACAGTTCTGGAGAAGTTGAAACAAGTGAAAACACACACACAAAAAAAAGACCCATTACAAATTAGAAAAAATAGCAGCTCCACCTGGTGAACAAATTATAAACTAGGAGTCCTGAGGATTGTTCTTGTGTGACATCAAAGCAATTGGGTGAGCAGTTTTGGAGAAGATCTTTTAAGGTTTGTCCAAAAAAAGAACAGAAAAATTCAAAAAGAATCCCCAAAATCACTGGAGCATGACCATTTGAACACCCAAAGTACATTACTGCCAACTTTGAAGTGAATCTGGTTGATGGTTTTAGAGAAGTCGAAAGTGTGAAGTAGCATTAAAATGCCCATAGACTCGCATAGAAATCAATGGGAAAGGTGCAGCTACCAATAAGTGCCCGAATTGAAAAAATCATGAAAAATCAGGAATCCACAGCAGTGCTACCTAGTCAACAACTTTTCCCTTCCACAAAGAACATATCCACCAAGTTTCAGCATAATCAGAATGATGGTTCTGAAGAAAAAATCTAAAATAGCAAAAATACACACACACACACACACACACACACACACACACACACACACACACACACAATCATTTTTTAAAAATGCAGTGCCACCTGGTGAACAAATTAAGAACTAGGAGTCCCTAGGAGTGTTCCTGTGTGATATCAAAGCAATTGGGTGAGCGGTTTTAGAGAAGATTTTTCAAGGTTTTCCCTGAAAAAAAAAAAAAAAAATAAATAAATAAATAAAAAAATCTAAAAATCACTGAAGCGTGATCATTTGAACATCTTGGTAGAGACCCATTTAAAGCACTTCCCCACCAAGCTTGAAGTGAATCTGGCCGACGGTGTTTGAGAAGAAGTCGAAATTGTGAATTGTGGATAGCCGATCATGGACGGACGACGTACCATCACGAAAGCTCAGCCGACTGACAAGTTAGGTGAGCTAAAAGTCACCACGTAGATGAAACCCAATGGCTTGTTGACACCCTTGGGCAAATATCATGCAATACGTGTGCAGATGCAATGGTACATGTATAAAAAATACCAATAAGTATGGGTTTTGTTTTAGGGAGAAATATGTGAACCCACACTTGTTTTGAAGATCTATTAGTCTCAAAGTCTGCCCTTTGATTACCTGCGAAGTCGTTGCGTTTATGGACAAAAACCCCACCTACATTTCTATTTTTGTCTTTACAATTTACTGAAAAACGGTATTTCTTGCGAATAACTGAACAATTAGGTATTTCTATTTCGCTGTCATTCACAGAATCATCCAACCATGTTTCAGTTAATCCAATTATGGCTGCCCTGGATTGATCTGAAATTATTTTTATTTCAGTTAATTTTTGAAAAAGACTTTTGATGTTAACCGTTTAAGTGCTAATTACTGCTATAGTCGTTTTATCATAAACGTTAAACACATAATGGTTAGAAGATTCAAATTCCTCATGAAGATGCCTTTCATTCAAATATCAGCAAGCCAAGTCTAAAGTAAAAAGTAGTCTTAGTCAACAGCTTTCCTTGAGACACTTTGCGCACACAGTGTCCCAAGGAAAGCAATTGATTCAATCTTAAATCAGCGCTTTAAGGGTTAATATGGTACTCCTCATATATTGCTACACAGGTACATGGGCGTCCCCAAAAGACTCTGGATCTTTAAGACAAGTCACTTTACAGGACCCCTGTGTCTTAAATCAAACATCTTAATTTATTTTAAAGGCGTCAGCTCCCCATAAGATCCCACCGGAGTGTGACGATGCAAAGAAACTTAAATACCGCGGTAAGATCTCTTCAAAGTGCTCAGTGTTAACCTTAAGATCCCCTCCCCCTTTCTCATTCATTCAGCTGCTGTATTATTTAGTATTTCATATCCTCGGTGGAACCTAACTACTCTTACTAGTATATCCAGCGAGTATATATCTGCCACATTCTCCCGCCCCCTCCCCGCCGCCGACAAATTTATCAAACAAAATAAGACTTAAAGTAATTTTTCTTCATAACCCGAAAGCTTAAAAATATGGGTTTTAAGACTTATAGAGTGTGCCTCTATTTCGTCTCTACTATGATGAAGTTCTCTCAAGTAGTCTTACAACCAAATTGCAATCTCTCTCTCTCTCTCTCTCTCTCTCTCTCTCTCTCTCTCTCTCTCTCTCTCTCTCTCTCTCTCTCTCTCTCTCTCTCTCTCTCTCTCTCTCTCCCCCCCTCTCTCTTTTTCTCCTTCTTTAGCCTCAGCTCCCCCCTCCCCCGAACCAAAAACGTTAAATCTTGCATGGTTACAGCACACATATTTTGTTTTGTTTTGGTGGTTTTTTGTTTTTGTTTGTATCACGGTTGAGAATAGTTAAGATGATAAAAGTTCTGCAAATTAGGACCGTTAAAATAATCGTTTCTGGCTACGTAACTGGTCCACATACAGACAGAGATGGTACGCTGGGTATGGCATTTTAATTTACACTGATTAGGCAAATATATATGACTGAAATGCTGAATAGCTTCAAAACAAGATATTTTTGAGGGGCCATTCCAACTTCAGTTGGCTTTTTTTGTTTTGTTTTGTTTTGTAGTAGCATCTGTGAGTGGTGATTGAAAAGTGTAGCATTTAACTTTATGCGAATTAGACTAGTACACACAATTTGAATGTTTAACATCTGTAAAACTAGACTGCAGATAAAGTTGTTCTTACAAACTCAGTTTGCATGTGTAACAGGCGCATCCAGGGAAAAGCGATTGATTCAACAAAGGTTGTAGTATTTTAATTTATACTGATAAGGGCAACACATAAGATTCACAAAATTCTAACATTGAATATTATCTGAAAAACTAACACATTGTAAACAAAGATTCCATGCCAACTTCAATCAGTCTATCAGTACTATATGAGTACATCCATTATTGCTGTCAAAATATGCGTAATTTTCACACACACTGACAGATTTGTTTTGAATCATTTTTTGGTTCACATTTTGCCTTTTGGTGCAATTGTTATCTTAATGTATGAGCCAACGTTAAACGGTGTTGACTTGACATGCCCAGAAGTTCAAGAGCATCAAATTTGCATTTTGCTTTGTTCCTTCATCCCTCTCAATCTCTTTTCCTTTCTTTCTCAAATTACAAAATTTTACGCAAGTTGCTACACGCATGAGAGTTTTATTGTATACATCCATATCGTTCGCCATCATATGTTGGACACAAAAGCCAAAACTATAGAAGTCAAGTCGTTCATCCTGTCTAATTTTAGGTATTGCAGTCCAATATATCATTTTTGTTCAAGAACCAATAGCAACAAAGTGGAATCAATCTTACAACGCTCTCTCAGATTTGCACTGAGCGATACAACTTCAACTTACGAAGCATTGTTGGAAAAAGCGAAATTATAACAACCTTGGAAGTTGATAGGTTACACTTCAATGTAAAAGAAATCCAATGTCCATGAGGCATGACAAAGCACCCATCTATCTAGACCACCTGGTTTAAAAAAAGAGTTGTGTTGGGTGCAGTGCTAGGCAAATTTTAAATTTAGACATCCCAAGATACCAAAAAGTATGACAAGCTTTAATTGAAAATTACCATTCCTAAGTTGTGGAATGATAAACGTCATGGAAAACAGCTGAAACTATTGATAAGTTTAAACAAGCCATTTAATCTTGGATAGGACCTACATGTGGCTTCATATTTGTGCAGCACAAACAGAATAAACTTCACAGTAATCACCCTCCCACCCCGCACCCCCGTGACTCATATTTCTGGAGCACGATATGCGCGCCAGAACTGAGACGTGTTATTGTTAATATTTGTTTCTTTTGTTTCTTTTTTTCTTAAATTTACATTGTACATTATTAAACTTGTTTTATCTCCCATTTATTATGTATAAATATCATGTGTATTGTGACTACTGGTCGGTGTATTAGCAATAAAGTTTGACTTGACTTGATCCAAAAAAAAAAAAAAAAAAGCCCTTCTGACAGTGAAGCATCAGTGTATACCCGCGTCCCTCTAGTGGACGAAGTGTAAAACTGATATCGCCTAAAAACTTCTGACACAGATGTTGATTCGCTTGTGTCCTCTGACTGGTCCATTTAGATTTAAATCAAGCTGGCGCCTTTTTCGAACCCGACTGGAAAAAAGAGAAGACACGGCGAGGTGGTGTTTCACTGACTAGACAGTGACCCAACAAGTCTGAACGTATCATTTTAGGATAGTATAGGTAATGACGGGCCGGTAATGATAACCGACGATTTAATGTACTTTAACACTGTAAAATATAGTTATGGGATCGAATTTCGAACGGAGTGTTACGCTACTAATTCAACCCGCAAAAAATGTAAACAAACCAGATTGCAATCTGTAACTTCTAAAATAACTTATAAACCCAAACATATCTTATGTCAAATTGTTCCTTATAATATTATGCATCATCCGAATACAAGAAAATCCAGTCATCATTGGTAAAATTTTAAGATATTACTGGTTTGCTACAGCCAAAGTAGTGACAGCAGTCACGCCGCCTTGCGCGGTGACTCGGAGCACTCACAGTCACGTAGCCATGTCATGTGTATTCAGTCACCACACTTGGTATATTCCGGGATGTGGAAACACATCCCTGGTATATCGAAAGCTGACCTGTCAATAATACGACACACTGTACCTGTCAATTTGAGAAAAAAAATATGTTCCTGTGCCGCCCCCCCCTCCCCGCCACCTGTGGTCAGAATTATGTAAGAGACAGCCCCCTTTACCTGTAAGTGTAAGGGTCATTTCTAATAGTAATATGCACTCTATAATCATTCTACCTGGATTAAAAGGCGGCCAAATTACTCACATGATACTTTAACTCATTCCATACCATGGTCACAGGCCTTTGTCAATGGTTCTGACACTGCCTGGCAAGTCATGCTGCAGCTGCAGCATGACTTGCCAGGCAGTGCCAGAACCACTGACTTAAGACTATAGTATAGGCATGTCGGTACTTGAACAAAAGCTCTTTTCATGAAGAATTTAAATATGGCACTGCCTGGCAAGTCATGCTGCAGCTGCCCTTGCGGCAGCTGGAGCATGACTTGCCAGGCAGTGCCAGAACCACTGACTTAAGACTATAGTATAGGCATGTCGGTACTTGAACAAAAGCTCTTTTCATGAAGAATTTAAATATGCAATTGTCGTAATAAATCCAGGTAAATATACGGAAGTATCAGGGACTGGTATGGAATGAGTTAAGAGAACAAGTGATCTCCAAAATTATCAAATAAATAATCTTTGAACATTGGAAATATTGTTTTGTACAATGTACGCAAATCATGCAAAAAAAAAAAAATGAACTGAGGCCACAATTTTTCCTCAGCAGCCATATTTAATTCAATAAACCAGGATGCAAATGAGCAAAAACTGAAAAATTGTATATGCATGTTGCACTTGCAGCGGTATGCCATAGTCACCGTATGCTACCAAAAATTTACTCAATGATGCTTCTAGTAAATTGTTATTTTGACGAGGTAAATATGATAAACTTCTACAAAAAATACATATCATGTTGATTTATAGACTTTGGAAATGAATACGGTGACTGCAACTGAACCTACAGAATTTTGTCCATAGTTGAAATCACCATCCATCTAAACTGAGTCCTCTGTTCTCTTTAAGAGTGATATCCTATTTCTGGACTTTTCACAGTCATAAGTGTGCTCTCCATAATGAAATTATGACTTCAGTAACCCATGGGATGGGTTAAAATTGTGTGAGACATGAATCACACAGCAAAATGTTCACAGACATACCTCACTTTGTACTTTTCAATCGGGTGCAAAGTTTAAATATAAATGTGATGAAAATTATGAAAATGCACTTATATGTGTTTATTCATTCATCGAGTGAGATATTTGAAGTAATTGAATGAAATAATGGCAGTACAGTCAGACATGATAATGGGTCTTTCTTCTGCCCAAAGTAGTCACCTGCAGTACCCCATAATGTGTTACACTACTAATTCAACCTGCCAAAAATGTAAACAAAAATGTTGCAGTCTGTACTTATAAACCCAAACATATCTTATTCCAAACTGCTTATAATATTCTGAGTGATCTGAGAACTGGCAAGGGGGGGGGGAGGGTAAAAGAGGGGGCCGACTGTATATGTAATCAGTTTTTCTAGACAGACCACCTGGAGGGTACGTCGTGTATAAGCCTGGACATTTGAGCTGGGCAACACTGCTTCTTTCATACAGAAGCAGATTTCTGAATTGATTCCCATTTGGATTTACTTAGGTAAGTATTAAAGAAAGATAGGAAATCACTCTGTTATAAAATTCCTCGAATCCACATACTATCAGCTCAAACTTCAGCTCAGTTCAGGCTGTACCTCAGCCTCAAGCTCACCTCCTCTTCATAGGACTTATTTTGGGGTGATTATTTCTTGGTCAGTTGAGCAAGGGTTGTTCACACTGCCCTTTTTTTTTTTTTTTACATATATATAATTTCTGATTCCCTATGTATAATAACAAGACTTGCTTCCATATGGTACCACTTGTTGCTGCCTAGGGTTACACTGGCTGTCCTGATGGCAGGTACCTTATTGTGATATGTTTTTGTGGAGAATTATCTAACAGGCAAGCATTATCTTGAAGGCTTATTGGGCTACTGTTGAGCCAGTAAGCCACTGGCTAAAAAAGGTGTGAACTGGCTCATAGTTTTTGTCATCAGTTAGCCAAACTGGCTAAAGGATGTTGCACGTATAAATTAAGATTGTATATGCTTAAAATGTGGCTACAAGTTCATAATTTATTACAAACTGATCATTATACATGTACCTAAATCTGGTTCTATTTGGTAAATAAAATATTCTTGATTTTTAGCAAAAAATGGTTCATGCAATAAAATTCTTAGAGCTAGCCCCAAGTAGTACCTCCAAAATTTAATTTGGCTAAGTCTGGTTAATAACTTTTCAGCTAAGTTTGCCAGACTGGCTAAAACAATAAATTATCTGGTGCCAACCCAGGCTTACTTGCAGCTCTGTGTGTGATTTTCCACTCTGACAGCTCCATAGCCTATCACAAATAACAAGGAGGCCTCTGTTGGTGTACCAGCTGCAGTGGGCTTGCACCATGGAAGCGCTGGAAGAACAGTTGAAATCACTGCAAGAGCAGCTGAACCAAAAGGAGCAGGATTTGATGCTGGCAGCAGAAATTGGTAAACAGCTACTAGAGAATAACAATGAACTTACTAGCCAATTGGAGGAAACCAGAAAAGAGTTTACAGGCAAAGTGCAGGTAAGAAATTATACATATGTCCTTGAAATACATTTTTTCTCCTCTGTGTAATATTTGCTGGTTGTCTGACATGAAATTTGAAAACCTAAGTTATGATTTGGTTGAAAGATTTTGTGTGTACTAGCATTAGTAACTTGTTTCAGCATGGACCCTTCCCTGTTGAATTAAATTTGAGTCAACAGCTTTCCTTGGCATGGAACATGTGATCTTGACAAGTCTCATCTATAGTTTTGTCAATTTTTTTTTCATTGTACCATTGAAATTCACTGAATCACATGACATTTGACAAACAGCTGGTTTGGGCTGGCCTGAGGGGGAAAGGGTTAACTTGTGAGTTTCGGCATTTAAAAGCAATTGCAGGTGTTAACAATGTTTGCCTGCATAATACAATGGTGGACAGTGTTTGATCCCCTTTCAATGCTGGCCAACTGTGATTGACAACAGAATCAGTAAGGAGGAGGTTGAGAAAATAAAAATTTTGCTGAGAGAGATATACTGTGGTACCTGCTATTTCAGAACACCCCAACTGTTGGCAAGTGGTCTTAAAATGCAGGTGTATTTAACATAAATACAGTAAAGAGTTTTGAAAAAATGATCTTAAAGAAACATCTGGTCTTATATGGGAAGTGGTCTTTAGAGCAGGTACCACTGTATAATATTAGAAAAGAAGCTGACAGCAGTCACCATGAGGAATTAAAGCTTACTTTGTATGTATGATGAATTGTAGACCCTGGAACAAGAGAAATACGGGTTGCAGCGGAGGTTGGACCAGAAGGTACACATGGAGAAAAACTACATGGAGGAGATAGACGGCCTGCAACAGACCCTGAAGAAGAAGAAAGAGGAGTATGAATGCATGCATGAAGTTGAGCACAAAAATCAAATCCTGGAGTTCAAGAAACAGGTTAGCTCTATATGGTGGTGACTGTTCTATATTTTGCAGGTGGACCTATTACAATATCTTAATAGCACTAGTGGCACACTGTATTGAGCATTTATCATGCTGTTGGCTTCACTTTTATGTGCTTGTGTGTTCACTCTGTCTTTGGGCTAACATATCTTTGCTTACATTCAATACAAAGCAAACCCTCTCTCCAAAAAGTGGTATGAGTGTTGACATGCATGTTGAATGACATCCCTAAACAAGGACCTGTTGAATGTACAGTTACACATTCAGGCAAAGGTGTCGTGCCTGTTGAATGACAGCTTACTGAAGCACACTCTTGTACTTATAAAACATATCATTTTTAACTCTTTCAGTGCCAATCACATCTGAAGTCAATGCACTTAAGTCAAACTAGTCTGAATTATTAGGATCCCAGATTCGTATTCCTCGTAAAAAGACCTTTCATTCAAGTACCATTATGCCTATAGTTCCAGAGAGAATACCCCAGGTCAACAGCTTTTATTGGCTCACATTGCGCCCAATGTGTGCCAAGAGGGAAAGCTGTTGACTCAGTCCAACATTTGGCACTGAAAGGGTTAATGGCACAGACAATATTTATGACATCAGGGGCTTGGGGTGATTTTTAATGGGGCAATGTTGTATGCTGTTTACATCAGTGTTAGGTTAGTTCCCCCATACTGTTAAGTTTCCATGCCAAGGGTGCTATTTCACAAGGGGTTATTCCTGAAAATGTAAAAACTTCCACCTTATCTGTGGTTGTTTTTAAACTGTAGTTGCAGACTTTTCACTTAAGCTCAACATATTTTTTCTTGAACACTACCTCAAAAAATTGGATTCCTCAATACTGATAGATCTAGAATTATATGGCTTTTTAAACACAATTAAGGGCTTAAGATGGATCTCTACATTTAACTCAATATAATAAAATGTTAGGGCTTTAATTTGACAATTTTACTCTGTTTTACGATCCTGCAACGCTAGATTGTCTATGATTCTGTTGGGAAAACCCTGCTTATGATTCAACTGTGATCCATACGGTGTGTACTCAGGTAGGGCGGCTTCAGGCGGAGGTGGACCAGGCAGGTCTGCTAGACAGGCAGCAGAGGGACAAGATACAGCAGCTGGAGGAGATGGTGAGGGACACTCAGGAACAGCTGGAGCAGAAGGTCAGCCTGCTTAATGAGACCTGCAGTGAGGAACTGGCACAGCTACACACAGAACTCAACAGTCTCCAGGCTGACAAGGTACAACAACTCATCTTGCAGGATGGGCACTGTGAAGAGGTTGAGCCCAGTATGTTAGCTATGTACACTACATGGATCCACTCTCAGTCTGTGAATTAGGTGGATTGGGTGCTGTTGACCTAGATCCACATGACTCACAGGCTAAGGGCGAAGTAGGCGCGCACAAGGATCAAATCCTTTTAAAGCATTTCACATGTTTTTTAAACCTCAAAATTGGTGTAATATTGCTGATGCTTGTGCTTCGTTCATGCATTCCACCCCTCTTTTTCAGCCTAACGTGGCTGTTCATTTGTCACACTTGCCCTCCATGATTTTGGCTGATAGGCCTGGTACCTTAAAGGGCACTAGTCTCGCTTGTAAAATTTAACTGCTTTACTTGTTTTTTTTTTCAGAAATGTTTTAATATTGTAGGTCTCCTCACTAATTCCAGTTCTGACAGCTGTACAAAAACAAAGAAAATATAATACACAGACCCAGCATTGAAATGGAAAAAGGGAAGTGGTAACAGAGTGTCCAACAGCCCACACAGACAATTGCAGTAATTGTGTGGTCCTGACCTTTTTGCAACAATGCAAGGATGTCATAATTCCCATCTAAGCTTCACATCAATCTGTTTTCTGTACTTAAATATCCTACTGTCATTCCAAATTCAGTGATCCTGATGAGGGTGAGGGGTGGGTGGGTAAGGTTTTTTTCTGTACTGGGCATTTTTGACATACTTACGTACTGGAAGCCCTTTTAATTTCCATACTTTGTACCAACCATTATTTGTACATTTTCCTATTTTTCGTACCTTGTACTGCGGCAAATGATGCTTTTGAAGTTATTGATAAGCTGGTTATTACTCTAGGTGTTGTATTACATGTACATTGCTGCCCCTTCCTCCAAAGTGGGCCTCCCTTGACAAAGACCACCCCTCTTATAAGGCCACACACTGGATTTATGTAAATGATGGCCATTTTTAATATACCTTTGCTTCAAAGAAAGGCTGTCCAGCTAATATAGCCCCTTCTGTCATAAAGGGCAGTGGTGGCCTTATGAGAAAAAGAAAAATTAAAAAAAAAATGTATGTGAAAACCCAGCCAACGCCAGTGACCAATTGGTAAAGTGTAAAAAAAGTAACCAATGTCCTTGAGATATCCCTCCCTCCCCTTCCAGGGAGTTCTGCTTCAAGTGCTGCAAGCGCAGCTGGAACTCTGCTTGATGTACAAGGCGATGCTGAAAGTGTAGCATAGGATGAATCTAAATCATTTAAAAAACTGTCACAAAAACTTAGGTCTTTATTTTTATTTATGTAACCTCAAGATTGTTTTGTGTTTTTATGTATTTTTTAAGAGCAAATTTATAGGTTTAAATTTTCTCTTTCTTTTCTATTCTGTAGATGTCACTTACCAGAGAGCTGAGTGATCTTAATGCAGAGCTGCAGCAAACACAACTCCAACAGGTGGCGCTACAGTCCAAACTTAAAGGCCAGGAGGAAGAGCTGGAAGAAAAACAGTGTCAGATTACATCATATTACAATGCATTGGAGGTAATGCTCTATGTTCAAAGACATTCATATAAAAATGTGGACATCTAGTGCACATTTTTATTTGTGTACCATGCAACAATTTTTAGGATTAAGAAACGAATGTTTCAAGAATTATCTGAAAAGTACAGGTGTTTTTTCCAAAAGCATTAAAAATAGATGTGTAATATGGACCTTATATTTTGCAAGGTGATTCTTAGATATCCAAGAGTTAAGATGCTGAAATTCTAAAATTTGTATGAATGAAATGGCTGGATCAGAATTATAGTTTATGCAGATACCGTAATGTGATTGTGCTTACAATTCCGCACTTTCAATTATGTGCATATTCAAGTGAAATTGGAAATAAAGCACATTGTACTGACTGGTGATGAAGTTTTGAGTGTGGGTCATAACAGTCACACTTATCTGATTACTACAATGATTCCATAATGAAATTCCTCAGGTAAAGCCTCTCATTCCAGGCTTCTACAATTCCTATGATCCTGTTATCCCAGACAAGTGGATGTCTAGGTCGGACAAGTGACTTTTGAACATCACTTGGCCAATGGGAAATGCGAACAAGTTAGCTGGTGTATGTAGCATGGGGACGTGCTGAAGGTGTCAAACATTGGCAAGCTGTGGCTCTTTTCAAATGAATATATTTGTAGCTTCTAAAACTATTCCCAGAAATATTTGCATATGGGACAGACAATTATTCAGTATTGATTGAGACAAGCACTCCCCCCCATCCCAGGTGATTTTTTTTGTAATGCATGATCTATGTTAGAGGGACAAGTGAAATTCAGATTCACTTGTCCTATGGACAAGTGATTCTGGAAAAAATTGTAGAAGCCTGCATTCAAATCCAGTATACCTGGCGAAATATGACGAAGTAATAAAGTAAGTGATCTAGGTCAACAGCTTTTCCTGGGCTCATTGTGCCAGACGTCTTCTGGGAAAGCTGTTGATTCAGTCTAGAAATTAGCCTCTCAAGGGTAATATATAGCAAAACATGATTTTGTCACTCAAATTAAGATGTGCATGTATTTTATGAATCCAACTGTGTGCTGTTTTGATGGCAGAAATCTCGCATGGAGACTCAGGACTTGAAGGTGGAGTTGGATATGATGAGCCTGGAATCACAAGATTTGAAGAAAAAGGGCAACTCCCTCTTTGCTGAGGTAGGACAAAAATATCACAAGTGACTCCCCTGAAATGAAAACAGGTCAAATTTTAATTGAGGTGGAACTTGTTTTTGGGAAATTTTGGATTTAAAAAAAAAAAAAAAGGACCCAGAATACATTACAAGTCTAATAGGTTAGAGAGTTTTTTCTTCCCTGGTCCAATGATTTCATTGTTGAAAATGAACATGAACTGTTCTTTGTTAAGTCCTTTAATTTTCAGTCTTCAGTTTAATTCATTACTTCTCTAGAAGAAGCTCTAATCTATGGCACATATAGATAGCAAGTAGAAACATTTTCTCAGCATTATATGCTTTATTTTTATCTTCAAAAGTTTGTTGCCTGATTTCTGTTTCTTTCAGCAAGATCTTTAAAGTATGTTGCTTTGACCTTTGCTAGCCTGCTGAACAAAGCTATACCATGATTTATGCAATAGTAAATGACTTCTTGGTGTCATTATGATGACTAGGTGGAGGATCGTCGTGTGCAGGCAGAGAAGGAGTTGATTTCTATGAGAGTGCAGCACGAGTCCCTGAAGACACAGCATGCAATGACACAACAGCACTTACACAAGCTGAAGGTCTGTATTACCCTGTCATATCATATACAGTATCAGCTCTGTCTTGTCAACATGTTCAATTTGCCCTTCTGAATGCACTGGCTATACATGTACATGCTTCTATGGACCATTTGTAAAGTAGCAAGATTTGAAAAATGAAAACACGCTTAATTTTCAAGAGGATCAAGTAATACTCAGACATTTTACTGATTGATTGTTACTTGAGAAAGTGATTATGCAATTTGTGCAAATTTTATGGGAGTGCTACAACTTGATACAGTAAATTTTATTAAATTTCTCATTGCCAAATTACTATATGACTAATTTTGTCAAATTTTCATGGGAGGTTGTGGATTTATCATGTCAATTCTGATCTTAAGTGCATTGTTTCTATCACTAGTCCTCATTGTCAGTCTGCTGGCTCTATCTTGTCAACTTACATATTGAGTCAGGTGGAGCTTTCCTGTCAATTTATATTTTGAGTCAACTGGATCTATTCTGTCAACTTCCATTGTTAGTCAACAGGATCTATCTTGTCAACTTGCATTGTCAGCTGACTGAACCTATCCTGTCAATTTACAATGTGAGTTGACTGCCTCTATCCTGTCAACCTGCATTCTGAGTATGCTGGATCTATTCTGTCAACTTACATTGTGAGTCAACTGGACTCTGTCCTGTCACTTCGTAGTGAAGCATATCACCTCTAGCTGGCAGAGCAGGTAACTTCTTCCTGCTGCTAGCCACATGATGCACGTGGGGACACCTGGGGGATAAAACAACCTGCTTCATTTGTGGCATGAAAATGTCATAATGAGTGCTGCAGCCATGCAGAATGTGGTACATTCTTGTTCATTTGTCTCACTGACAGCAAGTCTCCCCTTTTCAGTAATGTGGTGTGTTCTGTCCACTTGCTAGTCTGAGAAGCTCCCAATTTTTATTAACACCTACTGGAGAGGTAATATGTTTTCAAGTTTTGTCTTGCATTTCAAACAATTGAAAACTTGTATACCTCATGTATTTCTGTTTGTCAGGTTTATGTTATCAATGTGCAATATAAAATTACAGTAGTACCTGCTGTATGTGACCACTACCATGAGAGACCACCAGCAATTTGTGACCACATATTGTGTGACACCATAGTCTATATTCTTTGTATCTTTACCTACGATGAAAGACCACCTGTTGTATGTGACCACTTTTAGCTGGCCAAAGAGGTGGTCACATACAGCAGGTACTACTGTAATTGGAGATCAGTCTATGTACTTGAAGTCTGTTTTCCTGTCCTCTTTCTAAAAGAGTGAGTTAGGATCTTTCCTTAGTGCAAGTTGAGAAACATTGCATGTGAGAAACATAATCTAGCATGTTTGTGACACTCATTGTGGGATGGGGGTGGGTGGATGCTAACCTTGTTAAGAAAAGGAAATGAAAATACATGTGCAAAATGTATTTTTTCCTTGTGTTCATGAATTCATCGGCTTGCAAGATTTTGTCAAGCTTTTTTCCTTTTGCATTTTGAAAGCTGCGATGTAGAATTAAAATGTAGAATTAATTGTTTTCTGACAGATGCAGATAGCAGGACTCTTGCAGATGTCACGTAGTCATGCTGATGTTGATCACATAGAGCGGCTACAGACACAACTAGTTCAAGCCCGAAACGAGGTGCAGAGCCTCACAGGCATGTTACACCAGAATAAGAGACGAGAGGTACGTGTCACCACCAGCAGATTCAGAGTTTCAAGTGGGGAATTTCTGCAAACCATAAAAATCACATAAAGGACATAGCCTTAAAGTATAACATGAAAGATGCAGATATCAAATTTAAAGACAATACATGGTATTGAATCAGTATTATGAAAGTATTTTTTTCCTCAAGGTAAAGCTGGTATGCTTTATTACCTTGATGACCTGACCTGGGTGAACTTTAGAATAAAATCTCATTCGTATTCTGATGTGACGTGGTTGAGGTATGTCTATTTTAGCCAGTAATAGTATGATCTAGCTTTGGCTATAAGCAATGGTAAGCTTACTCATGACCTGAAAGTAGTCAACAAAGTGTCGTGGTTAATAATTGTGTTACATTTGGACACTCAAACACAAAGTCAGGTATCAGTCTTTAAAGGTTTCCTCTTCATAACCAGTTTGATGTTCATTGGAGCAGCTCTTTGAATGATCGTACAGCCATGCCAAGTGGTGGATCTCTTGAATTAGATTTCACAATTTCCACAGCAGAACCATGCAGTAAAGCAGTTTGTATTACAGGCTGCAGCAATACCAGATGATCAAGTGCTTCACGGCATGACTGCAGTGGCTTCATGTGAAATTCATTATGTGTTTGTAGCAATGCCATGTGGTGAAACATTTCACCTCATGGCAGCAGTTGTGCCATGTGATGAAATATTCCATGTCATGACAGCAGTTCCATGTTGTAAGACATTTCATATCGTGGCAGTAGCTGTGACATGTGGTGAAATATCTGATATGATGACAGCAGCATAGCCATGTGGTGAAATGTCATATCAGGGCAACAGCTGTGCTCATTTCACATTGAGCCTATATTATTATTATTATTATTATTATTATTATTATTATTATTATTATTATTATTATTATTATTATTATTATTATTATTATTATTATTATTATTATTATTATTATTATTATTATTATGAGGTAAATATTTCAATTTCATGGCAACAGCAGTACCATATGACAAAGCATTTCACAGTATGACTGCAACAGTGTCTTGTAAAATACATCAAGTGTCTATATGGCTGCAAGTTGAAACACATTCGACTGTAAGTCTACAGAAGTGCTTTGTGGTGAGACATACATTTACAAATGTTTACCAAATTTTATTTTATTTTTTTAGCTTCAAACAAGTGAAGGAGACTACATGAGAGACTTCAAACAGCTGTATGGGGACAATTTAGATGCCAATTATGTGGAATACCTGCAGGCTTTGCTGAAGTCTAAGGAGTAAGTGCATGGCTGCCATACATGTAATGTGTAATTCATTTGTATTTAAGTCGGTGTTGATCATACTCAAAAGTCTGGCAACACATCCCCTTGCATGTTTGCACACAGCGTGAAAATGCATCAGTTTTCTCCTTATTAAAATTCCAACTGTTTTGTTTTGAAATGTACAAAAAAGCACAAATTGCAAAAAAGTGGAGGAAAAAGTGAAAATGAAGTGCCATGGAAACGCATGTGAAAATGAATATGATAACTGCAAAACATTTATTGATAATTATTGGTAGATTTTAACTTTACACTCCAGCTTAGAGCTGAACTACAGCTCAACTTAAGTATGATGTATGACCAATTTTTTTTAGCCACAATATTTTCTCAGCAATGCTATATTTCTGTACATTGCCTGCATATGTACATATATATATATACATATATGCATGCTTGCAGACACACATATGGTATTCTTTTAGTATGGAAAACATCAAAGTGTGCCAGATATAAGTATGCCTGAAATATACAATGCATGTACATTAAGCATCCCCCAGTCACACTTTAAAGCACAAACAGTAGTCCTTTGTTTGAGAGGCTACATGAGGCAGACCTGACGATGACCCAGATGAAGCAGATTATGTTGAAATGGAGGTAAAAAAAGATGGATGAGTATAGCACTATGTGCATGATAATGGTGGTCTCTATAAGGAGGGACTACAATACAGAGAAATGGACGTAGGCACTTCACAGAATAAAATGTCTGGAGGAACATGCAGACTATATGTCAGGTGATACATGGTGTGTATTGTGGGGGATATGACCAAAAACAGGTGAATTAAGGACAGACACATGATTTGTACACCTCAGCTTTCAAATAAATACAGTAAAACCTCATTTTACTGACACCATTTGTTCCCTGCAAAATGTGTCAGATATCTGAATATGTCAGATAAATGAGTCGCATAACAAAGGAATCGAACTTTAGGTCCTTCAAAGCCTGTGTCATTAAGTGAATATGTCGGATATCAGAGTGTTGTTATAATGAGGTTTCCCTGTAGCTCTTTTACCCTCGTTTTTCTATTCCTTACTCAAAGTCTGATATTCTTTAATTTGAAGCCAGCTGAGCAGATTAACACATGTATACACACACTGAGCCAGGTTGTTTCTCAATTTCACATTAGGGGCTAGAACACTTTGCAACAATAAAATTAGAAAATGCTAGGTTTTGTTGAATATTATATGTGTATTCTACAATTTTCATTTCAACCCGTAAAAACTATATATTTTATGAAAGAAGACATCTTGATAAATGTATAACCAGCAACAGATCTTTTGTAGCTGTTTTGTCATTAAATCTTAATTAATTTTTAAATTACAATTAAATTTTTCATATTTTGAGTACAAACAAAAAATAGCTCAAACACATTTCTAGATAAACATTTGGTTTTGATCAAAATAGAGCATATCGTTGGCTACAAAACTTTATCTCAAATTTTTCATAAAGGGTATAGTTTACATTTTAAAGCTTTTTTAAATTTTATTCAGTTTTTAAAATTTCAATAAAATTTTATTAATCTATAAAAATTACTTAAAAAGCCCTTTTTAAAAAATCTGAGATACTGTATTTTAGACACAGGTGCTAGCTTTAATTTGATAGTACAAGCAAGCTTGTATGTCAATTTTTGAAGATGCTATTTTTTATTTTATGAAATTTAAAAAAAAAATAATTAGGATTAAATTGAAAAAATTGTAATGGTTAAATCTGAAATTCAACAGTAAATTTCAATGAAGATAAATGTTTTCTTTCAGAAAATATGTGCTTTTGATTGTCTTGCATGAAAAACTAATGAAATAATTACGTATTTCTACATGAAAGTTGCAAAGTGTTCTAGCCACTTAATGTTTTTAATTATCAAAAGAACTGCCTTTGCCCACTTTCTTTTGCCTGTTGGTATAAAATAGACACACAAGTTCACTTTCCTACAGTTGATTTTTATATTTCTATGATTAGTGAATCACTTTGATATAGCTTCTTCTCAAAATAACATTATTACCATATATTTTGTTTAAATTTGACAAGAAAAGTTAATGGACAAAGTTAATCACAGCCACTAATCTATTGACTGAAGTGCTATCTCACTAATTACATTGACTGAAGTGCTATCTCACTGATTACATAATACAAATCAGCTTGAGTCAATGGGTGTTGGTTGAAGTCTGGGTCAGTGCAGGCCTCTGCAGGTCAAGGCTGGCAAGGAGAAATAGGGTGTGAAAACAACTGTGTGAAATAGGTTCTAAGCCAGGTATGTTTAGTTGAGGATTACACAGCATGCAGACCAGGTGAACAATACAGTTACAACAATTCCCCCCTCCCCCCCCCCTTCATTTATGAGAACCTGTCAGTCTCCTCGTGCAGTTCCAAAGTGGTCATATAAAATGGATGGTCTCTAAATGAAGGTAAAATAACAGAAAAAATATAGCAATAGAAACCTCATAAAGGTTCTCTCAACGGCAAGCACGCATCCAAAAGGGGGAGTACTGTAATAATGTATTATTTTGTAGTGGCAACAAACAAACGGATTTTGGAGGAGTTGAGCAAGTACACAAGAGATGCTTTGTCTGTTAACTCATTCCATACTAGTCCCTGATTTTCCCTATGTTTACCTAGATTTGAGACGACAGTTGCATATTTATGAAAAAAGCTTTCATTCAAGTACCAACATGCCTATAGTCTTCAGTCAGTGGTTCTGGCACTGCCTGGCAAGTCATATTGCAGCTGCCTTTGGGGCACTGACCAAGGCTTGTCACCAAAGTATGGAATGAGTTAAAGGACAATGTCGTCAGCGTGTCTCTGTACTTTTGTGTCCTTCCATGAACATGCACTGAGGATAAAGACTACTTGTGCTTAGTAGAATAAATAATTCATAATCACATTGTGATACCTTTTTAGACATTTATGGTGTGTACAATAATTGTGTACTTGTATCTGGTTACAACAAAACTTGCACTTGTTATGTGCATGTGATGGAAGGTTTAAATAAGAAGTCTCAAAATTTTTGAACGGGGGGGGGGGGCACCAAGAATTAACCCATGGCACTTCAATTTCTAATGTTAGACCTACTAGTTAGCCTGTGAGACTGATGACTTAAAGTTATTATTTAAGCATGTTTTGTTGGTATGGTTATGTCAAGATTGGCAGCATGAGAAAGAACTCAAAAAAATTTAGTCATGGATACAGAAAACACAGTGGTATAAAGGCAATTGAACCAATTCTGTTGCCATGATAACAGTAAAATCAGTTATTTGCATGTAATCCAAGTTAAATAGATTTGAAAAAATGCCATTTTTGTAATATTCAATATGTATAGTTAGTGTTTGGGGCATTTAGGGCTATGTGTCTAAAAAAGATTAGAAAAAAGAAAGAAATAACATGCTGTTTCTTAAATAAGGAACCGAAATTGTAATTTCTTTTGTAAATCAAACTATGATATATTTATTCTTTCCTACATAACAACTGAGAGAAAGAAATGCCACATTGCTGATGAAATTTCATTTTGATGCAGGCATCCAAGCCCCCCCCCCCCTTAAAAAAACCCTGACAACTATATTTCAATTTGGGAGCCTACAGTTTTCTATCTGCTTTATTTTGGAAAATTTGAGAGGGACTGATTTTAAAACCCCATTTGACCCAAAGTTTTATTTTCATCATGAAAAAACTCTTATTTCCATAAATTTCTCATAATATTTTAAATGTGTTTCAGAAGTTGGTAGTTTCAATGGAATCCTTGCGGCCTGACTTGCTTGGTGGAAACTCATTATGCACATATATTGACCTTATCTGGCATGACAACACCACTGTCACAGGAGTTCAGGACACCAGATGGCAGCAGTTGATGATGGTCATTTGCATAGATTTGGCTGTTTGTCAATCCAAAACTTCAAAGAGATTTGTTGTTATGCAAAGAAGTAAAACTTTACAAATGATCACCCTCAACTGCTGTCCTCTGGGGTCCTAAAAGGGTCTTCTGGCTACTGTAAATTGCTCTATTTTTGTGTGTTGAAATTTTTGTATTTTTGACATTTCCTTGTAGCTTTAATTTTTCTAATTTGGACATAATTTCAAACAAAGTGGAAATACTATTTCAGTGTCTTTTTATTTTTTATGGTTTTGTACCATCAGCTAAAAAAAGGGATTACACATACACATGCACATGAATGTGTATGTTGAATGTAACCTTATGAGTTAGATGTCCTGTAGTCCTGCCTATTGGTTTAAGTTAACTTTATCTAATATACAGAACTTGATGAAAGTAATTAATATCTTTATTAACTTGTGATAAAAATATTCTAATGGCAAAAATACCTGTATTTTGGCAGTTGGAAATCCTTTATAATCAAAACTATAATTAGGAAGGGGTGGGGGTTGGGGGGTAGGGAGGCCTGCTTTTACCTTTTTCAGCTTCACATAATTGATTTATTATTATTTAAAGGACATTTTTGAGAATGAGCGTACAACCTAAATTAGGAAATCTATGTTCCTTGCATCATATTTCTGTTATTCAACTTTTGATATATGTATTGCACTTTGTAGTCAAACTACTAGTGTTATTTGGAGCAAAACATGATTTTGTGGGAGTTCTGTGTTGTTGCACTCGGGGGGAAAAAAACCAAAGCTGTCATTATGAAAGTCTAAGGCCCGAATTATTTCAGTGAAAAAATGGTGATTATTGCATTTTGCACTGACAAATCTTAAATCATAGTGCCATATTAAAACAAAATTAGTTCATAAATACACCGAAACACATGTTGCTATGGTTTCAGCAACATCATTCACATAAACATGCCTTATATGTCCTGTTCCATGGTTGCAGCGAGCAGATCAGCAAGGTGCAGGAAGAGTTACAGACAAAGAGACTGTTACTGCTGGCTGAGAGTGACAAAGTCATGGAGGGGGAACGAGCACTCTACCGGTCTGAACGCATGTTGGAGAGCCTGCAAAGTCAGAACATCAAGTTTCATCTTCAACTGGAGGAGCTACAACTCAAGTATGAACCAGGTAGGCATCGTGACTAAAGTATGAAACATGTAGGCATCATAACTAAAGTATGAACCAGGTAGGCATCGTAACTAAAGTATGAACCAGATGGGCATCGTAACTAAAGTATAAACTAGGTAGGTATCATAACTAATGTATGAAACAGGTAGGCATCGTACCTAAAGTATGAACCAGGTAGGCATCGTAACTAAGGTATGAAACAAGTAGGCATCTTGACTAAAGTATGAAACAGGTAGGGATCGTAACTAAAGTATGAACCAGGTAGGCATCGTAACTAAGGTATGAAACAAGTAGGGATCGTGACTAAAGTATGAAACAGGTAGGGATCATAACTAAAGTATGAACCAGGTAGGCATCGTAACTAAGG
Organism: Hermodice carunculata; assembly: GCA_964020975.1. Classification (NCBI taxonomy): domain Eukaryota; kingdom Metazoa; phylum Annelida; class Polychaeta; order Eunicida; family Amphinomidae; genus Hermodice; species Hermodice carunculata. The sequence continues at coordinate 81,806,755 of OZ026622.1, forward strand.
TATGAAACAAGTAGGGATCGTGACTAAAGTATGAAACAGGTAGGGATCGTAACTAAAGTATGAACCAGGTAGGCATTGTAACTAAAGTATGAACCAGATAGGCATCGTAACTAAAGTATAAACTAGGTAGGTATCATAACTAATGTATGAAACAGGTAGGCATCATAACTAAAGTATTTACCAGGTATGCATATGGTAACTAAAGTATCAACTAGGTGGGCATCGTAACTAAAGTATAAATTAGGTAGGCATCGTAACTAGAGTATGAACCAGGTAGGCATCGTAACTAAAGTATAAATTAGGTAGGCATCGTAACTAGAGTATAAACCAGGTAGGCATTGTAACTAAAGTATGAACCAGGTAGGCATCGTAACTAAAGTATAAATTAGGTAGGCATCTTAACTAGAGTATGAACCAGGTAGGCATCATAACTAAAGTATGAACCAGGTAGGCATGGTAACTAAAGTATGAACCGGGTAGGTGTTGTAATTTTAGTATGAACCAGGTAAGTGTCATAGCTTAAGTATAAACCAGGTTTGTATTGTAACAAAAGTATGATCCAGGTAGGCATTATAACTAAAGTGTAAAGTAGGTTGGCCTTGTAACTTAAGTATGAAACAAGTATGCATTGTAACTGAAGTATGAACCAAGCAGGCATGGCAACTAAAGAATTAACCAGGTACATTTTAACTTAAGTATGAACCAGGTAAACATTGTGCCAAAAATATGAACCAGGTAGGCATTGTAATAAATGTATGAACTAGGTAGGCCTTGTAACTAGATTATGAACCAGGCTGGTGTTGTAACTAAGGTATGAGTGAGGTAGGCCTTGTAACCAAGAAGACTAAGTGGAAATGAGCATGCACTTGTATTTGTGCAGATTGAAAAGCTTATTTACATGTAATCTATTTGTAAACAAACCAATTAAGAAACTATTGCAGCTCAAATAACTGACAACATAACAAACATGTGTTTTGATATTAATATTGCTTTCATGAAAAGCTTCAGTTTATAAACATGATATTGACAAGGAAAGATCTCTCAAGCATAATGCCGGGGGTGGGGGGGGGGTGAGGGTGGGGTGGGGGTTGCACTGAAAGTATAGCAAATGTGCAAATGATTGATGTTAACAATACATTCTGCAAATTCCACCTCTATGTGATCATCTTTTTCTGAAAGCTCTTTACCTGAAGAATATGAATCACTGTGGCAGATTGGGCTTGACTCTGCAGAAAACTGTTTTTGTTAATAATTTGTGAGAAAATAATGCTTTCCAAATGAAATTTTGCCTTATAAAATATTGATTTCACTCTTCCACTTCAACCTGAAAGTTACCAAAATATTGATAGCTATCAGTACAGAAATATTTTAATTTGTATGTGTACTGCAAGCAAGATCACAACAGTTTACATTTAGAATGATACAACTGGTTTCACATGAACTTGGTGAACAAACAAACACAAAGGAACTAAATTGCTTCCATATCTGATCACACTCGCAGAGGTTTCTCAATGGAGTGCAGACTCCTTTCCATGTAGTCTTCTTGTAACTAAAGTGTGAACCCAGGTAGGCATTGTAACGTAAGTATTAAGGTGTTGTAACTAAATTATGAGCCAGATAGGTACTTTAACTGAAGTATGAATCAGGTAGGTATTGTAACTAAAGTTTGAACCAGGCAGGTGTTGAAACTAAAATATGATCAAAGTAGGTATACATTTGGTACTTTGTATTCTGAAGTAAGGTCATTCCCCTGTGAAGTCCAGTAATCTCAAGTCTTGTGGCTGGTCTTGATACAGATTCTACTTGTGTGTGAGCATGTATTATTATAATTGCGATTTAAAGAAAGATTATTGTTAGCATTTGCTCAAACTAATGGTGCATTTACCTTATGAAATGCACAACAGATACATGTACAGGTAGCCATACTCAGGCTTCCACAATTCCTATGATCATGTTTTCACTGATAAGTGGATATCTGGGTTGGACAAGTGACTTGAAGATCACTTGCCCAGTGCACAACCAAATTTTCGGTCATAAATAATAATTTATTAAAGCTCAATTGCCTGGAATGCTGACTGAGCCAGTGGTACAAGGGAAAAAGTAAGCGGATGTAGCATGGGGACAAAAAAAATGTATTTGTAACTTCTAAAACTATTTCCAGAAATATTTGCATATTGGACGGACAATTGTTCAGTATTGATTGAGACAAGCCTCCCCCCGGGTAAGTTTTTGTAATGCATGATCTATGTTGGAGGGACAAATGAATTTTGAGAGGGGCAAGTGAAAATTCAGATTCACTTGTCCTATGGACAAGTGATTCTGGAGAAAAATTGTAGAATCCTGCATACTACAATGTCTGTTCTCCCCTCCATTGCGTACATACACAGTCAGTCATTCTCATGTTGTCGTGTGCTTGTATGTTGCAGAGAAAGTAAAATCAAGCCACAAAGCAATGAGACGCATTAAAGAGAAGATCCCAATGTCAAAAGGTAGCAGTGAAAACTGCACCATGGAAGATCCCTCTGAACTGGAGAAAAGCTCAAAAATAAAGGTCAACTCTGAAGTGCAACCGACATTAGAAATAGACATAGTCGATGAAAATAATTCAAGAATAGAGTCACCAACTCCAAATGTTGCAAAAGTAGAACCTCCTCTTAAAAAGGTAATGAAACCGGTGGTTGCCAAAGCTGCCCCTTCAAAAAGGCCAGCAGCCAAAACTGGTTCTTCCCAGCCAGCAGTGGCTCCCTCAGAGGAGTCACAGCAGAAACATCGGCGGCGGGTGGTACAGGTTTTGAAAATGACTGATGACCAGAATGGTTGTAAAACGCAATGATACCTGTTTGCTTGTGTCCCCGCAAGCCAAGAATATAATGTGGATTATTTACTTTAAAGTCGCAGTGAAAGCTGTTCTTGAAGACAGATCTTTCATTGCACAAACAATTCAGTAGTTTTAACTTAAAGGTGCTATATTGTGAACAGTAACTGTTGGGCAGCTAGATAGTCATATTATAAGCCCTTCCATATCGCTGCAAATGACTTGGAATGAAAATTACTGTCTATAACATGTAGAGACTTTGAAGGGACAGAAATGATTGCTATGAAAAGTGTTCTTTAGAACCTATCATGTCAACCTTATTAACTGAAAACTGATAAATAGATTTGTGTGATTTTAACAGTGATATGTTGGAGACAGACACAAGGGAAGGAGATACTGATTGTCTTGACATGCTTTTGACTTTCTCTCTAAATTTACTTTACTCAACTGTTTTTCGGAACGATGTGAAGTGCTAATTGATGATATCCTTTGTAACCTCTCTCTTTTAACAAAATCAAGTTGCTACGGCATCATTTTACTAAAGTATCTGGCCCTCTGATTCACCAGCTTAAATCAAAATTAATTTACATAGCCCCCATAGATTTATAAAAGTACAGAAAAAAGATACCAAATTTACTCCAAAATTTCATGGTTAACCAAATATCAAGCCAACTATTGGAAATATTAAATTTTTTGGTGTATTACAATGTGGTAAATAGACTCACTTGCCAATTATAGTAAAAAATATTAGCATAAATTCTATCCTTGGATGACAACAGTATTCTGAGATACATAGCATACAAACATAATCTGCACAGATGAGGAAAGATTGTTCTTCTCAGTGGATGGTACAGTAAGTGCAATGTAGTGAAATGTGCCAATGACTTTTGTGTTCTTAAATGAAATTGGTCCCAAATTAGCAAGTAAATTCAATTCAATAAATTTGTCAGATTTTACCTTTTTTCTATTACTGAGCTGTCAAAAATGACATTGCAATAATCCTACAGATGTAAAAAACTTAGAACTAGCATGGGGCATGGTCTATAAAACTTTTAAAGGAAGTTGGTCTTATAGCAGTGCATTTTATGTCATTATGTTTCTTCTCCAAGCTGGCTAAAGTCTTACCTTATATATATATATATATATATATATGATAAACATGCCATTTTATCTTCAACAGCTACTTGACCATTGCATGTAAAATGAATTATGAAAACAGTTTTAGCATTTGAATTCTTTCCTGCTTTTAAAAATACTAAAGATGCAGATGCTGTTCAAACGTTCCTGCATATGTGATTTGTTATTGTACATCAAATCAAAATTTAACAAGAGTTATAGCATAAACCCTTTCCCCCTTGAATTGACACTTGGGTCAACAACTTTCATTGGCATGAGTTAGGCTCTAAGTGCCCAACTCATGCCAAGGATGGTTGTTGACCTGGGGCATGTGATCTTGATAGGGCTCATCTACAATTCTGAATCAAAATTGTTTTTCATTGTTGAAATTATTTGAAAATACTGAAGCAAAGATCATTTAACCACCAGCTGAGCCAGTTTTGGCTGGTTTAAGGGGGAAAGGGTTAAACTTAAGCTAAACCACATGTGAATTAAAATTTAGAATATCCTCAAAAGTAGACTGCATAAAGATGGCTCCTACTTGCTGCACGGCACATCTTTCTGGCCTGGGACGAGAAACAAGTTTGTCATTTTCACAACTCCTATGCATCACATCTTTAGAAAAAGAAGATACTTGTTTATTTGCTTATCTTGAAGGACTTTATGAACAAATCAATCTTCAATTATTAGATTGACAAAATGTGCCGAAGGAGATAGGTATTCACAGATGCTTGAATGTTGCAGCAGTTTTCAGTTGTGTCCTGTTTAGATGAAGATGTCTTGGTTCATTTATTGTCATGCTGAACTTGAAACATTTTAATTGTCTCTCAAAATTTGTAGGATTGATAACATTTTCTTCATAATACAAATATAATTATGTATCAAAACAACAAAAACTGTAAAAGACAAGAAATTTAATGGTAACAGGTGTGTTACAGTTACATCAGCATATTCATCACTGTTTACATGTAAATATGCTTGTTCCTAAGGTTTTTATCTTGTGCATAGATCTTTTGTCATTACCATTATGACCTGAACATCCATCAGACAATGTCGATTATAGCATTGACTTGTAAATAAGAAATAAAAAGCTGGTCTTAATTCTTATTTGAGTGTGTCTTATTTTTACTTTATTGGTTTGATCAAAATTGGTCTCCTGTATGGTGTTTTTTTCCAGTCAGTAGTTTTACTTTTGATACAGATTAACCCTTTCCCCCTCAAACCGGCCAAAACCGGCTGGTGGTCAAATGTCGTCTGCTTCAGTGTTTTCAACTAATTTCAACAGTTATGAAAAACAATTTGACTGAGAAATGTACATGAGGCTTATCAAGATCACATGCCCCAGGTCAACAGCTTTCCTTGGCATGGGTTGGGCACTTAGTGCTCAACCCATGCCAAGGAAAGCGGTTGACTCAAGTCTTAATTCAAGGGGGAAAGGGTTAAGTAAGTTGTGCACCTTTTGACCATCATCTGGAAACATTTGTCAGATTATTTTGCAAGTTTTTGGTACAGACCTTTTAGAAATATGTATTTTCTGAAATATAATGCCCTGTTACACATGCTGAATCTTAGTTTTCATACCTATAATTTAACTAAATAAAATTTTTAATAATTATTTCAAATTTCATATATAAAAACAAAAATAGCCCTGTCAAAAATGCACATATAATTTGGTTTATTATAAAGAATGGACATAAGTGTATTAAAAACTATTTTAAATTATGAAAGTTCTTAGCTTAAGTTATGCAGCTGTTCAAGATTTGACGGAAAATTTGAATCTTAAAATGTTAAATGATTTTTATATTTAAACTTAGCACTTCATCAAAAAGTTAAGATATTGTTTTGTAGACAATCAGCCACTTTGCAATTTTTTTGCCACTATTGTAAAAAAAACTTGCAATTATGAAAAGTCCCTGATATTTTTTTTGTAGATATACAGTGGAATCTCCCTATTAAGACCACCTAAGGGACTGGAAAAATGTGGTCTTAATGGGGGTATAATTTAAGGATAAACAAAAATTGGTCTTCATATAGAAATGGTCTATATGCAGGTAATCTTAATTAGATATTCTACTGTGTGTATTGAGATCATGATACCACAAAGTTTAATATTTTGCAAGAAATATAAACAATTCACAGAAACACAATTTTACCCCCCCCCCATACTTGTGTTTATACAACAGCTTTGAATGTAGAATTCCAACTTTAGTGAAGATAGATGAACTATATATGATATAGGTTTATTATGTAGAAATGCATATTTCTGTGATATTTAGCCAAGAAGTAAACTCACTTTGGCAGGTTGGACATTACATTAAAATGTACGGAAACTTTAAATTCTTCAGAGACGATTAAAATTTAAATTCGTGGCAAGCATAAAAGATCTGTGAAGTGCATTAGATCAACCAGAGTGTCTACTTCCTGGAAATCAATAGTTTAAATATAGGTTTACTTGAAAAATCAAATATACAGGCAAGATAGTTTGGAACAAAGTCGCACTTCATTGTAAAAGTTACATAAAGGTGCACCAAGCCCTTAACTGTGCAATAAACTATTTGAAATTTGATTTCTCTGGTAACAGAAAGTCGATTTATGGCTTCTATTGTTGCAGCTGCGAAATGACTTAGTCCAAGAGTTAACACACTTTATTTATGTTTTTGAGTGCAAAAGGTTTGAAAGTTATTTCTAGATCCAAATTTTGTGTAGTTTTTAAAAATGCAATTCTTTAAAAAATCCACCTAACTTGTTCACTGCAACAACATTCACTTTGGATTAAGCATGTTGGCACGTAACCATCTCGGACAATCATTGCGATACATTGTACTTGTATCATCTTTTACATCAAACTGCCAAGATGCAAGATAGATACGATGCTTTATTCATATTCAGTTTTAAAAGCAGATAACACGAGTTTTCTACAGCAATTGTGTCTGCATTCAGATGAAAATTCAGGCAGAGACCTTCAGCAATATGAGGCAGTGTATGAGTTCTAAATCATAATATGATCAGAACGAACTCTTACAGCTGAGTCTTCCTAATGCCTTTGAAACACCATAAAATTTAGCTTCTTTGTGGACTGGATTGAGTGAATGAGTATATATGCATATTAAACCTGGTAGATAACTGGTCATCGGTTAAATGCAGACGAAGATATGGCAGCAGTTCTTTTCACATAAAGTTGGTCTCTTACAAATATTCATGGACCGTATATGTATTATGTATGTCTATATATAATGTCATTCCTGTCAAATGTTCATCTGGCGTTGCCGAAGATACTGCAAGAGAAATGAATAAATAGGTATGTGTGAGATGCTGATCCTTGTTGAATCTTTCCATATCAGGGATGAGACAACAGCGGGTTAATGAGATATAAAATCTTGTATTGATGAGCCTTAAAGTACAAAATTTACACCGCTACAGAACCGCAGACTGTCCGATGAGCATCCAGCCCCCATGGGTATTTATACCAGCCATGCCAGGTCATATGTGACCACATTCATTCAGTTTTTCATAATATGAAATATAAAGATTCTTCAAATGACAATTTATCAATACGAATATATGCATAATTTACGCATATACTACAGCGCTAATTTGAATGTCTGTATGCTTGTCACACTTATTTTAGCACGTATGCTTATATAGCCTGACTTAGTTCATGGGTCATCTTGTTCTTTTTGTGTTTGGAAAGATTGTCCTTTAGCTGTGAAGGACACACACAGAGAAAAAACTATCTGTTAGTCAAACTGAAAACATGTTGCATTACTAGTTGACATAATTGTAAGAATGAATGTCTTTATTTTGTATTTAATTATTAATGACTCGAAATTGAATTATTCATTCAGATTAAAATTGTTGTGGATCATGACATATGCTGGAATCTTGCTGGACTGTACTGAAGTGCTCCCCAACATTGTTTATAGCTGAAAAACAAAAACAAAAACCAAATAGCTATGCAGGCCAGGGACGAGGCACATGGGCAGGCATTTTTCTTCAAAACTACCGAGTTGTGGAACAGTTACAAAAGGGCTAGAAATTATTTGACTAGTCTTATTCGCAAAACGAAAGCTGAATATTACCAATCTGAAATTAAAGTACATTGTCTGATACAAAGAAATTGTGGAAAACATTGAAACAGATATCACCATCAAGGCAGCATGCAAACAAATGCAATCAGTGTAAATTGGAATTTGGTCATTGACCCTCGAGTAATTATATCAACTTTTAACAGTTTTTTCTTGAGTATTGGGGAATTGCTCGCCGGTGCATTTACTAGAGCAGACAATCCCGATTTAGAACTTCAATGTGCATCAAATATGAAATATCACATGCCGTCTGTTTCAAACAATTTTGTACAGAGAGAACTATCAAAATTAAGCTAAGCAAAAGCACTGGCATAGATGGCATTGGACCGAGGCCTGTCAAAACAGCAAGTAATGAGTTGGCACCTTCGTTAGATTTTAAAAATGAGCACGTCTTTGGCTTCTGGCATATTTGTTGATGAATGGAAATGGGGAAAGGTTATTCTCATCTACAAATCAGGTGACATGACTGACATCAATAATTATCAGCCAGTGTCCATACTTCCCATCCCAAGTAAAGTCATGGAAAGGCATGTCCACGATGCTTTTTTCAAATACCGTGGCACTCGCAAATTGTATGACTATCAGTCAGGCTTTAGAGCTAGACATTCTTGTGATACTGCATTGACATCTACGGTAGAAAACTGGATGGAAAATATGGACTATGACAAGTTCACTGGCTTACTTCATATTGATTTGCAAAAGGCACTTGATACTGTTGACCACGTAGTCCTTTTGGAGAAGCTGAAGGCATACGGGGTCAACAGTTTCGAATGGACTTGGTTTCGAAGCTATCTTTTTCAAAGACAACAGGCTACATATTGACAAGGAGCTCCATCTGATTATGGTTATATGAGTGTTGGAGTTCCACAGGGTTCAATTTTGTGTCCCCTGCTGTTTATTCTTTTTATCAATGATTTGCCCTTCTGTCTCAGACACTCCAGATTTTATATTTATGCAGATGACAGCACTGATGAAGTCTCTGAAAACTCGCAATAAGATGTTGAGTTGAAGTTAAGTGAAGATTTTAGAAATGTTCAGGACTGGATGTCCAATAATAAGCTTTCATTGAATGTTGCAGAAACCAAATCACAACTTATTGGCACAACCAAAAAGGTCACCCAGGATACAAAACTTAGTATCAAAGATCAAGAGTGAGAAATCGAACAGGTTCAGTCTACCAAATTGCTAGGATAAATATTGATTCTCACCTTAGAAGGAGTTCTCAGCATGAAGCAGTTTGTAAGAAAATATAACAAAGACTAGGCATACTAAAAAGGAATTCAGCTTTTGATTTCAAAAGACATGGTGTTACAGTTTGATAGTACTTAACGTGGATTTTGGTTCTACAGTTTGGGGTCGACCTGCCAATAAGTTGTAAACTGAAGGCATCACCAAACTCCAAAAGAGGGCAGCTCGTATAATTTTACTGTGTCAGATTTTAGATTTTTCTACCTAAGAGCTTTAATCATCTTTGATGGATGCCCTTTTACGACAGGGTGAGTTTTAAAAGAAGTGTGCTAATGTTTAAATGGTCTGGCACCAACATATTTAAATATTTTTAGGCAACTATCACGGCAACATTCTTATAATATAAGAGCTGCTGGTTTTAACAATTTGACTACCACAAGAACCCGGCTGTCATTGTACACTAGGAGTTTTAAACACGAAGGAGAGATACTACGGAATGCTTTTCCTGAAAATATTCGCTCGAATAGCTCAATAGCAGCTTTTAAAGCAGCTTACTGCAAAAACTACTTCCAAAAGAAACTTTAGTCTGTATAGAACAGGTGCAAACAATATTGCAACAATTGAATGGTGTCTAATGAGTATTTGCTTTTAATGTATGCATTACTCTTATGATTATTACCTAATGTATTCAAAACAGGAATACGATGTACTCTGTTGTAATACTATATTCTTTTGTGCAAATTTCGCTCATGACTGGACCATGATAAAATGAAAAATAGTGAGCATCCATTAATCATGTATTTTTATCCAGAATAAATAAAGGACCTACTACTACTACTACTACTACTACTACTACTACTACTACTACTACTACCAAAAATGCTGAAATCCTGTCGCGTCCTGTGAGGAAGCAATTAATAACATATAAAGTATTCTAGGTGTGCACTTGATTCCCCCACCCTTCACCCCAGCATATGAGTTAATTGTATTAGTATTTTGCATACAGCATTTACGACTGTTTTCAGCTGAATGAATACAACAAGTTTGTTGTATCTTTTCATGAATTACCCAGTGCTGGATTGATAGATGCTGTTCCAACATTCTGCTGTAGCAGTTTTATTATCTATTTTGCCTTTAAATGTAGCCGGACTGGTTGTGGGTCTATCTCGTCCTCTTGCCGGAATCATTTTGGACAGCGTGTGACATTTTCGTGTTCCCGGGAATTTTTACTGGGTGTTAAAATGTTTTTGGGGATGTGCTGGAAGTGAAATGGACTGCTGTTGATACATCCAACGGCTTATGATTATGTTATTTTTCGCTTCAAATGTGACACTTCGGTATCAGTAATGACTACTAAAACTCCAGGCTTAATGCCTCAGCGCTAGTAACATGAATGACTGCTGCTTAAATTTTTTTCCAAGTATCATCATCAGGCCTGCGACAGGAGGAAGCATTCCACTTTTGTTTTAACTCATTCCACCCTAATGACGCTTTTTTTCCTGCTAATATCTAAATGTCGTCGGCTAATCGTATTTTACTAATTTAGGTATTAATTTTCAAAATTTTGGATGAAACTTGCATGGAACATCATTCCAAATAATATGCCCATAGTCAACAGCTTTCCTTGGCGCGCTCTGGGCGCACTGCACCCAGAGCGTGCCAAGGAAAGCTGTTGACTCTGTCTTCTATCAGGGTGGAATGAGTTAATTGATAGGTCTAGCACCATTCATTTTGTTGGTGATGGTCCTGCCAAATAAAAGTGTAAACTAGGTTAAATCTACATGTTGCGGCCTCGGCTCTATGCGTAGTCCAATTATAACATGTGATTGAGTTACTAAAATACGAATCAATTTATGATTATTTGGACTACAAAACATGTATGTGTTTCAAGGCGAAATAATCTTAACCTGGAAAGGAAATGTGTCAGTGTTAATTTGAATGAAATGCGATTCACATTGTAATATAATGTTCATCAGAATGATTTATATGATGAGAAGGATAATGCAAAAACAAAACAATTGTGTATAAATCAATTTGAGGACCGGTGCGTGAACAAGCAGTTATAAGTGAATTCTTTCTAAACACTTCATCATGCCTGTATAGTGGCTGTGTTTCGTGGTGTTATTCTTGCAAGACAATTCCGATAAAATGTTTTTAAACATTCATAACGTTACAGTATGTACAATGTGCAGCTCAACCAGCGCGTTGCGTGCAATCCGCTTTGGTCATGATAGCAACAAACGGCAAAACCGGAAGGTGTACAAACATCACATTGCACAAAATTGATGGTGACAGCCACTTTATAGTATTGAATGGGGGTCCACCTGTCTTTTAACCCTTAAAGAAGTCATATTATTGGACTGAGTAAATAGGTTTCCTCGGCGTATAAAGCGCGCAGGGTGCACTGAAGAAAGCTGTTGACTATAATTGGCATGTTATCCCCACCAAGTCTTCCCAACAATTGTTCGTTGCGGACCGGCTTGACAGGGAAAGCGCTAAGATCGCACTGACCAGGTACACAGACAACAGGTAAATTATCGTCACTGGATGCAATAGAACGTTAATAGATTGCACAACTGAATCCCACATGGTCCGAGAGTGATTACGTCACCCATAGATTCATAAAGTGTAAACCCTGTGCCATTTTAAATGTCTATGTTGAATACACACACCGAAATGCATCGCAGGTATTAAACATAATGGCTTCCAAATTTTCTATTCGTTCTGATTTTCTTGTTTTTCAAACATTTTAAGAGTACTGTGATACATGTATTTTGAGCAAATCGGGACCTCATGAACAACTTTGATAAAGAATCTTAGCCAGAAGACATCAATGCCCAGCGAATTGTTTCCTTCAATATAGCCTCCTTGTTCTAACAGGTAATCACAATAGACACTGCCTTCAGTAGTACGTAACTGTCAGAACGTTTCGAAGCGCGGAATCAAAATCAATCCAATCTTTGTAAATCACTTAATGTTCTACACTGATCGTTTTCTAATTCTTCGTTATGTCATTTTACGTCAGTAATAAATAAATGTTGAGAACAGAAGTCATGAAACCTTTCTTTGGCGCCCCTTCTCAAGTAATAATGCATCTCTTATGAATATGTTGTGCCATGTGTGCAAAAAAGTCCATGCTTATTGATTATTTTGTACAAAAGAATTTGTTTGAAGTTATTCTTTAGACATATAAAAACCCAAACAATCTGTTAATATATCTTATACCATTTTGCAGAGCTACAAAGAGTAAAAAATAATCGAATTATCAATGCTAATGGTGTATGTCATTGACACTGATTTTAGAACTTAGTGTTTGATGATCGCCAGCTAGGAGAAAATCTGACCTTTATTTTGATTTTACTGACATGGTTATAAAGTATATCCATGTCGTGTGGCACAATGTCTACTCCAGAATGAGGTTTTATTAGTATCATTTACCATGAAATAGTGGTAAACTCGATTTCATGCCCATTTCAATGTCCTTTGCTTATCTTTGAATTAATTTGTGTGTCAAAGTAGACCACCTCATTAGGCTACTTAATTACAGTACTTCATTGCTGTTTGTAAGTTCAATTACACACGGAGTCATCATATGGTATGAATAAAACAACAAGCTTCCATTACTCTGTTGCTTTACTGAGTTCAGCGCCCTGGCTATCTTATCAATAATGAACAACATCCACAAAATCGATTTTACTCGGCAAGAATCATTCGACAGTACAAGTTGAAGACAAGTCGTAATCGGATCCACCATTGTTTTGTATTGGTTTTTAATACGCGGATTAGGGTAGACTTTTGATGCGTCTGATATCACAGGAAAACATGCCACTTATCTGTTTATAGCGTCAAGGGTGCCATGTTTTGGGGCTCGGCCAGGTCGGGTGAAAAGAGAAGTATAGCTTCACAGACTAATGGAGCGTAACTCTTTCCGTCAACAGAATCCTTAGCAACGCCTTAGATGAGAGCCATCAAAGATACCCCCAAGATGGACCCGGACGAAAAGAGCGTCCTGCGTCGAAAGAAAAACCTGCTGGTTTATAAGGTTGAAGTGGATGAAGAATTTGTTGATGCTTTGTTGGAAGAAAAGGCAATAACAACTGACATGGTGAAAGTTTTAGAGGTAAGTATCGCTGTTACTAGCTTGTCAACGGTTATCTCCAGGATCAATCAGGACCGTATTTAATCTCTGGTTTATCCAGACCACCCATATTTATCTATACTACCGTCACATTTTCAGACAGTAGCATTGGTCTCCCAGAAACAACCCATTAGTTCTACAAAATGTACTTATGGATATCGCGTACTGATTACCAGAGGGCTTGCACCACTTGCATTTCCCCCAAGCGCACATGCATAGATTAAAACGTTACAGTGCAGATGAGAATAAAAAATCACAATAGAATCTCATGGATTGTATTTTTGTGGGAGGTTCATATCGCACATTAATGAACATAAGCTCCGCAGATTTTTTTAATCGTCATTGAATATGTACAGTATTACAAATGAAATTAATTACAAACAGATAAGACAGATACTGGTACTGTTTAATATTACAACCAACATACCAAGCAATATGTTCATAAAGAGATAAAGCGTAATCGTCACATAATATTTGATACATGTCACCAACGTGGCGACTCATAAGTATAGAAAACATTTAAGTGTTTATTATATGAACTGCCATGTATGGATCCTGATGATTATTTCTAATATTAAGGCATGGGGGGGGGGGGGGATTTGTGACCAATTCGTTATATATATATGTAATTGCACGGAGTGGAAACTTTAAAATGGATTAAGAGCCTGAAACCGATTACGTCGCCTAGTAAACATACATTAAACGTATATATACATATACATATACAAACCTACGTACATACATATGTATATGTACATATACATATATATGCCTACACCCATGCGCAGACACTTAAGGGAGTTGATTCCATTTGAAATGGTATGTATTTAAAATATTTGAATATTAGCTCAGTGTTTGTGCGGAAATTGGTCAAAGGAAATCCACACTAGACCTAATTGATAGAAAACACTGCATCAATATTCAGAGCTTTCATCTTTGGAAAAAGAAACATTCTGAAACATATTGGTTAATAATCAACCAAAGTAGTTGGAAAGGTAAGTAATGGTTGAGACAACCGAACCAATGCACTGTTTAATTCATAATCAATTTTCTTGCTTCAAATTCCGAAAATAGCTATGGCTTGAAATATAAAGCTCTGACGTAGAAATGACAGGTAACTCCGGTGACACATGAAACTTTCTTGTGCGTCTATCTGATAGTACACACCACAAGACGCAGAGTGATGAATATTTTGCACATCTTTGCCATAACGCAATCGATCAGAATACAACATTGATAAGACTGCTGCGCGACTCTCTATATCCTGTCCGTGGCGTTTAAGTGGTAAGTTTTCAAGAATATGCAGTCTAAATAAATGGAAAGTATATGACACATAAATTGTTTCTATAGTCAGGAAGGCAGGGCCGAATTTAGGGGTGTGAGAGAGTTATTCCCCGCCACCCCCCCCCCCCATCCAAGCAAAGAAAAGTTTTTCAAGAATCTTGCATAACTGTTGGGCTAGGTCTTTTTGAGACGTTTGCACTTAATTTCAATGCATGCGGCGACTTTGATCATGACTGTTTTATAGCTGTCAGTTCATTAGTCCGGTTGGACCAGAAACACTACTTTAAATAATGGGACTACTGTAGTTTCTAAAATTCGTCAGAGGTCTCACTTCTTCACGGGTACAATTGAAGCTTAATGAATACCAAAACAAATGAATAAATAAATAAGGTAGATGGTTAGAGACACCGTATATCGATAGTGGGTGCGTGCCTGAAGCTTGTTTGTTCACCAAGAGTGGCCTTGTTTCATAATGTATACTATGGGACCAACTCACAGGCTTTTCATGACCACCCAAAAAAAAAAAAGACATTAAGCACAAACGTGTCGTATCGGAGAAATTTGTGATACTGTCAGCGCACCAGTAGGTAATTTTTGCTGTTTGATAGAATTTTGACATGGGATTCTTGTTACTGATATTACAGACCACGTACCAAATCTTCTTAATTAGATACACCACTTAAATATATGACACAACACACAACAAAGACCACTGATTCGTGTACATATATACGTACACACACACACACACACACACACACACACACAAATATATATATCATTATATATATATATATAATGAGATAATCGAGAATAAGTTACGGTCTGATTTGGAAGAAACTGACCACACATAATTTGAAAACAAGTCACCAAATGAAGAATGTGATATTTCCTCTAGTACTTACGACGGTTTGTTTGAGTTACACTTTGTAAGAAAAATACTTTCACGTAATTCACACAAACACAAAGATGAATGCGGGATTACTTCAGACCTAAAAACATGTATTCAGCATTTAAAAATTGAATCAATATAAATTAAAAAATGCAGTAGAAACAAATACAACAAAGTATAACAAATACCGAAACACTCTAATACCAGTTCTCTGTATTGCCTCGCAACTATACTTTAATGAACTATTTGTACAAGAAATAATAATTTCTGGAAAATATTTGTCAAGATTACCAATCAAAATAAACACAAGAAAAAGAAATTTATCAAACAATCCATTGTAAGTCGAAAAACCGTATCAAATCTAGCACAAATGACAGAACCTTTCTATAACCGTTTTTCCAACGTAGGTGAAAACTTGACTCTGATGAATCATCTTTAATTAAGAACACTATTACCATCCAACAGTATATACATAACACCCACAGATATTGATAAAGTTGGAAAAGAGATAATGGAAATGAAGTTTCAAAATGCTACACGGCCTGGTAAAATACAATATAAATACTAAAAGACATAGTGAGTGAACTATCCACTTCATTTTCACCATATGAAATTACAGATAACCATAGATCAAATCTATATGAAGGTATAATGTATTTGAGATTAACATATAGATCTAACCAACGGTTTGACACAGTGAACCATGACATGCTACCAGTATTGATGGACACAATGAAATGGCATCAGAAGACACGCACAAAATCTAGAGTGTTTTTTACAGCCAGATCGCCAAAAATATGAAACAATAAACTTAAACTAATGATGCTGAATAAAATACACTTACTCATTTAATGTACCGTGGGACTGTTCTAGGGCCAATATCCTGGAACTTGCATAAACGACGTTAATACTTGCATTCAAATACTCAGACAATTGTATGCACGTGTTCACAGACAACACCAACATATTCATATCAATGAAAAGCTTAAATGAAATGAACACTGAAGGTGAACAAATTAACTTAAACTTGTTTGTATACGTGGTTTGCTATTTACAAACTAACACGTAAAACGATCTCTTTCGAGTAATATCAGTATTAGTAAGTACTCTTACCTCTCGACAATCATTTGCTTAGACCTCTGTGTCTGGGTCGAACGCCCATGGATAGAATTGAGTTTTGACTCACGGTCCCGTGGCACCATCTCTCGGTTCTTGTGGAACTGATGGTGACGCCTGGTGTGCATGCTCCCCATCTCATCGTCCCTCTTTTGGAGATTGGTCAGTTGACATCAGCTGTCAGAGGAAGCAGGGTTGGTCGGATGGGCTACCCTGGTGGTCGAGAGGTAAGTGTACTTACTAATACTGATATTACTCCAAATATCTCATATTAGTTGTGTAACGTTACCTCTCGAACACCATTTGTGATATATAATCCCACAGGCGGTGGGTATAATGTCACTGGTACACAGTGACCTCAATTGACCACTGGGACTGGCAGCATAGGGGTAACCATTGGTCTGTGTGAGGAGGAAACATTTGCAAAGAAAACCTTAGAGCTACCTGGAGATGAGGCCACTGACAGCAGACTCCAGCCAAAACTTAATAAACTGCTTTACCCACCAGCATGGGACTGCACTAAACCCCCCAGTGCTCGCCCGCCAATATGACAACTGTCTGCTTTGTGGACAGATGTCAGCAGTTTCAGCTCTATTGGGCCTGGAGATCTTTACAGCTCCTAGTCGTGAAACTGGCGGGTGTCAGGGAGGCAGTATATGGTTCCATGGGCAGTGGGTTCCTGTGTCAAACCAGCAATAGTCCGGGATGACAGGACTAGCTGCTTGATACTGTTGGAGATTAGGTCTACTAGGCACGAAGCAATACAAGGTCCACTGAGAAATGTGCCGACGTCAGATCCAAACCACAAGAGTGCCTTTAGCTGGAACAGGGTAACTGCTCTGATGGGATCCTGAAGGCCTAACAAACAAGTATCAGAACCTAAGTTAAGGAGCCGGTTCCACCCACGAAGATGTACATGCCATCCCCTAGCACTATAATGTCAGGCGAGCAGTGCTCGGCAAAGGTGGTAGATGATCACCAATGGCAGGTCAGCAGAATGTCAATAATTCCAACTTTCCATAGGGTGTCCCAGGAGGTATTGAAGGCTCGTGCCTCATGAGCTCTGGCTGAGACAAGCTGCAATACGCCAGGCCTTTCCAGCGAGATCTAATAGGCCTTAAGGATCGTCTGCTTAACCCATGATGAAATCTAGTTTCTGCAAACTTGCTCCTTTTTTAGGTTACTCAGTGGTAGAAGGAGGGCAGACCTGTGTCCTGTGAGTCTGTCCAGGCGGGAAAGGTACCAGCGATGAGCTCTCACTGGGTACAAGGCCCTCTCCTCGAGAAGAAGAGCAGCACCCATCGCACAGAGGGTAAAAGCCTTAAAGGCCGTAGCCAGATCTGGAACCACTTGGTTCTTTGCAAGGAAGCCCAAGTGAGGCCTCAGGGTCACTTGGGGGTGGCCAGGTGACTAATGGAGTCAGTTATAAGCCAAAGCGTGGATCTCGCTTCTCCTAGCCCCTGAAGTCAGTGTTAATAGGAAACAAGTATTCCATGTCCAGTTCTTGAGAAGCAAATGGCTGGGTGGTGGAGGTAAGCAGGAACTGTATGCGTGAACCTGGTAAACACCAGCGGTGCTGTGGCAAGGCTGAACAGAAGCACCCTGAACTGGTAGACTTGGCACCAAATGCGAACTGCAGATACTTCCATGAAGTCTCCGTGATTGGCACATGGAAGAACGTGTCCTAGAGATCCATGGACATCTTCCACTGCATGGGCCATAAGGCTGCTGCCACTGACTGGGTGGGGGGGGGGGGAGTCTCCATCTGAAAGGATGGGACTTACAGGAAGGTGTACAGCATCGGCCATGTCAATTACCAAGCGCCATTCTCCATCCCTCTTGGGGACCAGGAAGAGTAGGTTGTAGAAGCCGGGAGAACCATGATCCTTTACCAGCTCTATTGCGTGCTTGCTCCAAAGCATCTTAACTGACTCCAGAAATGCCGATGCTTTGGGTTCCGAGGTCTGTCTTCACCTAAAGGCAGCATGTCGCCATGTCTCAGGATGTTGAGGACGAACGAATCATCCCATTGTGTGTGATCTCTGGTGAGGCAGCCACCGACCGGGCGATGTGCGGAGTCCAACAAGGGGCAGTTGGCAATCCTGAGATGTCCTAGCAGATGCAAGAATCAGGAACACTGAGGCTTTCCCGACTTCTTGCCTGGAATGAACATGCAGAAATGTGTCAAATAACACTGTAAAGTATTTGGATTGCTTCAAGAACATTAGACATCATATCGATATAAGTATTCTGAACATTTCAATAAGTTTTCACATTAATTTTCAAAACAATTCACATACATGTATGTACACTGGCCTCCAAAGGCATTGTGATATACTTTTATATGTGCGATCTACTTGTCACTATAGAACTGTAACTTGATTAGAACTAGCAATTTAACAACTCTGGCAGTGGTAGTTATTTTTGTCTCTTCCATTTTTTTTTCATATCCAGCAGTATGTTCGATTCATGATTAGTCTTACAGAGACCAAGCCCAATGAGTTGTGCTCTCTTGGGAGCTATCATTGTCTTGTATAATAATTGAACTGTATTTGACCCCTGTTACCAGGGAAACAAACAATATGTATTTTAGCATTTTAATAGATGAAATCAAGTTTTATACAAAACTCAACTACCTGAGTCTGTGCATTGCTTGCTGTCTATTACTGCTCCAAAGTAGGTGTGCTTTTTTAAAATCTGAATTTGTCATATTTTCCGAGTGCGTACACCTCATTATATTCTGTATTTTCTATTGTGTTCTTGATCGTCGAAAACTGCTAAAGTTTCAAGAATGACGGACTCGACGTTATTGTCATAAGGTCTTGTATTATCAGAGTCAAAAGCATGTTTCGGATTGGATGTTTTTTGCATGGAATCTATGTCTTAATTGCGAGCCAAATTTCGGCGAAACAGTTCACATTAGAGGATTAACCAGATGCCCGGATACTCGTGTATAGCCAAAAATGAAGGGACTATCCCTCTCCTAAAACAGCAGCGATGCTTGTATATCTAGATAAAAATAAAAAAAAGGCTTCGGGGTTTAAAAAAGGGAATACACCAGACACAAATCCGAACAGTCAGGGAATATTTGAGGTTAAAATTTGATAGAGCTTTTTGGTGTCTGGTATGATATTGTTACGTCATTTGTTCGTACATATTACTATTTTGTGGACTGCCTTTTTTCATATATATATACATGTATATATATATATATATTGCTTTTTATGTTGGATCTGAACAATTTGTACGAGGGTGACCAGGTAGAAAAATTGTTGCTAAGCCAATGTTCTAGCTTTCATGTATTAATTAAAACTACCCTGTGGGCAGGTATTTTGACGCAATTCCTGATACCGTAGGCGTTTTACTCAAACTAATCCAACAACGCGACATTCTGTCCGTCTCCTACAAGTCATAGCATAGTAAAGCGCCTTGTTTTTAATTTTACAAACCCAGACCTCGACTTAATCCCGCTGTGGAGGTCATTTAATTTTGTAAAGGTCTTTGAGTCAAGTTTATTAGCAATTTTTTCAAATAATGACAGCTTTTGAAATTTTGCTGCACAGGAAGCAAATCACTTTGCGCTTCATTTTGTGCTAACGTCAATATTGCAGTCCTATATATTTTGCCATAGGATAGGCAACCTAACATACTAGTATACAGTAGAATCTCCAATTAAGACCACCTTCACAGAGACCATTTCTATATTAAGACCAGCAATTTACAGACCCGAATTTGTTTAAGACCACTCACAATAAAGACCATATTTTCTCAGTCCCTTAGGTGGTCTTAATAGGGAGATTCCACTGTATTCCCAACATATTAAAAAAAGGTGGACATTTCATTCGGTGTTTCGTGCTTCAGGCAATCAATTACGTCTTGGGTCATGGCTTCATTTGGTACACAAAAGTTAGTCTTATTAAAAGCGTGTCTTTTAAAAATGGCAAAACTACTGAACAACAATAAGATATGTATGGCGAGACTTGCGCTCAGCAAGAGATAGAAGGCAGCAATGGTGAAAGAAGTCACCCGACTTATTCTGACCAATAGGCCTACTATGGTCAGGGTAGAGCACGTGACCAGTGGTATCGTCTGCTACTTCCTGTTCCTGGGCCTGCACCATATTGTCTTGAGTTATGTTTTACGCTAATCATGTGTCACCATCACAAATAAATATATTTATAATTGAGCCTAGACATAGCTGATAGTAATGAAATTCGATCAGACACAAGGAATATATACCGTAACTGCTTTTGCGTTCCGCCAGACAACGGTTTCCTTCCTGACTGCGACCTGTCACATAAGTGTAGGCCTATGACAGGAGTTTCGTGTAGATCTTAACTTCATTTGTGAAAATTTGTTGCCAGTTAAAGTGAGAGAGGCCCATTAAACCAACCTCACCATTTATAGTCATAGTGGAGGATATTATGTTGGTTCAACACACATACAAGGCGATGTCACGTTGGATCGGTGAGGTGAGTAAGGTCGTGCCAAGATGGAACTGAAGCTCCTTGTTTTCACGGTTACGAACATAAAAATGGAACTATTTACTGGATCAATCTGGATGATCAACGGTGTAAGACTTACATTGTCTTTTCATGGAATTCTATGCGATACTTAGTGGCTAAAATTTGTGTATAGTCGCTGCTTTTTATGTTTTGTACCAGCTTGAACCAGGTGCAACACAAACAATGGCACATGACGGATTAACGTGTTAACTTTTTGGTACATGCAAAATTTCAACAGTTCGATACCAACATCTGAGATTCTCTAGTCTACATTATCTATCTATCTATCTATCTATCTATCTATCTATCTATCTATCTATCTATCTATCTATCTGTCTGTCTGTCTGTCTGTCTGTCTGTCTGTCTGTCTGTCTGTCTGTCTGTCTGTCTGTCTGTCTGTCTGTCTGTCTGTCTGTCTGTCTGTCTACCTACCTACCTACGTATATATATATATATATATATATATATATATATATATATATATATATATATATATACACAAATATATATAGACTAGAGAATCTAAGAAAAAGTAGGAACTATTTTCCATCAACGCCATCATTTCAAGGATGATGCTTGTCTACGACATAATCAACAGAACAGTAAACTTTTTTTTAAAGCAAATTATTGAACAAAAACATAATATTTTTTCCGGAGTGCATAGTGCGTACCATGGGTATCACCAGTGCCGCTGGGACCCGAAACATTGATAGAATTGTATGGGTTACGCTAGATCACTGGCTGAATTGACGAGTAGCGATTATCGACTAATCCGTAAAAACATGAAATTGCTATAAGTTTCTTTTTGGAGAGGTTTTGAAACGTGCAAGCTACATTGGCCAAATATTTAAAGTGTGTGTGTCAACGCACACTTTTCTGTTTTTCTAGGAATTCTTTATTTCTTTCTTTCTTTCTTTCTTCTTTCTTTCTTTCTTTCTTTCTTTCTTTCTTTCTTTACCGGCAAATTTGTCCGACATTTCATTTGAAAAGCATTACATGTAGAAACTCCAAACTTTGCACAATTATACTTCTATGGATAAAGTCTGGCCTTTTTATAATGAGAGGTCATGCTTTTGAAAATTATGCAAATGAGGGCTAATTAAAGTTTTAAATCTTCAATATCTTGCATACTATAGTAGATGTGGTCCCGAGTGTATAGGAGTTCAATCATAGCAAGGTAAAGGTCATCTCAAATGTCAAGGTCATGTCAAGGTCATGTCAAGGTCAAAGGTCATGTCAAGGTCAAAGGTCAATTTTAAGCCAAAATGTCATTTTTGAGGTCAAGGTTCACTTCAGGTAGAGGTCATCTCAAGGACAAAGGTCATTTCAAGGTCAAAGGCCACTTTCCTTGGTGGCCTTCTTCTAGCCATAACTTGGTCTATTTCTATCTAATTTTGATCATGTTGGGCTCATATTGTAGCTATTGTAACCCTGCATATTTTAGAATTTATGTGTGACCTCTAATGGTCAAAGGTCAAGGTCATTTGAACCTTTGAAAGTTTCATCCAGTCACAACTTGGCTATTTTCCATCCAATTCTAATCATGTTAGACTCAAATTGTAGGTATTGCAACACTGCACATTTTTATAAGAACACGTGACCTCGAAAGGGCAAAGGTCAAGGTCATTTGGCGCTTTGAAAGTTTCATCTTGCCATAACTTGGTAAATTTTCATCCGATTTGGTTCATGTTCATGTCAGTTTAACTTCTAATAGGGGGTTCCTGACCATTGTGCATGTAATGAATCTAAAACAAAAGTTGTAGCAATTTGAATTATGCTAAATAGCACCATTAGAAATTTTAAATCTTAAATAACTTCAAAGCTGTAATAGATAGAGATGCCATTCCAACTTTTACTCCTGTGTTATGGAATAGTTGGACATTGCCATACCAATATGCTTTGAAGACACACACACTGATTTGCTATGCGGCAAATCATCTTTTCTAGTTGTCATTATCTTCTCATTGAGAGACAAAAAACTTGTATTATGTGTATTGTGGAGCAAGCTTAGATAGAATCGCATTCAAAGATTTGATGTTCAGATACCGTTTCATTACTTCTATTCAGGATAAAATTAAACGAAACACAAACGAGACTTGATGCGCAGGTTATTTGTTAACTTGCAAATGAATTTTCGCTGTAGGCCTAACTAGTCGGTTGCCAGACCTCTGCGTGTCCCCAATTCAGCGTGGTACTGGAATGGAGACAAAATACTTTTTAAATGTTTTACCTAGTTTTTAATCTTTCAATGCTAAATTGTAGGCTGAGTCAGTAGCGTTCCTGGGCGCGCTGGGGGTGAACACTACACCCAAGCGCTACTTAAGATGAAAGCTGTTGACTTGGACCATTCTTTTTTGTTCAAATACAGGTGGGCTTGTACTTCAGTGAGAGGTTTTTGTGAGGTACAGTGGAACCTCATTAATGTGGACCTCATTAGTCCGTATGTCTCATTAATCTAAAAACTTCTCCTGGAACAGAATTGTTCATTTCAAGTAATAGTGAGTCAGTAATCCAGGTGCTTCATTAATCTGAACCGTTCACTGGAGTACAAAGGTGTTCAGATTAACGAGGGTCCACTCTATTTCAATCTGGGGTCCTTGTACAATGACTGAGGTTAGCGGATCTTTTGGGTCGTCATTAGCACGGAGAGAAGTGACTTTTCAGTGCCAACTACTAAACACGAACTGGTATGAATTATAATAAGGGTGCTAGATTGATGTTCCTTGTAAAAAGACTTCTCATTCAAGTACCAGCATGTCTGTAGTTACTGAGAATATAATAGGCCAGGAAATCAGTCCAAAATTTGGTACCGAAAGAGTTAAATTGTGTCCGCAATACCTTATTACAAAAGTGAAGGGTATGGATTAGCGCCAGACCGTGCTGTTCATTTTGCATGAGGCATTTATCTGATCAATTGTTTGCTAAATGTGTGACAGACAGCTTCATATGGTAGATAAGGCATGATATTATATAAATAACGTATGTCTCATGTTTTATTCATGTTTTAAAGTCCAAGCAACAAAATGTTCTTCCTGATCATTCGCACAAGTCAGCGTTGCATTTTCACGAAATGATAAATTCGTGAGCCCCACCTTATGACTGTTTTGCATGTGACTTGTTTTAAGCAGTCACTTTGCCAAACACCTGAAAAGATGTAATGTCGATAATCTTCTGAGTCGTGAAGATGTAGCGGAGGTTTTTTGAAAATGCGGGTTGAGACATTTTACAAGTATACTTGAAAATCACTTGTCTGAATCATTTTTACATCAAAATGCCATACGAGGATCAGGATCAATTCCTTCAGCTTATTTATCTCTTGAAATACGTAACTGTACAATTTGAATAATTTTGGACATGTCGTAAATTCGTGATATTCTGTCCCTCTCATGACATTCCCATCACATATTTCACGCTGGTCTCATATTGTACTTTTGTGCAAATGTTTTCAAAAAATTGTCCTAGTGTTGTTCAGATATCATGGTGACATAGTGTCTGGTCAAATTGGCACGGCGTTGCAAAATGAATTTAGTATCAGGAAGGGATAATATAGTTAATGGTCATGCCTCCTCGGCTTAGGGCAATAAGTCAAACTTTGATATGGGTCTATGTATTGTGTTCACACAATTTTATGGATGTCGTAAAAATGCAACATCTTTGATTAAAGTGAACAAAATACCCATTTACTGAATAACATGCTCTTCAACTCTGCCAGTGTCACGTTTTGAGTGAGCACACAGCTTGCCTCAGTGCGCTTTCACCACACATGCGCAGAGGAAGGCTTCTGACACACACCCTTGTGGTATCTACCCTCTTATGGGCATTGTGGGCATGTTGTATTGGAAAATGAATGGTCAGTTTGCAAGAAATATCAATCTGGTACTCTCTTACTCTCGTGTCAATTCAACGCACATCGAATTTTGTCAAAATTGGCATTGAGGGGGTTAAGGAGATGATTTAACGAGATAGGATCTAAACTGTGGTCGCTTGGCGTCTCATCAATGGTGCACTTCAACGGACAATAGTATATGGAAAGATCTGGACGGTGATCCAGAGTATTCTGCAAATGATTTGGTCATAGATCTGGCATTTTTTGTGTGATAAAGATTTTCACATTACATAAACCATACGAGTTACTTTTGTTCAAATAACTAGATTCTATCAGCACGATCTGCTCACATGCCATTATTGAAAACAACTCATTATAAATAATAAATAATATTAAATAAAACTTTGTTTCAGCTCGGTTAAGGTACAGAAAACATAAATCCTGAGGGGCTATTTGCCGACAATAAACAAGTATAGTCTGACACGAAAAGTCTACAAAAAAGTTTAGAAAATTTGAAAAATTAGAGATTCACATGGTAGTAAATATAAAAGTTTAAAGAAGAATCGATTGGACCTGGCATACACTGATTGCTAGGATGCTAAACAAATAACACGCTTCATAGCCTGCATACAAGTGTTACATGCTCATCAAACTGGAAGCTCATGACCAGTGAGGCAGCAGCACCATAAGGGGGTCACTTGTTGGTAGATATTTAGCTCCAGGTGGGCTATTTGCTGACACACACAGCAACAAGTATTTCTAGCAATGCTAACGTGTCAGTCAGCAGAGTATGAAATCGCTTTGCGTCCGTGTCCGTCTGTCCTTTAGACCTTTTTTAAAAAACGTTTTTTGACCACTCACAACGGTACATGGTATATCTTTGATTTTACACATGGCTGTTCCCCAGGTGGTCTACTACCAAGTTTGCCGAAGAAATGATGATGCAATATTTTTTTCCTTTTTATGAACTTTAAATTTTAGGTTTTGAAAAAGTTTTATTTCTACTTGTCCAATTACTTTGATATTGCATAAAGGGTCACCTACGGTCACGCAATTTATATTTTGGCCACAAGGTGGCGCCGCGATTTATTTATTATTTTTTTAATGGAATTTTGTGTGTCAGTGCTAGTTTCAACTTCTCCAGAACGACTGAACAAAATTGCATGAAATTTTATCAGAAAATAGTCTAAAGGTAATGAAAGTTTGCGAAAATGACGGGGATATGTTAATTTTTAATAAAGCTACGGGATATTGCTTTCGCAATTTTTCTCCAAAAATGGTTGAACAGAATTGCATAGAATTTTATCAGAAAATAATTTGACCAATGATAATGCAAGCTTTTGTCTTTAAACAATGAACTGTAATAGGACGGTATGATACTTTTACAAATTTTGTTCTCAATAAAACGGTCGAGCAGGTCAAGCAAAGTGTAATGATTATGCAAGCTGTGCTTGGATGTTGGCGCCAAACCTTAATTTTGGTATTTTTATGCTGTTATTATGTCTGTGTGCCAACACATTCTTTCTTTCTTTCTTTCTTTCTTTCTTTCTTTCTTTCTTTCTTTCTTTCTTTCTTTCTTTCTTTCTTTCTTTCTTTCTTTCTTTCTTTCTTTCTTTCTTTCTTTCTTTCTTTCTTTCTTCCTTTTTTCCTTCTTTCAGTCTGTCTGTCTGTCTTTACCAGCAAACTTGTCCGACATTTTCCTTCAAGATTATTATGCGTAGAAACTCCAAACTTGGCATGCTTATACTTGCATACATAAAGTCTGGCTTTTTCATAAGGGGGAGGGCAGTTTTGCAAATTATGCAAATTCAGGCCATTTGAAAATTGAAATCTTGAATGTCTTCAAATTTATCATAGGTAGTGATGCCATTCCAACTTCAATTCGTAAGTTTGTGCTGTAAGCCCATCCATGAGCCAACAACAAATGTTTCAGAAAATGCTAATTATGGGCACCTGAAAAGTTTAAATACTGAATATCTTTAAAAGTATTATTGCTGGAAGTATCATTCCAACTTCAATTTACAGGCTTGTGCTGTTGGTGCATCCAATGAACCACGAAAAAAGTTGTAGAGTTTGAATTTATACCCATTGAGGTGACTTGAAAAAAAATAGCTATCTTTAAAACTATTATACATATATGCCATTCCGACTTCACATCCTAGGTTCGTCCATCATCAATTTTGTGCGGAGCTGAGCTGTCAAATGCCGCTTCAGCTAGAATCTCTGAACAGTGTGTGGCCCAATCAGTAAAGTTGAAATAATGCAAATTAGGAGAAACAATAGCACACTTGTACATATGCGTGATAAACCAGATATACAACAGGCCATGATCTGTCATCAACAGTCAATTACATGTATATGTATATCACTAAGATTTGTTGTTTACACTCATGTCAGACATAACACTTTTATGTTACCCTATGGTGACCATTTTGTGCTCAGTCTATGCTGTAGTGTCAACAGTGATCCATGAATGAATCAGAGCTGAAAAAAAGGTGTACGACAGTTTGCTACCGTGTCCCACTATATAAACAAATCTTCTTTGTTCCCTGACTCTTGGCATTCTCTTTTGTCAAGAATTGTTTCAGTTGAAAAAAAAAATGTTACTCATATTTTGACGAAGTGATTTTGAATAATATATTTTGTCTAAAGAGCCTTGCAAATGGAGAGTATTTGACTTCCTGATATGTTGAAAAAAGCACCCTTCTAATTTTCCATAATTGTAATTGTAATTTATAATAATACAGTAAATCCTGCCCTTGTTGACATGTCTATAATGCGGACACCTGTATAATGTGTCCAGGACCGGAAGGTCAAGTTTATTGTTAAAAACACCTGTCTGTTGTGGACACATGCCAACTGTGGACACATTTTACCCGGCCCAGAGGTGTCCACAATAGACAGGTTACAATGGGGCACAGAGGTACATAACAGGTACTCACAACTACAGACCAACTCTGTTCCGCAAGTGTGTCATAGGAATTTAGGATTAGTCCATTTTAGCAAGGAGGCTTGATTTTACCCACTGCAAATCGACACCAACGCCCCAGTTATTGGTATTTTGTGTGTTTTTCGGGACCGTGTGTTTGAGTTTTTCCTTCTAATTCTGATTCACTCACCGGCTTGTCAAAGCGCGTCGCTGCAGAATCAGGGAGCACCTTGGCAGATGTAACTTGCAGAGTATTACTTATTGGCCTGGCCCCCATGGAGCATAAACTCCGGGACAAACAGAACATTCTCCTCCTCACCCAAACTGAAAACGTCCGACGGGTCCTACATATTTTTTTTTCGAAGTGCAAACATGTGCAGCCAGGATAAACACCCATGTGGTAAAAATTAGCTTGGTCATCGCTTCGACAGGGATTCGAGGGAAGCGGACATATGACTGTGTTGCACTCTATCATGTGCATGGGACCTATATAGGCCTAAGATACTAGCCAATCAGTGTTGCGTTTTAAGTCGGTTAAAAGGCAAGATGACACGTCAAAACATTTTAATGTTCCACATTGCCTTTTAACCAATACATGGTATCAGCAGCGCTGACCGTCAGGTGATTAAACATGGTGCCCATTGTCACGTCGGCGTTGAAACCAAAAGCAACTTCGCTCCCCGGGGGGGGGGGGGGGTACTCCCCGGAATTTTTGGTGGGTAGGCTCCACCGAGGGTACAAAACCCGGACCCAACGGGAGCGGAACCAATGTGAAAATGGGGGGTCTTTTGGAGCTTGTATTGAAAAAAAAATGAAATTTTACATAAAATTTGGTGTATTTTGGGGCAATTTGGAGACAGGAATTGAAAAACACAGGGGTCTTTGGGTGAGACAAGCGAAAAAGGGGGGTCTTTTAGAGCTACAAGCAGGAAAAAGGGGGGTCTTAGAGAGCGACAAGTACCGAAAATAGGGGGTCTTTTCCGCGGCGCCTACCCGTATAGCAAGGTATAGGAAGTACCCCCCCCCCCGGCTTCGCTCTAAGGTTGTTACGTTTTAACTGATGATATGAAGAGAAAGTCCGGACTGGAGCTGTTTCAACCCACCAAACCCTTACAGCGTATAATCCGAGAAAGAATTTGATGATGTAATCCATTTTCTCCCAAAAGTCACAAATATTCATTGTCAAGCATTTAAAAGCAATTTAATCATTGCTTATAAGCAAGAAGTTTGAAGATTTGCTTCTAGACCTTTTGATCACAAATATTAGCAAAGTTAGAAATGAATAAAAGTTATGCAATATGACATTTCATGGATCAATAATCGTAACACTTGTACAACAAACCTGCGATAAACATTAATTATTAATGTGTACTTTATGGCCGCATGAACAAAGAGAAGGATAGAACACTTGTAAGAAATGTTAATTGGTCTGTTTACCGGAGTTTCCCAACTCTCGGGAGGGACAACCATGGAAACGCACAAAATTTAGTCACGAGGTACCACAACTAAAACGTGGTTGCACGCAATCCGTCTTTGCACTTTGCCGCTGTTCACCAGTGCGCCCTTTTGTTTTGTAGCAATGTGTATATTTGTGTCGCTAAATTACCTTTGGCACACAGAGGGTTCGGTCTTGTGCAATATTATTTATGTGCTCTTAGAATCGATCTCATTTATGAAATAGACAAGCGTGAGAGTCCATGTCAACCAGCAGGCGTACTTTTTGTTCGTAAAGAATTACGCGCCTTGTGGCAGTACGTTTTATAGTACATTTGCAACCGGGCTATTTGCTTAACTCTTACATTACTAATTTCCACCAAGTCGATAGCTCTGACATTTACATAAGGATACAAGATTCATATTCTTTATAAACCGACGTTTCAAGCAAGTACCATTATGTCTATATTACAGAGGTCCTAAAACGGTCGAGGTCCGCAGTGCGCAAAAAGCTTGCCGAATAAGGCTGTTTTCTCAATCGAAACTTGGCAATGAAGGATTTTAATAAGTGACTTAACAACTCGATAAACTTAACACTATTCATAGAATATACACCTATTACACTCTTATTCGTAGAAGACTATTTGCAAGAAGGTACATCATTTTTTCCCAACAAAACATCAATCCAGACATGATTTTGATAATAAATTTAAGGTTTATTATTTTCCATATTTGTTGAATTTTAATTACATAAACACACAAAGTCATGCTGAGAAACATTAAGTTTACAGGAATCATATGGTAAAATTTTCATAACATTAACACACGAAGGTGGTATTTAGAAGCACTAAGTTTACAGGATTCATATTGTAGTCTTTTCTAAAAATCAAGTAAACTTAAATAATTGATCAGCATGTGAAAAACTATACACAGTTTATTTTTTAAGTACCACTGCTTAACATGTTAGTAAACATTCGATTTGAATTTAAGACACAGTTGAAGCTTAGTAAGATTAAATTTTAAATGTGGGGCATTGCGTGGAATTTGTGAAATGAACCTTAAATTTTAAATTGCAAGATAGTATGCAAAGTTTCATATTTTCTGAAACAGTACTTTTTATATATCATAAAAAAGTAAACGTTACACATGAAAATTCAAAATGAGTGATTTTGTGGGTGTTTTTCTGGAGAAAATGGGAATTTAAGTGCTACGGACGTGACATTTCCTTTTTCCAGTATTTTTTTTTCTAAAAACATACAAAATGTTACTTTTTCTGTATAGACATAATTTTCCAAGTGGCCTGATGAATTTAACATTAAAAAATAAAAGAATGATTTTCAACTGATAAACCTAATCAGTTGTGTCACGTCCATAACATTTTTGAATACATTTTTTTCTTAAAGAGTGCTGAAGCATTTTTTGTAAAAAAAAAAATCATATTCTCTTACTTCATTATGCCCTTAAATAACACATGAAGTTACATTTGGGAAAAGTTCAAGCAGCAGATTCAAGTACACCCGTAACTCAGAGTGTTGATTGTTACAAAGAGTACTAGAAGGTTTATAATGTCTCACACGAAACCTACTGAAGTCTACCATAAACATGGTCAACTTATTTTTCCTTTCACAGAGGTTACCATCGAGCACCTCAAAGGCCCAGAAGCTGGTGGACATGCTGATACAAGGCAATCCTCACACCTTCAACAGGTTGTGTGCAGCACTTGATCGCAAGTATCCTATCCTAGCTGACGAATTGCGACTGGACCTTCAGGCAGAGAGGAAAACTTTGGAAATCGATGAAATTATTCAGGAAGAATCGGGCTTAGCTGTCCACAGGGAATTTGGAAAATTGAAGAGGTTCTCTGAGGAAGAGAAGAAGAATGTGCAGAATATGATTGCAAGAAAAGTGCAAGTGACACAATCTATTTGGAGAAGCCGATACGATCAAATAAAAATAGACTTAGACAAACAAATTCAACTCAATGCCAGCAGAGAAAGGCGTGTGCGCACCCTGGCTGAAAACATAGACCACTATCTGGAACATAAAGGTTATCAGGTAAAAGAAATAAAAAACGGGCAAATCCCAGAAGGTAAAGATAGAACACAAGGGAAAAGAGTGACTAAAGTTACTCCCCTCCAAATGCTGGAAGAAAAAGTAAGTGCCTTGATAGATTTTACGGCGAAGAATATAGAGGATAAAAACGCCCTGGCAGACGAGAAAGAGAGCACGTTAAAAGTTCTGAAGAAAAGTAACAGAAGTGTTAAACTGGCAAATGTTGTGAAGACTGTCATGGATGAAATGAAACAGTCAGTGGACGAAGTTAACCAAGAAAAGCAAGAAAAAACACATGAAATTGTTGAACTCCAGCAGGACTTGCAACTCACTGCAGAACAAGCCAAGAAAGACATACAAATTAGGAATGAAGAAATTGATCACCTGGAACGCGAGATCACCATGCTCAGAAAGAAAATTGAGGTAATACAGGATAAAGCAAGACAGGATCTTGAGGGCAAAGATCAAGAAATAGAAATTCTGCAAAAGAAATCACAGATGGATCTAGATCGTATGCAAGACGAACTCAATTTCGTAAGAATGGAAGCTGAGAAAGATATTGCTTCTGCAAAGAGGAAGGCTGACGCAGAAGTGGCGCGCAAGTGTGATGAAATTGCAACATTAAGACGAGAATACGACTTGGCTATAGAGTTAGTCCGTGATGAGTTCCGCACATATCGTGAAATAAGAACAGAAAGCGCTTGGCAAGGTCTTAATGAACAGTTGAAGTCAGCAGAAGAAACACTGTCAAAGCATCAGCGGAAGATTGAAATCCTGAAGCGTTCTCGTAGAATTGGTTATGTAACAGAGAAAGACGCTGCTGTCCTAGAAAGTATCCATAAATCGCAGGTTAGTAGTGTTCACAGCGGGACGTCGGCATTAAGTCGTCAATCAGATTTTTCACGTGATAACAGCCCAGACAAGATGTTGCGCGTAACACATCGGCTCGGCAAGCACAGGGAAGCCCTGCCCAGCATCAAGCCAAGAAAGTATCACTCAGCAGGCGAAGAAACGTCTTCATCGGCAGACTCTACCGGTGACGCCAACAGGTACGAGGATCAAGCATTGATACCTCTCAGCGAAATAATTTCCGCACGAGAAAAACGGACAGAAGACACGCCAAGTCAGCCCTCAGAGCCTCTGGGGCAACGGGATCGGCCCAGAATATCAGGGACAAGTTAATCGTAATCGTAATCATTGTAAATCAAGTGCAGTCATCATGCCGGTCGTTTTCAATTTTTGTTTTTGTTTTTATGTTGTCGCGTGGCCGCGACAAACAATTTCAGAGATTGCTTGTCCTTGCAATAGGTGAATATAGTATACCTATGTCCCATAATTTTTTAACACAACAATGCGCCGTACCATTTGCTGGATACTTCCTAAATCCAATTAGTGACAAGTCTTTCGTTTTCCCCACAGCTTCAAAAGCTGTCCTCATTTTGTTGACTTTAACGATGAACATGATATTTTGGAAATAATGTAAATTTAATGTATTGATATGTTGATATCGATATTTGTTTTTAAATGTTTACATTGCATGATCTGGTTGACAGGTGAGCTGTAAAACCTCAGTGATTCAGTTCTGCTCCATGGGTAACTTCCGTCGTAAAACCTTTCTGTGGAAATTACCGACTTTTACTGGCAACTTGTAATTCTAAGGTCATTCAAAAGTCATCACAAAACTTGTGATTACGAGAACAGTGGTATCTGCTGTACAAAGACACCGCCGAGAGCGGTCGCCTGCTCTTTGTGACCACTTTTTTCGGCCATGCGTGCCTATTTCTTTGTAGATTTATATGCAAGGACAGATCACCGGCTGTATGTGGTCACTTTTTGTGGCAAAAAAAGTGGTCACATATATAGCAGGTACCAATGTATACAAGAAGAGGAGAGGGCAACCGTCAACAACTTCTTGAGTGACTCTTAACTCCTTCGATCACTGCAAATGAAAAAACAAACAAACAAACAAACAAGCAAACAAAAAATAATGGTTTGCTCATCTGAGTTGTAATTAATGTTGCCGTTCCATAGTCAAAATCCTCGTAACAAACATTTATCTTTGAGGCCCTGATATACCTGTAGTTCCAGAAAAGACAATGGTCCTAACAAACATTTATCTTTGAGGCACTGATATACCTGTAGTTCCAGAAGAGACAATCCTCCTAACAAGCACTTATCTTTGAGGCCCTGATATACCTGTAGCTCCAGAAAAGACAATGGTCCTAGCAAACACTTATCTTTGAGGCACTGATATACCTGTAGTTTTAGAAAAGACAATCCTAACAAGCACTTATCTTTGAGGCCCTGATATACCTGTAGCTCCAGAAAAGACAATCCTCCTAACAAGCACTTATCTTTGAGGCCCTGATATACCTGTAGTTCCAGAAAAGACAATCCTCCTAACAAACACTTATCTTTGAGGTCCTGATATACCTGTAGTTCCAGAAAAGACAATGGTCCTAACAAACATTTAACTTTGAGGCGCTGATATACCTGTAGTTCCAGAGAAGACAATCCTCCTGAAAAACACTTATCTTTGAGGCCCTGATATACCTGTAGTTTTAGAAAAGACAATCCTCCTAATAAACACTTATCTTTGAGGCACTGATATACCTGTAGTTCCAGAAAAGGCAATCCTCCTAACAAATACTTTATCTTTGAGGCCCTGATATACCTGTAGTTCCAGAAAAGACAATGGTCCTTACAAACACTTATCTTTGAGGCACTGATATACCTGTAGTTCCAGAAAAGACAATGGTCCTTCCGGGTGCCTTTGGCCCATTTTGAGCTTGATTAAAGCTCGCCAAGAAAGCTCTTAACTGTCAGATGTAGTAATAAATGAAAGAAGTAAGAAAAGAAGTCGGCACATAATAACCAAAATTTGAGGAGGTCGATCACTGTATAGGCCATTTGGATTGTAACAGACAAAGTAGATGGTTTCGATACATGGACGACAAAGCACACATGCAATGTTCAATTTTAAAATAGCATGTCTGGCAAAGTACGTTGCGTAATGAGTGAAATGAGCAAAACTTAGCCGAGCTGTCGGCCCAGCCGGCTACGCGTGCCGAAATTCGGCAAGCCGGCTAGAATTTTTCTACCCTGGTAAAGCTGTGGGCTGAGCTTACAACTATTAACATAATGTCCATGGATGTTTCCTGACACCGGAAACACCATAGCTGAAAAAGTGATTTTTTTATTCCGCCATGTTAATACGTTAACGGTATTTTTACAGTCAAATATAGAAGTGCAAAAGGGACATTGAACTATTTCTAAAGCTTGCGCAGCATTATCACAGGATGGGCATCTAGCTACTCGTATGGAGAGTGGTTCCTACTTGCCCTAAATTATGTCAATGAACATGTCAGCATGCTAGTCATAAATGATCAAATCCATAATTTCAACTTAATCAAAAGCGTGCAAAAATACACAAGAAATTGTTTATCGATGAGAGGGAAATCATTGGCTGAGTTCTTCTTCGTGAGCACCTGGCTACATAATGATACAAAATCTCAATAACAATGACCCATACAAATATTGTTATGCATATATATATTTATATATATCGCTGCCACTAGGCCAAGCTCATACCATAAAGGTGCCTTGACCTTCATATTCTTCATGTATAGATGTATATGAATAAAGTGTACAGTTTATGACCATTCTTTGTTTCTTTTATATGCCCCAGATTAATAGAGAATATAAAGTGCGAAATGCACTTGTGTATGAACACATCTACGTCAAGTCATAAGGATATACTTCAGCTCAGCAGAGGTGTCCACAAAAGAGGCCATAAAACCCAATAAACTAAAAATAAGGCCAACAAAGTCTATATTTTTGAAAAAGTACATTAAGTGTACAATTGTATTTTGTCATTGTCATTTGTGTCACAGGTCTTGTGTTTATACAGCAATTGCGCAAAGTGAACGTGCAATTGTTCTAATTTTTCAGTTAGAAATGGATTAAACTTTTTTACTTTTCATTCGAACTTTGAAATTCTTGTGGATGCTAAAGTGAGATGTCAACCTTCCAATATCAAATAGTTCTAAAAACCAAACAAAGCAAAAGTTGCAAAAAGTGAGACCCACTTTTTGTATTCACTACTTATAGTTTATTTTGCTACAAAAATTTCAAAGTTTGAATGAAAGGTAAAGAAGTTGAATCCATTTTAAACTGAAAAAAATAGGAAAATTGCACATTCTTTTTGCGTAATTGGTGTATAAACACAAGACATGTGACACAAATGACAATGATAAAACACAATTCTCCGCAAATCACAATGACAAAACATAATTTTCCACCTAATGCACTTTTCAAAAATATATACGTTTTTGGACTTATCTTTTTTAGTTCATTGCGTTTTGTGGCCTATTTTGTGGACGCTTCTCCCAAGCAGAAGTATATCCTTAAGGGTGGCATGACAGACACATTTTTAATTTCCTCTGTTTTCTGTAATCCCGTATCATCTGTTACACCAAGATATATATCCTTTTCGTTCACTGCAAAGTTATACAAATCTCCTGGCACTTTAGTAACATGCTGCCAAATATACATCACTGTTTCACAATCAACATATGTTGCATTAAATTTTCTTAAAATTCACATCATTTGCACATACCATTTGAGCTTTTAAATTTTCTCCACCTTCCTTTTGAATACACTACTCCATTTAGACATTTCCATTGAAATTCTTTCACTTTATTATTTTTTAATCTATTACACAAGAAATTGTATATTTTCCCAAATCTAACTCACCATATATTTGTTCCCATTTAATCTCCGGTTATTTTTTTGAAATCAGCTTTTATGAGACAATGATATATAAATATGGAGTTTAGCTGTTCTAAATCTATCCAAATCCCTCCTTGAAAATTCCCAGTTCTCCACTCTCTTCAAAAAATTTATTGGGTTCATCTTGGTTATTTCTTACGCTATCTTTCCACATACTTGTCATACTGTTCCAGATTTTAAATTAAACTTCTGCTATTGCTAACTTTCGTTTTTACGTATTGTATTCTAAATCTTCTCTCCAAGTTAATATATCATTTAGCTTTAGAATACCATTCTTTGCCTGGCTATCTTTGACTGAAACTGCCCCCTTTGATCTGATAAAAAATTGCACCAGATAAATTCATTCAAAATTTTCTCACAACTCCCAACATGTGTCTCTTTGTTTAAGTTTTAGTAATGCCAAAAAGCATTTTTTATAATATTTTGAGATAACCAACTAAAGTAGATGAGTCACTACATTTCAGAGCAAAGCATTCACAATTAATTATGTATCTAAACATTTGAAATATTGTTTAGCTAAAATATTCCAATTTGTATTTTCATCTTCCATGATTATTTTTCAAAATCATTATAAACCAATGTCCTTTACTTTTTTCTGTGCCTGGTGCACCCAAACCTCCAAATTCTTTGCTTCTTACATTTAATCTTTCCAAATATAATCCCAAATTATCCTTTTAATTTCATGTAACAATGTATCTGATATACTCTTCAGCTGTAAAGGAAATCTTTAAATACTAATTTCTATGGAATTTACTAAATATACCCTTCCTAATGTGGACAGGTTTCTTTTCTCCCATATATCTAAACTCTTTTGCATTTGTAGAATTTTTCCTTCCCAAAAGTCTTTTATCATTTTGGTTCTCTCCCTGTGGCAGTCCAAGTGCTTGTACAGGGTTATTTGTCCAATCAACGATCATGCAATTATTTTCTGTCAAGAGTATTTAGTTTAATTCCTTTGTTGTTGTCCTCATTTATTTTAGCTCCAGGTACTTAGTTGTATGTTTTTAAGATTTTTTTTTAAAAACCCCAACTTTTCAATAGATTAAGCATTCGCAAAACAACCTTGTGTATCATCTGCATATGCACTTATCTTAATTTCACCACATGTCTCTTCACCGGTTATTTATCTTAATACCTTCCAATTTTCCCAGTCAAATGGTTTCAGCAAGTGGTCCTGCCTTTATAATGTAAAAGTACGGAGACAGGAGAGACCTCTGGCTCATACTTCTGCTGATTTAAAAATATTTGAACATAAGTCTATTGGTAAAAATTTCACGTTTTGCTTCCTTGTATAAAGTTTTAATTATTTTTCTAAATTTTTATACAAAACCATACTTTATTAATAGTAATAACAGACAATAGTTAATATCTGCATTCAGCCTGACACCTTGTTCCATGTATCTCTGTTTTAAATGTACAATCTGATCATTTTTTATTAAAAACTTTAAGTTCCTTTTTTATTCTCGATGCAATTACTCTTTCCACGAGCTTGCAGTCAGTGTTGACGAGAGCTAGTGGTCTCTAGCTTTTAATTGATTCTCTTTCCCCTACTTTGTAAATCAATGAAATTACCCCCCCCCCCTTGGTGTGATTGACATCATTCTTCTGCTTCAAAACACTCTCAACTTGAGTAAAGTCATCATATATTACATGCCAAAACATTTTGTTAAATGCATTTGGTATGCCATCCTCACTTGGACTTGGATTAGGTTTCATATTTTTCATTGACTCTGTAAGTTTGCCATTTTTATTGCTTCTTCACATGATATCCGTGGTTCCCCTGGTAATGACACATAAACATTTGACAACAATTTATTTACTTCTACTCTATTTATACCTTGTGATTTGTATAAATTTTCATCAAAACTTTTTTGTTCTTTTAATATATATGTTCAATGCTTTTCACTACTTGACCATCTTGTCTTCTAATTTTTGTCTACACTGCTTATGTCCAATTTACTTTTGCCCTTATCAGCTTTTCTGAGTATAAATTTCTACTGTTTTCATTTCTCGTTGTAATTCCTGTAAGCATTCTGCACTCATACCATCATCATTTAAATCCTTTTCTGATTTTTGTGACGCTTTTTCCTTCCTGAGCATTTTTCACTTTGGAACATTGCATTGTTAATTCTTTAATTTTTCTTTTACACTTTTCTACCAACTTCTTAAATTCTGAAAAACTTCTTTCTTACTTTTCCAATCGATCAAAAATTCTTTGAATTGCTTCCGAAAAGCTTATGATTAATTGCATTACTTTTCATCTCCCATCGGCCTGGTCCTCTTTGTGTCGCCTCTGTTTAAAAACACCAGTGTGAATGCCTTATGACCAGAGCACACAGCATTTATAATGCCAACATTTGTAACTTTTGAATCTACTCTGATGCTATTAGCCAATAATCTTGATGCTGTTCTTGAATTTCCTCTTTTAAACGTATATAGCAATTTTTCTAGATACCGTCTTCAGTACACACCTTTGATATTACATTCCTGCGTAAGTTTCACTATTTCTTTTCTTCCTTGCTCATTGTAAATCACTTTATTTCCACTATCCTATCCTAATCAGTCAAAACACAGTTAAGATCTCTCCCCCCCTTACATTCTCCTTATCTTTAATCATTTTTTGCAACTCGTAAAGAAAAAAATATTTCCTTTTGTTTCCTTTGTTTGAAGCATATACATATACCAATGCACATACTTGTTCTTCAACCTGTATATTACCTGTTATGCATCTTCCGTTGTTATCTATTTTCAAGTCTTTAAAAGCAAATATCTTTGGTCTCCTTTGAAAAGAATTGCAACTGCTCTCTCATTATTTTAATATATCGTCCAGTAATTTTTTTTTCATCGCAATGAGTATCCTGAAGAAATATTATATCACTAGTTCTTACGTTACCAATAGAACAATATTTTCCTTTTTTGTCACTCTGAAGTCCGTTAACATTTAGTTATATTAACTTAAGATAACTTATAGTATATCCATTTGTACTTTTGGGCTTTTCAAACATTTTTTTCTGGAGATGGAGGTGTGGCATTTCCACTACCCTTCCCTTTTCTCCGCAATTGGCGAGAACACCTTGCCAAAGTCCTAGCTCTGCTCACACATCTATGCTCTGTTTGGTCTTGTTTGTGAGGAGTCCTCCCCACGGACACTGAAATGAATGCCAGAGCTATCTTCTGCCATGTACCACCTAGCTGCAGATATCTTTTCGGTGCAATGTGCTCTTAGTGGTCCAGAAGAAATGCACCATATTTTTAGCCCATCTTTTCAAAAAATTGTTTAAAAATTTGAGTGTTTCGTTATGGATTTCAACTTTTTGGCTTCTACTCTTTCTGGGGGTGACTGCTGATAGGAGTAATTTGACATGTGGAAACTTTTCCTAAACTTGGGTTAAACCCTTGTGTATTCTCCCACCGCATCACTGATGTCGACTTAATATTTTAACACATCATTTGTTCCCAAATGAATTTCTACTTCTCTGCATCATCAGAGTTCTCAATTTGCCTTAGTACCTTTTCCACTTCTTCAGATTTAATACCAGGTTGGATAACCCTGGCAATGTTGACACTTTCAAAGTCTGCACTTTTTCAGCATTGAATCTGCCAGCACAACATTAGAGGGTTTAACGGTAGGTTTCTGAAGATTCATTACTCCCAGCAGCTTGACTCACTCCTTCTACCATTTGTGGTCTCTCTAGCTCCCAGTCATCCTTGCAGTCTTTACAGTTAATCTTAGGCGCCATGTTTGTACATCGTACCTTCCTCTGTGTCTGTATCTCTTATTTCACCTCTATTTAGAGCGCTCTGAATGACTGTGCCGTACCTGGTTAAAGATTTTACTATACCAGAGTCCTCCATCTCATATGGGGCATATTTCACTCACATCAGTGACCAATCTATATACATTCACTGGTTTTATATGCACATTTCTATTTTTCAATCCATCCATCAGTTTCTGCACTGAGTCAGTATTTTTCAGTGATATTCTACATTCATTCAGTATCATTTGCGCTGCTCTATCGGCCGCATTGAATATCTTCTGTATACTTTCTAACACCTCTGTATCTTTGAGTCTTTTGAACTTTTGCGCTTGAAATTTCAATATAAAAATCTCTGTTCAACATTGTGATGGTTTCCCTTTGAACATGAGTGTGTTGCCAAGAAGCGACCCAGTCTAAATTGAATTCCCTTTCTTTTTTCACAGTCTACTGCTCTCAATGAATGGGTCTGTCCTGACTTTAGGCTACAGAGGTCAGCGCATTATGACAGTGCTACCCAAAAGTCTCCAAAATACAGCAAAAGGCTTTCAAAACTGTCCAGGAATTGTCAGCCATGTGGTCGTGGTATGCTCACTCATCAGCCATGGTTGTTTCTTGACGGTATGAACACAATTACATTATGAAACTTTAATGTACATTCTTTTGTTCTCAAGAAGGTCAATATCTAACAATATAGACCCGACTGAACAAAGAACAGGTCAATATCCAACAATAGTTTACATATTGACCTGCCCTTTGTTACAGGGTGCGGACCTGGAATGAACGAACAAGTGCAATGAAACAGCATTCATAAACAATTTATTAGATTATGATATGAGACAAACTGGTGGCGAAGCAAACTAAAGAATGGATTTGCACAGGTCTGATCATAATCAAAATAAAGTCATGTAAATCATGGCACTAATCAACGACTCTTTTAATGGGTGCAATGCATAACTCATGATTATTTTAATTATCAAAATGAAACTTGTCAGATGTTCTTTATGATTAAAACGACTTGGTCAGTTGCTGTGATTAAACCAAAATTCTGACTGGAGTTTCACAGTTCTATTCATTTACATAAACAAAGTTCTATGAAATAATGGCGCTATAAGCCATGCTGTTTATGGGTGAACGTGTTGACCCATTATTCAAGGTTGTAAAATAAAAGTTGCCAGATTGTATTTTTTATTTATTATTTATTTTCATATATAAATCAACTGATTCATACTGATTCATATAAACAAAGTTACACGATATGTTAATCAGGAAACTACATGTGTCTGTTTATGTGTACACAACTTGACACATTGTTCAAAT
This sequence comes from Hermodice carunculata, assembly GCA_964020975.1. Taxonomy (NCBI): domain Eukaryota; kingdom Metazoa; phylum Annelida; class Polychaeta; order Eunicida; family Amphinomidae; genus Hermodice; species Hermodice carunculata. The sequence goes on from OZ026622.1 coordinate 81,848,001, forward strand.
TGGCGAAAGTAAATTTGCTGGCTGACTTTTCTTTTAAGGTGTGAATTTTTACTTATTATTCAAGTTTCCAAAAGTAACACTTCCACCATAGATATTGAAAACATATGCTGTGCCTGGCTCCTTGTCCTTGGGTGGGCTGGTAGGAGCAGGATGGTCACGGGTGGGTGTATTCTCACTGTGCCTGCACACCACCTCCATGAACTTGCTGTCTGCAGGTTCTGGCTTAATGTTGTCCTGTTCAGTTTTAATACATTTAGATTGAATAACATTAGAAATATTTTGAAGCTGCCCAGTAGATGGCCTTTTGTACTTCTGAACGGCTGCACTGCGGTGGCCTGTTTGTAACTGTATCAGTTGTTCTGGGATTCCACCCTGGAAGAGCCTTGTCGCCGTAGTTACACGCAATAAATGGTTAGTAAAATATCCTGGAATTGCTGCCTCTTGCATTATTTCTTTCATCATGTTTTTAAGTTTATTGTGTCCAATAGGTTGCCTGGTATACCACACTGCTTCTTCGAATAACTGCTTATTTTCTAGACTCTTTGGTTTAAGATAGAAAGCAGACTCTAGAGCATCAGGGGGACATGCATATAGGTATTTGTCAAAGACATTTACAGGACAGCGTTCTGGACAGTTATCATTTTGCCAGGCTTTTGCAGTACGTGGTTTTATGTTTTTGTCTTTTAGGCCTCCTTTGAAGGTCTTACTTACAGTTTCGGGGTACTGTAAATATTTTTTACCAGAAGGGTCGTCGCATATTATAAAGTTGCGACTGGACAAATTTCGATGCTCATCCCCACTACGGAGACCGAAGTTGGTGCCAATTAAGTAAAATGTAGCTCTCAACAGAGATAATGGATTGTGAACTCCTAAAATACCCAATGCCCACAACTGTTCCTCTTGCTCATATGTGATGCTTTGAGCGGTTTTAACACGCATGCCAACACCCTCTCTTGAAGACATTTTCATGCTGTTATCTAGAGAAAACTTGATTTTCACGTACTGGGGGTCGTTGAGAAGACTAACATGTCGGCCTTGAAGTTGCAGGAGCTTTTGCAAGCTACACACTATTTCAAAAAGAGATTTAGCAGGGTACTTGCTGCCATCTTCTTTGCGAGTTTCCAGCAGGAAAATGGGAAGAAATTCATTCAAATTGTCACTGTTCATGGTTTCAAGTTCAGGAATTGGGGGTCCAGTTCCCTTTAGTTTCCACATTCGCCACTGTTCGAAAATGCGATAGGCCCAGGCTGCTTTTTTCTGTGTATTTATGGGTGTGACAGCTTTCACCAAGTCCAGTTCACTCAATGGCTGTCCAATTGATTGGAATCGGGAGGTAGGATCTGTAAGGAAAAAATGCATGACTTATGTATGCAAGTATGTATGTGTTTGTGAGTGTTCATCACCTACAAGCACCATTCATAGAAGGAAAGGGGTCAAATTTAAATGGTACTTTTGGTCATACATGATTAAAATAAAAATCAATGAATACAGTCAATTTTATTAGGTTGCTTCAATAAACGTTTGGAAAGTACCTGCCATATGTGCTATTTGTTTGTGACATGTAATATATGTAATATGCAAATACCCTTGAAAAAATGTATTTCAACGGGCCCTATTTGAGTGTGTTTTGTTTATACAGATTGCAAAAGCGAGTGAAACACTTTGCTTTTGATAAATCAAAATATACTGAACCCCAATGAAAAGTATCCACATAAAAAAATTAACAAATTAATTTTGTAAGTTACTAAGTACTGTGTGTGCATATATGCATGGTTTGGAGCCTACATCAGGGTCATTCAGGACAACTTTTTAACTTTTGCTGGGTTGTTACATAATGCATGTGACTTTTGTGCACCGAATATGGCTTCTGACCACCACTCCTATTGGATGGCTAAAATGACCTGATGTTTTCAGTGGCTTTAAAAAGGGATGTTCAGCCAAGAAAAAAGCCAGTGGTCTCAGGTGTGTTGAGGCGATCATGCCGCGTCTGAGCCAAGGTCAAAGACACCATGCTTTGGGGCTTGCAGAGGGTGGAGTCCCAATCACTCAAATCGCACAAAGAATGGGGTGTACTCGGCGCACCATCCAACGACTAATTGAACGGCAACAAGAAACTGGATCCGTAGATGATCGGCCTAGGCCTGGCCGAGAAAGAATGACAACACCTGGCCAAGACCGTCACATCCGGCTGATGCACCTGCGAGACCGTTTCCGTACAGCAGCCCAAACAGCCCGTGAGACTCAAGGGGTGAATCACCGTCCTGTCAGTAGTTCTACTGTGGAGAGGCGACTGAGGAGCAGTGGCCTAACAGCCAGAAGACCTTACAGGGGTAACCTGCTGACCCAACCCAGAAGAGAAAGACGACTGCAGTGGTGTAGAGCACACTCCAGGTGGACTCGCCAGCAGTGGAATACCGTCCTTTTTACTGACGAGTCCCGTTTTTGTGTCAGCAGAGCAGATGGCAGAGAACGTGTGTGGCGCCGGACTGGGGAGAGATATGCAGATGCCTGTGTCCGTCAGGCAGATCGATGGGGTGGACCCTCTGTCATGGTGTGGGCAGGCATCAGCAACCGCTACCGGACACCCCCAGTGGTCATTCAAGGGATCCTCAATGCTAGGCGGTACATTGATGAGGTGCTGGAGCCGCACATGGTCCCATTTATGGAGCAGCATCAAGATCTGGCGATCTTTCAGCAGGACAATGCACGTGCACACTCTGCAAGATTAACAATGAACTTTCTCAATGAGAACAACATCAATGTCATGGAATGGCCAGCGTTCTCACCCGATCTGAGCCCTATTGAACATTTGTGGGATCAGTTAGGCCAAGGTATTCAACGGAGGACACCTAGGCCTACTACCCGAAACCAGCTGATCCAAGCTCTGCAGGAAGAATGGAATAATGTTCCCCAACACAGAATTCAAACCCTGGTCAGCAGTATGCGCCGCAGATGTATAGCATGTGTTGATGCTCGAGGTGGCCACATCCCATATTGAACAGAAAAATTTGTGTGACTTTCAATTAGGGCAGTTAATGACATTTTTTGCCTGTAAGTGACGTTAATGTCGGTAGAGCGTGACATTATTTTTACGCCAGAAAAGTGAATGCTTTGTTAAGTTCTAAGCACGTCTAGGTATGAAATGTTTCAAGTATAAACAATAAAATACTTCAAAATTGGCATGTGGATACTTTTCATTGGGGTTCAGTATAACTTTAATTGACACACACACAAAAGAAAAAAGCGCAACAATCCGAATGTAGATTTACTTTCATTAGATTGGTAAATGTTGATGTGACATTTTTTCCATGTTAACCATGTTTCTTGCTTTTCAGTAACATACAGTATATCGACCTTGTCTGATACAATGGTTTGCCTATTTATGGCAGTCATAAGAAAATTACTGTTTCATCATTAATACACGATGGCTGTCTCTCTCCATGGTATGGCAAAACTTTGCTGTTTTTAAAACAATTGACAAGGTAAAATGCACAATTTTGATTTTTTAACTATTTCTTTCTGGGAATATCAAAATCAAATGAGTGCATAGACTTGAGAATAGCAATCAGTGTGGTATGTTTTGAATGACACCTGGATCATATCAAGTGCAAAATGCAAAGTGGGGCCTCGCTTTTCATCATTAACACCTACGGCCATTTTTTTCATAAATTATGCCAGCACATTTATTTGAGTGATCAAGGAGGTGGCAAATAATATTTATCATCGAGCTCCCAGGGGTGATCCATTTACATTCACAATCATTTCGTATTACTTGATATATATCTGAATTGCCATAATATTATTGACAAAATACACAAGAGCTGAAGAAATAAGGACCTATACATATATAGTACCTTGTACATTGGTCCATGCATTTTTGAAGGAGCTATAATTAGATTTATGTTCTACATTTACACCACGGGGAGACTGTAAAATTGTGTTCGGCCTTCACTTTGGCCCCTATGGATAAATGACAAGGGACACAACTATGGCGACCCTGGCTTTCCGAATCTGTACTCGTCTGTTGAAAAGTGCCTAATAAAGTCCAAATATCCCATGTAATGTGGCATACCATACGTCTCTGTGTTCCTTGTTACTTATTCTCTTAGATACTCCTAACTTTCAGCTTCCTATCTCCTGTTTTACACACGTAACTGCATTCCGAAAACCAAAAATACGATTTGCGTCGACCTCCTCTTCAACCAGCACTTCCGAGCACAGTTATGTATTGGAGAAAATGTGAGACCCGCTGCAGCGAGAGACACGCCGTCTTACGGAGAATAGCAGCCACGTGACGCTGCCAGCGAAGGTTCCCTTCAAAATTTCCAGTTGATTCTGTACCTCGTTGCAGCGGGTTTCACAGTTCCCCCCAATACATGACTGTACTCGGAAGTGCCGGTTGAAGAGGAGGTCGACGCAAATCGTATTTTTGGTTTTCGGAATGGAGTTACGTGTGTAAAACAGGAGATAGGAAGCTGAAAGTTAGGAGTATCTAAGAGAATAAGTAACAAGGAACACAGAGACGTATGGTATGCCACATTACATGGGATATTTGGACTTTATTAGGCACTTTTCAACAGACGAGTACAGATTCGGAAAGCCAGGGTCGCCATAGTTGTGTCCCTTGTCATTTATCCATAGGGGCCAAAGTGAAGGCCGAACACAATTTTACAGTCTCCCTGTGATTTACACACACCACTGATTTTTTAAAGCCAACCCCAGAATTCCTGTCAGTAGATTTACACATGTCAAAGGTCACACATTCTAACTGATAATGACACGTACGCTGAGAGTCGTCACTGAAGCCAGGTCACCGTATCCAATACAAAATGCCTTTGGTGTGTTATAGGCCCTACATGGATCTACACATAGGCGTGGCTGAACATGAAATGAATGATAGAATAATTTTTCATGCTGTAATTTGCCATTTAAACCATTCACTTGCTTCTAATAAAAACTATTGCCTTGTTAGAGAAAGCTCTAGCTAAAATGACTTGATTTTTCTCTTGATGATACCAATATAAATATTTCACAACTTTACTGTAGCTTTGTAATTTTTACATGTCAATCTGCACCGACCCCTGGTTGGGGAGGGAGAGGGGGAGGGGAGAAGAGTGAGGGATACATGTCCCCATCCAAGCTGTATAGACAACTTACCTTGAGACTGTTCTTTTCGTCTGTAGTTTTAAGCCGCAACTATGTATGGTCCCCCCATGCAGGCCATGTCACTAATATCCATAGACTCTTTGCAGGCTTTTTTTAAGTCCTCTTCAGATATTCCAAGTTTCTTGGCAGTATCATCTACAACCTGACCACGTATGCTAACTGGTTGGTTTCCAGACTCAAGGGCGTTGGCATACAAATTATTTTCTTCTGCCATGTCCAGGGCTTGAGACAGAATTCCATCTAAGGAATCATGCGAAATGTCCCCCAGTGGTAGGTTTGTATCTGCAGCATCTAGGGCTTGTGATAATAACAAATCATCAAGAGGATCCGTATCAATTTGAACTGGCTGCTTCTCCATAGTTTGTATCAATGCAAACTTTCTCAGGCTCAAAGCACAAAATGAAATGAGGATCTCATCACCTGTCTGGCAAGTGGTGTGGTCACGCACATTAATTTAAATATGAACACTTTCTTAAACATTGACCAATGAAACCATGTGAATCCAAGAACAATCATTGCGCAATATGCACTGATGATCAAGCCTGCCTGCATGGCAAGGAGGTCACCGGGAAGTGAAGACCACTCCAAAATTTCCATTAAGCCGGGGGTGAGGTAGATTGATTTTTTAATTTATTTATTTATTTATCTTTCAGACTGAGATTTTATTTCATTCATGGAAAAAATGAACAAAAGAATGTACATTAAGTCAAATAAAGCACCTCGGTTGGATGATCTTGGTGGATATGAACCAGTTTCAATGGACTTCGCCCTTCGGGCTCAGTCCATTCCTGAAACTGGTCCATATCCACCAAGATCATCCAACCTTGGGTGCTTTATTTAGTACAGATTCCTCTCAGGAGCATTGACTACAGTCACCTTGGTGGCTCACCAGTCATGCACCACCTGCCCCCCCCCCCCCCCCAAAAAAAATGTTTATCATCAATATGTGGAATATTTGAAAAGGTTAGAATCAAATGTTGTATTTTTTCTGAAAATTTTTTAATTGAGCAGATGTATGATATAAACAGAATGTATGGTATAAACACCGCACGACTTGAGATACACTGAATCGAAAAAGAAAATAAATGAATGAATGGATGGATAGGTGAATGAATGAAGAAATGGATGAATAAGCTAGCAAGCAAAGAAGCAAGCAAAGAAGCAAGCAATCAAGCATGCAAACAAACAAATAAAACAAATTTATGTCGAGACCACTCACCTAAATTGCAAATAATTTTTCCGTGTTCTCTTACGTTTTCTTTCTGCCTCAAGAAAAATTGCAAAACGCATAAGAGACTCCCCCCCCCCAACATTGATATCAAATTAACTTTATCCCAATAACATATTTAAAAGCACTACAAGGTACTTATTTTACGGACATGATATTGTTCAACAAAATTTCCATGCGAATGTCTCCATGTTCAGGACAGCTTTAACGTTTATGCATTATCACTGTAACTGAAATCTTTGAAGCATATACATCTTACCGGTAGGTGGCGTTAGCTCCTCGGTAGACAATTATCGGTTAAAACTGTTTAACCACGTTATGCTGATTGTCTATACTCCATGAAACAGAGTTATCTGTCCAGTAATTTTGATGACGTTTTGTCATTGTTCTTTGCACCATTGGTTTTCCATCGTTACCATAAAAGCTGTCATCATATTGAATCCTTTTGTCTGAAGCCTTTCTCACCAACATTGCAAATAATGTAAAAAGAAGAAACAAGATCCAACGAGAAAAAATACAGTTCTTCTACACACAAGATCTTTTGGAACCAGTTCTTTTGCACATTTGCAGGGAATTACGTTTAGACACTCGCTGTTTGTGAAGCGTTTTACGTATGCAGTTTACTGGTCATACTTGAGGGCAAATGTGCGGGTGTTCTGTGTTTTACGCCCAGTCGGCGACCTGATTGAAGATAAACATTGCATTAACTGCTGTTCTGTCAATTAACACTGAAATGCAACGGGGCGTGCACAACGCATTAATACTCATTCTTCACCAATAATTTTCATCAGCTTATGAGAGGAAAACATCAACGAACCAACGTATCGTCATCGGACGAGTGAGGCAAAGTGATCCCATCATATCCCTTTTCAATGCCTTTCACATTGTGGACCTTTGTCGCAGAATCATCTTTAACTTTTACCGATTATTGTTCATATTGTGGAAATTGTCAACACCAATGTTCGACATTCTCTGCCTCTTTTTTTTCATTATATTGTTTTTCCTCGCGTTACATGGCACCCAAGTTTTTCCGGAGTTTTTCTCAGACACTATTATTCCCAAAATCACCAAACTTGCCATGGTGACTGATCTACCAATAAAATTTTGCCATTTGGTGTGGAATAGTCATGATGATTAAAATTATACAAATGAGGGGCAATTAAAATTTAAAAAACTCAATATCTTCAAAAATATTATAGATAGACACAAAGTTCTAACTTACACATACAGGTTTGAGACAACTGGCAAATCCAATACCATGCAAACAAAAGTTGGGAAATTTTAATGTGTGCTAAATTCACCGAATTTCTAAACAATCCACAAATACAGGCCTTTAACTGATTGTTGACCTGTGCTTGTCGTCCATGGTGCTAGGCAACCATTTTGCATCCATAATTAATTGGCTTGAACCTGTCTCATAGGCAGCCTTCTCGCCATGCATGCTAGGCAGGTGTATGGCTTGCAAGGTTAGGGTCTTGTATCAAATTGGGGGGGGGGGGGGGAGGGCTCTCAACAAATGTGTAATGAGGTTGTCAATAAAATAAAAAGAATCTCTTTCTGTTCATGCAGGAACAGATCTGCTTTCTTTCTTTCTTTCTTTCTTTCTTTCTTTCTTTCTTTCTTTCTTTCTTTCTTTCCCTTTTTCTTTCTTTCTTTCTTTCTTTCTTTCTTTCTTTCTTTCTTTCTCTCTTCACGACCAAGCTGGTCTGGAGATTTTCTCAAGCACTATTTTTTTCGAAAACCACAAAACTTGCTATGGTGACTGACCTAACCAGTAAAATTGTGCATCTCATTTGGAATAGTCCTGATGTTTGAAAGAATGCAAATTAGGGGCAATTAAAATTTTAATAGTTCCATATCTTCCAAACTATTGCAGATACTCAATATTTCAATGTTCATATATAGGTTTGTGACACCTGTCAATATAATGGACAGTATAAGTTGCAGAATTTCAAATTATGTTAATAAGGGGCTTTGATAAATTTCAAAGTTGAATGTGTCCAAAACTATTATACATAGACACACCATCCCAACTTCTATTTATAGGTTTTTTGCAAAGCCACATCCAATGAACCATGAACCAAAGTTGTAAAATTTTAATTAATGTGAATTAGGTGAACATGCAAAATGTAAATCGAATAGCTTCAAAACTATTATACAGGTGCCATTCCTACTTCAATTTATAGGTTTGTGGCAAAGCCCTATCCCATGAACCATAAGTCAAAGTTGTAGGCTTTAAATTTATGCAAATTAGGCAAATACACAAAATTAAAATGTTGAACAGCTTCAAAGCTATTATAGATAGTAGTTTCATTTAAACTTCATTTTATAAGTTGGTGACATGGCCACATCGAATGAACCAAGAACCAAAGTTGCAGCATTTTACTTTATAAAAATTAGGCTAATACACGAAATTTAGATTATGTCGAACAATGGCAAGGTGTAGCATTTTGAAGGCACCCAGACAGATTTGCTGTGAAGCAAATATTCTTTTCTAGTCTGTAAGTTCTATCTTTCCAACACACACACATACATACATACATACATACATACATACATACATACATACATACATACATACATACATACATACACACATACACATAATTTTCCGGCAAGAGTGTGCTGACTAAAGGGCGCTTCACACGATGCGATGCAGACGTCACGTCCTACGATAGCAAACTATATGGTTATACACTATACGATGTTGCCTCCGATCTAAGCCGATTTGCTGGGATAGGACGATCGTGGCAAATTGACTGTAGCAAATCTTCGCAAATTGCAGGTATCTGTCGTATAGTGTATATAGTTCTGTGATACGATTATCTGCGATCTGTCGTATCGCAACAAATCTCGTTTTGTCGTAGAAGTTTGAACATGTTCGAAATTCAAGATGGCGGCCCAAATCGTATCATAGGACATTGCAATGTATTGCAGAAAATATCGCATAGTGTATGACAAAATCGGTGACAATCGCATAAATTTGTAGATCGTAACTAGGCCTACGTCGGCAGGCTTCTTTCCGGGAAAACCAAAATGACTTACAAATGTCATTTCAAACTTTTAGGTTTTATTATAGGTAGTGGATATTGTTATGGTAACCGTAACTGTGTGCTGGAAGTTTATTATTACGGCAGTCACGTGATTGTCGTAACAATAACACGGTCACTGAGAAGCTACTATGCATATGGCCGTACAGGGCACAGGCTGTTAATGCCGTAAATATAAGCACCGCAGAAACAGGGTTGAAGTTACGGCTGCCGTAACTGTACTGATTTACCGATATTTTTACGTGGAATAGCTGATATTGTAGGCTATATCATGGCTATATACTGTTAAAATGTAGTTAAGAGTATTAAACTGCGACACATACTTTGTTCAGGTATCTTTACAACCTGGTTCAAATAGCGGAGTTACATTGTATCAGTATAATAACTTGCAATCTTCACGCGATGAAAGGTAAGGGGCCCAGGTAAGGGGCGTTCGAACCATTTGATATGGGGGAGGGGGCTATGTTGTTGTTTTTTAAAATAAAATTGTTGAGGAAATGGGAGGAAAATAATCTACTCACAATGTTTAATTAATGGACATATAAAAATGCAAGAGAAAAATATCTGCTGAATTTTTCTAAGGATAAAAAAGTCTGTTCGGCAGGAAAAAAACCTACCCCCCCTCAGTATAAAATGGTCCGCCCCTAAACAAGTCGAAAATCCGGCCTTATTGAACTTTAGGGGACCCAAGCGCCTATAAGACTAATAATGGTTCAAAGTTTACGAAAGTTCCGGAAGTGTTGTAAATAATCATTAGCAACACGAATCACTTATCTGAGATGACTTCCGACCTGTCCTAACATGTAAATTAAGCATCAGCGTTTCTGCCGATGGTCCAAGATGTATGCCACAAGTGCTATTGGGGACCGTATCATAAAATTTTAAATGTGATCATAAACAATAAAATTATTGCTTGACTATTTCGAAGAAAAAAATTACAAGAAAGAATGAACGCTGAGACCATCCCCGGGAATATCCCAGGGCATCACGTGCATGGCTCCTGTAGGTAAACATGCACCCAAAGCTCATTTGGTAGCTATACCCCGATTGGTTAAAATCTTGTTCCGGTGTTGCATTGTGGGTAATATTCGAGTCAAAAGTCGTTCGGTGCATATGCAAATGGCAGCACGATAATCGATTCCATCCATGATTTCACGGAATAAATTCGAGTTTTTTCATATTTTAATTACACTATGCCTGCGGCGCAAACATCTATTCTACTAGAAAAACATATAGGAACGTGACCATAGTGCCTGCGGCGCAATAATCTTCGCTTTAGGTAGGAACATGGACATCGTTAGGGGATTTTACCTATAGAGGCTCGGGTCCCCTAAAGTTCAATAAGGCCGAAAATCCATGCATGATCAAAGACTTTAAATCCCAGGATACATAACTTTATTATAGGCCTAAATTAGCCCTAATGGTTCAAACAATTGTAGGAAGATAATCTTTATAAATTTGCAGATGCCGTTCAGACTCTGTTCATGCAACCACATGCAAATATCCCCACAAATACCATGACGGATTTACACAACAGACTAGGAAGTTCTTCCTAGCTCCATCATTCCATGCTTAAATCGACAGTGCTCATGTAGTTGTTCCGTGAAAGTTGTTCACTTTCTTGTCTATTTCGTAACGCCTGAGGGCCTCCTCCAACTCTTTGAAAGAGTTGAACTCAACCCCCAGGTTCATCTCGATACGTCCGCTCTCTTCGGTCATCGCTGGGAGAATGAATTTGAACAGGGTAGTGTAGTCGCGGGCTTGAACGGAGCTGCGATCTGATTGGCTATTCATTATTACGGTTACCGTAACTTTAGCCGGTGGAATCAGGTTTACGGCTACCGTAACGGTAACCACTTCGTTTATTATAATGAATATTAAAACGTTGAATGACTAAACAAACTATGCTGGGACAGATTTGTGTATGAAGCATTGTGATCAGGTTTAAAGAACAAGGATTGACTTCCAACATTCATCAAGTTTGACATGTGGGCGCCTAGCAGGAGCTTGAGCACAGTGCACGCGCAATCGGTCACAGGGCAACGAATCGCAACAAATCGTTAGAAAAAATCGTATCATGTCAATTGGTTCATCTACAAAAACCTTCGATACGATACGCAGCGATACGCAGCGATTTGGCCCGATATACCAATCGTATCGTGACTCGGATTTGCGTCGTATCGCAGGCAAAATCGTATAGTGTATAACCGGCTTTAGGCACTGTTGTCATTTTGACGCCGCAGGACATGAATACGAGGACACTCTCAACGTGACGAATTAGTGGCATTTTTATGTTGAATTAACGTCTGTGGTGGCTTTGCAGTTAGGCCTAAAATATGACTCATTTCGAACATGCTTATAGATCCGAATGCGCTCGACCGTGCTGCACGAAGTACAATTTGCTTCGTTGTATGGCTGTAAATAGTCATTACTACAAGGCGCAGGCTATAAAACACAGCTAGGAAACCCTTGAGATGGGTGAGGCAATGGTTCTTGTGTGGATATATGTCACATTGATGCAAGAATTGGAAGCTAAGGACAAGCTTGGTTATAACTGCATTTGAGCGATTAAATCCAGACTTCAATATCCCGTGAGTGGCTGGAAATAGTTGACCCAAAGATTCGAAAGAAGACACTAATTTGCGCACGTTCATGGTAAGTCTTTCTTAAGACCCTTTTTTAGTTAATTCGTTATGAAACAAAATAGCTAATGGATATTGTAAAAATAAATGAGGGGGCGGTCACAGCGTCGATCGAGCCAGAACAAGCCGGACCGCGAAGCAGTCCCGGACAGGAGTGAAGAAAGGGTCTTTTCATTTTCGCAGAGTTCCGGTCGCGTCCGTTCGGCGGCGCTGTAGTGCCGGTCGAAAAACACACCGGCCAGGCAACAGCCACCCAAAACACGCAGGTATACTTTGATGACACGTGTTGCAGCAGTTAGAACTACTATACGACCGGGCGGCAGTGTCGGAGGACCACGAAGTGCCCTGGCAGCTGTGGTACAGTAGTCTGGGCGACATAGATTGGAATTTAATGGGAGAGATCAAGGTGGTGGTTCCCTTAGGTCTCTGAACTTCACAACCTTGTTTTAAACCTTATTTTAAAACATTCTCATATGTAGTAAAAAATAATAAAGATCAAACTGGAATGCAAATTGTCGAGCTCGACCAAAAGAATTTTAAAGTTAATGTTTCTGTAACGGCAGTATTATTATTATTATTATTATTATTATTATTATTATTATTATTATTATTATTATTATTATTATTATTATCATTATCATTATCATTATCATTATCATTATCATTATTATTATTATTATTATTATTATTATGATGATGATGATGATGATGATGATGATGATGATGATGATGATGATGATGATGATATCTGGAGAGCCCCTCGATTAGTAACACTATTTGTACTATTGGGCAATGCAGTTTGAAATAAATTGTTCTGGACCTGAATGATGCAGACCTTACTTTTGCAAGGACCTTAGCATCGCTAATTGCCACACAGGACATTACCATACACTTAAGTGTGATTCCCGAGTATTTATGATCCCAGGGAACTGTCAAAAATAAATAATTGGCCCATATTGTAATACCATAAATATCAAACACTTCTTAATTTTGAAGCAAAATAATACGATGGTGCGGAAAATGAGAAATATCAGTTTTTGACATCCATGTGAAAAAATTGCCAGAGTATCCATTTATCCTTTTTTGGGACCCACTCAACATTTCTAAAATGTGTGCATTGCTTTCATCATTTAAGTTTCAAGGACTTTTTCAAGCGATAAAATCTGTGTATGTATGTATGTATGTATGTATGTATGTATGTATGTATGTATGTATGTATGTATGTATGCATGCATGTATGTATGTATCGGTTTTTCTGTCCATTCTTTCGCCCAAATATTTTTCACCATTTTGTCCGCCTATAAGAGGACTGGCTAAAAAGTTCTAAGCCTAAGTGGGGTGTCTCAAACGGATTGAAACAAACGTTTGCCACCAACAAGTACAATCATTTACTGAATTATAGACATACAAACTGCAACTGTAGTGTGATAAGTGTCTTTGTACCAGACCATCTTGTGAACCTACCCATTGAAATCACCAGAAATGGACAAAACTGGCTATAGGGCAGTCATCAAGTACCTGTGAGTGCTGTACGTGAAAGGGCTAACTCCAACGCAGGTATATGCAGACATGGTCTGCTCTTTCGGGGATGACGCCTCTTTCAAGCGTGGCAGAGAGAGCCTTGACGATGATACGGGTCCAGGAAGGCCTTCAACAGCAACCATTCCTGAAAACATTACCCGGGTGCATGACATGGTGATGGCTGACCAACGATTGACCACTCGACATATTGCCAGTGTTGTGGGCATCTCTCATGAGAGGGTTGAGTGCATTATCACCAAGGAGTTGGGAATGACAAAAGGTTCTGCAAGATGGGTGGCAAAGCTCTTGACAGCGGATCAGAAATGTGTCAGATTTCTAGCATCCCGTTACAATTTATGCCATTTTGAAGCTGAGCCCGATGAATTTTTGGCCCGATTTGTAACCATGAGACCTGGATTCATCACTTTGAATCAGAAACCAAAATTCAGTCTAAGCAATGGAAGCATCCGGGATCACCCCCCCCCCTCCCCCAAGCCAAGTCGGTTCCTTCTGCTGGAGAGGTGATGACATCAGTCTTTTGGGATTCCAAGGCTTTTCTGCTGATTGACTATCTTGAAAAAGGCCAGACTATCAATGGAAGATATGCTGACCCACTGAGACAGTTGCTTGAAGCTTTCAAAGCTAAGTGACGGGGAATGCTAACTTAAGGAGTCCTGTTCCACCAAGACAATGCTTCTGTTCACAGATTAGTGATTGCCATGTCAGCGATCCATGATTGTGGCTTCGAACTCTTTGACCATCCTCCTTATTCGCCCGATTTAGACGCGACCGATTTCCATCTGTTTCCCAAAATGAAAAAGGAACTAGCCATTTTCCTAGTAATGATGACATCATTTCCGCTGTGAATGAATTTTTAGAGTGGCTGAAGAAAATTTCTTCTGGACTGGCATCCAGGTCTTGCAGCATCGCTGGCAAAAGTGTGCAAGCCTGGAAGGGGACTGCAGAGAAATAAATGAAAATTATCGACTCTGTTCGGGTCTTTCACAGCCACGCTCAGAACTTCTAAGCCAGCCCTCGAATCATTATATCCCTCAATGGACCGACCAACCTACATTACCATTGAATTATTCACTCATATGTCAGTAAAATCTATCATTAATATTGTATACCCTTTTGCGGATAATGCAATGACCCATGACGACAATGCATAAATGTTAGTTTGTAACTCATGAAGATGCTATTTCGATAGTACTGTTACGGTCAAAATGAACTCTCTATATATCGATGGTCTAAACATTTAGCACGTTCAGTATGGATTGTTAGCGAAGTTGCTGCTCAACGTTGGTTTATTATAAGCTATGTAGTGTCTTATTCCGACGGTCTTAATAATCACCCGGACATGACAAGAACAGGACTTTCACATGCTGAAAAACTTGTGATGACAGTGCATCGGTTTCAAAAGAATTGCTGGGATTCTTTCTCTCTAGGCAGGTAGGACTTTCACAGAGTCTCCTCCGGTCTGCTTGATAACTGATGTTGCATCAGATCTATCTCAAAAGCACACGTTGAAACAGTCCAGTCTTTAAAATATACCTAAGAGGAAGCCGACACTTTATTTGCTCTTTCATACAAGACATGCTGTTACCCATGGTCACAAACGAATAACCATAGTTTGTTGGGACATTGATTTGATGAAACCTTGCTGCTGGCAGAAACATTTATGCTTTATTGCTTCAAAGGCATCAAACACAATCACGTACCAGATACATCAACATTAGAAAAGTAGCGTCAGCTTTAACAGGGGACTTGTGCAACGCGTTAACGGAGTTTCATGTGTTCACTGGGTGCGACACGCTCGGTTCCTCTGTCAGCTGTGGTAAATTGTCTTCACATACACCGAGCAAACACATTAGTGTAACAGTGAATTCTGAAAAAAAGGTTGCTAGGCATTTTAAAAATGGCACCACACACAGAGAACAACATAAAAAAACCTGTTTTATAACAAACTTGTTATGATCCAAAATAGTCAGAACTTTAATTCTCGGTATATTTTATAGTTTTTCAAAGTGACAAGTTTAGCTAACTAAATACAAAACTAGTTGTTCGTGGTGATGTGCAGTAATTCAACAGACAGCTTAGTCCTATTCAAATGAGTGAAGTATGATTTGCATGAAATATTCCATTATTTGAACAGAAACAACTGTCAATGACTTTCATGCTTGAGTGTAGTTTACATTGTACATAGCAACGACATAGATGCATTGCACAATCTAATCTCAAAAGTGGCTTAGAATTTCAGTTGCCCCTGCTTGAGGTTAAACAAACCACAACCAACCTAGAGTTATCACGAGTCTTGTCGTGACTGACGGAACTGATATAGAGTTGCTGCAAGTTCCAACATTGTTTTCCTAGATTACTAACAGGTGTGACATTGTCAAATGCTGCGTGCTCTTCGTCTTTTGCAGAAATTCACCAAAAGGTCCATAGCTCTGTTCATTCAAATGTAAAAAATGTGATTACCATTGGGCTTTCGATGACTCTGGAAATATAACATTGGCCGACGACCTCTACCTTTAAAAGCAACGCCACAATGTGCGCACAATAAGCAAACAAGTTGCCATTAAGATGAAACATAAAAGTTATATTTAAGAATCTGTTGGTATGTTTACTCTCTTGGTCTCCTATATTATGGGAAATATATATCGCCATGCCTTTTCGTCTGTCCATGTAAGCACCCATCCATCCATCCATCAATTCATCCATCTGTGATTGTCTGCTTGTGATACTTTCAACAAGAACGAAAATGTCAGTGTTTATCTCCCAGTGTGTCACAAGGAAAGTCACCTACTATGAACTTAATGTGTGCATCACAGTATTAATTGTGTGCAATTTGGAAGACTTGGCTCAAAAACCTTTTGCATTATTACCCGAAAACTAAAGACAGAAAAAAAACCCTGTTGCCTCTAAAATGGGGAGAAGGTCATGTATGTCCGAACTTACCGAAGACCGTACTCTGGTGCATAATCATGTGCAATTTGGAAGTATCAGCTCAAAAATCTGCTCGAGTTATGATCCGGAAACCAAATTCTTCAGATATTGCACGCTGATGTTTAAAATGGGATCAATGTCACCTATGTTCCAACTTAACCTAAGTCTTATAGTAGCACATGTGTGTAATAACGTCTCGAGGTTCTATCCGGAAACCAAATATGGAGAGCTGCCCTGTAACTTTGAAAATGAGGGGTCAAGGTCAACCATGTTATAGAATCAATTAAGTAAGACTTGACTGAGTGGATTACGATTGACAACATACAGGCTAGACCCGTAAGTGTCATAGACTTTAAGGAATGAATGAATGAATGAATGAATGAACTTTATTTTCACATAACATACATAAATTACAGGTGACAATGGTATGAGGGCTCCCAGAGGAGTTACAACTCATCTAGCTGGGCGCCTAATATATGTACATACAATTAATGTTACAGAAACGGAGGAACAAAATGGTAATAATATTAATAATGATGATAATAATACTAATAATAATAATAATAATAATAATAATAATAATAATAATAATAATAATAATAATAATAATAATAATAATAGATTAATAAAACACACACACACACACTTACACACACACAAACAAAACAAAACAAAAAAACCGCTGGCTTACCAAATACTTAAGTATTCATATGTACAATAATCATGCTGTCTGAGATCATAAAATGAGATATAAAAATAGGCCAGCCTTACCAAATACCTAAACAGTTCATATTATGTACAATAATCATGATGTCTGAGATCAAAAGTGAGATATCGAATATGCTAGCTTTACCAAATACCTAACTGTTCATATGTACAGTGATCATGGTAAAACATGTACATTACGTACCTGAGATCAAAAGATTTAAATATAAAACATGCATTAATACATCAAAACTTCTATATTTGAAAAACTAATCATATATCTGATACCGTTGATGTTAACTACTAAATCATAATAAATTAAAAAAAGTGGATTTGCAGATCATTTACCGGTAGGATAGTAAGAAGAATTGTTTTAGTTGTCTTTTAAATTTAGTGTTACTGTCAAGGTTTTAAGGTATATATAACAAGCAAATATCAAAACATCACACAACAGAAATCAAAATTCACACACACACACACACACACACACACACACACACACACACATACACACACACACACATACACACACACACACACACACATCATTGCGCTTCACAGCGATGCCTGTCTTCAGAGACCTCTTTTCCTTTCGGAGACCGGGTCCACTTGGTCCATTTTAATTCCTCTATCGTGAGATGCTGCATGCTTCACAATACAAATTTTCTGTGACAGGGACTATTGTATCAGATTGCATATTTACAGTTGTGTCCCATCTGGTGTGTACATTCAACCTTTGTTAGCCTATCTACTTTGAGTTAATCTGTATGGATGCTCATGTAAAATCGGTAACAAAATGTCTTCCTTCCAATTACGAAATGTATGCCTTCAAATGAAACGCTGACTTTCCTCAGATTGGTTATCCGCCTACTTTGTGCATTTAAATGAAAGTCTGATAACTATCGCCCATGCGAAAAAAATGTTTAATGATATACATTTGTAAGCACTTGGCTTCAATTCCAATGCCTGTAAAGCTTTCACACCTTGGCAAATATACCATAGTTTTATAACGAGAAACATATTTCTAGAAACTGTCGGACTTCGATCCTTCCAGCAGCATCGTCTCTATATTCCACCGCCTTGTCATTGTACTCATCGCCCGAAAAATTTAACGCTAGCGAAAAAGCCTCTCTTTGCCTGTGATATCAATAATTTCCGGATGTACACTCGGTAACACTTTGGTCGCTGGTTTGATGAAGTTGACAATGAGCATCAAGAGCCATGCGTGAATGCAAGGAAATATTTTAAAAACCTATTGCTTTTTCGTGTTCTTCGAAACGAAAACACAAAACAAAACAAAAAAAAAAAAAAAAAAAAGCATAAAAAACAAAACAAAAAAACTAAAAAAAAAAACAAACAAACAAACAAACAAACAAACAAACAAACAAAAAAACCCCACCTGCAATACATTACGACCGCAATATGCGGGATATCAATGAACACCGACACATTTGAACCTCCGAAAGATCTCAAACGGAATACTGTCGGATATCAATGTGCGCCACCTGATGGCAGAATATAAATACAGTCGCAAGTTTTCATCTGCGCTTTTTCCCTTGATTGAAATGCTTTCATTTTTACTCCGCCATTTTGTCACAGTCAATGTAGGTGTTTAAAACAAGTCTTTGCACCCCTCAGAGTGTTTGTCTATGCACTGAACGCGCCCAGATATCTCCAGTCTGTTTACTCCGAGTTGGCAAGACTTTTGAAATTTTAGCTTCATGTAAAAGATAACTTGGCTCAAGCTTGATTTTGCATGCAGTGTCTTCTCCTCATGACGCTGACGGGCGGTGGCGATCTGTCAGACAACATACATTTAGGGAGCATTACAGTAGTAGTAGTGTAATTATTTTGGCATAACAGAGTCTGGTCAGACTCATTCGTCATCCACAAATAAGTACATACATAAAGTACACATACAGTGAAACCTGCTGAAATATAAGGATAAGGATAAGGTGCATAAAGACCAACTAATCGGTGCAGTGTTCAGTCATGTCATCAGTGATAATACAGACAGCTACGGTCAACTATAGGATGCCAAGTGTAACATCATGAATTTCGTGCACAAAATCGCAATACTTATCGTTTTCGTGGACGGAATCACAACAGGATTCACAAAATTGTAAGAGCAAATTACAAAATCGAAGTCCAACAACGAAATAAAAAAAAAAAAAAAAAAAAAAAATCCAACAAGCCTGTTGCTTTCTGTGCACGGAATTGTCATACATTATCAATTTTGTGCCCAAAATCGTATAATATCACAAACTTCTCCCACAAAAGTGTAAGCTTCGTCCACGAAATTGAAAATTGGGATCCACAGAATTGTTAAATCTATCGATTTCGTCCACAACATCGTTAACTTTATCAATTCTGTCCACAGAATCCTTAAATTTACCAATTTTGTCCACAGAATTGGTTAAGTTTTTAAATTCCGTCCACAAAATCTCAAAAGTTTTTCTTTTCAAACGTTGTGCCCCAAAACGAAAAAGATATCACGTAATCCATATATTATCCAATTTTGTCCCCGAAATTAAAAGAAAATTTCACAAAGTCCATCGCTTACTCTATTTCATCCATACAATTGTAAAACTGTGACGGTTTTGTTCATGGAAATCTAAAGATAATACAATTCTGTCAACAGAATCGCTAAGTTTCTCCATTGCGTACACGAGATCACAAAAACTACCTCAGTTTTGTCCACAAAATTCTAAAACACACAGAAATAAAAAACTTGATCGATTTTTTCCACAAAATGGGTAAAACGTGACGTTTTGAACCCCAATGTGCCAAGTGTAACAGCTTAGAATTTCGTACCATCAGAGACCCTTGACGACGTTATCAGAAACTAACAAATCTTGCACATGCGTCTATATATTTTGATTTTTACCGTTTGGTGCGCTAAAAAAAAGTAGAAAAGCATAATAGGCCTAATTAAAAACAATGAAAAATGGACGAGCGGAACAACCAACATTCAGAATTTCATTCAATATGTGCTAGTCTGCAATGTAACGCTGCTGAATTGTCATTTCATTTTATTAAGAATGCTTCAACTTATAATCATTGCATGTTCCATTTTACCCCTTGTATCGGGCGATATGAAACATTTGACATGTCGATAGCTTTCAACATATATCTTGATAATGTTCCGTAATATCTTAACAAGACAATGCCCATTTTTGCTGCACCTTTTTGTTGTTTAAATGTTATCTTTGAATAACCCAGTAACCCAGTAATTAATTACCTCTGAAGACACAGGGCTGTGACTCTGAAGTGTTCCAACTCTCCCCAGTCTCCCTTTATATATATATATATATATATATATATATATATATATATATATATATAAATATAAATACATACATATATATGTATATATGTGTATATATACATGTATGTATATATGTGTATATATACATACATATGTATATATGTATATATACATATATATGTATATATATGTATATATGTGTATATATACATATATATGTATATATATATATATATATATATATATATATATATATATATATATATATATATATAAATATATATATCTATATGTGTGTGTGTGTGTGTGTGTGTGTGTGTGTGTAGGTGACGAAAAGTAAAGTTGTGTGATCTCGATGTTAATGGGATATCATGATGAGATCATGTGATGTTTGGTGTGACGAGAAACTGTAGAACAAGACTTCAGCAGTGGCATGCGCAATGAGGTTTTCAGGACTCTTGGGCATTGCCCCGGTAAAAAACCCAAGACATATCAGCTGAAGCTGACCCCAAAAACTTGCAAGTAAACCGTATGGTCATCTTCTCTCCTGCTGCATGTATACTTTGTAATCGACAGGGAACCAGTCTAGCCAGAACAGCTAAATGACCTTGGTGCTCCATCCTCTGCACTCAAATATTCCAGGGATGTGGGCCATTCTTAGATGTCTTGCTCCCAGCCAAAGACACAATGTCCAGTATCACAGTTGAATCCTGCACCCTCACTGACCACGGAACATGGTCACAGGTACTTTTACTGTGCCAGTTGTAAGCTAGGGCTACAGGTACCCATGACCTTAGTTGTCACTGATCAGAAATTTTGTTAAGGTTACGTCACAGTCCGACTGCCCCTCAATAAACAACTGTCATTGCATACATGGTCTTCAAGGATGAACACAGCAAATTGCATAACTTGAGTCTATCACCCAAAACCACTCCCATATTCGCCGTCAATTTCGTAATTTCTTTGAAAAATAGAATATTTTGGAGTTAACAGACACATAGACCAACCACATGCATACCTGATGAACATTAACTTTCAATCTGCTGTTTGCAATCCATCGAACTTACCAACAGCAGTTAAGTATGACATGGCACTGGTTTAACTTCAACCATTTCCCCTACTATGTCATTTTGTAGAAGGAAAGCCACAACTACTACTGGGAGACTGGGTATAATACCAACATTCATTGGCTAAAAACTTGTAAATTTGACACAAGGTACACTCTTTGAGGAGGAAGTGATATATATTTTCCTTCGACACCTTGAAGCAAAATACTGGCTCTCTCATAAGTTTCATAGGGCGGGGCAAGTCTATCTACCATTTAACAGTAAAGACTGAGCAGGTGGTGTCCCTTAAAATCGCTTTTAGCTTTTCATCATCCGCGTTTTTACGCTATGACATCAGCCTTTCTGGTTTGAGACTTTCATTGCCACCTGATATATTGACTAGGTTTCTTCATCCCCAGGGATTTTGCATACCTCAGATAATTTTATTTAGACATATCTGTTTAAACTGGGTTGTCCTATAGTACATCGATATGACTAATTGGGGGGGGGGGGTCGCCAAACTTAGCATAGAGATCTTCTAACTTTTCATTTGCCACACTTTTATGTGTGTGTCCCTTAGTGCTGGCTAAACCTACTTGTTTCTCAGTATTGTTGGGATCTCCGTCGAGTTCCCAACACTCAGATTGACATCAGCCCTTTCCCGACAGTAAGCACACTCAGTGTCCCCAAAGATCTTCAGCTTCTTCAAATTCTTTTAATATAAATTCATCCTTCCCAATTTTTTTAAACTTAAATTGTTCATGCTACTCAAGTTCTTAAAACTTCAATTGAATATGCCCCTTAGCTTCTTTAGCTTCTTGTAACTTTCATATTTCCAAACTGAAACTACATTGCAAGCTTTCTACTGTCAGATATCTCTTCTTCTATGACATTTTCCCCTATCAACTGTGTAACAATTTACTGTTTTTAGGGTACTGATTCTGGGAGGTACATCTAAATTTAGATACTTATCCAAATTTTCGAAATCTTCTCTCTCAACTTGGTCAAGAACCTTGACAGTTAAATCCTCATTGACCAGAAAGACTTCCGAATCTATAACAGGTATTTTATACTAATGCATGTACTGTCTGTCTCCTTCCAAACAAATATATTTGTATGAATAAGATGTCCCTTGCTGTATTCAAACACTTTTTTAAATTAGAAATTTGTGGACGTTTTCAGCTAATTAAATACTCATATTTGGATGACTGTTATATGACTTGCATTTGATCCCAGACGACCCCCATTGCATGTTTTCCACTTACGTTCAATTATTTTGCACAATTACACATGAATGTAGAATTTTTACACATATCTTTCACACAAATGTACAAGTATTTACATGTATGTGCAGCTGTGGATAAAATGCTACAACGGAGCGACATATCTGGCAGACGTTTTAAACGTATATGTGCATTGACAGTTTGTTGACTGCATTTGAGTTGATCGGTGACCTGACCGTAGTCAGAATCTCCAAAGTATAACGAGTCATAGCCGTCACTTATAGCTATATTGGACAGATTTACAACGAGGGAAGCAACCTTTTCAGGTACACATTGATGCTAAATACAAATGGTAGTGCCTGATGCATGTATACAGCTGCGGCATATTTAAAGTATCTTGGCGTAGCCGTTCGTGTATGCCATATATAGTATACATGTAGCGCAGAGCATAGGCTAACTTTAAAGAGATTTTGCAACACTGCCCTGCCAAAAAAGACCAATCTCGGCTGCAAAAACTTGACAAAAACACACATAGATCGGGGCCTGCATCATTTCGAAAGGAGTAACAAATCATTTAGCAAATTTGGTTTCTCAAAATGGTGTATGTGTGTGTGTGTATGACATTCGAATTGATATTAGAAAAATGTTGATTTTCTCGACATGCCTATTGTAAATTCTGGGTATTCAAAATTAAATTCTGGGTGTTCACAATTATGGTCTGTTACACGAGGTACACTGTCAAGCTTGGCATCATCTCTCATAACACACCACAGCTGTAAGACCTTACTTTTTTGTAGATACTTCAATTCAACTGAAAATGAAGATCATTCACTTTGAACAACCCTGTTTAAATTCGGTTTAAGATAACTGAGGCCACCTTTAAATCTTTCAGTGCCAAGTTTTAGACTAGGTTAACCGCATTCCTCGGCGCGCATTGGGCGCGTATTGGGCGCGTAGGAAAGCTGTTAACCCGGACCATTATATTTTCTGGAACTGTAGGCATGCTGGTACTTGAATGAAAAGTCTTTTCACAAGGAATATGAATCTAGCATCTGCTTCATAATTGAGAGTATTTCATCTCAAGTAGTTTGGCTTTAGTCTTTGTTGGCATTGAAAGAGTTAAGAGACATGCGAGTGCTCCACGTGATGAGACACATAAATGACAAATTGCACTACATTCACTTTATTATACAAACATCACACAAATGTATCCCATTTTAACTTGGAGGCAGACATGCATTTAATTTCACTATCGCAACCAAACAAAGAATTTCAGTTGAACAAGCACGATTGCCATCTCTGCCTCAATTTCACTTCAATAGGGCTCTTCATTGTATGAGATCTGTGTGTAGTACTTCAATCAGGTGGCTAAATACTGCAATATCCAATTAAGTGGATCCTATTGATCTAAGTGGTAATGATTGCAAATTGAAATTTCCAATGTGGATTACCAAACAATCATGTTTGGCGATAATAGACTCGATGGTCCTGCGAGATTTCAAAACCGTTTTGGTGACTTGGTGTCATTTACATAATAAATATGTTCATTAGGCCTTGATAGACCTGGCACATCTGTGTGATTTACCCAACAATCCTAATAGAGTTGACCCTTTGACCTCATGAACCTCACAAGCCTAAGTGTATATTAGGAGGAGTAGAGGAGCTTTTCAGTCACCCGAACCATTGTGTCCAGATAGTTTCACCAAGGAAATCTTCAATTATACCAGTAAAAGGTACTAAGAAAATAATTATTTTAGTACACACAGAAACAAGTGATGAGAGACAAACCATTTCTCCCCTCTGTCTGTCTGTCTGTCTGTCTGTCTGTCTGTCTGTCTGTATGTATGTATGTATGTATGTATGTATGTATGTATGTATGTATGTATGTATGTATGTATGTATGTATGTATGTATGTTTATAAAGAGGTCTTATAATGGCCAGCTCCTATCGAATGCTCTGGAACTAAATGAGACAAAGAAAAAAAAAAGAAAAGAAAGAAAAACATGCAAAAAAGCATTGAAATGTGTCTTTGAGGGAGTGTATAATATTATGTCAGAGTTAGATTAAAAGAGGGCTGTGTGATCAGGTTTTCTCAGCTGGCCTTGAGATTCGACTCATAATAAGTCTTTTCCTGGTCTCTGAGTACCAGGAAGTGTTCCTATACAATTTCGTAGCACCTGGCCAAAATAGCATTAAAAATCCAAAAACAAAGAGAGCATGAACAAACTCAGTAGAGACCCACCCAAGGTACACCCCACTATAGTTGGAGTGAACTTAGCTGAAGGTTTTGAAGAAGAAGTTGAAAATGGAATTACCGTTTCAATCGCCGTTGGCCTGCATTGTAATGAACAGAAATAATCAGATTAATTAACCGAAACGTACCCAAATTGAAATATCCGTCAAAAATCAGGTCTCCAGAGCATCATCATCAAGTGAACAGCTTTGTTTTTCCCTTTCACAAGGAACATTTTCTCTAACTTTCAGCTTTATCTGGTTGGCAGTTTAGGAGATTAGGAAAACACACAAAAATTCGTAACAAAAAAATCAAAAAAAATTGTAAGGCTATCTAATTTTCAAGATGTTACCAGTAAATGAAAAAATTCCGGAAAAAATAAAAAAAATCAATGGAACGTAACAAATTCAACAAACGTCGCAGATACTTACCCATTGGTCCGTCATTCCTGAACTTCTTTCTTTCTTTCTTTCTTTCTTTCTTTCTTTCTTTCTTTCTTTCTTTCTTTCTTTCTTTCTTTCTTTCTTTCTTTCTTTCTCTCTCTCTCTCTCTCTCTCTCTCTCTCTCTCTCTCTTCTTTCTTTTTTAAACCACATTGCTGAGATTTCAAATTTTGAAGACCGACGAGCATTAGCCGCACCTGCAGCTTCCGTAATACAGAGGCAAATCAGGTTCGTCTGGTGACCAGCACTGGAGACTAGTATATTCATATCGGTCGAACAGCTGAAATTAGGACACATTTTGAAATAAATGGTTTAGTTCTCCAGGATAATCGAGTCACTCTAAATTAGAGTCATGTCAGATCCTGGGTAATGACTTGTCGTGGCAGATCATGAAGCATGTGCGAATACATGTTACTTGCATAAAACACGACTACTGTAACGCCTAAAATATTTAGTAGTACACGTCCATACAATTACTTTATATCAATAAAACTAGTATTATTCAACACAGCGACTCTGATATATTATTATTATTATTATTATTATTATTATTATTATTATTATTATTATTATTATTATTATTATTATTATTATTATTATTATTATTATTATTATTATTATTATTATTAAAGTGTGTGTGTCGACACACACTTTTGTTTTTCTAGGAATTCTTTCTTTCTTCTTTCTTTCTTTCTTTCTTTCTTTCTTTCTTTCTTTCTTTCTTTCTTTCTTTCTTTCTTTCTTTCTTTCTTTCTTTCTTTCTTTCTTTCTTTCTTTCTTTCTTTGCAGGCAAATTTCTCCGACATTTCATTTGAAAAGTATTACATGTAGAAACTCCAAACTTGGCACAATTATACTTCTATAGATAAAGTCTGGCCTTTTTATAATGAGAGGTCATGCTTTTCAAAATTATGCAAATGAGGGCTTATTAAAGTTTTAAATCTTCAATATCTTATATACTATAGTAGATGTGGTTCCGAGTGTATAGGAGTTTGATCATAGCAAGGTAAAGCTCATCTCAAATGTCAAGGTCATGTCAAGGTCAAAGGTCATGTCAAGGTCAAAGTTCAATTTTAAGCCAAAATGTCATTTTTGAGGTCAAGGTTTTCTTCAAGTAGAGGTCACCTCAAGGTCAAAGGTCATTTGAAGGTCAAAGGCCACTTTCCATGGTAACTTTCTTCTGTCCATAACTTGGTCAATTTTTATCCAATTTTGATCATGTTGGGCTCAAATGGTACCAATGGTAACACTACACATTTTGAATTTTACATGTGACCTCTAAAGGTCAAAGGTCAAGGTCATTTGGACCTTTGAAAGTTTCATCCAGTCATAACTAGGCCAATTTCCATCCATGAATTAAAACAAAAGTTGTAGCAATTCAAATTATGCTAAATAGCACCATTAGAAATTTTAAATCTTGAATAACTTCAAAGCTATAATAGATAGAGATGCCATTCCAACTTGTACTCCTGTGTTATGGAATAGTTGTACATTGCCACACCAATAGGCTTTGAAGATACACACACTGATTTGCTATGCAGCAAATCATCTTTTCTAGTTATTATTATTATTATTATTATTATTATATTATTATTATTATTATTATCATTATTATTATTATTATTATTGTTTTTATTATTATTATTATTATTATTATTATTATTATTATTATTATTATTATTATTATTATTATTAAAGAGTGTGTGTCAACACACACTTTTTTGTTTTTCCTGAAATGCTTTCTTTCTTTCTTTCTTTCTTTCTTTCTTTCTTTCTTTCTTTCTTTCTTTCTTTCTTTCTTTCTTTCTTTCTTTCTTTCTTTCTTTCTTTCTTTCTTTCTTTCTTTCTTTCTTTCTTTCTTTCTTTCTTTCTTTCTTTCTTTCTTTCTTTCTTTCTTTCTTTCTTTCTTTCTTTCTTTCTTTCTTTCTTTCTTTCTTTCTTTCTTTCTTTCTTTCTTTCTTCTTTACCAGCAAATTTGTCCGACACTTTTCTCGAACACTATTATACATAGAAACTCCAAACTTGGCATGATTGTACCTCCATACAAGGAGTTTGACTGTTTTATACAAAGGAATGAAGATGTTTAAAATAATGCAAATTAGGGGCATTTGAAATTTTAAATCTTGAATATCTTCAAAAGTATAATAGATAGAGATGTCATTCCAACCTTTACTAGGGGGTTATTGACCATTGCGCATCCAATGAATTTAAAACAAACGTTGTAGCAACTTGAATTATGCTAATTAGCAGCATTTGAAATTTTAAAACTTGAATATCTTCAAAACTATCATAGATAGAGACGTCATTTTAATTTCTGATGGGGGGGGGGGGTTATTGACCATTGCGCATGTAATGAATCTAAAGCAAAAGTTGTAGCAATTCAAATTATGCTAATTAGCAGCATTTAAAATTTTTAAACTTGAATATCTTCAAAACTATTATAGATAGAGATGTCATTTCAACTTCTACTAGGGGGTTGTTGACCATTGCGCATGTAATGAATCTAAAACAAAAGTTGTAGCAATTTAAATTATGCTAATTAGCAGTATTTGAAATTTCAATCTTGAATATCTTCAACACTTTAATAGATAGAGATGTCATTCCAACTTCTACTAGGGGGTTGTTGAGCATCGCACATCTAATGAATTTAAAAATAAAAGTTGTAGCAATTTGAATTATGCTAAACAGCACCATTAGAAATTTTAAATCTTGAATAACTTCAAAGCTATGATAGATAGAGATGCCATACCAACTTCTACTCCTGTGTTATGGAATACTTATACATTACCATACCAATATGCTTTGAAGACACACACACTTATTTGCTATGCAGCAAATCATTTTTCATAGTTATTATTATTATTATTATTATTATTATTATTATTATTATTATTATTATTATTATTATTATTATTATTATTATTATTATTATTATTGAATGGTGTACAGTGACATGGTTGATCATGTATTGATTTTTTTGCGTTTCTAGTCTCTGTCGCATATACGGTCGTAATCAGGTAACTTGGGAATAAAGTGACATGGCGGCCAATGAGCGAAGTAAACAACTCAGTTGAGCATGCACACATAGCAGGGATACCTTTCTCCCATTAAACATAGAAATGTATAGAAGTTTAACTTAAGATAAGGGAAATAACTGCTTTGGATGGAAGCTAGGCTTATTGAATGGTTTCTCTGTGTTTGTTACTGTCAATAGGTTATAATGTTTTAGTCACCAATTATTTTAATACCCGCTAGTAGTTCGGACCTGTAGCCACTATCTGGGCAACCATCTCCACTAAGCTCCAACTTCGGCTCAGCGGTGACTCTTGGCTCCTCTGCTCAGTATTGCCACTTAATTCATAGCCTGGGGGCGACTTCATTGTCAAATACAATATTCCTATTATGGGGCCCTCTGCCGCCCAAAACTGGTAACCTCACGGCATTGTATTTACATTTTTAGGTAATCACACACTTGAAAAGTCCCATTATATATTGTACATTATATTCATTTGACAAATTAACCTTCCCTTAACACTAATCACACATGTATTTTTGATACCACCTCTTCAAAATATCCAACCGGGGCTAACCCACATGGACTTGGCTGCCATTTTGAAAATTGTGGATTCCACACCCAATGGTTTGTGAATGAGGACAGTAATGGAACGATTTTTTTTGGGGGGGGGAGGGAGTATAATAGATGAAACGAAAAGCATATATTTTACAAATATTTCAGAGCATCAATAATGATAATATATGGTGTATATTATTGGTTGGGCCTCTTACTCCCACAATGCATTGTGCCATGCTTAAAATGCAATCGCCAATACTAACTGTTTGCCCTGGCAGCTTCAAGAACGGACACCTGGAACCTAGCAAAATATTACGTCAATGATCACCGAACAACTAGGGCTATGCTGTTTCACCGAACCTCTGTGGCTAGCAGCTATGTAGTTTCCCCGGCCAAAATTAACCTTCCAGATAAGTTGAAATACAATACTGTGTTTGAGTTGACTTTACTGCAAAATAACGGCACACGATGGCCACTTTCTCGATAAAATCTTTCAGCCTGGGTTGATCAATTTTTATTAGGGAAGGGTGGCTTGAAGGTACTTTTTTTGTTCCAATAATTTTAGGGTTGGGCCTTTTTAGTAGGGGCTGTCAAGTTATCGGAACTAAACATATATTTTTGTTAGGCCTTAGGTACTTTGAACCATTTTTGTTGAAACATGTTTAAAATGGACGTTCTTTTCCCTTTTATACATTACCTCCTTTGACGTCAGTTTAATGTGTTACCTGCGCACAGCCGGGGGCACTTGTTTTCACTTAAATTAGCTTTCAAAGGTGATGCAAAAGAGAAGTTTCACTCTGGTTCCCAGATTAACTTCACAAGTTGCGGGCGGAAAGGTCACTTCCTGTCCCTAACAACTTTTCGTTCAAAAAGAGGCCAAGCCTCACTGGGCGTGCCCAGCTGAAATGTCAGGTTGGCTAAAACTTGGTGCACGCAGATATTCAAAATACGCTACAGGCAGGTAACCGGATTTAGGAAGTCGTTACCCGGCATATCCACTTCAAACAGTATATTCTGAGACTGCCAACACGGGCTATTCATTTTACTGTTCACACGAAGCGGTATTGCAAACTGGTACCAAGTATAGGTAGCTTGCTAACTGATACCAGGTACAGGTAGCTGGATGGGCGGCCAGATACAGCCGTAGATACACGGAGGGGGAGGGGGGGAGGAGCCAGACAACTCTCTGTTATGTTCTAGGCTCAGACTCTAACAGTATCCATAATTGAACACTAGATACATACATTTTTTCGCAATAAAACCCTCGTAAACAAATACATTCAAGGTTCTGAAACCTTGAACCACAATAAAAATTTCTGAATCTGCCGTCCG
The DNA here is from genome assembly GCA_964020975.1 of Hermodice carunculata. NCBI lineage: Eukaryota > Metazoa > Annelida > Polychaeta > Eunicida > Amphinomidae > Hermodice > Hermodice carunculata. The sequence continues at coordinate 81,878,378 of OZ026622.1, forward strand.
TAGGCGTAGGCAGACGAGAGCACTGTATATATTAGTCATATTAGTATGATGATGATGATGTCTAGGAGTCGATCCGGGAATTTACAAAGAGAACCGAGCAGGCAAAGCACTGAATTGTTTTTATTGAGATTGGGGGTATGGGGGTTCTCAACCGAAAAGTGTGAAAGTTCAGATTTCAAGACCGTTAGGACTGTGATCAAGTTAAAAAAAATAAATAAAAAAAGGAGAAGAAAAGAAAAAAAGGTGAAGAATATATGGGCTAGACTGATGGGGGATGAAGCCATGGTACCCGTGCCCCTTCCCTGCATCCACCTCCTAGCATAATGATAATAATGATTATGATACTGATGATAATGATTATGATGACGACGATGATAAGAACAACAATATTTTTTGTACAGTTAATGAGGCTGTGTTTCATACACATGTTAATAGTGAACAATTGTATGAATGAATGATGTGATTGACCGCACCACTTACAACATACAGAGTATTTTGTCCGTCTTTCACATATTATAATAAAACGATGCACAATACAAAAGCATCACATTTTCATTACCAAACCTGAGGATTAACACACACGAGACCAAAGTACATGATAATACAAAACGATTCCAAACAATATAAACTTTAGAGTGACATTAAGAAGGAAGAGAAATAAAATCAAACACGAGGGAAAAAGTATACATATATTTTAGAGCGGGCCGTCAATATCTGTACACGCACCACTACCGTAGATTGTTTCAATATCCTAACACTTAATAAAGATTAGACATTTTATTTCCATTCCTAGATTTTCAAAATTTACATTTATTTCACTTGATCTATCATTTTTTCACGTGGACGAGAGAATTTTGACGACACAAAATAAAATGAGATTCATTTCCAATAGCTGGGGCTGCATTGCATAATCGTTTATTTGGTGGAAATTGATTGATGTTTGTGTCTGCCGGTTTCAATCAGAACATTGTGGCGCTAATTTAATCGGATGAAGTTTTTTTGCATATGTTTAATCTTTCATGACTCACAAATATTTCTCAAATCCAAATTATTCTTAAATTTAGCATATGTTCGCAATTTCCTATCAGGTAACAATTGTCTTTTTGTTTTTTTTATGTTTTTTTTTTCATGCCACCTTTTCTGTACTATAAATTTTTCTTTAAATAAATTCGAAACCATGTTTCTATGATAATCATAAAATTCAGCCCAACAGTCATTCCAAACATAAAAGGAGGAATCTTTAAGAATGGAGGGCCATTCAGATCGGCCTGTAGCCATTAGTTCCCAGTTTCATCGGTAGGCGTCTTACAGGAGGGTTTCCGAATCTAAATTTATAATTCGATGCCAGGTTTTGCACATGGGATTCAGAATCATATTACAGGTATTGGCCAGTTTAACTAATCACTGCCGTGTTGCATACCTCTCTATCAATGCCTTAGTCTAAGAAACTGAGGTGTAATTTCTCGAACTCACTTTTGAAATATCCGCTTAAATTATACAGGTGTTGATGATTTAATCGGTTGAACAACATAGGCTTCCCAAATTTCTCATCCAAAGAAGAGGACAGGAAAAAATACTCTTTTGGAAAAATGGAGGTATAATCCAGTGTCTTCCTGATTACTAAATAATAAATCCTCCTTCTTCCCAATGATTTAACTACTTTGTCACACAAGTATTTTATGGCACTTTTAAGTTTCCATTTGCTGAAATTTCGATTCCGAAATGTACATATTGTCTAAACGTTTCATTTTTTGCTTTTAATTGAAAATTGCGAACAACTAATTTTCCAGTCTTGCTTTATATTATCACTTCCGATTTCTCTACACTAACAGATAATTTCTTATTTTCACTGTACAATGACAGTCTGTCAAAAAAATCATTGTAATCCCTTTTCAGATTCGGAAAGCAAAATCAAATTGTCCGCATACAATAAACAATAAAGCTTTTTGTTATGTAAGGTCACTGGATCACAATATGTGTATATATGTTGCGCAGCAACTTTTCAAGCTGAAGGGGCATTTTTTATCTTCTTATGACTGCTTTGCTGCCAGTCAGATTTAATAGTGAATACCTGATAATTCTGACAGGTCATTACTGGATAAATTCGCTTTAAATTTCTATTTGCTGTCATTTGATCTGGCACACGCTGATTTTGCTCCACACGACCCCTGCTTATAGGCTCGAAGAAAAAACAAAACTGTTTTTATTTCAACATCCCAGAAGTTTTATGTTCAGCTGTTTGCCTTCAATAAGGTAAGGACCGCATGCCGAAAGGTCGTATTCTCTTGTGAGGGTACTTGGTAACGACGGCACTCCTGTTCAAGCTGTTATGGTATGTGTAGTCTTTTAGTATTTTCGACAGACCGAGACGCCTACCCAGTCTCCGTGGTGGGTTTTCAGCATGATCAGAACGTTCATTTTTTTTATTCCCATGACATAGTATTTGAGTACCTGCGGGCATTACCCGCCACATTTTGAAATGTTTATTACTGACACTGTGGCATGGAAAGTCGGCTCCCTTGGTCTTCCTTCGTGATCTTTTCATCCCTCCTTCTAAGTCAATTTCTCTCACGCTGTTTATGCAAGCGGAGATGCAATACAAGAAAATGCGAATCATAACAAATAAGTCCTCATTAGTTATTTTGTATTCTACATGAAATTGCATTATAAAGTAACGCAAAGAAATCAATGAAAAAGTTGGGAAATCGATTTATACTGATAACACTTCTCAATACGGGTACCCTACTTGTTCCACAACCCCGTGTATCACTAGATACCCAATTATCCGACAGACAGACGGACGGACAAACAGACAGACATACAGACAGATAGGCAGATAGATAGATCGATCGATCGACAGATAGATAGATAGATGGATAGATGGATAGATAGATAGACAGACAGACAGAATGACAGACAGACAGACAGACAGACAGACAGACAGACAGACAGACAGACAGACAGACAGACAGACAGACAGACAGACAGACAGACAGACAGATAGATAGATAGATAGATAGATAGATAGATAGATAGATAGATAGATAGATAGATAGATAGATAGATAGATAGAAAGATAGGCAGGCATGTTTTGTTTGGCCAACTGTACAACACAGGTACAACCAGTACACAATATTCAATGGGCAAAGAACTTAGCATTCGCTCAAAAAGTGAAATGTCCTGCAATGCTTCCATATCATCAATACCTGGAATTTGTGCGCCAGGTTATATGCTCTTCGTGCCTGGTCGTGCCATTATCTACCTCTAAAATTTAAATCAGAAAAACTGTATTTGTTAATTTCAATCAAATCATGTTAAACAGATATTTTATACGGAAAAGGTCACATTAGCCTGAAAGATTATATAGGGTAATCAGCGGATCACTGTTAGAACACGTTTCCGAGCCTGGGATATCCGTAATCTTGTAAGAAACCGAAATACTTGCAGTTTGCAAAAAGATTTTTAAAAAAGCATCATAGTAACAAACGGCACAGAATATCGCAAGCTCTTGTTGTTTCATAGTATGATAAAATAAAGTAAAATAATATAAGATACAATAAAAACAGCATTTCATTGGCATGAAATTAGCAGGCAACTAATTGAGAACATCATGATATTTTGTGCGATCCAATTTCAAATCAAAAGGGACACTTGTATTTCATAGAAAACTGCAAGATACCCTGATGTGAGTTAGGTATAGAAAGAACGTTTTCTTTAACTATCTAATCAGAAAATTGTATCAACCTGTTGTTGCTTAGGCGTGAGTTGAAGATACATTTTGACCGGATATTATTTCCGACAGCGTATGTCTTACTTCCTGGACTTACTAGGACCTGCAGTTTGCTAGCCAAATAAGGAACGCCTAATAAAATCTACATTTGCTGCACTGCTGGATTATTGTACTTGAGCGTCTTCACTTTCAACCCTACCTATCTGAGAACTTTCCGTCAAGGTTTGGCTCTCCAGTCAAGGTTACCCCTAACTGATGTGATAAATATTGATATACACAATGTATGGTATTTTTCAGTGGCGGGCTTCGCACCTGCAATACGCATTACAGGTAAGCAGTGGTTGCCTGACCTTTGACCAGACGAATGATCTTCACAGAATGCGCACGTAGGAAGTATTGCTATTTTCTATGCATAGCTCACATAACATACCCTGCTGACTTTCATTCTGGCCGTGGTTATCTTTGCATATTGGCACAAATAATCTTACTCGACAGCTTGGGTTTGTTAAAAATACAATGTTAGAGATGTATACTTTATTTATTACTGAAGCTACCCCTTTACAGTGAGGGCGCCTGCGGGCAGGGCAGAACCCGCAGCGCGTCAGATAAGAACATTAAATACAATGCAGGAATACAGTATAAAATATGTACAGTTATTACAAGGTCACTTACAATATTTTCGTTATCTAAAGTAGGCCGGTTTTACCCTGACGTGTCTGCGAGAGACTCACGTCGACATTCCCACGCTTCCATCAAATACTGCTTAGAAATCATATCAAAGACTTTACCCGGGGTTTCACCAAAATCGTAAGCATGTTCTCCAAGAAATAAGGATAATTTACTTAAACTGGATGAACTACAAAATCTGTGCCATACATCAAGTGCTCCTTCTGACCTTAGTGTGCATTCCAGCAGGTTATAATACTTGTATGTACAAATTAAGTTTCTCGTGACCATCTGCAAATTTCTGCTGCAGGTTACCATCTTATGGACTGCCAGAATTCGCATGAAAAAAAAATCTTTCTTGCAATATTGTTCCTTTCTCTCCATATATATATTTTTTTTTCGGAAAACAATCTTAGCAAGGAAATAATCAGCTTCCGGAAACGAAATACATGCATTTTAGTGGAACGAAATAAACATACTTTTGTCTTGTCATGTTCCTTCTGGGATGCAATCCCGAGACCCTGAAAGGACATTGCAAAAATATAATATTGTTTATCGCCAAGGACATAATTTTTGCGTGAAAATGAATGTATTGCTCATGAACGAAAGCATATCCGAATGAACCGAATTTATTGCGGAAGCGAAATAGTGCATTTCCACGCAGTAGAATTCTCAACATTTGTTCATGTTCCTATGCGGGCAAAATGGTACCATTGTGTAATGCACACATGTTTGTATCATTCCACTGAAATAACTCAGGCAGTTAGGTAATATTGTCCCTACATGTCCTGTCGGATGCTCAGTACCATCTCCTAACATTATAATAACTTATCTGCAACTAAACCTATACTTTAATTATTCAATATTATCACGTTCGATTAAAAAAAAATTAAGGCTTCAACAACCAAATGAATTTTTAAACGGGTCCTCAGCGGGAAACCATCAAGCATGTTTCGCAGCCTTAAATTCTCGGACAGGTTTTTTTTTCTCTGATGGCGGTTGCTTGCCGTTACCCTGTATTTGGTAAAGACAACCCAACTGAATTGACAATGAATGAGAATAAGATAGATAGATAGATAGATAGATAGATAGATAGATAGATAGATAGATAGATAGATAGATAGATAGATAGATAGATAGATAGATAGCTGGATAGATAGATAGATAATGTGTCACAAGGTCTTGCATATAACTGGCTAGACTTACAGAGCTTATATGAACTAGCATTTGCACCAATATACGGGAAAATGGCAAAATATATCAAATGAGCGAACTTATGTGCTGTAATGAGACGACAATGATTAAAAAATGTCCAGACATTCATTTTGTTATGGACCCTAATTAAGCGAGGTGAAATTACACTACTATGGGGCGACGACCATATAAAACAACGCCAGCCAGGTGAAGCAACTTAAGCATTATTTCTGACATGATCACTGTGTAACCGCGGCGCTTCCAAGTTTGATTTAAATCTTATTACACCTCAAAGAAATCGTCACAATCTGACAATGAGAAAGAACAAGTAAGGTAAGAACATGTCAGGCAAAATTGTAATGAATTCTGTAGTCTCCTAGTTGTTTTTTTTTCAAATAGTTGCTGCCTTTGCAAAAGAGACTCTGACAAATCACAAAGCACATTTGTGCCTACTAGTATACATATTACAAAATCCCAGTCATATGCAAAACATTGCAATATTTCTGAAGCAGCACACTGTCACCAGTTGTAAAACCATACGCTTATTTGGTACATGTCACTCAGAATAAACAATTTAATACATTCTCCAAATTTGCAATTTTAGGGGGTCGTATCAGGAGCAGTGAGATAATACTTTTCACTATTGAAGTTACAAATTACGCTTGTGCAAATATACATCATTAATTTTGAAACGACAGCCCTCCCTCCCCCCCGTCCCAAGCGACAGGTGTGCACAGGTGGGCAATTGTCAGTTGACCATGCATAAAAGGACTTCACACCTTGTGCCAGTGTTGTCTAGAGAATGGTGGAAAAACCAAGCTACCTTTAAGAAGCAGTCATCAGGTGGCAAGAAATGCAGATCGCATTAAGTTTGCCAAGTTTACTGAATGCAGTATGTGCGATCATAATTATGTGTGGTTATATTTTGTCATTCGAGGCACCCTTTTCACCACCAGCAATCACCATGTCAGTCAGAAACGTGAAGAAACAGACCGATTCACATTTGCCTTGTGACTATATTCAATCGCCTTACCAACTGCAAACTTACAGAATATAAATTCAATGGATAGTCATTTTAAGCAGTTTTGTCTACTTTGAGAGGCAACGTTCCTCGGGTTGAGAATGGATATGAGTCTAAGTAAGAAAAAGGTAAGAAAGAAAATGGAAGCATTCAATACTCTGCTGTAATCTATGGTGGCTCAATGGTACCAACCAAACGTTTTTTTTTTTATCTCGTAATTACGAGATAAAATCTAACAATTACGAGATAAAATCTCGTAATTACGAGACAAAATCTCGAAATTACGAGACAAAATCTCGAAATTACGAGACAAAATCTCGAAATTACGAATTAAAATCTCGTAATTACGAGATAAAATCTCGTAAATACAAGTTTTTAAGATTAAAATGAAAACTTTTAGCTAGTACCATTGAGCCACCATAGTAATCCTCCTTGCCGCCATGGGGGTGCCCATAAATGCACATTCAAAAGCTGTCAACACAGCGAGGCGGAGAAAAAATAATAGGAGATATTCATATTAACTTGGATCCTATGCTGCTACCTAGGCTGCAGCAAGGAACTTGACAGGAAAGAGGCAGATTTATGTTTTAAGCAAGGCCAAAAGAGCTTTTATGATACAAGTAGTAACTTGAGAAAGCAAAAAGCTCGTGAAAAAAGTCATTCACTAGGTTTTAAAACGTACAAGATGCTAAATATATTCAGAACATTTGTCTGGTAAAAAAAGTGTTATTGTTGAATGATTAAGTGACGTAACTGGTACAAGTGCCCTCACCATGGTGGAGGCATAGTTAAATTGCCTAGCAACAGCGGGGACCAATAAAGTTCTGCAGTTGATAGTGTTAAATATGAATACTTCTCACTGAAGGGAGTGTGTTCCTTTGTTCAATAACATGCAATTACTCATTTAAAGCGAAAATGTATGTTGTGACCACAACATTTTATTATTAAAGTTGTGCTACTTACGCAATTTTCTCCTAAAAATTTACTGTGATCTTTCGCTCGTGTGTTGTAAATCGTGATCTGTAGGTACGTGGAAAAAGGATATATGGTTTCCATTTTGGTTGCTAAATATATGGCTTGCACACATTTGCAATCATTTAGATACAACTTTACGCAGAAGTCCATGAAAAATTCATTTGAGGAACAGAGCATTGACGAAATGAAGAGCAGCCCCGGATACGTATAGGTAACAACTACTGACAATGGGTCTTAACCTTCAGACGGAAGCCACGGAGTAAAGCAAACCAAAGCATCACTGATGTTTACCCAGTATCACTAACACTACACACAAGTGGTATTACAACCAGATATGTCCACACGTTATCTCAGCAAGTGGCCGCTAAACTTTCTGAATCCCCAAGCCATATGGACGTCTTTTATCTACTTCACCCAGCCTGAAAAAACAGCACAACCTTCATTTGAACTTAGTGTCTTAAGAACTGAGCCATGAAACAGAATTTTCTGGGTGTGGCAGAGAAAATTCTTGGTTCTGTTGGTACTTGTAAATTTGTGCTTTGTCAGTACAGTATGTGTGCATGATGTCACTGATGTAATGTTTGTTCATGCTTTTGACTGAAAGGTGAACCATGAAATGTAAATGTACCAATTTGACTTCGTTGTTCACATGACTTAAAAATAGATCCTGCATCTAAAGGTTATCAAATAATGCTTTTCAGCCAGAATGAAATCCCTTGAAAAATATCATTTGATACCATCGTCTTAATTCCCAAGCTTTTGCCTTTGATCGCAAAATGGTACTTATTTCGAAAAACCCATCTAATGAAAACCAAAATGTTTTTGTGTAAATTAGGCGAGTACTCCCCATTATGCTTATTTATTGGTCAAAATTATTACTCCCATACCATTGCGCGCAGTGTCTATAGTTTAAGAGAATATACTATACTGAGGATGTTTTAAAAATTAAAGTGACAAATAGAATTTTTGAAAACAAATATAATCAGTGAAAAAGTGAGATGATGTGATCGACGGATTTCTTTTTGTGATCATGTAGACATGCAGCCACCGCATGCCAGGATGCAATGCAAATGGGTCATTTGTATCGTACGCACGGCGGTCGTGACAATGCCGTTATTTAGGCAGAATATTTCCGGAAAAAGAGAAAAACCTAATTGACCTTGAGTATCCGTTTTTCCTGTGAACAGTAAATATTAATAAGTTCGTGTTCTGCCAACGGTTCTTGCCCTAAGATGTTCTTTTCCTTCTTCAAACATCCTTCTGCGGGTTGTAATTATGTTTAAAATATGTTTGTGTAATGAAGAAAGGGAAAATTGCTCCTTCTTCAAACATCACTTCTGCGAGTTGTAATTATGCTTAATATACATTTGTTTGATGGCGAAAATGTAAATTTGTGAAATGGCGGAAATACCCACTGAACTCTCAGCAATTACATTGCAAGAAAATTAATGAACAGTATGTAATTCCATATACAACCCTGTTATCACAATTTAATTAGCAACGTCAAAGTGAACAATGCAGAGTACGGAGTTAGCTTTGCGCATTAAACGGGGACGCAACAATCAGATTAATATATATATGATATAACTTTAGAGAAGCGCTCAACCTGACAAAATCCGCTTACGACATATAGATACATTTATTTTATAGGTTATATGAAAAATGTCAGTCAACACAATGGGATGCATTTAGAAGGCTAAACGAATATTTTACATGGTATATATGTCTATCACTCAAGACACACACGGACACGCACTTTGGCTTATCTTCAAATATATAGATGTACACATTTCAAGAAACATTTACAAGAGGGCGTCATATTTCTAAATAATGAATCAACACCGGTGATGTTTTCCATATTCTGTGCTTTTTATTGTTTACATTTTTTCGCTGTTACAAATTAAAAAAATAGCTGTCATCATTGCGATGTAAATATGATCATTTTCTGTCAACTTGTCCCGGGCAATTTGTTTGCTGTCGTGTTGTAAATACTGCGTCTTGTGACTTTCCCAGTCACTTTCACATAACCCGCAAGGCCCAGTAGGCCAGTCGCCTACGTGTGAAACATGTCTCTGAAATTGGCGCTTGTCTTGTTCTGACAGTTTTCGGTCCGTCTGCACCCAGCATCTGTCAACTCGCGAATACTTGATCACAATCGCTCATGATGGGCGCGCCAGAAGCAGCAGTATACTGGGTAACTTCTCACATTTCTTGACCTTTGTGGGTCGTTGAAGATTTGTGCTCGGCTGGCATGGAGACATCATGTGATCCTCGTGATCCCGTGTTACACACGTCAGGGAATGAACACTGGCACATAGCAAATGGACTGCAGGTGCACGGATGTGGGGCTGCACGTGCAACTTGCATATGTGAAATCGCAGGCTATGTGGTCCGGTGCTGTATGTGTGATTGGTGTTAATGAATAACATATTTTGGCCAATTACAAGCTTCCAGCTTCACAGCCAGGAGCACTGACCCCACCACACAGGGCACATCGAACTCATCTATAATTGTCTTCAGTCAACCACAGTCGCCCCCGTGCGCCGCTTTGCACTAATATAACGTCATTTAAACGAACAAAATAATTGATTCTCAATTTTAGAGCAAGGTCACGTTTATTGTGGGTGGGGTCAGATAGCAACCCTCATATGTCATCACGAGAAGAGAAACTGGTGGCGTTCTCCACCCACCACGCATGCGTGACACGACCTGGTTTAAAATCTATGGGGAAGTCCATGGTAACCAGTGAATGTTACACGGATGAGGATGGCTGGATGTATGCTTGTGCACAACTTGCAGGTGATAGCAGTTTGGGGGTCTCCAAGCCGGCGTTGCGTCACATAGGTCAACATGCGACCACTGCCCGCCCTGCTGTTGGCGCTGTGTGAGTATAATCACTTTATTTTAATGCTATATACAAGACTCAGTCTCTGGCCACTGGCCAGCATGTTGCCATCTGCAGGCGGGAGATGAAGCCACTGGGCAAGCATCCCCTGGCCTCTGGCCTGTAACTGACCTTCGGTGTGGCGTCAAGTAGCTACTTGATGCTGATATCAAAGTGTATTAGATACCTCTAAGCTTCCTTTCACTTTCAACATACACACTGAAATGATAATAAATTAGGTGAGAAAAGCCACTGCGATGAGTTGATCGTTTTGCTGACCCACCAAAGATCTTAAGACTTACTTGAAACCTGACTACCTTCTTCAACTTTGCCCAGATGAGACTAGTTAAATAAGATAATTACTAAGAGCAGATTGTCAGAGGTTGTAAAACAGTGAGGCTGCGCCTTCGCATATTACATATTATATCTCAGATATTCACGGCGGCAAATGAAATTATTCAATCCATATTTACGTTTGTTTTTTGTCATGGAGGAGTTCACGTACTTTATATATAGATAGGTGTTTCGTATCTAAGGTAGTCCTTAATACCAGCGCAGTGCGCTGCTCTGGAAGCCGACCTCTGCCGCACTTGTTCTGTGTTCAAAAACATGCTAGACGAGCCTTCTAAACAGACTGGGAGTGCAATAATATATCAACATCTTTCACTATACATCCGCTACTCTGCTGTTTGTGCCTAGGCACATCATTTTTCGCTAAGTATGTGGTATTTCTAGCACAGTGGGTACAGTGTTTTCAAAAAGTTCGCCTTTCCTCATTCCGCCGATCATAGCGGGAGGGAAGGGACACAGACGCATGTGTTTGACGGCCTGGTGACTCATGTCAGCGGGCAATGCTCAGCTCCCACACAGCGGACTATCGCTGACATTTTCTGACTCTTGGATCTTCTAGCAAAACGCCTGGTCTTTTTTATCTTGGTCTTATTGCCCTCGCATTCTTAAGTAACAGGTCCGCAGTGGTGTGGAGGTAGCCCTGTTCATCTGGTGCAGGAGCAGATCCAAGAATTGGGCTTGTTTTCTGGTGGTCAAAAAGCTTTTCTCTGGTTAAAATTGAAAAGAAAAGACAATATACAAGTTTCGTTGGGGATTAAACGTATTTTTAGGCTGAACTGTTTAAAAATTATGAAAAAATATGAATAATTATGCGGAAAGTGATACAATCAAAGATAATTTCATCTCTTCAGAGAGGGGGAGCCTCTTGGCCCCCGTAAATCCGCCACTGTCACTGGCTGTGATGGGAAAACATAATATGACATGGATAGTCACTTAGAGTTAATCTCAAGATCTTTTAAAACGTGCTTCCCACCAAGTAAAATGTATCCATAGCGTTTTATGGGGTTTTCATATTTCACCATCTGCACAAAAGCAAGCATAGGAACAGAAAGGTCGTGCTCCGGTAAGAAACAGCTAAAAATTCTGGAATCTTTGGCAGCCCTATGACTGTAACCCTTTGCTCATGTACTCTTTCGCTTACGAATAGCACGATGGTTGTGGTAGCATTGACCAGAATAATATGGGGGTTGGGGGGTTGGCAAATCTGAAGTAAAGCGATATCTGCACAAAACTAGTGTTATGCCAAGCATATGGCTACCTGATTTCTGAAAAAAAGTTTCTACTATGAATGTTGGTGTCTCAAGCAGAACGTCTACATGCTTATGCTATTTTAAATTGTCGTGGCAATGTTATGCAACAAAAATAGTCATCCAGTTTTCATGGCAGTGTTCATGATCAGAACTTTAATATTGTTCTTAATGGAAAGCTAGCCCTTAATTTTCCCAAGCTGCCTTTAGAATGTTGATTTGTAATAATTTTTTGACAACATGTGTAAGTTGCCCTGTTGTTCACGTAACGCTAATGTTCTTTGTGCATGTCTTAGTTTCCATGGACGGTGTCCTGTGACACTTGTTTTACTGTATTTTTTTGGTTTTTGTTTGTGACAGGGGTTCATATATGTGTCGCTTATACCCAATCTCTTTTGAAATAAAACATTTTTTAAGCAATATTTATAAACGTTATATATCACATAGGTGTCTTGTTTAAGAACAAAACATGTCTATTAGAAGCACGGCCGTTGAAAATTAGCTCGCTCTTTTTTACCCTAGAACACTGCCCTGATAATTTATAACACCAAGCACATTTATATCCGGGCCAAGGACACTGAAGGGCGCGCCAGGCGCCCAAACCGTTTAGATAGTGTTTCCATAAAGTATTCAGGGCCCAAAGCAAGAGTAGCATTTTGGTTCGTTTCTCCATGCTAAATATTCCATAACGCATGCAATGTTATAGTTAAATAGTAACAGTATAGCTAATATTGTCCATGAAGATAACAGTATTTGGGGAGAAAAGATTGATTGAACTTAAATATTTATTTGTTCATATGTTTTGTGTTTCAAGTCATAAAAGGTGTGTCATTCCGAACATAACATGGGAGGCAAAACATTTATTTGCCTGCTTAGCCTGACCTTGCAATTTCTTTAGACGATAAAGATGGCTTCCCGCAACGAAGGACAACGAAACTGACCAGCTCATAGGGTGGGAAAAAAGCGGCCAAGTCACTGATTCGTTTATTCTAGCTTTTCATGATATCACCATCTCTTGCCTATCAAAATATGCGATATAGGATGAAAATCTTGTCTTGGAAATTCCGACTAGTGCCAATGAGAACCTAGAAAGCATAATATGGAGAAAAACGTCAATTACGATAGTTTATCCATTATATGTAGGTTCGACTATTATATTGTTAGCTACACATGTTTACCCTTTAATTTTGATATCCTGCTATTAGATCCAGAAAAATCATATTCTCGCAGAGGCTTTTAAAACTTACATTTTGAATAAAGATATTTGAGGTACTGTTAGATAAATTTCTCACAACTTCACTTCACTGTTAGAGTTTATTGTTTATGTTGATCCACTCTCGTCACTGTTGATATGCTCAAACCATTAACAAGAACTGTGGCCGTTATGTCTTAAGGAGAAAGTAGACAATTTCAGTATTTAACTAAAAAAGAAGATCTGCTTCTAAGCATTTCTGTGTGTGTGTGTGTTTTATAAATGTTTCAGTGGCATACGTTTTGTGTATTAGTTTTGAAGACTTCTGATTCTGACATTGACAACCAACCCTGAGATTTACCTCTGGCAATGAGATTTAGCTCTGACCTCGACATTGAAATATGACCTTGGTATTGACCTCTGACCTTGAAAGTGACTTGACCTTCACATTGACTTCTGACGTTAATTTTGACCTCTGACTTGCAAATTGACTTCTGATCTTTGACATTAGTCTCTGACCTTGATATTGACCTCTAACTTTGGTAGCGACCTCTGATTTGGACATTGAGGCTGACCTTGGTATTGACCTCTGACTTTAACATTGACCTCTGACTTTGGTATTGACCTCTAACCTTGACAGTGACCTGACAGTGACAGTGAACTCTGACCTTGACGGTGATTGCAAATCTCAATATAGACCTCTGACCTTATCTCAGTACATTATGGCCTCTAGGCTTCATAATAGTCAATATATTATACAAATTTAATTGCCCAATTTTCACAACTTCCGTGAAAAAAAGAGAAGTTTCTGGGTCGAGCGGTACCCGACTTTTAGCAGCCATAAGTATCGAGTGGAAAGAAAGAAAGAACTTACGAAGAAAGAGCATGTATGTGCTCACACTCACACATAATCAATTGCCTTCTGAAGCGCCTCTTGAAGTCTCCTGATAAGTGTTAGAAAGTCTGTAGCGGCAAAGCGATCAGGAAGTACTGGCTAATAAATCTGCCCTTGGAGTCATGGTGGATAATTAAACTGCACAGTCGCGGAGGAAAAGTTGCCTCACAATGAAGGCGCGCTTCCTTGAGTAATGATGGCGGACATGGAGTCAAGTTTGTTTATAGGCAAGGTGAAAATTGTCACAAACGACGGCAATGACATCGGACGGCACGTCGTTTGTCTTTGGACTATATTCCGGACTATATCTCATTTACCGACCCAGTGACTTTTCACATATTTTCTCTGCTTCCTGTCGCAAATGTGCAGTTTGATTCTTCACATGGAGTACCTACCTGGACCTTGGGTATCCGGCACGATTTATTGCTTTAAACATCCACGTACATGTATTTTGATGAACTTTTTTCCTTCTGTTCTGGTCTTTTCTCTTTAGTTCACTCCCTCCATCCATGCCTTCTCTCCACACCTTTCCTTTCCTTTTCTCTTCTCTTCTCTCTCAAGTACCTACCTACCTCCATCCGTCCCTTCCTTCCCCTCTCGTCTCCCTTCCTCTCTCCTTCCCTCTCCTCACCTCCCCTTTCCCTCTCCTTTGCCTCTCCTGTCTTTCTCATCAATTAATTGGTTGAAATCGTGGAATTTTACTTTAAGATATAGCCGCTTCTGGTCTCTGTTTCTTCGCTTTGCTGAACTACTTTAACCCATTCGTCACACTTAAAGGTGGGACATACACAGTTGTGATGAGCGGCTTTCGTGATTGAACTGTGTCAACTGTTCACGGCTACTGAAATAAATTGTTCAATGTTGTGACCCCTAACTTGCTTCAGTACGGTGATGTACCATCCAAGTGATTACGCTGAACATCCAATCCGTACGGCGGCATACGTTGCACTGTATTAGAAGGAAAAGTCTTGCTGTGAGCGAGGGGGGCCCCCTCCTTGCTGCGATCAATGTCAACGTTTGCTGCCAGTACACATCCAATCTTTGCTGTGTATGTGCTGGGGACTGTAGTGCCACTTTGCTGTGCTGCCATAATACTGGCAAATTTTGCTGGTAGTAAACTGGGAAGTTTGGTGCCACTAAGCACAGGGTATACATATTTAAGGATATATTTAATGGAAATAATTTACAGGCCATACAGTTAGCAGAACAATGGCATATATTATATATGTATGAAATGGTACAGATGTACACAAAGTGCAGATGTAATCATGATAATTTTGGTAGATAAGAAGTGGCTACTACCAAAATCCCACTGGAATATTGGAAGGGCTCGCGTGCTTTCCAGTCTGGCGGCAGCTAGTAAATTTATCAGGATGGCGTATATGGGCAGGTATATAAGTGAAGAGATGCCAGGAGAGACGCTTGACGACAGATAGTTATCGTAATTCATGTCCTGTGCTTATTATCGTAAGAAATGCCAACTTCTAGTGAATAAAGGTCAAATTCATTTTCGTGCATGATTGCAATTGCTTCAGTTCAATTAACATAGGACTTCCAGTAAAGTACGTAATGAGTTACACGTTCCTAATGGTTTGACATGGTCACAAGTAAATATTGAACTCTGCCAGATGCGACATTGTTTCATGGGGAACCACTCTGTTCTATTCTGTTCGTGTGTGTTCTGCAACGAGTGACGCCAATGTGTCCTGCCCGACAAAAAGATAATGTATACTTATTCATTATAGCTCTATGTTTTCTCGCAACGTTAACAAAAATGTGATGGCTAGAACTGGCTTTTGACCTTTTCTCCCTGCATTTACTGGCTATTTTTGGTCCCTTTTCATTTACAAGCGTGCATTAGCTATGAAAGTACACAGAGCTCGAAGTATCATATGACTTAATACAACTTTGCAAGAATCGAGAAAACTTGTTCCTAATTCCGCGAGAGTAGTTTGCAAACACGTGGTGCGGTAATGGTAAAAATAAAGGTGACTTGCGGCACGTATCTGCAATTACTGAGTCTTAGTACCAATAATCCTAGACATGTTGGGGGAGAATATATGCAAAGGTGCGAACTATCCAGCCGTGTTGAGCAATGCGCACTGTTTAGCAAGAATGTCAGGGGTATTCCATGCAATCGCTTTAGGAATTTGGCAAATGATTTAACTCTCAACTTGAAATAGAGTTCTAGAACCAGCAGATCACATGCAGGCAAAATACAGCGAAAACGCTGCAGGCTTTGCCAATACAAGATTCTAGCATTTTATTTTATGTGCGCCAAAATAGCTAGCAGACTTTAACAACAGGGGGAAAGCTGGTTCAACACCGTTGCTTGCAAGAAAATGGTGCCATTCCCGTTCTAGAATTGAATGTCAGCTGTGGCAGATGCGATATTAGAATAGATAATTTGACAAAATAAAGCGTGACGTTTTCTGGTAGATTTTTCAAGAGACAGACGGTCAGCTAAATGGTTTATCACAGTGACAACACTTCTAAATCTACCATATTGTTGCATATAGCCTTCCTCTAGCGTAAAGCCAGCCAATTCGGTGAATTCCACTTCTAACTGCATTTAAAGGGAATGAGAATTGCTGCTACCTCCAAGTGGTTAATTGTATAATAATCATATGCATAGAGCAGGCCAGTATACATAATTTCTTGTGAGCTTAAGAAGTAGATAAAACCTCAACTAATGGTAGCTTGGCCAGCAGGCCTGGCTCACAGAGTTCAAAGAAAAGCTAACTATCACATGACCATTTTAGAATGACATCACAGCTAAAGAGCCCACCCAGGAAGTAAAAAGTGGCCCACTGTTTCTGCCCAGTTCCTATTACCTTTAAATTGGGGGAATTTTGCACTTAGGATCGTGGAACGTCTAGCGACAGAGATGCCAACTGTCCTTCATGGTCGCTGAAGTTTGTAATTTGTAGTCATATTCCACAATATGCAGCCAAGATCTTAGGTTCAAAAAGTTACAAAGTCAGCAATTAAGACATAAATTTATATTAAAAAAAATACCACATTGATACATGCAAGTTCATCAGCTGAGAAGAACATGCAGACAAATTCCTATGAGAGGTGAGCAGAGTTCAGCTATCTGTGCATCACATTTCTCCCCCCGTTAGTTGTGAATTTGAAAATCTTTGTAATAGAGTTTTCCTTTAATCAATTTTAGCTCAGCTGATTTCTTAATCTGCTGAGCTTTTAGGATGGTCAGTCGTCCGATCATATTTACATTTTTTACTTCCCCAAAACCGTCAGCCGGACCGTCTTCAAAAACAGCAGGGATGTATCTTGGGTAGGTCTGTACAACGTTTGATTAAATTCGGCATACTCCAATGAACGTTAGATTTTTTTATGATTTTTTTTTTGCAAAATCTTGAATCTTCTGCGAAACCGCTTTGCCAAGTGTTGTGAAATTGCATAGGAAAATTCTAGTTCCCCATGGATCTTATATGTTCAAAAGGACTTTTTTTTCTGATTTTTTTATAGATCAGCTGACTTATCAGTAAGGTGAGTTTGCTAGATGGTCAGTCGTCCGTCTGAAAAATCTGAATAAAATCTCCAAAAACGCTAGGCCAAGCACATGTCTGGAGTCCCCTAGACATCATTTTGCTTGACAGGTGGCGTATTTTTGTTGTTGTATTTTTCATGCATTTATATGTTTTTTCATTATTTACAATTTTTTCTCCCAAATCACATGTTAGATTCTCATCAAACGTGGTCAGAATGTATCAAGACGCAATGTGCACTATGTTTATACACAGCAAGGTGCTGATGGTATTTCCTGATTAGAAATAAATTATTGAAATTAGAACTTATTGGTAATGGCACATGTAAATGATAGCATTGTTACTTTGGGAAGAGCAGCAACTGTGACATATAATGGCCATTACATCTTGGTAATGGTAGATCTCGGGCTCATGCTTACTCTTACGCACTAACGGAAAATTACCTGTGGGGTTTCTTTTGGTGTTGTTAATTGTGGACTTGAAATTTAGATTATTTGCTATGTTGGCTTACATCTCGGTAATGGTAGATCCCAGGCCCATGGGTACTATCAAACACTAATAGGAAAGTATCTATATGGTTTGCTTTGGTGTTGTTAAGTTTGACTTTGAGTGACCGTGACTGGTGAAACTGACATGTTGACTTATACCTTGGTAATAGTGGGTTCTGTCTACTTTCATTTAAAAATTGATGATTCCAGAACTGTGTGAGTGAAGACTGTGTTACTGCAAACAGTGATGATGTTGCTACGGAAAGGTAACTTATATTATTTTAAGTGTCAGGGGACAGTTTCAGTATGTGTATGTAAGCACAGCTGAGCGCAGGACTGTCCGAGTCCTCTCGTTTATGAATTTTGGTGTGTTTTTGCTGTTTTTGGGCTTCTTGTCTAAAACCGCCACTCACATTATGCTGACCATGATCTGTTCAGCAAATGGCGCTTCGATTCATTTTTTTTATTGTATGATTTTGTCCATGAATTTTCACCATTTGGAACTTTTCTTCTTACAACTTGTTGGATTCTCTTTAAAATTGGTAGATGTGTATGTGGACTCAAACTATTATAAGTTGTCCGCTACATGGTGTTGCTGGCATTTAAAAAATGTTGACGACTTTTGATATTAGGAATTACCGATTTATCGATACGAGTACATATGCAAGTTAGCATTGTTACTATAAGGGTGGCAGAAATGTGACATATTGGCTTATATCTCTGTAATGGTGAATATTAGACCCATGACTATTATTAAACGCTAATAGTAATAATAATAACCTGTGAGGTTTCACTTGGTGTTGTTGATTTCTGATCTTGAGTGACTTCGAAAGGTCACGTTGATATGTTCGCTGAACTCTCTTCATGTTGGATCCTAAGCCCACAGTTGCTGTTAAACAAAAATTGGAAATTACCTGTGGGTTTTTGTGTCGGTACTTTTCAATTTGATTCACCTTGAATGGCCAAACTGACATATTGACATACCTTTGTAATAGCAGATCCTGCCATACCTTTGTAATAGCAGATCCTGACATATCTTTGTAATAGCAGATCCTGTCACTTTTCATTTAAAAATAGTGACTCTAGAACTGTGTGCGTGAAGACAGTGATGATAGTCCTAAGGAAACGTGACCTTGATATTATTACTCCGAAGGTCACAGAACCACTTTAGTCTGTGCATCGCGGGTCAGCTGAGCACATGAATCACAGTCCTTCTTTTCCCTGTATCATTGATTAACATACTTACCACGTCTCTGAAAGTAAACTGCCGATCATTTGTGCAAAAGCCAGCTGGGAGATTTCAAACGATATACCATATAATAGTTTAATTATTATCACGTAAACTTCAATAAAAGTATGCTCGCTTTTCGTTTACAACTTTTTAAGCTCTCTCTCTCTCTCTCTCTCTCTCTCTCTCTCTCTCTCTCTCTCTCTCTCTCTCTCTCTCTCTCTCTCTCTCTCTCTCTCTCTCTCTCTCTCTCTCTCTCTCTCTCTCTCTCTCAACCTTGGCAGGAGATAGTCCTCATGTGAACTTCCTGTACATCTCGAGACATCAAAGTGCTGAAAATCTGTGGCCTATGATAGATTCTCATCGTATAGAGACCAACATTGTTTGGTCATTTGCAGGCTTCCCAGCCGTCAGACACTAAAGGTCCTGATAAGTAGCACGGAGCGCAAGTATATCGGTGTAACAGGAACTTTTGACTTCTTGCCCACAAAATGCCATTTTAACAAGTTGATGGAAAGCTCTTATCGCCCGGTATGTGCAAGCGCAGTTTTTTTTCGCAGACATTAAGAGTTGTGTTGCAGCAGCGTCTGATAAACGGGACACGGCGGGACAAGACCGGGGTACTCGGTTGTTACTACATCAGCGAAACCTCAGCCCGACACTGCGATCAATGGTTCGTGTCTACTTTGTTTCCTGTGGTTTGCTGAGAAAGAAGCGTTCGTCGTTTGGTGTCCAATGTTCATGTGGGGGAACAAAAGTTGCCACAGAGAATTGACCACATGATTATATGCAGTCTAAATGGCAGGAAGGATAAAGATCAAGATTGATCTGGCGTGAAAAGAGATACTTGTGTCCTTATTAATTTTGATTGCTTTGAGGCATCCGAGCTGAACAAATGCCGTAATTCGTGCATTGGTATTGACACAGGCCTATCTTATTGTTGGCCCTTCACGTTAAGTCTAGTGGTTCTTCCTCCCTTTATCACTTAATAGGATGCTGGAAGCGTCCCTGTCACAAAGCCACAGCAGAGTCAACAACATGTTCAAAGAAATTGTAAGCGATTAGATTTGGACCAAAATAAAAAGGTCTGAAACCATGTACATCATTTCTCATATTTATTTCTGTGTGCTAACAGACTACCTACTCGAGAAAAGACACTTTAGTTTCTCTCATTCTTCCTCTTGCTCTTCTTCCCCCACCAGTACACATTTTCCTGAGTTTGTATGAAGTCGAAATCCCAGAGTATGTGTAGTGTTAATATCAAAGGAATTTTTTTTGACAATATCACGAAGTTGCGCCGTAACAAATACTGTTTTTTACCTGTGAACGTTGCAATTATGTGCTCCAAGAGGAAAAGCGTATCAACGCTTTGGGAATTTACCTGGGAACCAATGTCGTTCTGACTCGGGTGAGCGAGCGAAGTTGGGTTTTACAGTACAGAACTCCGTTATTTCCATTTTGGTTAGTACATGAATGGCCTTAAGGGGGATAAAATTTAACTGAGTATAAACAAAACAGGTCTGTAAATTGGTGGTTTATATAGAAATGGTCTCTTCATGGAGGCTTCACTTAATTAGGCAACATGAAGCTGCAGTAAAGCTTGTGATATTGAGATATATCACATCCTCGGACATAATGCGCGGGTATATATATTTATACATAACATCAATTGTCGAGTTGAAGGAATTGAAAAGCAACATCATATATCCCCAGATGGTATGAATGTGGGAACAATTGTTTATTCACATTTTTAGACGATAGTACTTAAAAAGAAAACATCAAGATTGTACTGCTTGGGGGACAGCTTCAAAGAATAGGTCAAGCCAGATCACATGTAAACATTGGCCCAACTTTGACGACCACAATTATTATTTTGCTTCTCGGCCCAACGTTGGCCCAGTGCATCTTGTCAGCCGATATGGTAGCGCCTTCAAATTCAATTCGCCAACTTATCCCCCATTATAACTTATTATGATTTTATATTTTGCCCAACATTATTGTTTGGCAAGATACGTTGGCTAGACCGATGAGTAAAATAATGGTCGGCCAAACTAGCAGTATACATTAGAGCAACTTTTGGCTGAAGTTTATTTGACGATGGGAAATGTATTCTCCATTTATGAACCACGGACACAATGATAAATACTTGCAGAATTTGCCCACATTCATACAAGTTATATAACAATGGATTCTGTGTCAACACCGAACAGTCGGAGATCGTGAAATCAGACCTTTGTATATTTATCCGTGAAAATAGAAAATTCTGGTTATCCAGTTTAGAATTTTTTAGCAGGTTATAACACAACGATGCATAGGAAATGTGGTTTCTGGTGTTAAAAAAGGAGGAGAAAAGAAAAGAAAAAGCCGTAACCTTAATGCTCTGTCACCAATACGTAAACGAACTCGAGCTGCTGTACATTTAGTTAACCAAATAGAGTATGGTAACATATTTGAACGTGCCTTCTGTATAATGAAGTATGGCCTACTTTTACACTTGATCGATGAATATTGTTTTGTGAAATTATAAATTTGACAGGTGTGTGTGTGTGTGTGTGTGTGTGTGTGTGTGTGTGTGTGTCCGGAAATCAAGAAAGATACATAATGGGTCTATGCCTAGATTAACTCGTTCCATACCAGTCCCTGATATTTACGTAAGTTTACCTAGATTTAAGACGACAGCTGCATCTTTAAATTCTTCATGAAAAGAGCTTTCGTTCAAGTACCAACATGCCTATCGTCTTAAGTCAGTGATTCTGGCACTACCTGGCAAGTCATGCTGCAGCTGCCCTTGCGGCAGCTGCTGCAGCATGACTTGCCAGGCAGTGCCATAACCACTGACCAAGGCCTTTGACCATAGTATGGAATGAGTTAAAATGTCCGAACTTTTTTTAAAAGTAGTTGTAAGGTGTAGCGACTATCGAATGTAACAGATTTCCAATGATCCACTTTCCTCATTTCTAAATGATCATATTACATGATGTTGGTTTCTCTTGGTATCAAGGTATACTTAGCACTGCCGCTGGCTGGCAAACGATGTGTATGTCTCTCATGTCCGTGAAAGAGATTGTAGAGACACTTTGCTTTGCTGGGGCTAACCTTGGCACTGCGCACGTGACGTTAACTGTTCGTTGCATGTGTAGTCTTTGCTGTCAGCACTTGATAGAGGGTGCACGACTTGTGCCACCATTACTTAAGTTCTTGGTGGCTTCATATGTGCTTTGCTGTCAGTTCCAGTATTTAACCCAAAGAACAGGTCTACCATCTTGTTTAGTCTGACACCCAGGTGTACTCAGACGAAAATAAAAGGTTCAGTCCGCATGCTAGCCCGATTTGATTGTGTGCTCAGGAAACGACTAGCTCTGAGCGGTGTGGGATTTACTGCTATGTGAAGAGAACTAGCAAACACGATTAGTCAGCTGTGTCATTTCATTGCGAGTGGCGCGGACATCGTCATCTCCTTCTGCACTGGCCAAATTCATATCATGTAGATTAAGCCCACAGCAAGGTATAAAGTGCTGACAAACTACCGATGCAGAAAATTCGCTACTGGTTCCATGTTATCACTTAATACCTTGCCTTAGCACCTGCACACATTGCAGAAGGGCGTAACTGGTAGCTCATTACATCACTGGACTGTTCCTCTGAGCCAGTCGACAGAGATCTTCACGTATGAATTTGCAGCCTGCTTAATCTGTATTCTTAAAATTGTGCTGTTACGCAATGTTTTAACTAAACGTTTGGGAGGGAAGCCATGAGGCAGTATGCGCCAGCCGCCCCGAGTTCATCGTGGGTCGCTCAGTTCGCGGTCCTGTGATACGAACCCTAGAAAATTGCATGCAAAAAAACCAGCATTTCTTTCTGTCGAAACAATGTTTTTTGAAATAATATATCGTGGTTATGAGATTTTTATTTCGTTCACACGAAATTATTATTTCGAAGGAACGAACTCACAAAGCACTTTATCGCTTGCTTCTGTGGGTTGGATGCAACCACTTGAGATTGCAGATATTGCATGGGAATGAAATTTATTCCATTCTACCACAGTTGTGTTATGTAGGAACAAAGTAATGTTGTCTAAAAACGAAAATTTTATGCGACAACAAAATATATTGTGTGAGACCAGAGTGTATAATTTTGTTGCGTACCCCGCACTGTCGTGATCTGTCGTTTCATCCCTAGACTGTTTTTCGTTCACAGTCATTATTGTTTTGTCCCCATGCAATACGCTTCTCATTAGTCCCCACGACCATATTTTGCTCTCACGCGATTTCATTGTCATGCATTGATATTTAATTCCGTGCCAAATATTTATTCGCAGGAAATAAAGAAGTTAAAGCCACATTGGGTATTATAAGTTGTTTCCTTCATACCTCCTGGTAGCTTTATAATTATTGTATCCTAATTCATTATATAGTTATTTTTTTTATTTCGATTCCAAGAAATAAATGTTGCAAGTTGAAAAAAATTGTTTCCGTACATGTGTGCCAGCTGAGCTCTGGAAATGAAATGATCAGACAGCTGTTGATTGCTGGACCACAGTTCCCTTTCCGTGTGATACTTATTTAAAACTTGCAAATTATCAAATCATTAATCTGCGCCTTCGGGTGCTGACTTCCTGGAGCTGAAATATATTATGCCAACACCTCGGAAAAAAGTGTATCTGTTTCGTGGCATATATATATATATATATATATATATATATATATATATATATATATATATATATATATATATATATATATATATATTTGGCATAAGTTTATGATGGAACGCAAAGTGAACCCACCTTGTAATACCCAATATTGTATAACTCTAAGCGAGCCAGACTAATGGGGAGACTACCTGGTCGCTTTGCACGTCTGAACACCAAGACCCAGACTTGTTTCGGTCGGTCAGGTCGCTCTGTGGATTGCCAGACTAATTTTGTCTTGTTAGACTCTGAAAATCTGAAAATATATGCCCATTATTTGACTGCTGGCAGCCCTGTACATTTAGCGCGTATGTGCACATTAAAGTGGCTACTACACCACCAAATATTACCACAGGATCCAGATGATGAAAGTAACATATATGTAGTTATTTATCAGAGGTCACTGAAAGTCGAAATAAGTTTACCTGAAATTAGCAAAGTATCTATGTTCTGTTTCTGGCTCCCTTGCCTTGATAACAAACGTGACTCGATATCATACCATGTTATCCTGCAAGTGTTGAATGTTAATCGGGTGCTGTTTTGCCAAACCTGTCATAGGTGCAAGTATCTAATTAGAATGTCATGCTGTTCAGTGCATTAAGGCATTGGATGTTCATCCATCGCTGCTCTTTCTGACCTGTCATACGGCTAACAGGATGTATGCATATTTAACTATATTAACTGCAGACCTGCTATGTTCCCTTGAGCTGCTAGGTAACTGGGTTATACTTCCCTTGAGCTGCTAGGTAACTGGGTTATACTTCCCTATGATGAGGGGTCTTGTACCAGTTGTGTCACAAAACCATCCAGAAAAAACTTTTACTCACAAGCAAATGAAATGTTCTAAGTATTTTTTAGCATTTTGTATGTTTTGAAACTTAAAGAATGACTTCTCTTTTTCTTTATTTTTTTCTTTCTTTTTTTTGGCTTTCTTGGTTTGTTTCTTTCATCATATAAGTTCATTAGACATTGCTGAATACATGAATCTGCCCTCCTTCCTGTCAAGTTTCTTGCTGTAACGTTGGTGGCATCACAGGTTCCAGTTAATATGATTACCTCCTATTTGCATGTCATGCTTTGCAATCCAGTTAGATAATTGCGTTCTTAATCAACCGTCGCTAAATTTTTACTCAAGTGCCAGGAGATCGGTGCCAAGCTCATGCTAATTGTATACGACTTCAGAGAGATCGACTTTAGACGGATGGGTGTAGCGGAAGACAAAACTTCGTTTATGTGTGGCAAACACGCCGAGAACACCCATCGGAGGCTCGGTTTACAAAAGTTTTAGGAAACCCAGCCAACGTTCGCGTAATTTGGAGCTCAATTTAGTCACCTGGAAATAGGGAATGTTGCAAGGTATGGCCACTTTGCGTACCTGGCAAGAACAAGCACCAATGGTGATGACACAGCTGGCCCCAGTTAGTCATTTACATCTACTCGTCATGTAAACACAGGTTGTGGATTCGATGTCTTCTCCTCTGATAGATATATTCGATAAGCCAACGGATGGTTTATTTACACACATTCGCTTTAGGAAATTTAGCGAACCTCTTATTGAAAAACATTGCAGAATATTAAGACGCTGAAAAACACTGCTCTAATTTTTGGGCCTTGAAATTAATTTACGAAGGCGTGCTAATACTTCAGACAATAATGTGTGATATATGGCTTTTGTACTTCCTCTGACAGTAAACTGTCGATTCGGGCAACATCCATACCCAGATCTTATAGACACAACTATGCCCGATTAGATCTTACACTTGGCACACTTTCATTCCTGAAGCTTTTGTGACCGTTTATTAAAGTGTGTGTGTCAGCACACACTTTTCTGTTTTTCTAGGAATTCTTTACTTCTTTCTTTCTTTCTTCTTTCTTTCTTTCTTTCTTTCTTTCTTTCTTTCTTTCTTTCTTTCTTTCTTTCTTTCTTTCTTTCTTTCTTTCTTTCTTTCTTTACAGGCAAATTTGTCCGACATTTCATTTGAAAAGTATAACACGTAGAAACTCCAAACTTGGCACAGTTATACTTCTATAGATAAAGTCTGGCCTTTTTATAATGAGAGGTCATGCTTTTCAAAATTATGCAAATGAGGGCTAATTAAAGTTTTAAATCTTCAATATGTTATATACAGTGCATTCCACCTAACTTGAGATCTGGGGGCCGTCTCATTAGTTGTGACCACGGTGCCGGTGGGCCAAATAGCCTATCACTGACCTCTTTGCCCTGCCACTCAACCCCGCTGCTATAATTAGTGGTGTTTGTAAACAGTTCCACATGGGTGCTGCTGTAGACATTTATATGGGTTTCATTTTCACTTTTGTAGCCTCAATAATTGGATTTTTTTACAAAATAATCGGGCTGCAGGGACACCATTTTACTGTGGAGCTGGCCCTGCTATGTGTCTGCCACCCCACCAAACACATATGACCAGTGACAGTGAATGATTGGTATCAAATGGCCAGCTTATTCCAAAGTCCTGGCAAGTGTAACCACATCAAAATAAACCCTTACCTTTCCTCCTTAAGTTTATGTGTATTTTATTACCCCCCCCCCCCCCCCCCGATAGATCTCACTCATAATCCACAGCCTTTATCAACATCGTAAGACATGTGGGACATTTTTACAGGGGTGTCACATCTCAATTAAACAGCAAACAAGCCATAATCCTGGTATATATTTTACAAGATGTGACATCAAAATGACCCTTTGAAAATGCGGCATCCCTGGACTCATTCAGGACAGAAGTCTTCATTTACTGTCAGTAAAATTAGTATCAAAGGGATATACTGAGTATTCTTATCTTTTAAATTAGGGGGTTCTGATTTAAAATTTCTGACAATCGTAACAGAGTATAATATCTGCTCATGATTTGTGATATTCTGACCTTTTTTATTTGTTTCACACATTGTATTAGCAATGCAAATTTGAAAGAATTAGCAAAGAGCATATCCTTTGGGTTCATCACTGAATGGGTTAATTTTGTCATATAAACATTGGCTGCATTGATTGAATAGCTATGTCTGTTTGGTAATTTAATTATAAGTTAATGTTTTCTTTCTGGACACCAGTCAGTTCAGTGGCTGTTAAAGAAAACATTTTGGGCTACATTATTCATATACAATTACACAGTCCAGGAAATGCTTAAGATCCCTGCTCATGCATTCTATCATTAAAGTGTGTTTGTGTCAACACACACTTTTCTTTCTTTCTTTCTTTCTTTCTTTCTTTCTTTCTTTCTTTCTTTCTTTCTTTCTTTCTTTCTTTCTTTCTTTCTTTCTTTCTTTCTTTCTTTCTTTCTTTCTTTCTTTCTTTCTTTCTTTCTTTCTGTCTTTCTCTTTCTTTCTATCTTTCTTCCTTCCTTCCTTCCTTCCTTCCTTCCTTTCTTTCTTTCTTTCTTTCTTTCTTTCTTTCTTTCTTTCTTTCTTTCTTTCTTTCTTTCTTTCTTTCTTCTATACCAGCAAATTTGTCCGACACATTTCTCGGACACTATTATACATAGAAAGTCCAAACTTGGCATGATTGTACCTCCATACAAGGAGTTTGACTGTTTTATACAGAGAAATGAAGATGTTTAAAATTATGCAAATTAGGGGCATTTGAAATTTTCAATCTTGAATATCTTCAACAGTATAATAGAGGTGTCATTACAACTTCTACTAGGGGGTTGTTGACCATTGGCACCTAATCACCTAAGGAATTAAAAATAAAAGTTGTAGCAATTTAAATTGCTAAATAGCACCATTAGAAATTTTAAATCTTGAATAACTTCAAAGCTATAATAGATAGAGATGCCATTCCAACTTCTACTCCTGTTTTATGGAATAGTTGTACATTGCCATACCAATATGCTTTGAAGACACACACACTGATTTGCTTTGCAGCAAATCATCTTTCCTAGTTATGTCTGTGTGCCAACACAGACATACTGTTTTTTTTAGGAATTCATTCATTCATTCATTCATTCATTCATTCATTCATTCATTCATTCATTCATTCATTCAAGTGTGTGTGTCAGCACACACTTTTCTGTTTTTCTAGGAATTCTTTCTTTCTTTCTTTCTTTCTTCTTTCTTTCTTTCTTTCTTTCTTTATTCTTTCTTTCTTTCTTTCTTTACAGGCAAATTTGTCCGACATTTCATTTGAAAAGGATTACACGTAGAAACTCCAAACTTGGCACAATTATACTTCTGTAGATAAAGTCTGGCTTATTCATAATGAGAGGTCATGCTTTTCAAAATGATGCAAATGAGGGCTAATTAAAGTTTTAAATCTTCAATATCTTATGTACTATAGTAGATGTGGTTCCGAGTGTTTATGAGTTCGATCATAGCAAAGTAAAGGTCATCTCAAATGTCAAAGTTAAAGGTCATGTCAAGGTCAAAGGTCTATTTTAAGCCAAAATGTCATATTTGAGGGGTCAAGATTCACTTCAGGTAGAGGTCATCTCAAGGTCAAAGGTCATTTCAAGGCCAGAGGCCACTCTTGGTGGTGGCTTTCTTCTAGCCATAACTTGGTAAATTTTTATCCAATTTTGATCATGTTGGGCTCAAAGTGTAGCTGTTGTACACTGCACATTTTTTAAACTTACACGTGACCTCTAAAGGCCAAAGGTCAAGGTCATTTGGACCTTTCAAAGTTTCATCCAGTCATAACTTGGCCAATTTCCATCCAACTCTAATCATGTTGGACTCAAATTGTAGGTATTGCAACACTGGACATTTTTATAAGAACATGTAGCCTCAAAAGGGCAAAGGTCAAGGTCATTTGGCCCATTGAAAGTTTCATCTTGTCGTAACTTGGTCAATTTTCATCCGATTTTGTTCATGTTGGGCTTAAATTGTGGGTATTGTAACACTGTGCACTTTACATGTGACCTGTGAAGGTCAAAGGTCAAGGTCATTTTGACTTTGAAATTTGCATCCAGCCATAAGGTTAATGTGATGTGAAGTACCAAGGATAAAAGTTGTAACATTTGATATTTATAACTTTTGAAGGCACATGCACAGACAGATTTGCTTTGAAGCAAATCTTCTTTTCTCGTTTCAATTTATTTTGTCGTCAAATCTTTGACAAAATTCTTGATGTACCGACCTACTCACCATTTATCTCTTCTGTACAATATGTATTAAAACAAACAATTTATGTCTTTTGGAATGTTAATATTTGCTCACGTTGAAAATAATATGTTCATGCAGCGTAGGTGTAAGGAGGGGCTTGTGTCGCACTGATACAAATTGAAGTATTACATTGCTTCTTCCGTACAATTTATATTTCACACAGTGTGTATGTTAGCAGAGGCGTGGCACTGAGACCTCTGCCAACAAATTTCTAGATTACATTGCCTTTCTGTTTGGAGACATTTATATTTTCTATTTCAACATGTCAATCAGGGTTAACACGACCTGCAACGTGTACTGATATTTCACGAGGGATAAAACGCGAATGGTTGATAACAAAATGTAGTTGTCACTGGCAAGAAAAGGTCATTCATCTTTGGGCCTTGTAGGAGAGTTGTATTTGACCTCTAGTGTTTACAAACATGCTGGCGAAACCATGGAATTGGTGCCAAAGCTGGGCAGCATGATGTGCCGATCAGCCACGCAGACAACCAATAAACGTGCAACGTAATGAGGGGTAGGTCAAATGGGCAGACACCGTGCATTATAGACCCCTCCAGATCCGGCATTTAAACCTCTCTATTTCTGGTCAGTCTTAGCATGGAAAAACGGTAGACTGGTTGTGGCCTTCCTTGAGGTTAATTTATTTATGAAGTGCCCATGTGCACGGGAGGTTTATCTTGTTACCGAGAAAGAAGAAACCTCTTGTCGCATTCTGTCCATCCACTCAGAATGACATCTGTTTGAGGGAATCCAAACAACAAACATACATAAAAGCCCGTCTAATGTCTTAATACACTCCCGCAATGTATGAACCAAGTTCAGAGTCGAGGAGAAGGGTCATTTAGCAGGAAACCAGAGCAGTGAGAAGGGATCTGCTTCCATTGCTGTGGACGTTGAGCTCCCAAGTAGAAAATGGGATGCCTGGCTTCCAAGGATCGGCCAGAAAGAGTCAAGGAGCAGTTACTATTTGTTTATACGAGAAGTCTAAGTTACCACTCACCATGCCTGTATTTGTCGGCCACAGACCATTCAGAGTGGCTTTGATTATAAGCAGACGGTCAGCTTTGATCAGGTTCATTTGTCTTATGGACTGGGACTTCCGAAGCTAATACAAAAATATCAATAAGGTAATGGGGATCAGTATAATTACCAGACCAGGAGAGATTTATGATTTTTAAAAGGCGAATGAACAGAAAGCACGTTTTAGCCTGTACTTTTTTGAAAGTGATATTAAAGCAAAAGACAGTGGAATGTTCAAACAAAGCGGAACTGTTCAAAATTATCGTATGATCAACGTCCTTTTAATTTCAGCAACATCTGATTATGTGGGTTTTCGTTCGGTTGCGCGCAATCATAAAATGTAATTAAATGCGTGCTGTGCTTCGATTCACTTCATATATGGTACGTTTCGATGATATTCGTAGTTTATCGTTGCGGTAATTATCGCGTGATTGGGACATCAAAAATCTTTTAACGTCTCATAATGACCAAACAAGTGTGAAATTTTACCAAAACTTATATTGAAACTGTATATCGGAGCGTATAATATGCCATCTGGGGCATATATTTTTGCCCATGAATAACACTGTGGTCAGAGTTGAGATGTCTGTGTCAAATCGAGTCTAATGATGTCTGTAATTGATGCACGGTTTTTGGCTTAATGCATACCAATTAGCCACGCTGGAAACACGCGATACACCCGCGGGGCTAACAGAGCCTAACGAACGCTTTGCACGCATATTGTCTAGCCATGTCATGATACAAGTCACGCACGTCACCCATAAACATCCAGTCTTCGGGGATTTTGCTGATACTTTGAATTAAACTTAATTTTTCACTTAACTTGGAATACTTTGTGGATTTAAGATGTATTTTAACAGGCTCTTCAATGGATGCTCCTTTACTATCAAATTTTATGCTTGCTGTTTCTTATCTATCTCCAGCCACAAATCACTTGCGTTTAACTTTTTGAGTTTGCAAGTAAAAAGCTTAATCATAAATGTATGATTAAAATGTACAGTTTGTTAAGGTGATTATACACTATACGATTTGCCTACGATTTGAGCCGATGTACCGCGACACGTCAATTGAAGCAAATTGCAGACTAGTTGTCGTAAGTGTACAGAGTTCTATCTACGATTACCTGTGACTTGTCGTATCGCAGCAAATCGTGCTTTGCTGCAGATTTCGGAACGTGTTCGAAATTCAAGATGCCCCGAAAAATTGCATCGCAGGAAAAATCATTATGTTTGATCGTATCACAACACGTCGTAGTGTGTATCACCGTATGAGATAAGCGGTGCTAATCGCATATATTCGTAGATTGTCACTATGTCAACATGCTTCTCTTCCAGCAAAATAAAAATAGAAGGTTTGTTTAAATGATATCCTATAGAATAGGCGGGGAAGGGCAACGGTGGACGTTTCTCTCACGACCATTTTATGCAACTGAGCTCTGAGTACAGCAGCAGGTATGGCTTCTTATCGTTAAATACATGTGCTGATGAACCATTGACCTGAACAGTATGTGTAACGTGTTTGTAATGATCCATTGCCATGGAAAGTGTACATTGATAAGCTACATGCACAAGCGGGTCAACTAGTAGAAAGCTTTATAGTAACCTTTTATAAGAAAGACGAAGTTTTCTCAGCCTCAGGAAAATCACTTGTCCGGACATTAGGTGCAGTTTTCGTTTGTCCGTCATGACTCGTCCGTTATCCGTCGATCCACATCCATACATTTTCCCCTCAGTGCCTTTTTTTGTCAAATGGAGCAGTATCCGTTGTCCGTTATCCGAGTGCCCTTCATTTGTTCAACATCCGTCAAAAATCGCTCCAGGAGTTATTCTTTTGACGGGTATCAAGGAAGCGGACCAAGGAAGTGACGTCACCTTTGTCTCAATTTGCCTTGGTTGGAAATACCAGGTGCCCGTTGTGTGAAAGAAGGCACCACACCGTTCACAATTCTTCACAATATCATGCACCTACTACTTATGTTTTCTTTTTTTTTCGGGTAAATGTGTCTTGTACCTTTAGCAACATGTTCATCATGACGAAATTTTGTAATTCACCCTTGTAGGATTCCGCCAGGAGAAACGTGGGTAACGCGACAGCCATGTTATGTTTGCCAAACTCCCAAGAGCTTATTACAAAGGTTCTGAATAATTGCAGAAATGGCGGGAGATATGTTTTCTCCATTTTCGCGTCATCCGATTACTTTAAAAATGGATAAATGGAAACGCCATTTTATTGGTGGGGTGTATCGTGAGCGAGTCTATAAAATGACTAGATGTTGACGTTCCTGTGATTTTCATGCATTTATGATTTTTCATTCTTTTTTTGGAAAACTTTTAAAAAATCTGCTGTCTAAAACCGCTTGACTTATGGCTTTGAAATTGGATACAAACACTTCTAGTGGGTACCCCAAGACCACAGTGTGACTTACTAAGTATTGTAGGTTTAATATTGATGATCACAAGTCATGGGGACGGGCTTTTCACACAGTCCTCTAGTTCAAGATGATATATGACATGTTGTGGTATCCAAGATAATTGTACAATATCGTAGGAAAATCGCACCGGGTGAGACGACTGAATTATCCAGCCCTGTTGCAAGGTAGGATCAACGGCTATGATACGGCGGGGATTGGGGGGCGGGGGGCATTGTGGGTCCTACATGCCCCCAGCATGCCCAGGAAATCAGATGATTCGAGAGTACATTGTAATCGCGGGGTTGCAATACGACAGGTACGTCACTTATGCAGCATTTTGACATTTTTTGACAGAGATGGAGTTAATAATACATAGCAGACAACTTCCAAATATAACGAAGGCGTTTGTTTTCCATGGGAAAGTGTTAATTGAATATTCACACACATGTATGATATCCCTATGACGCACTCGCGTCCTACCAAGTCGTAATTTGTCAAGCAACTCACGATTCCTGTGTTGGTTAACTCTTTCAGTGCCGCCTTTTGGGCTGAGTCAACAGCTTTACTCGGTATGCTTTGGGCGCAATACACCCAAAGCGCCCCGAGGAAAGCAGTTGGCCAGGACTTTCATGTTCAATGTAATAGGAAAGGTCAGAATTAGCTTTAAGGTGTATATTCGCCCCAATACACACTTGAATACACAAACATATGGCAGGCTAGAGCTGTGTATTCCCATTATTTTGTATGTTAAAGCAACCTTGAATAAACTAGTCACTTATGTGGCTGTGGTTGTATGATTTTTGTGAGGTATTTAGTTATGCATCTAGATTTACTGTCTGAAATCTGGTGTTTCTATGTGTAGTATTTTCAAGTTATTAAGTTTCAAATTTCAATGGAAAGTAATGGGAAAACACAACCCTAGTCCTCCACTGACTGTAGTGCCCTCTTTTAGGCAGTTCTTGAACCTTCTGTTCTTGCTTTGGCTATTGTAGGCATGCTGCAACTTGAAATGAAAGGTCTTTTGCAAAGAACATGAAAACCCCTAGCACCGTTACTATAATTCAGAGCAGTTCATTTTAAGCAGTTTGAATTTGGTCGCTGATGGCACTGAAAGAGTTAATTCCAGTTTTCCCAGGCCAAGTGCACACAGACGCAAGATTTCAAGGATAAGTTCGTCATGGCGGCCACAGATAAAATTCCATGCATGCGTGTGTTTGAGAGGCAACGTAGTGGTTGTGGTTCTGGTGGGAAATGAGTTCACGTGGAGGACTCGGAAAAGAGATTCCTGTGCAGTGCCATGGCTGAACGTGTTCTCTGCATTTATACCATAAACATGAGAGGATTGTGGTTACCTCTGTCGTGGTCAGGAGAGAAGACTGTAATAAATAGCTATCTTTTGCGGTGGCTGTAGAAACTTGTAAATGTACGGTCATGTTATTCCCAAAGATGATTTCTCAAGCCTGTCCAACTGGAGCATTGTTGCAAATTTTTTTGCTTCACAGTTCCTGAAAAATGCTACAGAATTTATCCAAAATAAGTGTTTCTCATGTCAAGAAGTTGAGGAAATGCTCCAGGGAATCTAAATTTTGCTACAGAGACTTGCAGTTGGACAGCACTGTTTCTCGCAATGATAATTTACCGTGTTTCAAGCTACAAGAACACTAGCGGCAAAGAAACAGACGACATTTTAAACTATATTATAAGATGCACAGGAAGTCGGGGTAATTGCCTCTATAGGGTAATATGGCCCACGTTTTGGTCCGAACCTGACAGAAAGTTGTATATAGAGCACTAGAATCAAAGACAATGTCTTAAAGTTTTCTCTCTGGTTTATCTATCTTTCATGTGTGTGGATGCCTGGTTGGCTTTTTCAGATAATTATTAACATGTAAATATTATTTAGGTTGAGTCTGACTCTAGTGTAATTTGGTGACTTACGAAAAGAAGGCTTAATTGGGCAATATACAGGATTGAATCTTGAATAAAAGCAGGACACTCTTCCATTTCGCCTCTCTCACAGGCCAGGACCGCCTTTTCGACAGAACAAATGTGAATGCGTAATGTTTCAGTTTAAGCAGTAGGGGTAATATGCCCGTGGATATGCTTTAAATTGCTTTAATATCATATTTTTGGCTGTCGCTATCAATTTTTTAGGGAACTACGCCATGCATGGGTTGATATACCCATGTAGGAGCAAAGACAAATTATGTCTGGGTGCCAACCCAGACAATTTGTTTTTCCAAGAATTCTTTTTTCTTTCCTTCTTTACGACCAAATTTTTCCGCAGTTTTTCTTGGGCAATATTATTCCGAAAACCACCAAACTTCCCATGGTGACTGACCTACCAGTGAAATTGTGCACCTGGTTTGGAATAGCTCTGATGTTTAAAATTATGCAAATTACGGGCAATTAAAATTTTGAAAGCTCCATATCTTCCACAATATTGCAGATAGACACCAAATTTTAAATTGTGCAATCTTAATTGATGCAAATAAGGTGAATACATGAAATTTAAATCTTGAATCACTTCAAATCTATCATTCATAGAGGTGCCATTCTAACTTCAATTGGTAGGCGTGTGACACAGGCCCATAACCATAAACCAAAGTTATAGGCTTTTAATTTATGCAAATTCGGCAAATATACAAAATTAAAATGTTGAATAGCTTCAAAACTATTATACATAGTAGTGTCATTCAAGCTTCTCTTTATAAGTTTGTGACATGGCCACATTCAATGCACCAAGAACCAAAGTTGTAGCATTGCAATTTATGCAAATTAGCCTAATACTCAAAATTTACATTAAGTTGAACAATGGCAAAGGGCATCATTTCAAACTGTTCTCATTTTGAAGGCACAGAGACAGATTTGCTGTGAACCAAATCTCCTTTTCTATTTGTTTCATGTTTCTGTGTGGGTAGGCTATGATATGTTCTGCTGCGGAAAATGTACCCAAGGATTTAGGCCTATAAGCCCATACCAATAAAATACTAAAGGTATGCTAGGGGCATATTGCCTCATGCAGAGGTGGGACAAAGTGACCCTTCTTATGTCAGGGCAGGGAGAGACTGAGGGGGGGGGGGCATTTATACAAAATTCTTATAACTTGGCACAGTTTATTACTCGAAGAGAACGCAAGCGTTTGATCTGCGGTTCAGTTCCACGTGTCACCAGTGTAAAATACACAGTAGAGACATTCTCGTTATTGCAAATTCAATAAGTACCGCACATGAAAAGTGTATTCTGGGCAGGTTTGGGAACTCGGAAATTCTTTGTTGGGGTTAAGTTGGGACATTTACAACCCCATATCATTGTATAGCAGAAGCTAAAAGTTGACACTTTCAGAAAGAAAAGCTTTGCGTCATTTGGTCATCATAAAATGGGCAGACTTTTGTGTCCTTTAGTTCATGTGTTTGAGAGACAACAGCTAGGTCACGTCCTTTGGTTTATGATTTAATGAGGCAATTGTTCGTGGCGTGTAGTAGATGTGTAACGTTCTAGTTCCTGGATTAATGGGAAAATGCCTGTTTAGTCTCTTATGTCTTGTGTCAGAAATAAAGAGATCCAGGTTGCACGAGACAGATTCAACCTGCTGCAACAAATGAACGCGAGTATTCCACAGGCCAACCAAACTGCACTTTCAGCAAATCTTTGGCGTGTTCCTTCGAGGATTAAATAATTTGTGTATATTTTTCATCTAGACCTCGAAACATCCTTCTTACATACAGGAAAAAATGGATATAAAATGCACATTGTTCCATGCCACTTTCATTCCGGTATATTAGGACGAGCACATCAAACAGATCAGCAGCTACAGAAGTATATATTTTATTCTACAGTTTGGTAATGTACCCTTTTGGCTGTATTGGATATCAGACAAAAAATAATACAAAGTTCGATATGCATTTTCCATACAAGCTTAAAGTATTATAATTCCTTATGACCATTTGCTTCAATAACACCACAGACCTTCATAAATTACATTAGCTGGAGTCTAGGTCTTGTAATGCTTAGTGCTGAAAACATGTAATCAAAGCACTACCAATAACGGGGCTCATATTTTCGGTCGGTAATCAATCAAATGCCGGTTAACAATACACATTTACTTGAAGCTCGTCTGGGCAAAGATTATCTGTCTCGTGTTATAGACAGCCAAAGCACTTCCAAACTCCAGGTTACCCCCCCCCCCAACAGAGAATAATTTCCATTTTGACAAGTCATATATTAAAAATGCATGCATTTACTTCAATAAAAATCATCTGAAGTCGACAAATTAAGTTGATAAAATTGTCCCCATATTTTCACCCTTTTCCTGCATTAACATTTTAGCTTCAACTTCATTTTATGAAAATCGGTCTTGGTTATGGAAGAATAACAAAATATTAGAGGATCTCATCGTGGAAAACAACAGCGAAAACCGGACATGTTGTTCCGACAACAGTAATTATTTGATACCAGCCGGCAAAGCAATAAATTCACGTTAACCACAGATTTGTGCAGGTAAATATGCACAATATGTACTTTATTGAAGTTAAAGCAGGGTGTTAAATTGTAATCGCCAATATCAGGGGTTCATATCTGTATTGAATTCCTGAAAAAAATGTGACACGGACAGAATTTCATATCACGTACATTACACATGGCTTATCCCATTTAGGAGTATGTCATAATCTGGTCTAACACATCCTGTTTCTGTATTTATGATAATTAGTCTCATTCTCTGAAGCCTACTTCCTCGGTTCTTTGTACCGTTCCATCATCACCCTTCAACATAAAAATTTATGCTTTTCGCAAAACCTGTTCATCCTAACAATATTTCATTTCGGTTCAAGTCAAACACAAAATCGAGGCATTCAAACGTATCCTGCCCAACCACAGATTTGGCGCGGAAATCTAGCTGTCGTCTGCACAAATTAATTGAATTATTTAACACTTCTGACGACGAAAGACAGATTATAACACCTGCTCTGAGGGCATGACCTGGACCGATAACTTGCTTTGTGGCACCTTCATGGTTCAAAACTGGGCCCAAGTTTGAATGAGTGTTGTGCGACAGCACTACAGAGTCCAAAACTGGGCCCTAGTTTGAAAGAGCGTTGTCCTACAGCGCTATATAGTTCAAAACAGGGCCCTAGTTTGAAAGAGCGTTGTCCTACAGCGCTATATAGTTCAAAACTGGGCCCTAGTTTGAAAGAGCGGTGTCCTACAGCGCTATATAGTTCAAAACTGGGCCCTAGTTTGAAAGAGCGTTGTCCTACAGCGCTATATAGTTCAAAACTGGGCCCTAGTTTGAAAGAGAGTAGTCTTGCACCCCTACATAGTTTACGTGTCCTATGTCTCTAGAAGTTTCAAGCCCAACGTTCCTTGGTCTGTGGGATCACAAAGCAATGTTTCGTTGCAAAATTCAATATTCCATGGCTCCTTAAGTTATAAATGGTCATACACCTTGTTCCAAGACAGTAAACTGCCCTTGTTCACATGTCCTCCCACCCCACCCCACCCCAACAAAAACACCTGTAAGACCGCCAATGGTACACAAAAGGCCAGCGATTTTATGTCTGCTGGTACAGTTTTGTCTTAGCTTTTATTTGTGACATATGTTCCTGGTTATTTTCCGGGAATAATATGGGAGTTGCATATTCACATACCCCAAGAACAGGCCTTTCATTGCGGAACCAACATGATTAGTGTAAAAACTTTGCAAACGCAATGATACGGCCTCTACCAAATCACAGTGTGGACTGAGTTAATATTTGCTTGAGACAAGATAAATCGACCAGCGAGTACATGTATACCAATAACATAGCGGTTACTAATGGTTATATCATGACTGCGTGAAGGCAAATCACAGGTAAATGTCAGAGAAAAGTTTCTTACAGACATTGCAGGTAAATCTACGACTTGCTTGGTACAACTTGTGCACCCAGCTGTCAGAACATGTACAAATCAGTTGTAGCACCTTGTGTATGAAACTGGGAAGGCACTCGCAGAATGTAATCCTTTCCCAGACATACCACCTCGTCTTCCGATACACCTTCTTTCGCCCCACCAGGTTGCAGCGGTGCAAGCATTTTCAAACACCTGTCACACACAGGTTTGCACTGGGTTAACATACTCGGCATTTAACTCTTTCAGTCCTGATGCTTTAACCACGTCAAAAGTTTGTCGAGCTGAAGAACGATAATTTCGCACCCAAATTTCTCATAAGAGGCCATTTATTCACGCCCCAGCATGCATATATTTTCAGAGAAAATGAATGGCCAATGCTAACAGCTTCCCTCGGCGAGAATTGGGAAGCACTGCGGCCGAACCGCGCCAGAGGAAGCTGGTGACTAACTCGGTCCAAAAGCGAGCACTGAAATAGTTAACAGTGGAAGAATTTCAGCCCTCACGTAACTGTGTGACCTCAGAGTCAAATACTTTTCTCGTATTGGCACAATAAGTTATTTCACGTTGATATGAGCGTGTTCAGTAAATCAATCTAGGAGTATTGTGCTACGTCTTGACGATTTTTATCTTTGCAGATTGGTCTGTGTTTATGGCCTCCAGGAAACAAATTTGTTTCTGTTACACAATGCCGATTGCAGTTACTTTGTTTTATGAAACTTAAGGCAATATGATGTTGTTACAGAGGTCTTGTTCATCACATGTCCATAGAATGAAATGATAACAATTGGTCTGCAGTGTGCCACATAAAATGATATGCGTCCCAAGTTTTCAAGATAAATCTCAGGTCAACTGCATCCTGAGCATACTCATGTTTTTCATTCCATTCTAACACAGTCCAAAATTGGAAATCTTTAAAAGGTTAACAGATGTAGCGGGCGCTGTCAAAAGCTTAGGTCAGAAAATCTTGGAAGTTTTGTCTTGCAGCATCAAAAGAGCGAGTGTTTGTTGTTGCATATTACGTTTTTGCCCAAAGTGCCTCGCATTTGTTTTATCTGAAATGTTTTAATTTATTTTGTACTTGGTGTGTAAAAGCAAATTTCCTTAATGTTATTGTTGCGAGAACACTCCCATATGATGCGAAATATAGAAAAGTTAAAGCATTGGAATATATAAAAAACTAGAGCACTTGTCAGTGTCTTGCATTGTTTCTGCATTTGTTGGTAAAGTGAAATATAGCCCATGACGGTAAATGACGATAGCATCCGGTATATCAGTGTTCTGGCGGCACAAAATGTCAAGAGTTCCTCACAAAAATATTACCCTGTACTGCCTGTAGTTTTCCGACACAAAAAATTAGGCAGTTTATCAAAGATACACATCAATGACTCAGTGAAATACTGCATAGCGGCCAATTGTGAGCCGGAATCTGGATGTATACATGCGCCCATTTAGATGGGCAGATAATCTGGATGTATACATGCGCCCGTGCGACCTGACCTGCCTATTAGCCGGCTTTAGGTCTCATCATATTTACCATAAACTCCACATGTCTCTCCTGAGTACTGTTCATTTGTAACTAAGGGTAGGTTCAGTGCACAAGGGAATCAACATAGATGGATCAAAATTGCACAGGTTGCGTGGTGGTTCTCTCTCTGGATTTTGGCCTGAGAAATCGGTCTCTGTTGCCAGTTAGATATGGTCTTTACGTCCCATAAACTACCGTAATGATGCTCAGGCAGACGTCCAGGTGTTTGATTTTGTTTCTATTACCAGTGCTTGATGGATTTGCTGGTACCGTGGAGGACCAAGTGGACTTGTTCTGTGACTTCCAAACGCAGTGCACTGATCTTCTCCAAGACAACACGTGGCAAGTTACTGAAGCTGCCGAGATGCCGAATTCCTACGCGCCAGCCGTGGACCACACCTTTGTTAACAATACAGGTTAGCTTGTCATGTTCATGTGTAATTATTAATAATGGTGCCAACCACTCGGTATATTAGCTGACGCATAGATGGGATAGATACAGTCCCCCAGTCATAGAAACCTATGACTGTGCTTTATGTGTGAAGTGCAAACAAGAAAAATCTCTCATATTGACGTTTATTCAATGGTAGGATTTGATCAAAGGCGTCGGAAGAGACGCCATGGTAATGATAGACGCTGCGGGGTCTCCTTGTATTATTAACACCACAAAAGTATCGTCATCACGCCCAGAAGAGGTTGAAATTATATTTTCATGAAGTTTTATCATTAATCCATACTAGCGCTTTATCATTTCTGATTTAAACGAATAGTTAACATGTAACTATTGCCAAAGTTTTGGGACTCAAACTTGCGATTGATATACAGAGATAACCTTCACGTTGTACCCTTTGATACTTGCAAAACTAACCAATTAGCCTGCTATGTATAGGACAAATTTGACACAGGCCTACTGTTGATAATAACATAATTAGTGTAGTTGTACTGTATGACTTCCTCTGTGGCCATGTATCATGCTTATACATGTGGGCGTACCGTACAGGCCTCTTATATATGTTGGGAGTATGTGCTACAAAACGTCGACTTATGATTTGTATTATTTCCTGTTGGCTACTGTAGATGTGACAACCGTAAAATTATTTATTCGTCTGTTTATTTATTTTTTCATTCTGTCTGTCTGTTCATCTGATTAGCAGACTAAATAGGCAGCCGTCTAACCATGCACCCCCCCCGAAAATCTTTGAAAATAAAAGAATTGGGACTTCTTAAATTTTTATAAGACCAAGACAGGCTGCTTATTTGCAAAGAAAACTTGCAGCGAGACACTTTTCAGTCATTTCACCTGGGCAGAACGACCAGCAGAAATTTTTAAGGTGAATTGATTTTCCATGTTTCTTAAAAGAAGTGAAATTATCAAAATATCTGTTTGTCAAGTGCTCCCAGCATAACCGATCGTGTCTCAATGTGGCATGTTAGCGACACAGCATGGGGCATGTTTTGTATGTCATCATATCTATGTGCCAGCATCCATTTGTGTGAAATATTAACATTCCAATAACGTACAAATCAGCCGTTTTTCTACTAATTGTTCGTTTTTGAAGAGAGGGCACAATGAGGGGGTCATGCAGGGTAAGGGTGTGTGAGGCCATAACGTTTTGTTAAATCATAGACGCTGATCGTTTGAAATGAAATCATGTGTCGCGATGACACATACAGATGTCTTTTGACGTCTAGTTTGCTACACGTTTGGCAACATGTTAATAATTGAGCAGACAGCGTCGCGGATGTTTTAAAATTGCACTTTGTCCCGTGACCGTGTTGCATGTTGCGACAAACAATAAGGAATGCTGGCAATGCGGGTCATTTGGTGTATGCGTGAGTGTCAACATGCTCAGGTTTGTCCCACCACAGTCCTGCTTGAAAGTAAAAGAACAGTTATTAAAAAAAAAATACATTGAGTGACCTTATTTAAGAGCACATGGAAACGTTGACAACATAACCTTTATTCCACGTTAACACATTTCAGTCTTGTGGGTTTCCTTTTGCAAATACGGGTGACTGATACTACTTTCAGAACAAAAAAAAATATTGAAAGGCAGTTGAGTACTTTGCCAGACCAGCTGGACCTTCAAATGCTTGGGGTTTTTTTTGACGCTCCGGAGGCAGACGTTGGTTCTTGGAAGGGAAGCAAAATTCAACGGCCAACTAAATTTAATGAGTCCGTACTCTGCTCGATTAAGACGAATTTTTACCACATGTTTCACAACTGACAAACCTTATGGAACAACTGACCAACATTTGCAATGTTTCTTATTAATCCGATGTCACTTTTACCCCACATATAACTGTGTTTATGTATGGATAAAATTCAATGGAAAAGTTTGAAATTAAATATTTTATATTGTCTTTGCTGAATATTTAGCTTAGACAAGGAGCCGCTACTCAGAGAGACATGTACGGGTAAAAGGCTCCGAAACATGTTGAGTAGTTACTCGCTGAAGACCCTTTAATTTATTTGGGCTAATACAGCCTATGCCAAAATTTACAGAGGTACGTGTGCAATATGGACAATACTACTTCTATGTATACAGGTTAGACAGGGACAGGTTAGCTGATGGAGAGTGAAGAGTTTGGACTGCGGAATAGGGTAATAACTACTAGGAAGTGGGTTTTGGACAATAAGACACAAATACAATACATAAACACACACACACACACACACACACACACACACACACACACACACACACACACACACACACATATACATATGTATATATACATATGTATGTATGCATGCATGCTTGGGTGCGTGCGTATGTATGTATGTACATGTATGCATGTAATAATGAATGAATGAATGAATGAATAAATAAATGAATTTTATTGCTTTCAGGGCATTATCTCTACTTGGCCACCAGTGGTAGCAGAAGTGGTCATCTTGTTTCTCCAGTCTTTGACTTCCATCACGAACCACGGTGCCTAGAATTTTATTACGTCATGAACGGTCATCCCGAAATCACCAAGGTCGGCAACATAAAGGTATGGTTGACCATGGGATCCACACGCAGTGTCAAGGAGTACTGGCTTGATCTCATTGGTAATAATGGACCAACTTGGAATCAGGTATATGTACAACTCCCCACAGGACGCTACAGTATCGCCTTTCAAGCATACTTATTATCTTACAGAAATGATCGTGTTATCGCAATCGATGACGTGAAAGTTACTAAATGTTCAGAAGCACAAAATAAAACCACGTACAGAAAGGAGCATAATGTGTTAAAACGATGCAATTTTGAAATCCAAAGTGCCTGTAATTATTCTAGTTCCAACGAAGACGTGTTTCGCTTCCAACGAATAGCAGCAAAATACGCCCCCGGGATTTCCAAAAAATTTGTACCCCGGATTTGGTTGCCGGAACGAGACCATACTTCATCTACCTCAGGCGGTGAGTCAACAATAAGTCAATCATTAATGCATGCATGGATCTCACATTAAGAATATTGTATTGCAGTAAAGTAAACA
Source organism: Hermodice carunculata (assembly GCA_964020975.1). NCBI lineage: Eukaryota > Metazoa > Annelida > Polychaeta > Eunicida > Amphinomidae > Hermodice > Hermodice carunculata. The sequence goes on from OZ026622.1 coordinate 81,921,899, forward strand.
TTGTAGTTATGGATACAGATATTAGACGTGACCACGTTTTAATCACAAGGCATGGAATCAATTTATTTTTGTGCAAGAGAAAGAACTGTTTAAAAAAAAAGGTCTGATGGTACACATATGGCCTCTCACACAGACCCTGCCCCACATGTAACTGGTTTAACGATGCAGAATTAGAATTAATGATAGTTGTTTGCCAAAAAATAATTTGTTCAATATTGTATGGTTGCCAGACAAGTGGTCTTCCAGGGCTAAACCGTTACGCCCAGTGTATGCAATTCGTACCTCATTCTTTTTTCATCCGCATACCCCTCATTTGTTTACACCAATAAGCTAAACGCAGAATACTAGTCTGTGACATGCAATGAATTGTTTGCGTGGTACTTGTCCCTCTGTAAACAGCAGCACATCATCTATTCTGTACAATATGTATGTATGTATGTATGTATGTATGTATGTATGTATGTATGTATGTATGTATGTATGTATGTATGTATGTATGTATGTATGTATGTATGTATGTGCCTATATGCATGTATGTATGCGTTTGTGTGTGGAGTCAGAAAGAGAAACAGTGGACGGAAGTTTTTATTGCTGCAAGAGCATTGTAAAATTTTAGGACCTTGAACAGGGATCTGTTCCTTCATACATGATACTGGGTTCGCAGGGTTACAAGACTGAACTGTCTTAGAGGATCATCTAGTCGTGGAAGTTTGATTTTGTTCACTGTCAGAACGTATCTTATGAAAGATGACTTGTTTAGGCACGATTCATATGCTTCCAGTTTCTCTTACAAAGATAAAATATGATGCAATGAAGAACATGAAAATACATTACATGCAGCAGAAATTCGAAATAGAAAGTGCAGAACATTTCTTCGATGAATAAACTTTCAGCTTACAATTTTCCTAATAAAAGGTCTTTTCATTTCGCCCAAAGCGAAGGTGTCCAGTGGTAAGATGATAAAATAAATATTAACAATCACATTTACTTCTTGCCTGCGAAGCGGCCTGGTGCACACAACATACATCAACAAGAACATTAGAGTCTGCTTCGCAGGCACATTTACCGCAGCGTACTCAAAAACATTAAGTTGATGATATCAAGTTTCGTTTCTGTCTCTCTCCGTTATAAGAGAAGCAACACGATAGAAATGGATCTGGTGCATGCTATTTTGCAACGACGCCGATTTATCACACACAAATACGATAATGGTATGTGTAATTCCTGTCCAATATTCTTGAGCTTCAGCAAATTGTAGGGGTAGGACAATGATAAATCCCGCGCTATGACACACAATGGCACATATGGAGAGAAAACAATTAACATACATACATACAGACCGACCGACGACCGACCGACAGACCGACCGACCGACCGACAGACAGACAGACAGACAGACAGACAGACAAGCAGGTAGACAGGTAGGCAGGCAGGCAGGCAGACAGACAGACAGACAGACAGACAGACAAGCAGGTAGACAGGTAGGCAGGCAGGCAGACAGACAGACAGACAGACAGACAGACAGACAGACAGACAGATAGATAGATAGATAGATAGATAGATAGATAGATAGATAGATAGATAGATAGACAGCATCTGCTCTGCCCCCAGATATAACATTGTAATCCTAATCGCGAATGTATTTTCAGGTTATTATATGTATGCAGCAGTGCCACCTAGTGAAGGTTCGGCGAAATTGTTATTTGGAGAGTTTAGCATCCCAAATGACGGACCTTATTGCTTGGACTTTTACTACAGCTACAACCTGAGGGCAGCACCAGCACGATTGTATTTATACAATATATCAGAAAACTTTGTCACAGTTTTGTGGAATCAGGTGGACACAGCGACACCTAGTGTTGGAGACTGGCGCTGGGCGGCAGTCGCGTTGTGGCCCGGGATTGTACGACTAGCATTTGAACTGCGGGTATATGCATTCGAGTGGCTGCGAGGGAACGCCGTGTTTGCCTTGGATGACTTAACTATATCTAAATGTGATTTACTGAAGACCATTCCAAAGCCACCTGTCTTGTTTAATTCTCGACTTCCATCAGTTTTACCGACTAATTTTAACTGTGCTTTTAATAGTGGGTCAATGTGTGGAGGGCGCATAGACACCAATCATGGGTACGCATGGCAAGTCCAGCCTGTCGGGTACACAGGAATAAATGGTCGAGCTAATGATAAAGGTAAGCTGATACGTCACAGAAGCCTGGCAGATAAAGTTGGGGCGGGGTGTTAGGCCTCTGTAGATACCTGAAGATTTGATTAAAATAAATATAACAAACGAAAAACAATTTAAACTTGACTCAATTAATACAGAAAAGTGTGATTGAAGGATTCCAATGAGCAGTGTCGCCAGTTTATTTTTAAAAAGAAACTGCACTTTGTGACTTAGTGAAGAACGAATCTTTTCCGGATCTGAATCTTTCCCTTATTCAATAGCAAAATGTGATTTGCAGTGTCGGGACTCGACCGCAAACTGCATTCTCATCTACACCCCTATAAATTGCCACTGGTTTTCTTTATGATCAACGATTTTAACAGATGACTTAATTCACTGGTGTTCGCAAAATAACAGTTTTGTGTGCTGTGTTGCCTCTGTAGTCAGTGGATGGTAATTGTCCAGCTTAGATCTATGCACCACTAAACGAACTATAGAAATAATTATGAAAATTGAATGAAAAGAAAACACCCGACCTGCAGAAGTTCCTCGTGGATCCTTCGCCTGATATTTAATGGGTAGTTCAACCCCCCTCCCCACCAACCGCGATCATTACCTTGATCTGAACGGCCGCCATCCGCGTCCACATGTTACTAGTTTTACTGCGTGCTATATTAAATGGTCGTATCAATATTTTCTTTTGTGTCATCAGTCTGACGATTTTATGAGCGTCACAATAAGATGAAGTGTGTCATTGATATATGCAATATATGCGTTCTAAGGCGTCTGTATACCGAGTGAGGTTTAAGGGACACACCAGAAGTAGTTTCATGATGAACAAGAAAAGTAGTTTTATGATGAGAATAACAGAAGTAATTTCGTGATGATAACAACAGAGTTAGTTTCATGGTGATATCGAAAGAAGTGGTCTCATGATGATAACAAGAGAAGTAGTTTCATGATAATTGTCGTGTGCATTTTCTTTGCAGGCGGCTTCCTCTTTTTCCAGACAAAGATACCCATTGTGATAAGCAGGCGTTCCATGGCATCCTTTCAACTCCCAAAATTGTGGACACTACAGAGAAGTTGTATCATTTTTTTCTATTTTATGGATGGGAGCGAGGAAGATGAGGTGGAGTTAAGAATTAGTGGAAAAGTATCTCCTCACAGAAACAGAATATTGTGGTCGGCAATCGGACGCGACAGAGCAACCTGGCGGAGAGTTTATTTGCGTTTGCCGTACTCTGATTTTACCTTGCATTTTGTAGCCACAAAACGAACTACATCACCTCTGAGGTTAGCTCTGGATGATATAATTATTAGCCCATGTGTCAAACAAACAACATTGTCAACTGCCAATTCAAGTCTACAACCAAACATAGCCCCCACATCGCCAAAAAGTGATGTCACATCCGGTCGGAATCAAACTGATGACATCATCCAGAGAGTGAACAATAAATACGAGAAGACAAAGCCCACGGAGTCTTTTCAAGAAAGATGGACGGATGTGAGTGGCACACAGCAGGGACAATGTAAATGTGACTGCACCAAGGAATGCAGCAACATACTTCGTGACAAATACCGCGTAGCTTCTCCTTGCGTCCCGGTCCCTAGTGGCGGATCCAATACCTTCAATGGCGGATCCACAGGTAATTATCTAATAGGCTCCACCGACAAGTCCATGGACTGTTTAAATTTTTTTTTTTTGGAAACCAGCTGTTTGCTAACATTACAAACAACTTAACTCCTCCATTTTTGTCAACTTTGGACTGAGTCAACACCTTTCCTTGGAGCTTAATGCCCAAAGCGCGTCGAGGAAAGCTGTTGACTGTACCGTTCTTATGGTCTTTGCTCTTTTATGGTAACGGCAGGCATTCTAGTACCTAAATAAAAGGGTCGGGTTACAAACAATATGAATCGGGAATCGTTATGTTGTTTCAAAGCATCAACGCACGTCGACTTCTATCGAAATTGCCAATGAAAAAGGTAAGGCAAACTTTAAAAAAATGAAAAATTGGTGACAATATCAAGGTTGTCAGTAATGACTTTTAGAGAATGAAGAAAGTATAGGTAGGTGTAAAATTTTCTAGATACCTAAACAAAAATTACAATGTTAAAATTGAAGTGCAATGATGTTGTTATCCTTGTCACAAAACTAAAGATAAAGAGAAGGTTGGGAACGCAAAATGATTTTTACATTTTTTAAGCACTTGAAGAAGAGAATGTCTTACATGATCTTATTTACACCATATCATGCGAAATAAAAATTCAGAACAAATACCAGACAATGCAATAATCGTCATCGTCGGCACCATCATGATCATCATTATTACTCGAATAAAATTAACGTCCGGTGGCGATTTTGAAATGCAAAATAACTAAGCTACAGTAAGACTACTTCAATGTGTCATGTCATATAACGTCGTACTGGAAGCCATCAAATTAAACTGTTACGGCCGTAGTCCTTAAAAAAGATGAAATCAGTTCAGTTTCCTACATTTTAACCAAGTTCAGTTCATGTCAAATACATGCGAAAGTTTTTAGTGTATTTTCCTGCATTCTGTGAAATTATAATTTACATGGGTATGACGTACACTAATCACTGTATGCTTTTCAACGTATATTTCTTCTCGTTTTTTGTCAGTTAACTTCTTCTGCTTTGTTTAATGAGCACCACAAAAACTTGATCACTGATTGGGTTTCCCAGAGCAATAAGATACTGCACAGTACAATGCAACAGTAGAGTGCATCGAGTACAATGCAACTTCGATTACGCTGTTTGTCAAAGATATCTACAATGGTTGCATGTGTTTCATCCTTTGGCCTCTTTATTTTCAGGTGCGGTTAGCCATTTTCCGTTGATGTTTTGGCTCACTATTTTGGCATGTCACCTAGCCTACTCTTGTGTCACGTGACCATTTTATGGGATTAGTCACAATGTAGATGCTGTCACAAACACACCTTTAAACCATTGATGTGCTGTCACATAATTGGATGGACCCATAATAACAGCATAGCCTGGGAGCCTTATGTACTGCCAGGAAAAAAATTATGTCTTGACCAAGATGAATTGAAGCAGTGTCAATCTGCATGCATTCACCCTTGACGCAATACTGCAATGGGAGTTTGTACATGCTTTTTACCGCACAGACACACCACAAACTGCACAAGCCACCTCATTCCGCAATGCCTCGCCGCTTATGTGCACACTCCATTGTTCACTGTCACAGCAACGACCAATACACTGCTACACTGCGGGTATACACATTACCACGTGCTACAGCAAACTTATGTGCAGCTAAGTCTTAATGACACCCCCCCCCATGAGATCTTGTCTGAAAGCACTGAAAAGCTGCACGATTACAATTGTGTACAGTGTCATTTATTCGTGCCAGAATATTTGTGAAATATCGTAATTTTGTTTTCGTCAGACCAGAGATTTAGCCAATACTTGCATGTTGTGATATTCCGTCTCAAAAGATATTAATATAGGGGATATATGGAAAAGTAACCACAAAAACAACATTACTGGAGTTTTACGCTGCCACCCTGTAAGTGCAGTGAGTGACCCTGTGTGCTGTGCAGGCATTTAGACGGCGTTTCGCAATGTTTCAGCCACGGCCATTCATAACAAGTGAAGCCTGCTGGATTGAATTCTCACTGTGACATTTCAGTGAGCACACCGTTTGAATCTGGGTTCTATCAGTGGCCAGCAGACCAAGTTAGCCCAGGAACTAAGTGCAGCAGAACTCATCATGTCATGTTTGAGTAAAACAATTAATGGACCGATCTAGCAATCTGACAGTTCTGCAAAAGTGTGGTATGCCAAATTAAAATGTTTCAAATACAAAATTTGTGAGGCATTTGGATCGCAAGATTTTGTGCAGTTTAGGGGTATGTTACTAAGACATTGCTGCACTTAAATGTGTGCACCCATGGCACCAGAGCACCACTGAAGTGTGCATTGCAGGAAGCGCCGCTTTATTGCGACCCACACTCACTGCACATCCTATGTATGCTATCCCATGATGCTCTTCTACTGAGGTCAGGTCCAGAACACAGACTCTCAGACGCCAAGTGGATAATTTGCTGGTGTCTAAATAAGCGACACGTCTCCTTGGTATTTGCCACTTGAAGGTTCATGGATTTGTATTTAATTCAGCGATGCGTTTGTGCGACTATATAATACGGGAACACAGTGATCAGCAGAACGTGTTGGAGTATATTTGTTAAAGTATCGCAGGAATCTTGTTATAAAGTTCACTGTTCACATGGCTTTGCGCCTTGGTCAGCACACGAAGGTATATAATATGAGACACAGTTTTACGATAAAGTTGTTGCCAGACAGACTTTTTTTCTGTTAGGTAAATCATATTCAATCCGTGAGAATGCATCGAAAAAAGAGAAAATTAGCAATATCACGCATATGCTATCGGATTGAGTAATTCATCAAGTATTCACAGCAACATTACATATGACCGGCTAACGGATTCATATACTTATTGTGGTAGTAACATTTATGCTCGAGTCAAAGGGTAATGGTTAATTTCGCAAAGGAAGTACAAAGAAAAGTAAAAACGATGTTGAAAAGCTAACTGCAAACATTAAAAAAACAAATGGCAGATGGTACGGTATGATTGACAAAATGAAGCCATGCTGCAATGTAACAAAGCTGCAGAGGTGTTGGAGAGGCCAATCACCTGTGCGTGTGTTCGGCACTGCGCACGCAGCTTTATGGTTGGAGAGGTGGCACATGCCGTATATAAAACGCAAATTCTTGTTGATATTTTTACAAGAAAGTATTGTCGAGTGTGGATGTGTTATGAGGATAAATGTCCAATGTTATTATCTTTTATGTGGTCCTGAGCGATTAGAACAGGTGTAAATATTCCTTTAACTGCCGAACATGCGGCTGTGTGTATTTAAAGGATGGAGATTAGCCGGGAAGACTTTTGTCGAGAAGATAGCATCAGTGCAGAGCATGGCTATCTGGGCTGACAAGGTAAATACAGGTCTTTATCAGTGGAAGTAGTCCCTGTTGTCACGGCAAAAAACCAATGTAACCCAGAGTCACTGCCACGGCTGGTAAACAACAACGAAAGGTAACGTTGGAAAATGCCCACTGCTGGCGGTGGCATGAAATCGTCGTATTTATGTGACAGTAAAATTAATGCTGTAGTCTAATTACTCTAATCTGTGGTGCTGTTATGTAACTTTTTGAACAGTTTGTGGTATTTAAAGATAACTTTTGTAAAGCGAAGCAGGTGGATGCAATGGATCGTTGTTCTATGAAATACATGTTATATTTATCGAAACTAGATTTATTACGGTATCCGAGCCTTGATTCTTATCATCGATATTATCATAAAAATAATTGATAATATGATATGCAAATGAAGGTCTATGAATATGTCGCTGTGATCATAGGGCTGTGGATATCAATGTTATGGTCGGGATCTGTGGATATATCGATGTGCATGTGTATCATTTTGGTGTGATCCGGAGGCTTTATGACTATATCATTATTATGATACGAGACTGTACCGATGTGATCAATGAGCTCGCTGAATATAACGATGTGATCGTAAGGCTATCGGGTGTATGGAAATATAAATTTGATCACAAGACTGTGTGGGTTGGATGATATAAGGTTCTTTGAGTATATAGGTGCGATCAGGGACTCCATGGCAATCATGAGGCTCTGTGAATACATAGCTGTTATCAGAGTTAAGGCTCTAGATATATCAATGAAGTGACAGAGCCCTGAATAATTCTATCTGATCATGGGACTTAATGCTTAGATAGATGTGACTGCAAGCTATTTGAGTATCTCGATATATTCATAAGCCGTAATGATTATATCAAAGTGATAATTAGGTGACTTGAAAACATCGATGTTATCATACGGCGCTGTGAATGTGTGCAAGTGATTGCATGTCTGTGAGTATATCGATGTGATCGTGAGGTGCATCGATGTAATCACGGGTTCAATAAATAAGAAAGCTTTAAGATCCATTTCCTGCCCAATTTTATCAATAAATTATTGGGTAAAGCCAAATTACACACATATTATGTTGTACAAGATTATTTCTATGCGTTGTATACGCGAATAATAAAAAAAGATAACTGTTTTCTTGCTGTACATCTGTTCCCAATATTTTACTCAGCATTGTCTCCAGCCTCAGCAAACTAAATTCGAACATGCGATGACTTGAGGTTATTGACAAGCAAATGTTTACATTTTGAATTCAAAGTGCGACTGCTAACAATATGTTCTTGCATTGTCATGAAAACGACAAAATGAAAGCAAGCTCGTCACAGGGTCATTTAAGCATATATTGTGCCAACTTTTGTTATGACACGTAGGGCCTCTCTTTATTAATAATATCTATAACTCAATTGTAGATCAAAGGAAGAATTCCGCAAATAAACAATGTAGCCCGCATAACCAATATCAAGACCAGCATACGTGCATTGGCTCAAATAAACACGCATTGACATAATAAAGGAACTAGAAACATTTTGTCTATTGTTCCTGCTTTGGTAAATGCTTAAAATTCAGTTGTTTCCATCTTGTTTGTCTTTTTGGGACGATTGCGTGTATAGCTGTCGTTTTTTGCTATCAAATCGTTGAAACGTAACATTGCCTGTGTCACCGGTTGTGAATAAGGCGGCAAAACCAGGCTAAATACCTTTCTGAGCAAATGTTAAACAATATGAAGAAACAGCCAAATTACGGAGACATCGTACAGCAAACATTTGTAATGCTGATTCCACACATGGTAGCCGTGGATTGTCAGTGTGAGATACAATTACATATGCAGGTCACTCAGTACAACTTCAATTAACAATATATTTATGTCTAGATATATTTTGTAATGAGGTTGGTTTGATTTGAACTTGCTATTTTCTCGAGGTGGGCCTGACCATAACCAATCCCAGATACCTCGAACATCATGTTCCGTGTTCATGTTTTTGGGTCTTCAACTTCAACTTCAGTGGACAGCAAAAAGAAATACTCGTCCGGAATTAAGACATTAAATCTTAAAACGAGAGAATTTTCTGCACATAGCCCGTTCAAATGCCTTGTGGAAGTCATGGTGGTAAAATCATAATTATTCGATCTATTAACGATTAATGTTGTGTATAGTCAGTGATAGAAACGATCATGGAGACTACAGAGTTCGATGAATAAAATAACAAATGTTGCTATACATGGGCAAAGCGCTCAGAAACATTAAGTAGATTATTAAGATACCGACTTCACAAAATATTGCTCACCTACCTATAGGATAATAAAACAATTCCGTTATTGAGACCTATCCCATCAATTTGGTAACGTCTTAAATCAAGCGCCATTCGATTTCAATGTAAGGCAGACACGGGGATCCCCATCCAAACCCATTCAATACAAGGCGTAGGTAGATTGTAACAGAGTTCAACCGACCATATTGGTGGTTCTGTAACATATAACAGCTAAAATTAAGGTTTAATCGATGAGATTTATTATTCAGTTAAACCACATTAACTGAAATGGTCCATAGAAGCATCCAGTGTTTTGACTTCACCACAATCATGTTTCGCTTTACTAAAATAAACGTAGTTTTAGGAGCATTTCTACAAGGTTCTTGATATATCTCAACTGTATTTTGTTCAAATGTTGCCTCCGTTGTATTACGGACATTTTGTTCGTAAAAGGGAAAATTCTTTGTAGAAGACAGCTGTGAGCGTTTTCACGGTAGAAAACCGCTTTTCGATCGTCCTTTAGATCACCATTTTCAAGTGAGCTGTACACAAGATCATTTGCTTTTGGCGCAAGCGCACTCTACCCCAGATTCCCATGATAACAGCATATTATATTTTTACAGAACTAAGTAACGATGCGAACAAAAATGTAGCATTTGAGCGTATATGACAAAAGAAATGCCATTGCATGCTCAGGGGAAGCAAAGGCGTGGCTTTGCAAGGTGCTGTTAAGGATCGAACGTTTTTAGCATCGTTAAATCAAAGGCATTTGTCAACATTTTCGAGTGTGACATTTTTATTTTTATCATTAGTAACTGTTACGTGTGTTCCTGAATGAGACAAAATGGTTGGCCAGTATGAACACATACACGTGTGCACCTGCAGAATAGTTGTGAGAAGCTGCAGGTTTTGGATATCTTGAAGTACATTTGAAGCTTCACTAATGATTTTGCACCTTAATGTAAGTGCGATCGTGTTCCATTTTAGCAACTAAAACCGTTTTTCCATCCAGAGTTGCACAAGCTCATTACGACAATCGTCTATACATGTCACATCAAGCCAGAATCCATATTCGTGGCCCTTCTATATTATATAATTGTGGCATGCAGGCCAGAAGAACAATTTAAAGCTTTTTGCAATCAGGGGCACATTACAACACAGTGGTGTCAGCTCCTGAAAGTATCACTGTCCCGGAGATAAATAAAGTGGATGTTGACAGATAACATAATTCCCAATGACCTTTATTTACAAGATTACAGCATTTTAAACTGGTAGATTACCTTCATTACAAGCTTCTAACAGAAACTTACAACCCAGAGAAGTGTGATCCCTAGTTCAACTGAACTATACTCATGTTTTCTATGATCCAGCAGCACCTCGAGGTCATTCGAACAGGCGATTTGCTGTCCGACTTAAAGTCTAAATCATTCTCCACTGTAGCATTTTATTTCAACTTAGTATGGAGGGTAAACTTGACCCAGGGAAACGCCATAGCTGCATAGCTATGGTTGTTCGGTAAAATAGCACAGCTGCATATCCACGGTTGTTCGGTGATCATTATTGTAATATTTCGCAAGGTACCAGGTGTCCGTCCTCCGAGTTTCCAGGGCAAACAGTTGGTAAAGTATTTTTAAAACATGACTTTTTATCTTAACTTTAATCTGCCTTCTAGGTTGTGTCCGAAATATATACTTTTGATTCCATATAACCCTCTCCCCCAAGATCGTTCCATTACTATCCTCATTTACAATCCATTGGGTGCAGAATTCACAATTTTCAAAATGGCAGCCAAGTACGTTAGTTAGTCCCGATTGGATATTTTAAAGGGGTAGTATCCAAAATATATGTGTGATTTGTGTTCAAGGAAGGTTAATTTGTTGAGTGGATGTAATCTACAATATATGATGGAACTTTTCCAGTGTGAGCATTACCTGAAGATGTAAATACAATGCCTTGAAGCTACCAGTTGTGGGGCGGCGGTGGGCCCCAGCAAAGGAATATTGTATCAAATACTGAAGTCGCCCCCAGGGTATGAATTAAGTAGCAGCATTGGCCACAGGATTCAAGAGTCCCCGCTGAGTCAAAGATGTAGCTTAGTGTAGAAGGTTGCCCAGGTGGTTGATACAGGTCCCAAGTACTGGCGGGTTTTTATATAATTGGTAACAATCTGCATATCTATGACCAGAAACACATCTGAGCACACTTGGCCAATGAAGCCAAAAATGGGCATTAGAATAGCCATATTTGGAGGAGGTGCTGGATACCTGTGGTAGAGAAATCTGTATTTGATGAGACTTGGCATGTTGACATATCATACCTATAAAAAAAAATGGACAGTGTCCTTGAGGTGACCTTCAATATCTGGGTGAAAGTTGACATAGAATTTTGTTTATAGGTACAGTTTGGTGTTCAAGGTCATTTAAAGGTCAAATAAAGGTCAAGTGTTATATATCTATGGCATATCTCATATCTGCCAAGTTTCACGAAGATTGGCCTGTAAGTTCAGATGGTAATACCAAATTGAATTGCGCGAAATCAAAATACGCAAATATTCTGTAATTTGAGAAAAAAATTAAGTTTGCGCGAAATTGAACACGCGCAAAAAATTCTGGAACAACAGTATGAGATTTTCACCACGCTGGATGTCTGAATCGATTCATAATACAAATGAATATGCTGATCAATTCGTTCATGTAATGTGAGAACGTTTGTTACACTGCGATGGTGTTGTGAAGAATAAATCTACGAAAAGCATGCTGGTACTTGGATAAAATATTGGTTTACCAACAACACGAATCTAAGATCATTATGTCTATTAACTCATTCCACCATAATGACGCTCTCTCCCGCTAATATCTAAATGTCGTCTGCTAATTGTATTTGACTAATTTAGTGATTATTTTTCCAAATTTTGTATGAAACTTGCATGGAAGATCATTCCTAATTATATGCCCATGGTCAACAGCTTTTGTTGGCGTGCTCTGGGCGCATTGCGCCCAGAGTGCACCAAGGAAAGCTGTTGACTTGGTCCTATATTGGGGTGGAATTAGTTAAGAGTTCATAGATTATTGTCGAGATTGGCAATGAAAGTGTTACAGCAAAAAGTTGAAGCAACGGAATACGACCATATCTAGCCGTGCGGGATCAACAAGTAGCTACGGGATATGGGATAACACTTGATTGATCAACAAGTAGCTACAGGATATGGGATAACACTTGATTGATCAACAAGTAGCTACGGGATATGGGATAACACTTGATTGATCCACTGTAATCAGTGCACGGATGAAACGCGAACAGCAATGTGGCGAAAAACCGTGTGACTACACTGAGTTTTCAATGATATTGGATTATCGGTCTTGTTTTATAGCTGCGAAATATACCAGAAAAGGGCATCTACTACTGTACACAATACTGAATGAATACCCACAATGAAGTCACACGCACGACGAACCGCTTTTGACAATTTTAATGTCTCAGCTGGTCTGCTTCTTGCTCCAAATTTGGTAGCAAAATGTTCATTTTGATTACGGCAACAATTTTTATGCCAAATACCACGATGTAGTTGCTTAAATCCAATATATATATATATATATATATATATATATATATATATATATATATATATATATATATATATATATATATATATATATATATATATATATATATATATATATATATATATATATATATAACGTTTTGATTACCATCAGGAATACAAACTCACACACATTCTGAAAAACTTCAAATCCTTGTATGAGCTGTTGTCGCAAACTTGGCGATATGGAAATGTTGAAAACTGCTGGCATAAGTAATTCTCGGATTACTCTGTTGGAAATTAACTGTTCATTAGTTTCCATAGCATTTTTTAACATGAATATGATATGCTGATATATTCAATTATCTTCAACAAGATTGACCTTACCAAAACATAGCAACCCCAAAGAAACATTAACTAATTCAAAAGGAGTAAGGTTGAACAATCCCAGTTAGGTGGCCCTCAAAAATTCGAAGTTTTCAATTACACGTGCCAAACAGAACTAGATGATATGAGAACTGAAGACGAAAAATCTGAGCTGTTCAAAAGTGTGTGCATACATTAGCATATGATAAAAGTACGCAGTGACCTCATAAGATATTCAGGGAATGCACCGCTGAAAATACAGGAACTGCGATGGAGCACATTTGTCCATTTTTCCGACAATTTTAGTGCTTAACCTGGTTCAGATTACCTTGTCTGGCACATGTAGTTCCATCCCATGAGATGTGTAATCATCTCGGAAACCCTGTGGCAAACCACATGTAGCTTTGCCATCTCGCGAGATTTGACAGGCCACCTGCTCACTGCAATCCTTGGATGGGTGGATGCTCAAAGGTTCAGTAAAGGCAGTGCTGACAGAGCGCCATTGCGCAAGACTTCTCATCTGTGCCCCAACACTTGTAGACTGGCACACAGTAGGGGGAAGCGCAATTTGCACTCTCTTGTACACTGGAAATAAAAACAGTTTGGCAGGTGGTTTGCTTCGGCGTATTATCACAAGGTACCACAACTATTACGATCAATTATAGAAACCCTTGAGCGCAGAAAATATCCAGAGTTTGACTTTGGGTTACACTGAATGCAACTTGAAGCAAAGGAATTTATGGTGTTTATTGACGGATGTTACATATGTAAATTGCCCTATTGCATTCCATCACCTAATTTCATCAGTAGCACCGGAGCAATAGCTTTGGCTGTAACAGATTTGGACAATACTATACACTGGCCAATCCTGCATTGAAAAGTATATGTTGTACCGTGACGGTGAGGCTGCCAGCAAGTTGTAAAGCAGAATGCCTCCTCCCGTTATCTTGGCTTGCATGTGTTATGGAAGTGGCTTCGCCATCCCTGCTACGACAATCTGAAACTCCGTCACACATGTGGTGTCTCAAAATGCACATCCGACTCCTGCATTGGTAAAGAACACATGGGCACCCACTTAATGTCAGAAAATACACATGCAACATTTGAAGCTGATAAGCACTCTTGTAAAATCTTGTAATATAAGGCTCGAAAACATGAAATATAGTTACATACTTTTCACAATTCTCTTTATTTTTTAAACTGAGAAAAACAGATTCAGCATCACTCTCTGTCACTAGGGAGGAGACGATCAGGACTTATGATGGATGCAAGGGGTCTGCACAAAATCTTACCGACAACTTCAAGTTGCTGGTTGTATATTTAGTATACCATAGCCAATGTGTTGTACTTTTAGTACCTTTGCATCAATCTAAGGCAGTTGTTAGTCAAGTATGTTTCGGTTGACATCCAATAATATTCCTGTTTCTGAGCCAGGCTGTGACATTTTATTGTGGCTGAAAGCTGAATAAGATCTTAAAGAAAAGGTCATGGATGCCAACGTTGAAAGTGTAATTTCAGTGACAAGTAGTCAAGACCACAAGGGATACAAAATAATTTACAAAGAAATAAGCAGCCAATACTCAATGTTGATGTGGGACACACACCTTGAATTGGTCAGATTTTCAGCTAATTTCAGAGATTGTCCCTGATGATGAGGGACAGTTGCCATCTTTGAAAGCTTCCTATATTAGCTTCAGCATGAAACCTTTGAGAATTGGTATCGACTGGTCACCAATATGGGAAACATAAACAAGTATTCAAAATAAATATTAAAGCAAGTTAACTCTGGTAATGACTTGGTCATTTTCAACTGGAATACGGTAATCTATCAAGCGCCACAAATCTGATACGTATATTTTAGTATCTTCTTTCTGGTGCTGCTGTGAACAATATAGAAATTTGCCAGAGAATAAACCCTACCATTTCGGGATGATCTTCACGTGGACAACATGAGGGAAAGTTGGACTGCTAATCGTGCCCACGATTTCAGATATGAGATCCAATATGATAAGTTATACTGAAGAACAAAGATCTTGCATATGGTTATTTCCTTCAGGTTAAAAAGATGCAGACATATAGCTATCGTTTTACCTGAATGAAAAATAGAATGAAAACAGGGCATTCTTTACCACAAGGGTCTCGAAGTGCATTTTACCAGCATCTGCCTTTACAACAGCCTCTGGAGACCCGCTTTTCAAATGTTGTGTTTTCATATGAGCAAATTTAGTTTGAATGTAAAATGCAACAACAGAATGTTAAATCTAATCTGGCAATTTCATTGGATTGTCACAACCAGAGTTAAGGGTTTACACGAAAGAAAACTGTCGATAGCTTGGCACAAATTAACAGAAATGGACACGTTTGACTCATTTCAGGGCGTTTATAATATGTGCACAGCTTGTCAGTGTTTCATTTGTGCTAAGAGTTCACATCATATGCAAGGTTTTTGCATAGTACTTCCGAAAGATACCCATAGATACATGCAAATCCCCCCCCCCCCCGCCAAAAAGCACACAATTAGCGTAATAGAAAAACAGTTTTCGAGATCAACGGCGGCAGAATTGAACATTTCAAGGCTTACGTGTATGTTTATTTGTATGGTGCCCTCCCCTCCGCACCTCCCTTCACATGTCTATTTTTTACTTTAGTAGTAAAAGTTAACAAAACAGGAAAGAGAACCATCTGTTTTGAAACGCGTGAAGGTGCTACATCATATTGCTACCTCTGACCTACCAGTGCATTGAGAGAACGTGTGGTTTCGTACCAAAGTTTTTAGCGACCTTGCCTCTGCATTGGCATATTTGGTTGCTTTTGGAGAGATGCTATGCTGTGAACACCAATACTGCATCTGTCTTTTCTTCTTCCAGGCAGATAAATATTGGTGTGTTGAAATTTGTACCCATAGTGAGTGGTTGTGATGACACTGTGCGCTGACAGATCAGATGTTGGCGAATAGTTACAAACATGTATGTAACGTTTCTAAACATTATATTTGTAGCCACAAGTATACCGCATCAAGCTGTCTAGAAGGCTTGCTGTGATGGGCCTGGTATGTACTGAAAAGTGTGGTCCAAATACCAAACATTTTGCTTCATACATTTTAAGTTGTGTATATTTATCACTTTTTCTTGGTTTAAATCTAACCTGTCAAGCAATTTGACAGCTGATGCCACCTTGCGGACACCTGTTACTTCACATGATGCTTATACTTTGCGTACAAGTACGTATAAAGCGACTACATGTATTTCATATGATCCATTTTGAGAGAATTGCAGGGATGCAGATCGACAATTTGACAGTATAATTCAATGTATCACAATGATTCGAAAAAATCAATTTTTCGCAATAAATAGAGAAAAAAATAAACTTTCGTTCAAGTACCAGCATATATCTACTATGTAGGTAACATGATATGCTAAGTCAACACGCTAAGAACGCAATGCATGCAAAGCGTGCTGAGAAATACTGTTGTCTCAGCTCAAAATCTAGTTCTAAAAGAGCTTTGCTTTCACTTGTGTTGAATTTTGATTTTGAATGATTTTAATTTTGATGTGCTAAACCTAACGCGCAGTTGTTGGAGCATATACACTGTTCAGGGACATAAAATGGCACATCACTCTACCTGGTTTTTACCGTTGGAGCAGCAATAATAATGAATTCTGCTATTACTGCTATTAAAGAATAGCCCCATGAACGTGTAATGTTTGTTGATTTAGCGCATAATAAAATATCCATATGCCACTATTGCCCATTCCGTGCAATTATAACCCATTGTAACTCCAATGTAATTATGCATCAAAGAGGCTTTTATTCCACTGATGTAAAGCAATTCAACATGTGTGTGACATAGTATCACAACGTCCAATCAGGGAAAGGGTTTCTTTTGCATACCTGCATGCACAAAGAAGCCACACTGTAAGAGCTGGTCACACTGATTTAAGGTACACATTGCATCAGCTAACACATGCAAAACAGCATTTATTTTTTGGGCTGTTGCAGTGTGTGCCACAACCCTCGTCCATAGACGGTTGAAAAATACAGTAATTCTATACTGGCATGAATAAATTAAAATTAAAATGTTTCTCAAAACATTTTGTGATTTTGTATCCAGGAATGTAGGGGCATACAATGCTGAATGCCATTTAGAAAAAAAATGGCATCAACGTTTACGTTGGAAAATATTTGTAGATGTTCTTTCTCGGCAACAAGAGTTCATCACCGACACTAAAACTATTTAGTGTTGACTTGGCCAATTGGAAAATATTATTGTAAATATGGAGTTATGCAGCTGTACAGCTGTTGCTACTTGATTATGAAGGCTCGCAAACTCCAAATACCAGGAGACGTGTTCGGAACAATATCATCATCAACTGACGGGCAGATTAGAATGTATTTGATTGATATATACTTATGTAAGTTGTTGGCACTATAGATCGACGATCATATATTTGAAGTTCAAAGAATTCTGACGTTGAAAACAGAGAACACGTATGGAATACGAGGGACACCACACTATCCCAGTTGCTCCAATGAGAAATTAAGCCCGTGTGAGTTAATTACATTATATCATATTATATCTTATCATTTCATACCATGTCATATCATATCTTATATCATCATATCATATACTATTATATACCATGTAGAGAACTGAACAGCTAGGAATACGACTCTCCCGAACACTTACACATTTACATCTGTAGTATACTCTTGTGAAAATTCAATCAGCTTTTTTGTCAATATTGACATACAGTTAAAAAAATCGTACACAACTCTGGTCCTCAGAACGTTTGTGATTGCATTTAATTTGACATTGAATTGAATTCAATTTGGGGCATTTGTTCAGTGTTTTTATTAACTTACAGTCTAAGACAAACTCACGACTCTGACCGAAAACACACTGACACTCACGATTTCAACCTCAAAACTGTTTGTATTGTATGTCAAGCGTTGAATAGCCCCGGTACCCCCACCGTTGCCATATTGTCACATATGTCTCATTAACGATTTCAACCGATCATGAAATCAAAGGATGTAAAGTATTTTACAGGGTATGGTATTTGGGTTGGAACAAGTACCGCTAACATACTTTCGACACTTAGAAGTCACATTTTCCTGAGACAGGGTTTCAGAGATGAGGCAATCGGTCAAGTTATCCAGACTTAAAAAGGGGATCACCACGAAAAAATGCAACGAAAGGGGTATATTTTGTTTTGTTCAATGTGAGTAATCTCAGTAAACAGAGAAAGTCCCGTGAAATGTAGGTGGAGGAAATGTATCAAAAATACGAAATTAAAATTGGATATTACAGTCACCAGAAACAAATACAAATACGATGACATCAAGCTTTAAGCTTTTAATTTCTGTATTAATGTATCCAGGTATGCATAGATGGTCTACGTTTATTCCAGTGAAGCTGTCATACTTGTCAGTTCCAAAGATATTTGTATGTTTGAACGAAACAACGCAAACATTGAAAAATAGATCATTTAAATTTTGGTTTCGCTCTAGTTCAGAGTTCTCACGCTTGTAGTTTTTAGCGATTATTTTGACGTGGGTGTTTACCTTACACAGAAAGCAAGAACAAAAATAAAATTAAATAAAAAAAAAAAAAAAACACAAAAAGTAGTGCCATTTCTACATCACAATGTGTGACCCCCTACCCATTTCTCTTTCTTAGATTCCATGTGACCAGAGCAAAACAAAAGCAATAACGAATAGCCTGTAAGTTTTATCCATACAATCCATGCCTTCAATGTGATGTTGTCTACCTTACTGAGACAAGGTAGACAGCTTTACGTAGGAAGGTATCACTATCCCAAAACGGGACATATTCATATTGACGGGCCATGTATCGCCACCCATCCTATAGTGAGGGACCTGAGAGGAAGGAGGGCAGATACGTTTATTGAGCAGAGCTAGATGCGTCTCTAATAAAAGGAGTAAAATTTAAGAAAGCAAAAAAAGCTTAAAGCCAAAAAGACGTAATAAAATGAAAAAATTGTCATGAAGCCCACAAATAATATGAGTCTCATGATGCAAATATGGTGCAAATTAGAGCTACAGAAAAACGTTATGATCAAATGAAATAGAATGTTCTTCCATATTTACCAGAACACCGCAGTCAGCCAGCTCGGCCAAATAATAATCCCGCCATGCAACAACGATGACATGGTATTCTCACAAGCAAATTATCAAGATTTCAACTTATTACTAAAATTAATACGCTTAAAGCTGTTTTGTTCATTTTATCTTGTCTTGGTTTAGCATTGTTATAATTCCGGTATGTTATTATCTTAAACACAGTTCATAGAAGTTTATTGTCAAAATTCTAAAACCAGTCTGGAGAGATTGCTATGTCATCACTGCTGCATTCTGGCATGTATTCTGCGAAGCTAGCAGCTTCCATGCCACTCGGTCTGGGGCCCTTAGAACTACCATAACTTTTGTTCTACGTATGCAATTAGTGTGGCGGGAAAGTCAAGACGCAACATAAATACTGTTGGTTTCATGCACTATGTTTATTGATCTTCAGCCCACAGTCGTTGATGTGTCGGCTATTGTTTTTCAATGTCTTAAACTGATGGCAATGGGTCCAGGGTGCTGCAATTCATGACAACTTCATTGGTGGGATTCCGTCAACCAGTAGATGACCCTACAAAACTGATTTACAGAAACGGGGACCATGAAGATATTGCCAGGAAAATATATAATTCTTTACTGCTATCCGTATTATCCGAAATATTGGTTATAATTCCAAACATTACAAATACTCGCTTGTTAAGATGAAAATACCAATGACTAGATACAAATGGCAGTATCAATGTTTCAAACTCATGAATAGTTGTCATGACCATTAAATGCATTACATATACCCTTGGACCGGTACTTAAATATAAGTATGAATATCAATACCTCCCTTACGGCAAAGTGAAGCACGAATAAAAATCTATGTATCAATAGAAATGTATCAAGCAGGAAAATCAAAGCATAGACATGTACAATAATAACCTGTAAATATAAATATAAAAGAGACATATGAATACCAGTATCACAGCCATAACAATTTAAGACACAAATGCAACATACATATGTGAATATCAATGTCCCCACAAGTCATGACAGCCGAAACACCAGCGAAACATGCATGTGAATATCAAGGTGTCCATGCAAAAGCAATACATCCATATAAATTCTGATGCTTTTGGTCATGACAGATTGAAACCAATGCAGTATCCATAGAAATGAATTGTTATGTTTTCATATACATGTAATTACAATGCATGAAAGAAAGTTTAACTCTGAATATCATTTCATGTACGACCTGTAAAACAAAAAACAAAAAACAAAAAAAAAAAAAAAAAACAAAACAAAACAAAACAAACAATCAAAAAAAAAAAAAAAAAAAAAATTTAAAATCCCAATTTGGTAACTGCCAGGAGATATGGGCTCTGTTCGATGTTAACCCATGTATATATCAACACGTGTCTGTAATCGTATGCTGAATTTTAGTTTTCTATTTTGCAAAAGAATAATCTAAAGTAATAGCTATGTTGCAATTGTATTTGTGTCTTTTTGTCCAGAATCACCTTCTAGTAGTCATTACCCTATTCCGCAGTCCGAACTCGTTACTCTCCTGAGGCTAACCTGTGCCTGTCTAACCTATATACATATGGAAGTACTATTGTCCATATTGATACAAGAGCTCACTCATAACTTTACACCAAGAATCTGTGACACAAGCTGAGTACAGCAAGTTGGAAGATGTCCTGCTGACTGAGAGCTGTGATAATGGTACAATGGTTTATCCTTTTTGTTTACAAACAAATCTAAGTTGTGTGCTATGACCGGATCACACCCTCAGACTCCAACAAAAATACTTCCCTGCTCAGCCAAAAAAATACATCCATCAGAATTGTGCCTCAGGACACTCCCCAAAACCATGTAAAAATTGCTTAAGGGCCAAAGAAAAATAATACACATCAAATTGCAGGAATAATAAGCAAAAAGTAAGCTTTTGGGACCAAAAAAAGTGAGTACGTGCCATCAAAGTTGAAATTTCCACATGTGGCCACAATATGAGCACGTGCTCCTTCTTAATTTATCTTGCATTCTTTTTGTATCTGCCCTTCATCAGGTAGCGATAAGTTGGACACAATTTAATTACGTCATTATATCCATGCATCATTTGCACAATGGGTACAATAAAGTCAAAGAGGGGACATGATAAAAAAAGTTCTGTTTAAATTCTGAAAGTTGCTTCACTGGCATAATATTAATGTCAAACTATTTTCATTGCTAGTAAGTTTCATATACGAAAATGTTCTGCATGGGGTTTACTTTTCGCTTTAAAAGAAGCTATTTAATTATATTCAAAACATGAAGGAAACTTGAAATATTCCCTGCTTAAATGTGCACTGACAATGGTGGAGGCATAGTTTTGTTGCCTGGCATTCCATCTGTTCAGCAGAAACAGTGCAATTTTCGGATGTTTTAGTGACAAAATAGCTGGAAGTGCCTTGGTGGAGGTGTAGTTCCGCTGCCTAGCAATATAGATAGCAGGTACAGGTCCGCAGTGTCTTATGAATGCCTCCAATTACTGCTGAGTTACCTGAGTTTCATGCTATGCAATCTCTAGTCACCTACTCCGTTCCTGCATACCGTACCATTTGAAAAACTTTAAGGCATGGTGCGGAACTGTCTAACCGGCGGACTATTATTGGAATATACAAAAATTACTAGAGATATTTGTACCAGTAACGCTTTAGTAGTGCATTTCTGAGATGTGCCAATATGTTAAGCCAGCTTATACACGAGTCTACTTCTACAATACTACAGCATACAACCAGTTTTATGACCGAAGATTATGCCATTAAAGAGAAGCAGGATACTCATATGTATGTTCAAATCTAATTTCAA
The DNA here is from genome assembly GCA_964020975.1 of Hermodice carunculata. Lineage (NCBI taxonomy): Eukaryota > Metazoa > Annelida > Polychaeta > Eunicida > Amphinomidae > Hermodice > Hermodice carunculata. The sequence goes on from OZ026622.1 coordinate 81,944,134, forward strand.
TACTCTTTCTCCCTAAACACACAAGACACCAAACATACATTTTTTAAATTAAAACCAAAATGTATATCAAAATAAACGAGGTAAGAATATTTGATATTTATCGTTTAGAATTAAGAAAAATAAACCATCCTCTACGAAAAATAGGGCTTATGCACTTCAGCTACACTGCAAATGTTCAACTCTGATTTTAAGTTGTACTTGAAGACCGTAAGGTTGTCATTATGTTGTTAAATTAACGACATACTGAGGCCCATATTGTTGTGATAGCAACAATGACCTTTTTCCGAGCAACACAAACTACTCCAGAAACTAACAGAATACCTTATAAATATAGAACATGCATGTCATATTACATAACAAAAAATGTATGCAAAATGCACTGACTGAAATAGTATAGCCGTTTTTGCTTTTGGCCGAATTTATCATTTTTGCAATTTTTAAGAACGATCTTTATTTGCATCTGAACACTGGAGACCAGTGAAAATTATTGAGAACCCTTTTATTGTAATATAGTCCGCGTCTAACCACAGGTTCACTAACTTAAGTATTGAGGATCAGGAAAACTTGGCCAAAACAGCACAACATACCTGCATAGTTCATGTCAATGTACAACCAGAGTTAAAGGTGCCGTCATGTATGTCCAAATTCACTTCGCAAAAAGAATAAAAAGCTAAACGCTATGACAGTGTCATAATGAAGTCTTGTGATATTTCTAAAACAAGACTGATTTTCGTTCTTTGTAATTTGATTTTTCATGCCTGGGTTTCAAGTTATGTGTCATTACGTTTGGATAAAATGCTAAAGTGCTGGTACACTTTGTGACTTACATGTAGAAATATGTTATTTCATTTGTTTTTCATGCAAGACTATCAAAGGCATATATTTTCTGAGAGAAAACATTTGTCTAAATTTTAATTTATTATTGAATTTAAGATTGAACCATTACAATTTTTGTCAACTTAATTTTGATTAAAATTTGCAAAATTTATATGAAATGAAAAATAGCAAGTTCAAAAATTAATATACAAGTTAGTTTGTAATATCAAATTAAAGCTGGTACCTGTGTCTGAAATATCTTATTTCAGATTTTTTTTAAAAGGGGTTTAGGTAATATTTATAGATCATTGACATTTTGTTGAAATATTTACAATTTTAAATAAAATTATAACAGTTTTAAAATTTGAACTAAACCCTTAATGAAAAATTTAACATATGGTTTTGCAGCCAAAAATAGGCTCTGTCTATTTTGATCAAAACATAATGTTCATCTGGAAATGTGTTTAAGCTATTTTTTGTTTATACTTTGTAATTTAAAAACTAATTAAGATTTAATGACTGCACAGTTACAAAAATCTGTTGCTGGTTTTACATTTATCAAGATTTCGTCTTTCATACAATATGTAATTTTTATGGGTTCAAATGAAAATTGTGGAATACGCAATATAATATTCAACAAAAGCTAGCATTTTCTAATTTTTTGTTGGAAAGTGTTCTAGCCAATTAAATTAACAACATAACTCAAATGAAATTGCCGCATGAATTTAAATCTTGAGCTCAATACTGCTATTCATTTGTGCTTATTGGCTCTATGGAATTCATTTGTTCCCAGTAGTGACAGCTGATGCATAATAATTGCATCGTAGACAACGAAGTAAAAATATGTTAATTCAAAGTGTGGTGAAGATACCTCGGGGAGGCACCAGCATGACCAGACTCTCTCCCTTAATGAACAGCGTTGTAATCACGAGATTTTATATCTGGTTGCAATTACTGGAATATAGACAATTGCGATTTGTATCAGTAGAAATACAAGTGACAACTTTATCTCTACATTTGCCATTACTGGATTATGATGTTAGGACATATGCTTCTTTGACTTGAATTATACATTGCAGGACTATATGCATAGGTATCCCAAGTTTCTATGGTACGGTGCTTGCTTTTTATTTGGTTAACTTTGCTGATAACACAACGAACTGATCAAATAAATAAATAAATAAATGAATGAATGAATGAATGAATGAATGAATGAATGAATGAATGAATAAATAAATAAATAAATAAATAAATAAATAAATAAATAAATAAATAAATAAATAAATAAATAAATAAATAAATAATAACTTGCCTGATGCTCTTCAGTGCACTATCTTAAAATAAATCGACGATCCAGAGGAAATAAATCGAAGTAAAGGCTAAACCAGTCATCAAATTCAGTGAATAATTCTCCTTAAAGAAGTTTGGACATCTGCAGTGCTGGAGAACAATAGGTTAGAAGAACACCATCAGGATACATCCCAATGCAAGCTAAAAGTTTCCATACTTGAAGAAATCTGGAAGGATTATACTTATATCCCAAACCATTATAACATCGATTTTGGTTCCATCTCCTGGAAGTGCTTCGTGTGTTGTTTATGTCTTTCGTTTTTATATTTTTTTGTTTGTTTGTTTAGCAAATCTGACCAAAGAATGTACATTTATAATTTTCATAGACGATCAATGAGTGGGTAATACTCAACCGTTACGCGCTGCCCACACATAACTGTACTTTTCACCAACTTAAGGTATTTACCTTTGGATAAATATATGTGAAGGGTCAAGTTGTGTGGGATAACCGAAAAGAGGGCGTTTTAACCATCTGTTCAGTTGAATATTGCACAACTTGTGGGTAGTGATGACTGTCTTAGGCGTATAAATGGAAATTCACCTTTAGTCAAAATGTTTTCAGATGTGCAGCTTACATATATTCGGCAACATTAACGTGGAACCTTTGGAGTGTACGAGTACATAAATCCTCATCATAACTTTTTACAGTGCAATTTGCAGGTGAAAATCTCGTCTGAAAAACACGGTCATTTGCACCGGTCATATAATGGACTACAGATATATGAAGGCTGACTGCAAATTGAATATACAAAATGTTGTGTTGTTGTGTATACATTAGATCCGTTATTCTCCTTGAGATACGACAGGCATTCGTGAAGACTTTCGAAAACTTGACAACCCACAGTACAAATCAAACTGTTCCAACCATCATGAGTAATGTGGCACTATGTTTATTTTTATAAGGCGCCTGTTCAAAGATAAGCCTTTCAAAAATAATATTGTATAGTGTTTTGTATAAAATGCTAAGTGTGCATAAACCTATGCAGGATTTATTTTAATTCTAAGTATAACAATGAATTCCCGTATAAATATGTAAGGTTCATATAATAACATATCCATGCACTGAGAAAAATCACGTTTATTTTATTGTGCACTCATAGAGAAAAAAATGCTACTATTTATCAGAAGGATGATTTCATGCTGCGTGATAATCCTATAAGGTACCTACATTTTTTCAATGACCATTGTGGTTCAAGAGTAGACCTCCAAATTGCTCACGGTTCTTGGTTTGCGCTAGTGCAGAGTCAAATGCCAGCAGTTCTTTGGTCCACCCATTGTGGAAAAGGATGACATATATATACACAGGTTAAGGAAACATTTGTTGTTTTCAAATGTAAACTATGCTCTTTTTATGCTTTGTCAATGTTTTGCATCACGATATCTTTAAGTTGCTTCGACAGATTTTGCTCAGAAGAGTCAGAATCAGTGCACAAGTACCTTGGAACTATTTTTTTTTTCAATTTCCATTTGTGTGACCCATTTAGCGATTGACGTGAATCAAGTTTTCAGAGTCACATCATTCACGATGTCCTAGCAGCATGAAAAAATATCCACATTGAAGTTAAGCATCTGATATTTTATCGGTTTTTATGGCCTCTTCCTCTGTTCATGATCTACGTGTGTGGAAAAAAAGTTTTTCCTCATTACTGAAAAGGTTTACATAAGATTTTATACAACTTGAGTTATATGGATAGCTAGTAGACAGAAACATTTCTTGTTGTGCACACATTATATATAACAAATGAGATTGAATGTCAGACATTTCCTGGTTCTTGACCTACCTTTCTGAAAATGTGCCTTCCGCGTAACTCGAAATGTTCAACTTCTAGTCATATCTCAACGATATGGAGATTCATAGAAAGCTTGTGGTGGCAGACATTAAGGACCTACATTTAATTAGATCTGACCTACCTCCACAGAAACATTTTTCTCGTAGTTAGAAAACAAGGTTTAATTTGATTTCAAAGACATTGAAATTCTCCATGCAACTACAATGAAAAGAGCAGATGTATGAGTCATTAATTGTGACGGATATAACAGTCACGGCAACCTATTTACCGACTACCATATAAGATGATATGCGTAGTCTTCAGTCGAATCTCTAGCCTGTTATCTCAACTCTTTCAGTGCCAAGTTTTGACTGAGTCAACGACTGTCCTCGACGCACATTGGACTGCATGGTAAACCAGCTGATAAATATTGCACATGAAATAAGTCAAATAATAGATGAAGAAAAAGAAGTGTTTATGATTTTTTCTGGTGTTTCAAGGCTTTGTGGTCATGTTTGGCATCTTGATCTTTTATGAAGAGTCACAAGTAGGTGACTATGACCCACTGCTTTTATCTATTCGATCTTAATATAGGTAATAGAAGGCAGAGGGTATGCATAGAAAGCATTTTTTTTCCAAATTGGGTTAACAAAGAATGTGGTGTTTCTCACATTACTGTGTTGGGTCCAGTGTTATTTTTTTAGTTTCTATGAATGATTTTACACATTATATTACAGTTGAAGTTTACTTCGCGGATGGTACAACTCTGTTTGCAATTGTGGACACTCCCTAGAGAAAAGTTGTAAACTTTAAAAGTAATTTACATTTTGGAGACAAACGGGGGAAAAAGAGAGGTGGAAGGTAGATTTTAATCCGGACAAAACCAAAATTTTTATTTTCACAAAAATAGAAAAGGGAAAGACGAAAAGAAAGCAAATCCAACTCTTAAATTATCCGTCATGAACAAACCGATCCCTCGTGTTAAGGGACATTAATACATACAATTTGACGTTATTTTGGCTTACTTGTTTTGGGATAGCCACATAAACATATTTGTGAAAAGGCTTTGGTTCCGCTTAGGGCGAATCAGGTCATGCATGTATCATATGTATTGTGATGCGGTTGAATGTATGTGCACATCTTCTATACGTCCTTTTTTTAATATGCTTCACCTGTGTATAATAATTGCACCACCCGCTGCGGGGATTTTGCTTGAAAGTGTGCAATATACGCTATCAAATTATGTCTCGGGTGTAATAAATACATCCATTCAGTCTCAAATATTTTCTTGTCTCGGCTGGCCGAGCCAGGGAGTTCAAAGAAAATATTATGAACTAGTTCTTTGCTTTGCAATAACTCGTGGTTGGTGCCCGTAACACCTGCAGGCACTGATTCCACGACCTAACAAAGAGAAGTTCACTTGTTTATTACGCAATATCGATGAATGCTGCCTTGTTTACGGAAGGACTTCTTTGTTTGTAAATTCTTGTATATTATCTCCTATCCTTCTTTCGAACGCACTATCCTTAAACATCAAAATTGGTCCTTCAAACACCATATTCAAGATACATGTTAGGCGTTGCGTATTTCCCACAAGGCTCGATTAGTTGCTGAGATCAGGACATAGGAGGGGTTCTATCTAATGTTCTGATCTCAGATCAGTTGAAACATGGAGAACCCACAAACTTGAATATTATACTCAGTCATCTTCGCGTCGATTTTAGTGCTTTAAATGCCCTCCTGTTTAAGAGAAATGCTATAAAATCGACTGAAGTTGTACACTGGAATTATTACCATCGGTAAAAGAATGATGTTGTTTCCATGGTTAGAAAAGTCAAACAAGATTATTTTAGTGAGGTGTTTGATAATATTCTGACAAACAAAGCAAGAGACCTAAGAAATGATGGCAAACTTTGAGGAATGCATGCGTTTGAAAATACAAAGCCTGATGCTATTCTATTTTAATTATGATGCTATCCGTTGATACTCAGCCTAATTATTTATCGTATGGAAAACGTTTGCCACAAATCTTTGATAAAATTGAAGAAATAAGCATGTTTTTTCGTCACCTGTAAGATATTAGATCGAGTTTTGCATCGGGCTCTTCTTCATTAATTGGAAGGACGTGGCATATATGATCCTTTACTTTCAGGACCAAATCACATCTAAGTAATCGTAAACAGAACAAAATACTGGCAGTTAAAGCTTCTGACTGGGTGTCATGCAGTTCAGACTAATATGCCGCCAGGGGGCATGCTGAGAACTATGTTGTTTCTTATATTTATTAATAACGTGGTACAAGAGTTAACCTGTAAAGTATATTAATTATTCATTTGCCAATGACATTTCCCTGTTCGAGATAGTCAATGCACCGGAAGAAACAGATGGTAATTATGTATTCTTGAAGTAGTCATTTTGTCGGATAATCTACCGTGGGATAGTCACAGTTATCATGTAAGCGCCAATGCTAGGCGTAAATACATGAAACCTGTTACGCATCACAAAATAGTCAAAGGCCTGTGTCCAGGGGAGCGATCATGGCGTTTGTCCACAGCGCCGTCTGCCGCATTTTGGAGATGTCCACGACCGAGGGCAATGGGTGGCCTCTCTGAGGAAGACAGAACATTCTTTACAAAAACTCAATCCCTCCGTTCAGTATTCTATTGGGAAGTTTAATTTATTTATGTGGTACGTAAGCCCATAGTTTTTTCGTCATTCTTGCTGAATCTAATTGTTTGATACGAGAAAAGCAAAGGTGATCCGACGGACAGATGACGCATTGAAAAACATAATGTCATGTAACCCACAAAAATCATAGAAATTCATTCCGTCCCATTCGGGTCGCACACGCAACAGTAACTCATCCTTTAGTGGTAGTAATGTAATTGCTAATATTCGCATTATTCGACAACCAAACTCGCCAGTGTTACACTTGTCCACGTATTGGCGTATAATATTTTACCTCATCATGAACTTTGCCAGAAGTGTTATGTACCTCTTCAGCCACTTATGTTATGTAATTTTATGCAGTATTGCCAATACTTCCTGGAAAGCAAGTCACGACAAACTGGCTGCATTAATATCAATAGTAAAAGTTCCAACCCGACTAATTTTTTTTATTCAATGTTTTTGAAAATAAATCTTGTTTCTTCAATTCCTGTTGGTTCACAGTCTACCAGCCATACAGTAAAAATGTGATGTAAGTCACTATGGGACATGCACATGACTTCCATGTTGACGACCCATATGGGAGCAGTCACGAGTTGAACTTAGAGATACCCGGTACTGCCAAATTCAATGTCATCCTGGTAAGTTACCGCGAAAGCACCAAATTGTTATATTATCACACAGGTGCATTTGCTCTGCAACCCTTTCCCGCTCAAACTCTACCACAGACCCTGGATGTAATGAGATATATTTCCATGCGAGTTATAAATGAAAGCTCGGGACATGATGTTCCGAGCCGACACTTTTTTTTGCGCTCTACTTGCGTGAAGGAAAGCGGCTGACTGTCTTACTCTCCCCTGGAAATCGTTACAAAAACGCCGTCTCTTGACGGTACTCTTGTATCAATGAAGAGGATATGTGATGTCAAAAGATCTCAGAGCAAAGCAAACAAAGGCCACGACCCATTGATCCGCCAGTCATGGATCACTGGTCGGTGCCCAGAGTATTTTGAAAATGCTTCTCGCGTCAACAAACCAACGCGGGTCGCAGAGGGGAAAGGTAAATTATGGAAATGAAATATAAATTCTACGAAAGAGGGCGGTGACAGAACCGGGAAGATATTCAGTGAGATTGTGCTGATTCTCAAACATTTTCCCTCAGATACATTCTGCTGATGCGGAACAAAAAGAACAGTACACACTGCGAGATAACATATGACATACATGAACTGATCAAAGATAAAGCAAGTTCATGGTCAGAAATGTTTTCAAATTGTCGTATGCAGAAAAACACCCCACCCTTCCTGTTATGCATGCAGTCCATATATTGAGAGGGCATTTTTGCTACATCAAACATGCGAAAGATGTATTTGCTAACACACAAAAACACATTTCTGCAAAATGCATAACTGCATATTTTAAGTTAGAGATACTTCATAAGAGAAATATCTTGCACTCAAAATGTTTCCTTGTCCATACAATCCATTAGATGTAAACATAGATTACAGAATTGTCTGTGTGCCAACACGTTGTTTTTGTCCATGAATTCTTTTCTTTCTTTCTTTCTTTCTTTCTTTCTTTCTTTCTTTCTTTCTTTCTTTCTTTACCAGCAGATTTGCCCCATATTTTTAAGACTATTATACGCAGAAACTCCAAACATGGCACGATTGTACTTTCATAAATAAAGTTTGGCTTTTTATGAAGGGTAACAGTTATGAAAATTATGCAAATTGGGGCCATTTGACAACTTAAAGCCTTAATATCTTGGAACTTATAAGGGGTAGAGGTGTCATTCCATCTTCAATCCATAGGTTTGTGCTATAAATGCCTCCAACGAACATCAAACAGAAGTTGTAGGATTTTAAAATATGCTAATTAGGAGCACTTAAAAGGTTTAAGTGTTGAATATTTAAAAAAAATATTATAGGTAAAGGTGTTATTCCGACTTAAATTCATAGGTTTGTGCTGTAGGTGCATCTAGTGAACCATGAATAAAAGTATAATGAATCACAAACTAAAGTTGGAGAGTTCAAATTTACGCCTATTCAAAAATTTAAATGTTGAATAGCTATCTTCAAAACTATTACGGGTAGATGTGCAAATCTGACTTCACATCCGAGATTAGTTCATCATCGCAAAGTTTTATCATATTAGTAATTACAATAATGAATGTACTACAACAAATTGCTATGTATATAACAGGTAATTTTTGTGGTTAGTAAATCTTATTACCTATGCTAACCTCGTGACAAATGTTGTAATTAAAGTGTGTGTGTCGACACACACTTTTCTGATTTTCTAGGAATTCTTTATTTCTTTCTTTCTTTCTTTCTTCTTTCTCTCTTTCTTTCTTTCTTTCTTTCTTTCTTTCTTTCTTTCTTTCTTTCTTTCTTTCTTTCTTTACAGGCAAATTTGTCCGACATTTCATTTGAAAAGTATTATATGTAGAAACTCCAAACTTGGCACAATTATACTTCTATGGATAAAGTCTGGCCTTTTTATAATGAGAGGTCATACCTTTCAAAATTATGCAAGTGAGGGCTAATTAAAGTTTGAAATCTTCAATTTGTTATATACTATACAGTGCATTCCACCTAACTTCAGCTCTGGGGGCTGTCTCATCAGTTGTGACCACAGTGGTGGTGGGCCAAACAGCCTATCACTGACCTCTTTGCCCTGCCACTCAACCGGGCTGCTATAATTGGTGGTGTTTGTAAACAGGTCCACATGGGTGCTGCTGTAGACATTTACATGGGTTTTATTTTCATTTTTGTAGCATCAAATAATTGGATTTTTTACAAAATAATCCCGGCGAAAGGGACACCATTTTACTGTGGAGTTGGCCCTGCTATGTGTCTGCCACCCCACCAAACACACATGACCAGTGACAGTGAATGATTGGTATCAAATGGCCGGCTTATTCCAAAGTCCTGGCAAGAGTAACCACATCAAAATAAACCCTACCCTTTCCTCCTTAAGTTTGTGTGTATTTTATTACCCCCAATAGATTTCACTCATAATCCACAGCCTTTATCAACATCGTAAGACCTGTGGGACATTTTTACAGGGGTGTCACATCTTAATTAAACTGCAAACAAGCCGTAATCCTGGTATATATTTTACAAGATGTGACATCAAAATGACCCTTTGAAAATGCGGCATGCCTTGACTCATTCAGGACAGAAGTCTTCATTTACTGTCAGTAAAATTTGTATCAAAGGGATATACTGAGTATTCTTATCTTTTAAATGAGGGGGTTCTGATTTAAAATTTCTGACAATCATTATAGAATATAATATGTGCTCATGTTTTGTGATATTCTGACCGTTTTTATTTGTTTCACACATTGTATTAGCAATGCAAATTTGAAAGAAGTAGCAAAGAGCATATCCTTTGGGTTCATCACTGAATGAGTTAATTTTGTCATATAAACATTGGCTGCATTGATTGAATGGCTATGTCTGTTTAGTAATTTAATTATAAGTTAATGCTTTCTTTCTGGACACCAGTCAGTTCAGTGGCTCTTAAAGAAAACATTTTGGGCAACATTATTTATATACAGTTACACAGTCCAGGAAATGCTCAAGATCCCTGCTCATGCATTCTATCATTAAAGTGTGTGTGTGTCAACACAATTTTCTTTCTTTCTTTCTTTCTTTCTTTCTTTCTCCCTCCCTCCCTCCCTCCCTCCCTCCCTTCCTTCCTGCCTTCTTTCTTTCTTTCTTTCTTTCTTTCTTTCTTTCTGAATTTGAAATTTTCAATCTTGAATATCTTCAACAGTATAATAGAGATGTCATTCCAACTTCTACTAGGGGGTTGTTGACCATTGGCACCTAATCACCCAATGAATTAAAAATAAAAGTTGTAGCAATTTAAATTATGTAAAAAAAGCACCATTAGAAATTTTAAATCTTGAATAACTTCAAAGCTATAATAGATAGAGATGCCATTCCAACTTCTACTCCTGTTTTATGGAATAGTTGTACATTGCCATACAAATATGCTTTGAAGACACACACACTGATTTGCTATGCAGCAAATCATCTTTCCTAGTTTTGAATTCTTTTTATCTCCCTAGGTGGCCCCAGCGATATCGGGTTTTTTCAATCCTTTGTTGGGGTCATCCTGACTCGATCTTGTTGTATTTACTTTTTTTTTCTTTTGTTAACCACAGTTATTTGCACTATGTTTCATATTTGTTGACTATTTCACATTGTATTTCTTATGCCAAATAAAACATATTCTGATTCTGATTCTTAATTTTGCAGAGAGGTAAGCTCTCAGATGCCGCTAAAGCTAGAATCTCTGAACGTGTGTCGCCATATAAGTCAGTTTGAAACGATGCAAATTAGGAGCTACAATAGCAGACTGTACATGCATACATAGATTATATATTTGTGATAGACAAGACATGCAACAGACCATGATCTGTCATTAGCAGTCAGTCATATGTGTATCTGATGTCGTTCACAATTGTATATATTTACATATGTTTTTTTTTTTTTTGCATCAGGAAAATAGGAATATAACTAAATGAAGTTTAAGTGTACAAAAACCACAATGTTTAAGACAATGTGCAGTAATTTCTGAAACTGCTTTCTCTTTCCCACGGCTCCATTAACATGCTGATACAGTGAATGTTTTATTTACCGTGATTCACTGACGTGCCCGATGGCAAATGTCTGTCAGCTTCTGCAGCCATACGAGCGTGAACGAATGGAAACGAAGTTCATTTCTTAAATTTCAGTTTGCACGAAACAACTAAATCAACGCGCATGTATCTGATATCGTTGACATATTGAATGTTACAGGATGCACGAATGATTTCGTCCCATGTACAAATGCGGCGACAACTTAGCACTGCATTCGTTTTGCCAGAATGAAGTGAGCTGGCAGGTTCAATTGATTTCTCTTCAATATTTTATACGTTTTAATATGCACACGGGTATTCAGTTATATAGCTTGTTTTATTTTGTTTTTGTCTTTGTTCGTTATAGAACAGGTCAATATAACACAAGACCAATGTTTACGTGGAGCAGTGCCTGTACCTTTTTGCGTGATATTCAAATTTGCATACCCACTTTTTAAACATTCTGAATACACCATTGACCTGTGCTATAGCTGACGCAAAAATGCGGCAACAATTTACCTTTCGATGGATGTATTAGTTTTGTATATCTCACTTTGACAAAGCATAAGCGGCTGTCAAATACTTATTCCCCCGGCGGCTCATACGCAGTACATAGGTGACTAAATTGCAAGTATCAAATATCACGGCTAGTCACAAAGAGGGGAGTGACAGGTCGTCGGCAATGGAATGGCACGTTCCTCGATGTGACAGCAAGCATATGGCCACATACGATCAGTTACAAATTTGAGTTGTCTCATCCGCCACGCAGCAAATAGGACAACGCTTTGTGTAAACTGACCTGAAGGACAAAAAAAAAGGCTTCGTGTATGCTATTTTGTAAAAGCTAATGCGTGGGTAGTGACAATGAGACTGACTACACCATGAATGTGTCCAGTCTAAGCATAAAGTGTTATCATGACCTTCAAATTCCGAAATACTGACTCTTTATTTCCTTTTACTGACACACACACACACACACATACACACACACACACACACACACACACACACACACACACACACAGACCACTTTCCTTAATGCAATATCTGAACATATTTTCTCTTGTCGCACGTCTCGTTAAACAGCTTATATCACGGGGAACTTGAAAGAATCTAATTGGGCCAAACTGTGAATCCAGTGTTTAAAATTACACACCCACATCATGTGCTGCAGTCAAGTTGCATTCTGAACACCCTTTGCCCTTTGATGGTTGAAGGGCATTTGATGGTTTCAGAAGTAAATTGACAGCGCCAACCCGGACCTTGCACTGATCAACAAAACACTTCAAATGGTAATCACTTTTGGAATTATTGGTGTCATTCATAGAAAACGGAGAAAAAACATACCAGAGTAAGACGGATATTTATATGAACCTCATTTATTATAGGAAAAACAAAAATGTATTTGTTATATGTTATTACCTGGCAGTAAATGGATCTGAATGGTTCAAAGAAAATAAAGTCAAACTCAGGTAAATGCAATTCTGCAAAATGAAACAGAACTTTAGAAAGATTCCTGTGTCATAATTAAAAATTCAAACTAAAAGACTATTGAATCAATCACTTCTTAAAAATGCTACATTTTTTTTTTTATAAAACATTCACATTGAAAGAGATTAAATCAGCGTGTACCTCAGCTGCTTCGTATATATTCAGCGTTGATCGTAATTAATTTCAATTAATTTTAGTTAGCTAAAGCTGTTCTAAAAGACGACGCATTGCTATGTTGCAGAAACGGAGTAACCTTGCAAATAGGTGTTTTTAGTAGCTGACAACAAAGCTGGTGTCTTGGTACAACCTACAATGATCTGCAGTTTTTTTTAATATGATACGAAGTACTATTTTTATTAGATATAAAGATATCTATTAATCCCGAACAAGGACAATATTGTAACTTTCGTGCTTGTCATGGTTTTAGACATGAAATATAGGATACCTAGTACTGGAATCTAGCCTGTAAAATACCATTTTTGTGCTTACAATAATGATAGTATAATGGAGAAGATAATGGTGACGATGATGACGATTATGACAACGATGACGACGTTGACGATGATGACGGTGATGATGATGATGATGATGATGATGATGATGATGATGATGATGATGATGATGATGATGATGATGATGATGATGAATTCAGTTGTTGCTAACCAGTGACCCATATAGGCATCGGGATGCTTTATTCGACATAATTCTTGAATAAAAATGCATCCTAGCATACATCTTGCTGAAGATTTTCTTCGTTGTTTCTCGTTTTAGAGATAAACAGCAACGTTAAGTCTCACAGGGCATTCTGCAAGTGCAATTAGGACTAGAAAAGACGATTTGCTTCACAGCAAATCTGTCTGGGTGCCTTCAAAATGAGAACACTTTGCCATTATTTAACATAATCTAAATCTCGTGCATCAGCCTAATTTGTATAAATCAAAATGCTACAACTTTGGTTCTTGGTTCATTGGATGTGACCATATCACAAACTTATAAACTGAAGTTTGAATGACACCACTATCTATATAAGTTTTGAGAGCTATTTAAGATTTCAATTTTTTGTATTTGTCTAATTTGTATAGATTAAAAGCCTTCAACTCTGGTTCGTTGGATTTGGTTATGTCAAACCTGCAATTTGAACTCGGAATGATACTTCTATGTATATGTTTTGAAGTTTTTCAAGATATAGATTTTGTATATTCGCTTAATTTGCGTAAATTAAGATCATACAACTTTGGTTCATGGTTAATTGGATGCGGCTATGTCACAAACCTACAAATTAAAGTTAGAATGAAACCTCTATTTATCATAGCTTTGAAGTTATTCAAGATTTAAATTTTGTGTATTCACCTAATTTGCAAAAAATTAAATGCTATAACTTCGGTTTATGGTCCATTGGATGCGGCTCTGTCACAAACCCATAAACTGAAGATGGAATGGTACCTCTATTGATAATAATTTTCAAGCTTTTCAAGATTTAAATTTTGGATAATCACCTAATTTGTATAAATGAAAAAATCCGAGAACGTTGGTTTATGGTTCATTGGATGCAGCTTTGCCACAAACCTGAAAATTAAGTTGGAATGGCATCTTTAGAATAGCTTTGGAGATATTCAACTTTTAAACTTTTCAATGCGCGTAAATAGCATCATTTAAAATTCTACAACTTTAATTTGCTGTCCATTGTATTGGCAGGTGTCACAAACCTAAACATGCACATAAGAAGTTTGTGTCTATCTGCAGTAGTTTGGAAGATATGGAGCTTTTAAAATTTTAATTTCTCAATTTGCCTAACTTTACACATCATGACCATTCAAAACAATATACACAAGTTCACCGTAGGTCAGTCACCATGGCAAGTTTTGTGCGTTTCGGAATAATTATGTCCGAAAAAAAAACCTCCCGAAAAATTTGGTCGTAAAGCAAAAAAAAAACAAAAAGGAAACACCCCCCCCCCCCCCGCCCCGAAAATCAAAATGTCTGGATTCGCACCCAGGCATAAATAGACAGTAAAATGACCTTCTCAATAGTCCTTCTGGGTAAAGAGGATTTTCTGTATTTTGGTCCCTTGAAAAGAGGCTAGAATGATACAAAAATATTTTTGCGACCTTTGTTTTTATCTCAGCTGACTTGTCACTCCAGGTTATACGTGTATAAATGAACGTTTTTATTTGCGATGCATTCTTTCCCTATCTTAATTATTTTAACTTAGTGAAAAAGTTAGGAAGAATGTATGAAAATATATTTCCATTGTGAAAGGTTTGTCGGGGTGATATTGCGAGTACGTACTTTCTATATCCAGATGTTGACCTGTTGCTTGCACAAAGCGGTCGATGTGCTGATTGGAAATATCCTCCTCAGTGTTCCCGCACACATATGCAAATTATTTGGATAAAAGGAGCCCTATCGGGTACATTTGCCCTGGAGTTAACAGATTTCTTTGACATACTGAGGTTGCATAATGCCCAAAGATGCGCAACAAGAAACTATAAAGGGTGGTTGAATATGGCCCATGGCATATTATATTTGCCAGTGCTACGGATATGCAAGTAAATTCTTAATGTGGCTTTAATATGACTGTTGGGGGATCCGCAATGAACCCCAACCTCAAGCATGTTTTTGATTTCCTTTGAACAGCCCACCAGCGTCTCGCACATTTATACTCAACCTTGTCGAATGCCCTTCAGGCAATCAATGTGATGCGCCTAATTTGCATCGGAATTCTTTTATCTTTTCTTTTTCCACATTTACAGGCGTTGTCATGTTGTTTGAAAACTATTATTTTAAAGACATATTTTTAGTTACATGACAGTAAAAGATGCCAGAGGCAGGACAGAATTTTGAAGTTCGTCACGATGAATTTTATGTTTTACACATTCACAAAAATAATGAAAGGCATGATCGTTCGCCATACCAGAGGCACACCCTCAATAGTCTACAACAACGTTATTGAACAAATCTGACTGAAGTATACAACATTTCGCTTGCAAGCGTGCGTGAAGTACTGGTAGCTCTCCTCCCCCACAAAAAAAACATAAAAAAACCAACCAAACAAAAAAAAAACAAAAACATAAAAAACAAAAAACAAAAAAAAACAAAAACAAAATCAAAAACCGAAAACATAACAAAACAAAAAAAACAAAAAAAAAAAAAACAAAAAAACAAAAAACAAAAACAAAAACAAAAACACCCCCCCCCCCCAAAAAAAAATTGTTACATTTCTTTGTGTTTTGATTGAGCCTGGATTTAAACTCATCGACATTTTCAGAATTTCGCACATAAACATGCAGGCTGTTCCAAAGTTTGACTGTTTGAATTGCGTCAATAAAATTATATAAACCAATTAGCAGGACATTTAACTGGAAAGGCAATTACTTGAAACAGCCCCGCGGGGTGCGGATTACTGTTGCAGATGTACTTGATACAACATATACAATAGCAATCTAGAAACTGATCTTGTAGAAGGTTTTTTATTTTTCTTTGGCTTTTCTGTTTTGTCTATTCATCATCTTTGATCTGATTGCACACAAAGCTGTTCAAGAAAAATTGTGATCCTTACAACAAATCGAAACAAACTAGGCATGATTATTTTCCATTTGAGATTAATTGAAATTTAAAAGAGTCAACATGAAAACACAAGATAAAGCACATTGACTTTTCTCTGGATAAATATCATAGTAACCAAATGTGATATGTACTTTACATACGAAAATGCAATGCCTGCCCTGCCAATACCGCCAACAGGATGGGAATGTAGTTTATCGCACAAGGCACCATTGCACTAAAATTTAGCCAATGAAAAGTCAAAATGACTAACCCCAAGGTTTCGGTGATCAGAAACATTAGTCATCAAAATTCCTGACTAGTGTTCTGTCCCTGACAGGGTCAAGGGCTTAACCCTTCTCCCCTTAAGCCAGCCAAAAAACCGGTTAAAGCCGGCTAATAATCAAATGTCGTTTGGTTCAATGTTTTACCGTTTTATTCTAAGAAATGAAAAACACTTTGAATGAAAAATTTGAATGAGACCTTTCCCCCGATCTGCACTTTCCTTGACGGAAGTTGGGCGCTCATCGCCTAACCCACACTAAAGAAAGCTGTTGATGCAGTATCAATTCAATGGACAGAGCAAAACTGCTTTACGGGGAACATTACTATACTGTGACGCTTCTGACATGTGTATGTGACAGTTGAAAATTTATCCTCCAAATAAAATTACATTAAAAGTTTTAGTTTTAACTTGTTGATTGATTCGTTGTCATCTGTTTACATATGGACAAGCTGAAGACAAAACGAAATCTGTAGATCATGCTAAAATATACCATACATATCGCAAAAGAATGGAAACTGATATAACCAATCAAGGAAAAGCATATGGAGTGGGCCAATATGTTGTAGACGACTCTTAAACATTAAATTTCAGTTATAATGGTCGCCATTGTGCCGAATTTGTTTCACTATTGTGAAAAAGAACCACCATGAGACTAAACCGCCACGTGTTTTGAATACAGATCCAAACAAACGACCAAACTACCTCGACATTTTCTACTATCAATTTGAATGATTGATAGCATATTTCTACAAAAGTGCCAATGTTTTTAAACAATGAGATCAATGATGTATGACGGGTAAATGGTCTAAAATTGACTGTCTGATAATTTCCATGTGTATACAAAGCATACATTATTTTGTATAGACAGACAGACAGCCAGCCAGCCAGATAGATAGATAGATAGATAGATAATTTCCATGTGTATACAAAACATACATTAGTTTGTATAGACAGCCAGCCAGCCAGCCGGCCGGCCGGACAGACA
The DNA here is from genome assembly GCA_964020975.1 of Hermodice carunculata. NCBI lineage: Eukaryota > Metazoa > Annelida > Polychaeta > Eunicida > Amphinomidae > Hermodice > Hermodice carunculata. The sequence continues at coordinate 81,961,670 of OZ026622.1, forward strand.
GACAGACAGACAGACAGACAGACAGACAGACAGACAGACAGACAGACAGACAGACAGACAGACAGACAGACAGATAGATAGATAGATAGATAGATAGATAGATAGATAGATAGATAGATACAAGGGCTGGCTGAAAAGTTTTAAGCCAAGCTGTGAAAGACCCTGTACAAAGTCGATGGTTTTCATTTATTTCTCCACACAGTCCCCTTCCAAGTTTACACACTTGCCAGCGACGGTGCAATGCCTGGATGCCGGTCAAGAAGAAATGTTCTTCAGCCACCCTGAAAAAGTCATTCACAGCGGAAATGACGTCATCATTACTGGGAAAATGGCGACCGGCCAGTTTATTTTCCATTTTGGAAACAGATGGAAGTTTGACAGGGCTAAATCGGGTGAATTAGGGAGATGGTCAATGAGTTCGAGGCCACAATCATAAATCGATGACACGACAACCACCGATTTGTGAACGGGAGCATTGACTTGGTGGAAGAGGACACTTTTATTGAGCATTCACGTCGCTTAGCTTTGATAGCTTCACGCAACTGTCTCAGTAGGTCAGCATAATACCTGCCATTGATAGTCTGGCCTTTTTCAAGATAGTCAATCAGCAGAATACCATTGGAATCCCAAAAGACTGAAGCCATCAAAATTCCAGGAAAAGGGACCGCGAAGCAAATTTGGTTTCAATCCGATATATATAAACCATTGCAAAAATTACAATTTTTTAAATTAGGAGTTACATCTTTTATCTCTCTTAGTTAAATGAAGCCAGTCTGTCATATCTACATGTTTCCAATCTGATAGCGGCTACAGCACATATAAAATTTGTTAAAACAGTCCTCTTCCATAGAGCTAACAGTGTTTTTACTGAATGATCTCACTCTTAAACATTCACATGTCTTTGAATTAATTCTGTGCAACCTGTTGTGTGCCACATTCAAAATCTATAAAGTAGGTAGGCGTGCACATGGTGGGTTGTGAGTGACTCTTCACCTTTGTTGTTTTGTGTATATTTCTGCTGCATTCCCCCAAAATCCACAAAGTGTAGCCTCATTAACATGCGTAAGACTAATCTGTGTTTCGTATCCAAACTGAAGGTGACGTACCAACACGGAAAGTGCCGTGTGTAAAGGAGACACCAATCCCACATCTGTCGCCTAACAAGGGTGTCAGAGGTAAAATCAGAAGATATAGCACGATGATAGATGGGTAGATATATATCACTTCTAAACACAAGGGCGCTGAAAAAGACAAAATCTTTAAAGTTTGGATTAATGAGTTGTCAAGCGAAACAAAATGCAAACAGTGTCACAGTGTCACGGTGTCAGTCCCACTGAACCCAGACTTTTTCCTCACTGTTATCAAATGGACATCAAGCAAACATTGTCGCTATTCTACTCTGTCAGATTTGCTGATAAAGGCTTCGGATTTGTGAGAAACACGTGATTACGCTGCTTATCCAAGTACCTAGTCTCAGATTTTGCGTGTATGCATAGTTTGTTGGCAGAACAATTCAAATATCACAACCTTCGATGTTTGAACGAGGTTCCATTTTTACGATATTCTACCTTTTATAACTTGAAAACAACATCCAACCATTCCGCTCCTTTCCTGTGTCGCGCGTCTAGTAACTGCTGAAGTAGTTTTGGTTAAAAGATGACAATTGTTATTTTAACAGATTATTTTGGCCTATAATAACCTTAAACTACATAAAGATAGTGCTAAAAGACAGGCTCTCCGGACATATAGAGACACAATGGTATGTACAACACACACAAGACAATGTACTACAATGATATGTTCAAACAATTGATATGTACCTGGCACAGTAGCAGTAGTAGTTGCTGAATTTTAACAGCTGTTGTGTGACGTGAAGGAATTGTATTCTGAGAACAGGATAATGGCAAAGATAAGAGCATAACAAGTGACCCAACTTGGTTTTAACAAAATGTGAAAGACAAGTAAATATATTCTGCAAATCCGACATCTTGTTAGAGCCCTTGTTAGCCAAAGGAAATGGGCTGGTAACCTTCGCTATCCCATTTTACAGGGACAGAAAGATACCCAATTGAAGAGAATGTATTCACATTAACTGGGGTTCTGTGATGCCATCTGGGCTGGAGCAAGGAACTCGACCGGAAAGAGGGCAGATCCATGTATTATAAAGCAGGGCCAAATGAGCTTCTATGGTAAAAGTAACAAATTGAGAAAACAAAAAGCTTTTAAAAGCCATTCACTAAAATTTAAAACACACATGATGCTAAACACATTCAGAACATCTCATTTGTTTGGTAGAAAAAGTGTTTTTTCTGGATAGTTAAGTAACATAACTGATACAAGTGCTCTCATCATGGCGGGGCATAGCTCTGTTGCCTAGCAACTAAGGGGACCAGAGCAAAGTCTGCAGTCAATGTCGTTAAATATTAATACTTCCTACTGTGAATCGCAAGGAATCGAAAATACTTTTTTTTTTTTTTTTTTTTGGTACCGCTTCGAACAATTTAATATTCAGGGTATTAGCAAGATGATTGTTCACACGTACAAAATAACTAATCAGCATGTCAGATTCAATATGGACAACAGAGCTCGGATTCACTCCCGGAGCCCGCATGTGGCAGCCCCTTTTTCAATAGGAATTTAATGATATTTGACTAAAATAGACATTCCAGGAAATTGTGGAATGTGCCTTCATTAGGATTTAAACAGTTGTATCTTGAAGATGAAAGTATATTAGATTTCGAAAGAGGGTAATTTACACCAGATAAACCCGAACGTAACAACATGTACGTATGGATAACATAAGGAAATTTCCCGCCATGTGAGCAGCCAACGGGCACATGAATTATAGACACAAGGGCACTTTTTAAGTTAGAAACTCAAGCCAGTCACAGTGTTGACAATACAAATTGTAGGATTCCAAGTTAGTTAGCTTTCAACTTATATACACTATGTAGTACCTTTCAAGATCACGTTTTGTTGAACTTTCTTTGTTATCAGGGCTGTAGCTAGCATTTGAAAGTTGGTCAGGCCAAATTCAGGCCGGGGGTGTGGGGGCCGCCTAGGGCCCCACCGGGGTCCAGGGGCAGCGCCCCAGTGGGGGTCCAGGGGGCAGCGCCCCCGTAAGCTCCAGCATTTTTGAGTGTTTGGAGACCCTAGGAAGGGCCATACAAGCAGCAATTCTGGGGTTTTTAGTTCTTTTTTTATGTGTGACAAAATGAAGTCTCTTCCACAGAATGGATACCTCTGAGGATTAAGGCATTTCAAGCTTCATATAAAGGAAGGAAGAACTACAACAAATCATGGTGTGACAATTAAAATGAATTTATTTGTAAAAAAACAAACAAACAAACAAATACCTCTTAATATTCAGTCACATGACACTAGCTAAGATCAGGTGATGGTACATCAAAGGGAAAATCACCATCATTGAAATACAGATTTAGATAAAGTGAGACCTTCATGTTTTTTTCACAATATAAACAGCACCAGCTACAAAATACAATACTTTTAACATAGTAAACTATGAAAAGTGGTCTTATAAAGCACAATGATTATGTTAAGGACTAGTGACCACTTTACTAAAGCTGTGTCAGCTTAAAGGTCTTGAGCAGTAGGAAAAAAAACTACAAGTACATGCATATTCACAATCTATTTAAAATAGAAATAATGAAATGAAGAAATTTCCTTCACTTTGTTCTCACAGGATTAACAGCACCTTAAAACATATATTTATAGAGTAAGACTAGTAGGCCTATGCCTCTACAGCTACCAGCTTAAAGTAATAGAAATTTGGACCCACAAAAAATGCAAAAGTACATGGGAAAAACACTATCTATTCAAGATGAAAACAAAAATCATGAAGAAATTTCTTTCAGTGTTGAGGTCTGCATATATATTTGCACTAGGTATTGGTGATTTCAAGACAAAGACATTAAAAGCACCAGCTTATGAATACATGTACGAGTTTGCATCTTCAAGTCACAGTCTGGATGAGATTCATTCTTCAAATAACATGTGTAATGCTAGATTTGTGAAATCAGCAGCACCAGGTTAATGAATATATATAATCAGTAACCTGGTGCTGCTGATAAAATTATATACAATATGTGCTGAACAGTTAAAGATGCAGTACATGATATATCATGTACTGCTTCTTTAACTCTTCAGCACACATTCTGTATTTATCACATTTTTTATAAGATTCTTGTAAATTATTATGCATGATAATTTTTACTTCAATAGTGAACAGCACCATGTTATATTTAGCAAATAAATGTGTATAACAGATCAGGAGACACTGACAATATTCCATCTGCAAGAGGTATGCACTTAAGACAAGATTCCATTGTTATATCTATGTATGAGAATTTATGACATCAGCAGCACCAAGTTAACTTATACACCATATATTAAGACACCTTCTTCATGTTATTCAGTCCTAAACTACTAATATGTTATATTGCATATCAAAGACACATTCAGCAATCTAAAACTATTAAAGTAAAATGGCAACATTTGGTGAGATGCATTGCATCTGAACAGCACAATGTTTATGTACAAGACACTGCATTGATTTTCAAGACACATTTCTGTCAAGAAACTTAACTATCACATGTTAAAGAACTAGCTACATAAACAGAACCATGTTTATGTACTTGTAAATGACCTGTCATTTAAAGAAACATTCTGCAAGGCATATACACAACTGTCAACACTAATGTCATGACAAGATTCCAGTTTTACATGTATTAAATGAAAACTTTTGACAGAGACAGCACCAAGATAATATGAGATTTCACTTTCATGACAAGAAACATTCTTCATTATTGACAAGATTCAACTATTATGAAAATTAGAATTAAATATTACAAAATATTTATGTACTTGTTATACTTGTGAATGAGCCAGCATTTTAAAGACACATTGTGCATTCATGACAAGATTCAAGTACTAAAATATGTAGCTCAGATTAGTTTTGATTGCAATAGCACCGGGTTAATGTGAGATTTCTCTTACATGACAAGACACATGATTGAAAAGATTCAACTATTGAGAGAATTAATGACACAAATAACACCAACACGCAATCCAAAGTTTGAGGCTGGTGTCAGAGAAGAATGTTTCCCAGAATCACTTTATCTAAAACTGTATTTCAATGATGGTGATTTTCCCTTTGATGTACCATCACCTGATCTTAGCTGGTGTCATGTGACTGAATATTGAGAAGTATTTGTTTGTTTTTTGGTTTTTTTACAAAACAAAAAAATATTCTGTATTCATGACAAAATTTAAGTGTTCTATGCACTGGAAAACCTTGTTCCTTTGGTTACTTATATGTGCATATATAGTTTTGAGTTAGAGTGGTAACATTACCAGCACCACTGTGACTAGGTTGATTTATATATTGCACGTTTTCAAAATTTTCCAAAATAATCCAGTCTTGCTTGCCTAGAACTTTTTCTGATGACAGGTTGATGCGCCGCCGTCAAGTATGCCGGCAGAATGCCATCATGTGCCCGTAAACCAAAGTTAGTATCCCATTCAAACAAACATACGCGATCTTTTGGTCCCACCAATAGCTTACGATTTAAGATTTATTTAGATGTAATAAAGATTTTTTTTCTTTTAAGCAAAAAGTTGGTCCGACCGATCGAGGCAGTCGGACCCGGTAGCTACGGCCCTGGTTATAGAGGGGATTCTTTCAAACTTAATCCTAAAGTGTCATATACCTCTGCGCTACCTTTCAGTGAGCAAGGATTCTTCAAATCCTTGGTTGTAAGAAAGTAAATTTGATTAATAATGTAATATTGGTCTCGAACTTACGCCAATACATCGAGCAGCTCAGGTTCAACACAAGCTGGACCTTGATCCACAGGAACCATTGAGCTGGAGCATGGATGACCGGGCAAACACAAGCGCTTCTTCACGGGCTAGCGAAAAGTCGCATCTTGATTTAAGGAAGCTTCAACTGATGCCGAAAAGGTGCAGTTAGATGTCCAATTTTAGAAACATGAAAGTGTCCAATACAAGAAAACAGAACTATCAAAGTGAATTTTTTTCAACGGATTACTGGAGAACACGGGAAATTGCTAATCATAAATTCACTGAACCATTTAATGACCTCTCAACAAGAAGCAGCTTCCAGTAAGGGGGTTTACATTTCGCTATGAAGGACCGAATTTACATGATCTAGTCCATTACCACCTCAAAGTAACAATCTCATACTTAGTGTGTTTTGCATACCAAAGACAACCCAAATACTAATACCATCAAGAAATTAGACCTCCGTATAGTAAATCGACATATGTCTGTTATTCAAAAGATACACCTACTGTCAAGTAATATTGACAATGAACTGATTTTACACATCCGGAAAAGAGCTAAAGGCAAATAGCGCGTCGAACATGCATCAAAATCATGCTCCGAAAATCACCAGAAAACTACCGATGATGAATTAACGTAAATTGGTTTCTATAAATTACCATGAAGTACAGTACAGAACTCTGTTCGAGCTATCAAAACCTATGACGCCACTACCTCCCCCCCCCCCCACAACAACAACATGAACCCTAAGCATAAATGTCGCAGACAGGTGCCTAAATGGCAAACAAGTAGGCGAAGATTTAGTGCATTGGTTTAACTCTTTCGGCGCTACGTTTGGGAGTGAGTCAACAGCTTTTGCGTCCAAAGCGGGCCGAGAAAAGCCGTTGACCTGGACTAGGCCTACTATATACTATATAGGCCCCCTATTGTGTAACTTCAGGCATGCTGGTACTTGAATGAAACTTCAAGTACCAGCAATTAGCATGCCTGAAGCTAGTTCCACATTCTTTGTAAAATGTCTTTTTACAAAGAACATGAAACTAGCCCCTTAGTATAATTCAGACCACTTCCAGTAGTTCGACTCTCATGGCAGTTGGCACCGAAAGATTTATGTGGCTAGTTTCCTGCTGCTTGGGCCCCAGTGTCAAGGGTCATTGGTTCAAATCTCAATGGATTAATACAAAAATACTTTCCCGCTGTTTCATGGTTTCCAATAAAAGTAGACCTCTGTCGGGTCTGGATCGCAGGTACTCGCATAATTTAGACTAAACATGAAGGGCAAGACTATCTAAAATCGACACACGTGCAAGAACTTACAATGCACGTATTGCTTCGGTGTTCAAAATGCCTTTATTCTATGTTTGAGGGTGAATTATCATTCTCTAAAGTGAAATTCAAAAGTAGTAACTCACTGTATATCACATGACCTAAACATTGTTACAAGTAAATTCTGACTCGCCTGCATCAGTGACGTGATGCATTGACATTTAGACAAAATAAAGTGTGTGCTAGCGAGGTTTAATCATACGTCACGCGTGACGTTGAATAACCACGGCGAACGTAAACAAACCGGGCACACCAGAGGCAGAGGTTGGCGTTGAAAGTAGGCCTAAGGTATATTTTTTGCAATGAATACCCAATGAAACATACAGTAAACAAAATCTTACATGGCTGGAGAGTGACTTACTATTTTTCTCTCACTCGGGATCGCTGTTGGTGTGGAAAATCACTCATGACCTGCGGTCGTGATTTTCCCACCAACAACGATCCCTCGTGAGAGAAAAGTAGTACCGGTAGCTCACTCTCACCCATGTAAGATTCTCTATGTCTTCCAGTCATTTCCGTTTATAATCATAAGCTTATTTCACAAAACCTCTAGTCTTTAAGCTACTTGCTTTGATATGTCATTTTTTATGCGCAGTTGCAAAGGGCCCTTTGTTTGATGTAGGCCTATGTATGGATTCTCTGACTCCATACATTGTGCATGATCTGGTCGCTGATGGACCCACCTGGTACGATGTAACAGGTAATACCCGACTCAGGTGAGTACCCAGCTGGAAGTAATACTTCCCCGATATAGTTCTAGTTTGCGGATGCTCATTTGAGTTAACGCCTCACTTGACAATTGGCAAAAACTTTGGAGACAAGTGATGGCTGGGGAACGCTGGGGGAGCGTTAGTACCATACCAATTCAACGTTTAGAACTGCTGCTGACCAATGTAGAATGAAGCATTCATGTTGTGCCAACGGTAAATCAAGGCAGGGAAAAAAGTACACCTTGACAGCAAGGAGTCTATATCTGGACTTTTTGATGACAGCAGGTATTACCCCACGGCGGCCGATCCCTTTCATGTGCTTGAATGGAGTGATTGTCTCATGTACATGCGCTTTTTATGGAGAGGAATGCTAAAAACAGTGACAGCGGAATGTGTGAACTGCGGGCTATCATTTCAGGATCAATGTCTCAAACATCCAAGAAAACCCCAATACAACATGGGTAAAGCTTTTGTGCTAAACTTCTTACCAAGTTAAGCCCAAGGCCTACATATTTTTGCGCGTGGGGGATGGGGGTGGGGGTGGAGGGTGGCAAGTACAGAAATCCCCCTCCCCCCGCAAAAAAAAAAAAAGAAAGAAAGAAAGAAAGAAAAAAATCCAAACCAGGCCGTAATATATCTGCATGGGTTTTGTTAAACACATTATCACGTTTATGCAGGCCTAATGGCGGATGCCACACTGGAGATTATTTTAGGGCCAGAAAAGCCAATTGTGGAAGGTATGGTAAAAGGTCCAAAATATAATGCTAATTTTTTTTTTTAAACTCAATTGATATAACTTATTTTCTGCTATTGATACAACCATTTTATTTAATCTTAACACTTAAAAATATCGTGCACGTTCAATGTGACTGCAGAACACTTACTCATTCTGGAAGGATATATGGAGATAGTTTTGCAAATTTATGGTTTTTTAAAAACAAAATTCCGTAACCCTTTATTTTGCAGTGTATTTAACACATAATAATGATTATGATGATGATAATAATGATAATCACTATTATTATTATTATTACTATTATTATTATCATTATTATTATTATTATTATTATTATTAGTAGTAGTAGTAGTAGTAGTAGTAGTAGTAGTAGTAGTAGTAGTAGTAGTAGTAGTAGTAGTCTCCTTACTTATTTTATACGAAACATGAAATATAGATTCGCTAAATGTCTTCTCAGAATGCAAGATATCTTGTACCGGATCTTGGGTTTAATCGTGTTTTGAAGTGCAAAGTCCTTTACGAAAGAGTTATTCTACTTTTGAAGCCGCGTAATTTCCAGAAGATTCGACAATACGGTGAAGTTTATCTCCTCCTGACAATTTATATAATGTTTGCAATTATATTTATTTGTATGTTTCACTCAAACTGTTGCCAGCTTTCATTTCTTTGTATAAGCCTACTATCCTTGTGCTTTCATACCGTCTAACCTTAGTTAGAGAGGAACTATTACCAGTTTTACGTTTGTTGTACGAACAACACTAATGTTAACTATATTTTACCTGAACTACTTGACATCAATAAAGGCAGATTTATATATTAATTGAAAGAATTCATCAAAATACGATACAATATATTTGAGAGTGCCAGAAGTACATCCAAATGAAAACAGAAAGAGCTGTACCTTGCTAGCTACAATCTTGTGTGATCTTTGGGGGCAAAAATAACTTAAAATTGCACCATTTTATATATGAAATAAAATGATTTTATCAAATATCTTATGTGGGCCACAGAGGCTGTTAGTTCATGGTCTTGGTTCTGCAGGTTATTTGTAGTTTTCTTTCGGTGTTTAACACCAAAAAGACATTTGTGGTGCCAAGAAGTGAGAACAGTTTTTGAAAATTTTATTGCATAAATGCATAACGGTATGCGCTTCTGAATTTGTGAAAATGTTTTGTCACTTTTTGTCTTATCTAACTGAAACAGTTTTAGAATTATATATGTGCAGCTGTCTGAGAGCCTGCAATACAAAGCTCTTGAAGAATCAGTTGCTAAAATGAAAGTTTCAGTTTGAAAACTAAGTGCCAGTTGGCGGGTATTTGCTGCAGAGCCAAAACTCTTGCTTCTTGACAATGATTGAGCTTAGTTGCTTGCTGAACAGATCAATCCCCGTGTTATAGGCATAGTAGACATAATATGGAGTTCGTCTGTTTTGAAGTAATGGCATCAGCTGTGTTGTCAGTATGCCCACCTTCTGCCTAACGCCACGAGCTAATGCCTACTTGGTTGAGAGGTAGTACAGTTGGTTATACCCAACATGCACCTGCGCTGAAAAACTTACACTGGCAGCGATGTTTCACATATAACCCTTAAATCTTTCAGTGCCAAACTTTGGACCGAGTAAACAGCTTTCTCGGCGTGACTGAGCACAATACGCCCAATGCGCGTCGAGAAAAGCAGCTGACCTGGGATATTCTCTCTGGTACTGTAGGCATGCTGGTACTTGAATGAAGGTCTTTTCATGAGGAATGCGAATCTGGGATCCGAATGATAATTCAGACTAGTTTGACTTAAGTGTATTGACTTTAGGCGCGATTGGCACTGAAAGAGTTAACATAGAATGGCGTGTCTGTTGTTTGAGCTTCAGGCTTAGCTGTATGCTGATTTTTAGGTGTGCAATATACTCAGTTGCCTCCTTAGCACCCCCCTCCCCAACAGACTTTTTCTGGTCCCCCGCGGGGCCGACAGTATATTGCCCTCTAGAATATCTGTTTAGCAGGCAAGGTGCTCAGGTGCCTTGTGGTTGTTTCCAGTCTGATATTTCTGTCTTATACTCTGCCATCTTAAGAAGTCTTGGCATTTTGTGGCATGCTGCCTCTTTTCAGTCTTGTTACATTATAGTTGCAGTAAAGAAGCTCTATGTTTTCTGTCAGTGTTAAGATTACCGTATACACCTTATCAATTTTGATCAGAATTAACTGTGTCCAATTAAATCATACACTGTTGTGCTACTAGACTTGGTGTCACCATATTAAGCCCATGAAAGTAAAACGTCATGCTGTCCGAAATAGTGGAGATTGTGATCAGCTCTATATCACATTGCGCCTACAAAGTTGTAAATCTCTGGAGTCTTTACTGAATATAAATATTGAAGCAACAGTATGAATTACTTGCTCTTCTGCATTCATTTTTAAGTATGTTTAGTTCCCGATAACTGTTCTGGCACAGTCATAGTCGGGAAACTGTAACAGCACATAAACTGGGTTTCCACTTTGACGAAAGCAACAAAATATGTAAGATATAATGTATGTATGTATGTATGTACGTGTTTATATATATATATATATATATATATATATATATATATATATATATATATATATATATATATATATATATATATATATATATATATATATATAAACACATATTTAAGATAAATGTTTTACAGTATGATGTAGCCACTAATTACGATTTGGGGATAACGCCTGTGATGTGATATACATATACATACATTTGCGTAATTATGTGCACAAATTCAATGAAAATGTGTTTTAGAAAAATCGTTAAGAACATCTTGGTTTAATATATGGAAACAGGCTTTTATGTGTTGATACCTTTGATCACGGACGCTGCAATACTCAGTCTTATATTGCCATAACACGGTAGTATCTCACTGTATGCAATGCAAAATTTCGCGTGAGCTTAATTTCGCGTGTTTATCATTTTGTATTTACCGACGGTACCTTATTTTGAAAACTTGCAGTTATATGTACTGAATATGTTGAGGTGTTTAGTTTTGTGTGGTATTTGATTCGTCTTCCTTGTACGCGCGCAAACTCGCAAAATTAAACACCTTCATCTAGTATCACTATATCAACATGATAGTTAGAACTACCATTTGAGACTCTTTCTGGTTTTTTTTTTTGCAAAGTTGGCGAGTTGAATGCAGGTCAGGAGTTCAAAACCCGACGGGTGCAGGCAAACGTGTAATGGGTGATTATTATTTGCCTCATCAAAGCGGGCACCTGGTGAGACCATGGGAATAACGTGCCAACGCATGATCATGTAGACTAATCTGGCCCAGATAGGTATAAAAGTGATCCGTAAATTTGGGACATGAGACCAGCTGTCCCTGCCGTCACACTTTGACATGATCAATTAGCCCTACTCCCAAGGCTAAAATAGAGTAGCAGCTTTTTAGAGGAAATTACAGATACGTAAAGATTAAAAAGGCCAATTTCTGTCTCCGATCTGCCGTACTGCTAAACCTTTGTGCACTGCATGCACTATTCAGATTAAAAAATGATTGCCCTATAATAATATACGCAGTTGAAATGAGTATTTTTACTTTTCAACATTATAATATATCTAGAGCATTGACTTCGTTTCATAGCATATTGTATGTATTTATTCTGTATGGAGTCACGGTATATTGGAAGGAAGAAGAAATTGAAATATGATAGAACAAAGCAGCAAGTGGACAGATATTTAGACAGATGGATAGACAGACAGAAAGACATGCAAGCAAGCAGATAACTATACAGACAGACGGATCGAGTGCGAAAAAGAGCAAGAGAGAGAGAGGGAGGGAGGGATGAAGAGAGGGAAAGAGAGAGAGAGAGAGAGAGAGAGAGAAAGAGAGAGAAAGAGAGAGAGAGAGATTTTAATGCCAGGCTTTCGAAAATCCGTAAATATACATATATTTGTTATAAACAAGTAATATGATGTTCATTGGAGAACGAGCTCATGCCATCTGTATCGATGTCTGCTATGTGCTATATTTTTAATTCGAACGCCTGCAAGTTTATACCAGTACTATTATGTCATGTGTCTTATCTGGTCTGTTCCAATTCTATTTCTTGTTGGGTTTTTTTTAAACTGCTTGTATCGGATTCCCTTTTCTTAATCTTATTTACTGTCGATTTCCATAATTCCATCTTTACCCCCAGTTAACGTATCACAACCAGGAATAGTAGATGAACATGTCCGATATTTTGTAAATCACATGAAAACAATTAATGCGCGATTCGACTCAAACGCTGCAGAGAATTTTCTGATAAATGATCTCTCATCAAAAATGAAGAGTTCTGCAAACTTTACCAGTTAAAAAACTAAAAACAAAATACCCCTCCCTAAAAAACTAAACAAAAATTAACAAAAAGAAAAACAGAACAAAAAAAACAAAACAAAACAAAACAAAACAAAGAACAAAAAACAAAAAACAAAAAAAACAAAGAAATAAAACAAAAACAAACAAAAAAATACCCCCCCAAAAAACGAAAGACCAAAAAGCGTACGGAACCCTAAAGATATCAACAAAATTACTTTAAAAACTCATTATCATTAGAAAAAGTTCGTAATCAAGAGAGAAGACTATCAATTACGACAAGCAACTCATAATTACGAGAAAAAAACTGGTTATTACGAGAAAATTATTGTAATTACGAGAAAAAAATCGTAATGTCGAGTTTTAAAAATTTGTTATTACGAGACATAAACTCGTAATTTCGAGTTTTAAAATTTGCAATTAGTAGAAAAAACTTGTAATTATAAGACAAAAACTCGTTATCACAAGTTTTTGAAAACTAATTTTGGTTGTCTCATTAGGCTACCATAAAAACCAACCCACCAAACAATCAAAAATATATTCTTACTTTGTGCAACCTGGTAGAAGGCGGGCGTTTCCAATTGAAACGAAAATGTATTTGGGAGCGGCCGAAAGCCACGAAACTCTGCCCAACAGGCCCGCAGACATGCTTCCTCCTCCTCCTCCTCCTCCTCCTCCTCCTCCTCCTCCTCCTCCTCCTCCTCCTCCTCCTCCTCCTCCTCCTCCTCCTCCTCCTCCTCCTCCTCCTCCTCCTCCTCCTCCTCCTCCTCCTCCTCCTCCTCCTCCTCCCCAATCTTTGAAGTTGGTTAATCTGAAGCCAAAAAGTACCAATTCTTCATTTTTGAAAATAATGAGTGGAGTAATTCTCGGCAACCAAGAACATTCAATACGCCTGTGTATCACCTTGTAAAAAAAACAGATACTTTGATGAAAAATCATTAACATGTTTTTGCAAATATTTTCTAAGGTTAACAAAATCACAAAGTTTTTACTCAGAATGCCTGTTTTTATACAGAAAAAAAAATGTTGAATTTACCAACAATTTTCCACTTTTGTACAATGTGCAGCTATTTGTGAGACGTGTATCTCATTCAAATCTTTCATGACACATTATATGTGACTTGTGTTCTGAATTAGAAGATTAATTTCATTACATTTTAATTTGTCAAAAGTTTTGTGAAGCCAGGAAACAACTAATTGCTAACGTGTGAGAATTGTAAACTTACATTTTGTGTTAATTTTTCGTTTTGCGGCTGTACAGTTCTTACCACAAATCCATGTTAATCCCAGCTAAATGAAGTGGACCTTCCGCGTGCTAAAATCTAAATGCTCAAGACCACAACTTGACCCCCCCCCCCATTACATTAAAGCAGACGGTCCACGTGGCTAATACAAAGGCAAATTCCATCAAAGATACCCTAATCTGAGTTAGAGAAAGCTGCCTACATTCAAACTAAAGGCTTACCCATACATATGGGCAAGAACCGCACCAATAGCTACAGAAATTTGCGCTCGTTCCAGGTAACTACAATTTCAGTTCATTCTGATCAAACACAATATATTGCATTTCTTGCAGGTTCACCTGCATCGGCCGAAGCCCCTTCCAATGTATATTAAACTGTGAACACACCGATCCATTAAAAAGTGTCAAGACCTGAAATGACCGTATTTACAACTGTAAACACCAACTAATTGGCCTGCATCATATTCACGCACTGCCAGACATGTCATGCAGGAGATTATTTATCATGTGGCTTTCTAAACTTGACATGCTTTTCATATGGAGTGGTCGCCATGTAAGAGGCGTCTTCCAACTATAACATATTCCAGCTGGAGGCAATGCATCTTGGTTAGAAGGTTTTTACAAATTCTTACTCCTATTTGAATCTAAAGGAAAGAGTCCCCAATTTTTTATCCCAGGTCCACATGCAGTTGCATCCACAAGACAATTATGAATGTAGTATAATAGGACAATTTGTCTTGGATTAATTTTGACATCAATAAAACCAGAGTGAAGAGGAGGACAACATTTTGAAATTATGATTTAACGGGGCATGTCAGATACACTACTTCTGCGTGGTAGCGCTCCCTGCTTCCTTTTATGTCATATGGTGCTTTAACCCAATGAATGAAGCAGGCTGTTTTATCCCCCAGGTGCCTCCACATGCAACAGGTGGATACGAGAGGGAAGTTACCTGTAGCGCTACCTACAGGTATTGTGGTCCATTAACTTGACATTAGGAGTGTCTGTAAAAGGGTCGACGTGAAATGTCAGCAGTCCTTAACCACAGCAGGTAACAAGATCTACTTGTTTTTCCAATTGGCTAGGTTTTCTCCATATTTACAGTCATGTATGGTGAAGGAGATGCGACAAAAATGTGTTTATGTTGTAGGCATACACAATAAAGACAAGGACAAATGCCCTGAGTCCATGTTTTGAGGAAAGAATGTGCTTATTGAAAATACAATTACAGTGAAACCTGCAAATCGTGGAAACCTCCGTTTCGTTTCTGAAAGAAGTATTCACAGTGGGCAGCTATCAACATAATACAGTTGCCATCTATCTATTAGTGCAATTAAAAGTATGGAAATATTCAAATCAAAAGCGCAAATGGTCAAAATATCTTTTCAGATAGAACTTAAACAGTTAGCTGTTATAACTTTGAGCTTGGTTTAGCACTTACTCATTACACACACGTTTGGGCTTTACGGATGATCTGCTTGGCTCAATGAGACCAAATGCGATGCAAATCCCTGAGCGTTGACTGAATGAGACTTTGACTGTGGCTTAACACGAGCTGCATTGTCGAGGCATAATAGCTTGGTACACTGTAAACCAATTACATTTGAAAAATACACTTACACCCTTGTCGTGTTGTGTCCACAATTATAGACATTTTTGCACCGTGATAAGTGCTGTCAATGCACAGTGGACAGGTGGACATTGTGTACAGGTGTCATTAATATGAACATTACCTAGAAATAACAGGTTCTGGCCATAACTCCTCACATCAGCGACGATTCCACAAATGTCAACAAGGGCAGGTTTTCTCATGTCTTTTTAAGACTGTAAATATGATATATTGGAATATTGTGTGATGGATAAGCTGATCAAAGTCTACGTTTACGCAAAATGAATTTTTTATTGCTACATGTATTTGATAAAATCAATTTTTACAAAAACATGTAGCAAAGCCAGAGCCTAATCGTTACATTGGTAATGCCATTCCAGGCCAATATTCATTCACCATGAAATTTGACTTAAAATGTCTGACTTGTACGGCCATTGTAGCAATTCTTGCATATACCATGTGTTATATATATTTTGAGACCATTTTTCACTCTTCTGTGTGTTGTGAGAACTGCACCTCATGTGGATTACATTGCTACTATTCTTATACTTCATGTATGACGTATGAGTCAACATTGACTCCTCAAAGGTCAAAAAAATTACTTACTTACTTCTAAGCAAATCTTGCATATACCATGTGGACGTAAATATCATATTTGTACTGTTATTGTTGGCCAATCTTTCACATGTCATGGAATTTGACTTAAATACCTTACCGTTACTTGTGCTATACCATTCTAGGACAATCTTTTACTAATGAAATTTTGCATAAACGTCATACTAGTGCCGATTTTCCAGGCCAATCCTGTATAAAATCATAAAATGTGTCTTAAATGTCACACTTTTACTGTCATTCTAGACCAATTTGGTGTGTGCCATTAAAGTTTACTTAAATGCCATACCTTTATAGACATGTCGGTCCAATCATCTGTGTGGGAACAGATTTCACTTTAATGTCATACTGTATCGCCACTCAAGGACAACGTCTTACGTACCATTCAATTTTTACCTAAATGTCATACTTGTGCTGTCATTGATGGGCAATCCATTATATACCACAAAATTTTACTATAAAGTCATACTTGTATTCTCATTGAAGCGCAAATTTTTTGTACGCCTTGGAACCCTCCTTAAATACCATACTTGAATACTGTTATTCAGGGCTTTGGGGGTACAGTATAATACATGATTGTGAAATTGTCACTCTCATCAAATGTCAGTCTTACAAGGATGTGCTATCAACTTAATAAATAGGGCAGTGATTTTAGGTTGTATTTACTTTTAATTCAGGTTGACAGTTTCATGCAGGTCAGGAGTTCAAAACCCAGGTGGTGCACGCGAGCATTTTAGAGTCGAGAGTAATTTACTTGTAATTCTGTCCTAAACTGCTCACTTATCTGGGTATATAAACAAAGATTCAGGTGCATTAATCGTTTGTGAACATATCATTATAAACGTGTTGTTCATTCTTAATCCATTTAATTTATATATGTGTTTGAACTTGGAGTGGCTTTACCTCATTCCAATTACTTATGTCTGTGAGCGAGCAAAGGCATCTGGGTATTCATAGTATTCATTCATTTATCATTCATTCACGTATTCATTCAGTAAGTTAGTCAGTCAGTCAGTCAGTCTTTTTTCATGTAAGTGCATCTTATGTCATTTCCGTCATGGTAACCTTGGAATTTACCGTAAATATTTGGGCATATCCTACCATGGTTGTTAAGCTTTGATCAGGAAAATAGACTTTTGTTAGTCTTGTGACTATATGAGGGCTTTTTGTCGCTTTGTACCATAAAGGTGAATGCCTCGCTCTGGAAACGACAAGTAACTGGGATTTTTTCACAGAGACGCAAGTTTAATGTCCGTGCGGCTCGGTGCACCGATTCCAGATGCCCATTGTCAGGTCTTTGGTGTGCTTAACACGTTCGGTTTTCAGCTTTATGTGAAGCTCTGCTCTTTTTTAACTGCATGATATCAAGATGGGCCTGTGGGCAAGCTTCTTTAAGAGGGCTTCAGATTGATCAGCTGATGCACAATATCATAGGTATAATACTTCCAAATGTGCGGGACCCTGTTGTCTGGGACTGGGGATGGTGATAATTGTAGGTCTTCATACATTTTTCGTGAATTGATGTCGGTGTGGCGGTGCAGCTTTCACTGGCGGCGGATGTCGTCGTTTTGGCCAAAGGTTTTTCGTCTATTCTGCCAGGAATAACAAATTTCTAATATGTTGCCTTCATTCGGAGTCAACATATACGGTGGCTCATTGGTGCCAACTAAATGTTATTTATATCTCGTGATTATGAGTTTCTATCTCGTAATAGCGAGATAGCTATCCATAAACGCATGTTACTCAACAAAAACTACGTGAAATTGGAACCAATAAATGCAAATAATATTTGTTACATGTCCTGAGTTATGCTTTTGAAGTTAGGTGACTAATTCAGATTAGGAAATCGCAAAAAGGAATCAACATCAATGTAAAACAGTAGCACAAGAACGTTTTCGTAATGTTAATGTTTACCAACTTGTCAGTCAGATAAGGGTGTAATATGGGTGGGCATCCGTCTAACGTCCATCGTCTGTCCAACATTGCGTTTTCGATTTCTCCAAAAGCGTTGGCCAGATCCGCTTCAACTTTGGTAAGAATGTACAATCCGTAAGCCTTTACCAATTTTGATCAAACGATCATGCTCCATCGCTTTTTTTTTTATTTTAAATGATATTTATTTATTTATTTATTTACTTACTTACTTACTTACTTACTTATTTATTTATTTATTTATTTATTTATTTATTTATTTATTTATTTATTTATTTATTTATTTATTTATTTATTTATTTATTTATTTATTTATTTATTTATTTATTTATTTATTTATTTATTTATTTATTTATTTATTTATTTATTTATTTATTTATTTATTTATTTATTTATTTATTTATTTATTTATTTATTTATTTATTTATTTATTTATTTATTTATTTATTTATTTATTGTAAAGAATCTTAATTATTCTCCAAAACCGCTTAGCCAACTGCTTGGAAATTGCAGAGGGACACTTCTGAGAACACCTAGACCTTAATTTATGTTAGAGGTGGCACAGCGATTTTTTTTATGAATGTGTGTGTTTTCGCTATTTGAGAACTATTCTCCAGAACCGCTTCTGAGATTATGCTGAAACTTAAATGGAAATATACCTTTTGGAAGCTTGCAACAAAGTTATTCACTAGGTGATGTTGCTCAAGGCCCCTCCCTGATTATGATTTTTTTAGTTCGGATATATACTTGTTAATATATATATATATATATATATATATATATATATATATATATATATATATATATATATATTCCTATCGACTACTATGCAAGTCAACTGGTATTGCAATGGTGATTCACATTTTAGACTTCTGCAAAACTGTTAGTCATATTACCTTCAAACTTGACTGGTCTCTACTGAGTTAAAAAGGTAATGCTTCAGTGAATTTTGGATTTTATTATCATGATTAATACCAAGCACCAGCCCATCCCCCCCCCCCGCGAATTTGTAGCAAGGAGAAAAGCATTCGGCATCCTATAGTTTTGCAAACTTCATGGGGAACCTGTAGTTCAGTAAATAGTTCTGTGTCAACACATCTGTTGAAACTCCCTGTAAAGATAAGCAGCAGGTCTTACTCTATATACATTTATGAAGTTATTCAACCATACTTTCTCAAAGGTAACACAAGAATTTCCACTGGTCACACAGCTATGGAGACTGGATTGATGTAGTTCTACATGGCCCAAGTTTAAAGGTTTAGAAAGAAAACAAAGGTATATACATGTATATATACATTCCCTATGATTGTAATAATTAAAACGATTTTTCTGCAGACTATCAAACTTAGTAGGAATGGTACTTTGATGGTTCTATACATACAGAAAGTATTCGTATTTAACTGTATTAACTGCAGACTCGATTTGGACCCCTCAGTTGCTTGGCAACAATGTGTCTGCCATGTTGAGGACACTCGTTCCAGTTATGTTACTTAACCATCTTTAACACTTTTCTACCGAACAAATGACATTTTCTGAATATTGTATTTGTGTCTTTTTGTCGAAAACCACTTCCTAGCAGTCATTACCCTATTCCGAAGTCCGAACTTTTTACTCTCCATAAGCTAACCTGTCGCTGTCTAACCTATATACATAGAAGTAATATTGTCCATATTGCACACGTTCCTCTGTAAAATTTTGACTTAGGCTGTATTAGCCCAAATAAATTAAAGGGTCTTTGGCGGGTAACTACTCAACATGTTTCGGAGCCTTTTACGCGTACATGTCTCTCTGAGTAGCGGCTCCTTGTCTAAGCTAAATATTTAGCAAAGACAACGCACACAATAATGAATAAATATGAACGTGGCAATTGATAAATTAGCTAAATACGTGGTTTTGCTTATAAATGCAGAGATTCATTCTGAAAGAAGAATACCTGTCAAACAAACCATAATTACCAAATTTGTATAGTACAGGTTCACATAAGAACAATTTGACTTACCACTGAACCAATATGTACCCTTTCTAGCTGGACAGCTTATCCTAGTTAAACCATCGGCCAATGTTTAACTGAAGTGGAAACAAGCTGGGGCATTATATTCAGTCCCAGTAATTGTAAAATAAACAGTTGTAGCTAGACCACCTGTATAAACCAAGGGAAATCCTAACAAGGACTACAACAATGTACATCCTGCACCACAGATGTAAAACAAACTCCATGATGACACCTACTCCTCAAACAATTGAGCTCTGTTTCACTCTCAACCCTGAGTCAATGTATCAACGTAACGTGTCAGGTTTGTGACATTTGAGAAAATACGGTCAATTTTGAGTAATTTTTTAATATTGAGTAAATGTGCATTTACGCATGTCAGAAAAGAATGAAAGTCATTAGCATCTATGCCAAAAACATGTTATCAAAACAATTTTTCTTAACAGGATTTTTAGTACAATTAGGCAATATGTTTAGCACTTTGAACCTCTAAAGACTTTCTGAATGATTATCTCGAGATTTCTGCTTTCTCGAGTTGCTACTTTTTCATGGAAGCTCATTTGGCCCTGCTTAACACACGAATCTGCATGTCTAAAACAACTGCGCCAATGCTTTTCGCAGACAAACACTTCTTGGACTTATCATGGGTTGAGTGTCATGGTCAGCTGCGGACGGGCGGTCCACACAGCAGTTTTGTTCAAATATTGCGTGTATAGTGCTAGATATAGTGTCATAAAGGTCTTATCTTCCCTAAAACTTCCCTCTGCTTTTGGGCCAGAAAATATTGAAAATATCTTAACAAGCAATACGGCTAAGTGTATATGCAAACCCTGTCCTAAAATATTCAATATTTCTCTAAATCAGTCTTACTTTCCTGCTGCTTGAAGAGAGCCGATGCATGTCCTGTGTTTTAAAAAAATCCAAAAGTGTCTGAAAAGGTTGGTATTTAATGTCCTTTTTGACTGGTATGTTTTCAATAGTAATGATCTTTTCACTTCCAAAAAATTAGGCTTTAAGGATAATAGTTCGACAAACCAATTTGTGTATATCGATCATAATATCCATAATGATCTGGAACACTCAAAAGAGGCAAAAATAATCTTCCTTGGTGTTTCTAAGGCCTTTGATAAGGTTTGCCATCTTGGAGTCCAGGATGGCAAACCTTATCAAAGTGTCGCCGACCAGATAACACATGCTCGGTAGACAAGGCAGGTGTTTCATCGGCGAGTTCCACCTTGTTTGGTCCAGCGGTACCGTAAGCCCGCCTTCCTGCCTCCATGGCAAAAAACTTTCTCCAAGCAGCAAGAACTTGACGGATATTTGTCAACGAAACACTAGCTGTGGATGAATGCCCACTTAGGTGATAGAAACAGAATGGAGAGAGCACTTAGGAATCCCGTCCGCTAGCGTGCCCTGCAAAAGGGTATTCTCAACTTGGGGCAACATTATTACAAAAAAAAAAAAAAAGCCTTACTCGCATCAGAAAATGCAGTAATGTTGGTGTGCACGAACATCAATAACGGAAAATAAAACAGCCAAGCTTCAAAGACCTACACAACAGAAGTACAGTTAATACTAGGTGGTGGGTGCCAAAGGTTGCCGCTTCGAGACCAGGCCGTTCCGCAGTCAAGAATAATCATTGCTGTACAATATTTGGGTCATAAATTGACAAACGATTCACGTTTAAAGATTAACGTTTTTTGTCTATTGCTACTTGTTACCGGGTACCCGTTTCGGGCACCCTGGTACGAAATTCCATGCTGTACCCGTCAATACACTATCCTGGACTCCTCTTCAAACTTCGGCAGCTTGGTCTTTCTGATCAACTTAGCCTGGTTGAGTTTTTAATCAAGCCGCTTTCAACCTTCTACCATGGTTGAAGAGGCTTAGACTTATGGTTCAGGGGAAAAATACAAAAAACAAACCAACAAACAAACAAACAAAAACAAACCAACAAGCAAAAAATCAAAGTGCCATCTGGTGAAAAAATAAGGTCTATGCGTTTCAAGACGTATTCCTGTGCACGGGAGTAGCAATTGGTCAAAAAGTGTTGGAGAAGATTTAAAAACAAAAACGATTTTGCCAAAATAACTAGAAAAAAATCCCCATAAATTCGAAATCATTGGAACGTGACCATTTGGATAAACTCAGATACATCTCTATCAAATTTGAGGTGAATCTGTTGATGGTTTTGGACCAGAAATAAAACCTGCGAATGACTATTCCAATCTCCATTGACTCACATAATTGTCAATAGGAATCTATTCATTCACAGATGGCCTAAATACCCAAACTGAAAAAAAAAATAAAATCTGGGATCCAGAACAACAGCACCCAGTGAACACCTTTGTTGACTCATCTATTTCTGATAATTCATCAGAGCTTCAGTAACTGGTAAGCAAATTTTCGTCACGAAGTGAAAAACTACTGAATGGAATATAATCGCATCCTCTTTTTTCATGATTTGCAATGTTTCAGGATATTAATCAGTTAAATAATTGAATTTTTGTGTTTTGTCTTGTCTTCAATTGCAGTTTCCCATTGAAAAAAACTTTTATACAGCAAGTATGTTAACATACATTAAAGGAAAGATGTAAAACCAATTTTATTCCACTGCACTTTCAGCAAAGTTTGAATTTTATTGTATCTGACAAGTGCGTCCGGCTGTGCCCAGGTCACAAATTAAACTGAGGTCAAAGGAGGCAATGTGTCAAAGGGGAAAGGACATACATTTTAAACATGTTTCAACAAATGTCCGAGCTACCTAAGGCCTTTAGGAACAAAAATATATGTGTGGTTCCGATAACCCGACCGACCCTACTGACATGACCTTACCCTGAATAGATTTTATGGCACATGAAAAAAAGCTTCAAGCCGCCCTACCCTGATAAAAATTGATCGACCCTCGCTGAAAAGTTTTACCGAGAAAGTGGCCGTAGTTTTCGGTTATTTTGCAGTAAAGTCAACTCAAACACAGTATTTAATTTCAACTTGTCTGCAGGGTTACCTTGGGCCGGGGAAACAGCATAGCTGCATAGCCACGTTGTTCGATGATCATTATCGTAATATTTCGCAAGGTTCCAGTTGGCCGTTCTACGAGTTACCAGGGCAAACGGTCGCTAAAGTACTTTTAAAACATGACTTACTATCGTACCTTTAATCTATCTGCTCGGTTGTGTCTGAAGCAGTTATCATCGTTAGTTACAAATCCAAATAGGACACAATACCCTGTGCAATCATGCACATGTTGGTGACCGCCATTTTTAACATGGCGTAATGCATTGTGGATCAGTCGCACAAAAATACATTTGATTTGGATATCAAAGTGAATCACGGCCACATCATATATCATATCATTATTGATGCCCTGAAATATTTCTAAAATATATACTTTGGTTTCATATATTATACCCTCCCCCCCCCCCATCGTCCCATTACTATCCTCATTTACAAACCATTGGGTGCGGAATCCACAAGTTTGTGAACATTACCTAAAATGTAAATACAAATCCTTGAAGTTACCAGTTGTGGGAGGTGGTGGGCACCAGAATAGGAATATTGTATTTGACACCGAAGTCGCCCCCAGGGTATAAATTAAGTAGCAGCGCTGGGCTGAGTGCCAAAGACACCCGCTGGGTCAAAGATGTAACTTAGTGGAGAAGGTTGCCCAGATAGTGGATACAGGTCCGAAATTTAGGGCGGGTATTTACACAATTGGTAAGAAGTGGCCCACCGGAAATAGGAGACGGTTTTAAGTGTTATATTACCACAACTGTTACTGGTGTAGCCAATGAACTGAATGCCTGTGCTGTGAAATTAATGAAAGAAGACCGTTTTTTACCAGATTTTACGAATTTATCCTATCTTTAAATTTATCCCCTTAAATTTGATTTGCTTCATCGCGTCTTCCATAAGAATGGGTACATGTTGTCGAGGTTGCTTAGCCTGGTGCACGAGTTATCGTAATTAATAATTAGATTATCAATGAGGCGTACCTGCCAGCATAGAGACAGAAAGGGGACAGTTTCCCTACCCCAATTCTCAATACAGGCCAATATGGTCATGTGCAGTGAAGCCCGCAAGTTGGTCCCCTGTGCACACACCCATGCTGCCTTTCTCAGTCTGTGTCTTTCTTTGTCCCAAACTGCTAATAACTTTCATCGACCAGAACAGCTGCCATATTGTCATTTCTTCTTTAAGATTTGGTAGATTTTATACATAAGTTTACTTTGCCATGGCCAATTTCTATGATTAATGAATATGTTGATTTCATAATTCTTAATTTCAAATCTAATCTGAAGACTTGTAATTTCACCTCAAATTACCAAATGAACAAACAAGACAGGCAGTGATTCTGATTGGTTATCAATGTACACATCCCAGTAATCACCTCACAGTAATTGCTATGGGCCCTAGAATATTCCTTGAAGTCCAAATTAGTGCCTCAAATGCTGGGCTTGAGAAGTTTGGGCAAGCTCTTGGTCGGTTACAAGACCCTGAAATGTACACGGTATGACTTAAAATTGTGATGTGTTCAGTGCCGAGCCAGTTCACCTTAAATCGGTGGACTGTGCTCTCCCTCAGAAGCTGCGTACTGGTGTATCTTTCTGCATGGCCATATTCACACTATTCATAAAGAGAGCATTTTCTCTTTTTCTGGCAGGGCTCATGGATTGCATTTTTTGCAACATAAATTCCACGTGTTGACCATGCATCGATGGACTGGGTGCCTAGTTTGTGTACTCTTTGCCCTTGTCATTTATTATGGAACTTGACCGGTCTTCTGTGCACCATAACCGGTTTGTCAAAATGTGGGTATGAATTAACAAAAAGATATTTCAATAAAAAATAACTTCTTTGTTATTAGTTAACTATGTACGGACAAGATATTTTGAATACATGGACCCACCAGCAGGCTTTTGCTGAAGAAGTGGCCATGATCACTCGTGCATAGCCCCATGTAAGGAATACAAATGTTGTTGATGGTGAAGAACTTTGAAAATCATAGACGCCCCTATTGATAGGGAGGTGGTACAACTTGTATTCACATTGCTTTTACTCCATAATTGTAAGAGCTTCAATATAAAGTGCATTTTGGTCCTAGCCTAATAAAGAGCCTTTGCAAGTTAAGTAAGAAACATGACATTGTGCATGAATTTTGCCCCCAAGAACATAAATTGAGTGTATTTCAAGACTTTTTTTATATTTTTAATATTTTCTCATCCTTTACGGTCTCCGAAAGTGTCATAAGTAATTTGAAGGTCACAAATGCCATTGCTGGAAAGGTATATACTCAATTCTCTTGCTCCTCTACAGCAGTCCACGTGGAGTCCCAACCTCATGTTCTGTAACTTAAGCTTCATGAATACACTGCCAATTTCCCCAAGCTGTAATGTGCACAAAACTTTAAAACGTTGCCGCTTATTTTGGAACGTCAAGGTACGATGAGTTTTGTTTCATTTACACCCATTATGTCATGGGCTCAAATAAATAAAATTGCGCAGGTACGTTATATTTTAAGTTCACATATCACCCAGGGAATCAGCCTTTGTGCTTCGAATAAAATTGCACAGGTACGTTATATTTTGAGTTCACATATCACCCAGGCAATCAGCCTTTGAGCAGTAGATAAAATTGCACAGGTACGTTATATTTTGAGTTCACATATCACCCAGGCAATCAGCCTTTGAGCAGTAGATAAAATTGCACAGGTACGTTATATTTAATTTCATATATCACCCAGGCAATCAGCCTTTGAGCATGAACGACTTGATGCACCGTCTACAATTTGCCATGCAATTGCTATGACCAGAGCGGTTGAGAGTGCCTCCTAAGCTTTGTGTTTCTGTTCACGCAGCAGGCAACACTTCACGGGCAGCGGTTTGAAATTTGCAATGAAAAACCTGTGCGTCTCCTTAGTATGTCTGGGTGACAAACCAGAGATACTGTTTTTTCTCGGGTTCTGTATTTCTTTCTTTCTTCCCATCGCGTCCAAATTTGTCAGGAATTTTTCTCGGACACGTTTCTTCCCAAAAGCGCCAAACTTGCCATGGTGACTGAATTCAATTTGTAAGTTTTATGACATAACCACATCCAATGAACCATGCACCAAAGTTGTAGGCTTTTTCATTTATGCAAATTAGTCAAATAGACAAAATTAAAATCTTGAATGACTTCAAAACTACCGCAGATAGTGATGTCATTCAAATTTCAGAGGTGTCAATCCAACTTCAATTTAAAGGCTTGTAATATAGCTGCATCCAATGAACCATGAACCAAAGTTGTACAATTTGTATTTATGCAAATAAGGTGCATACACAAAATTTGAATCTTTTTGAATAACTTCAAAACTATTATGGACAGAGGTGCCATCTCAACTTCAATTTAAAGGTTTATAACATAGACGCATCCAATGAAACAAAACTTTAAAATTTTAATTTATGCAAATTATGTGAACACACAAAATTTAAATCTTTTTAAACAACTTCAAAATTGTAATACATAGAGGTGCCATTCCAACTTCAATTTGTAGGTTTGTGACATAGCCGGATCTAATGAACCATCAACCAAAGTTGTACAATTTTAATTTATGCAAATTTGGTGAATACACAAAATTTATATCTTAAATAGCTTCAAAAGTATCATAGATTGTGGTGCCATTTCAACTTCACTCTATATGTTTGTGACATATGAACCATGAACCAAAGTTATAAGATTTCAATTTATGCAAATAAGGCGAATACACAAAATCTAAATCTTGAATAACTTCAAAACTATTACACATACAGGTAGCATTGCAACTTCAATTTGAAGGTTTGTGACAAAACCACATCCAATGAACCATGCACCAAAGTTGTAGGCTTTTAGTTCATGCCAATTATGCAATTACACAAAATTAAAGTCTTGAAAAGCTTCAAACTATCATAGATAGTGGTGTCATTCAAACTTCAGTTTATAAGTTTGTGACATAGCCACATCCAATAAACCAAGGGCTCAAGTTGTAGCCTTTTAATTTCTACAAATTAGACTAATACACAAAATTTGATTATGTTGAACAATGGCAAAGTGTAGCATTTCAAACTGGTCTCATTTTGAAGGCACCCAAACAGATTTGCTCTGAAGCAAGTTTTCTTTTCTAGTTCTGTTTGTTGGATGCGCTCAGACCTGTTTCAGCTGCTGTGCCTTGAAACGACCACATTTTCAATTATGTCTGTGTGCCAACCCTTTCTTTCTTTCTTTCTTTTTTTCTTTCTTTCTTTCTTTCTTTCTTTCTTTCTTTCTTTCTTTCTGTCTGTCTGTCTGTCTTTCTTTCTTTCTTTCTTTCTTTCTTTCTTTCTTTCTTTCTTTCTTTCAAACCTGGCATGATTATAGATCTATACATAGAGTA